>CM074444.1:25129098-26329098 GCA_037101425.1 Elopichthys bambusa | reverse complement strand
ATCAATGTTTATATGTGAATACAAGCGTAATTTTAATCTGTTCATCACATAAAGTGATAGTGTCTCTTCAAAAAATTTGGATTAAACCGCTCAATTCATATGGATTAGTTTTATGATCTCTTTATAAACTTTTTGAAGCGTCAAAGTGTCAGTTGCGTAGCTGTCAATGGAGAACAGAAAGCTCTCTGATTTCATTAAAATATCTTCATTTGTGTTCTGAAGATAAACAAAAGTCTTACAGGTTTGGAACGACATAAGGGTGAGTAATTGATGACAGAATTTTCATTTTTCTATCCCTTTAATTAAAATGTATTTAAAACATATTTAAAAATGCTCACAATAGTATTACACTAAATTAAATTACTGTAAATTAAATTTAATTTAATTAAACAATTGAATTGGTAAAACAGGAGCGTGTTCTGAGCCTCAACTCTCTTCCCAATAATTCTGCTTTATATATATATATATATCTTAAAAACATTATTAGCATTATTAGATACTAGGCAACCCACAGCAATTAAGTACACACTGAGAATGTTCTTTCTCCACACTACACTGTTTCCTCTAAAGGCACTTCATGTCAGAATCAGCTCTCACATTTTACACTGTTTACCTTTTCATTCATGAGCTTATGCTCAGTCAAAACACACTGTGTGTGGCATAGGACTTCTCTGTGTGTTGATACTCTTGCATAAACAGTTGCCTTTTATAGTTGCCAAGCATCTCAATAGTCGTGTCTTGCCTTGTGTTGGAATCATTTTCAACGTTCAACGTTTGTTAACTTCTTTTTTCTTTTCCTTTATTTTGGCCATGTTGATTAATTACCCCTCGGCTATATTGCTGGTACGCCAGAACGTCAAAGAGAACCCAAGTGAAATCTGTCCAAAGTCACCACATCAGCACTAAGCCTTTGTGATTCCTGACCAAACAAAAGATGAGATGAAAGGAGGTTTGTTCAGACAATAACAACTGAAAACAAATGCATCTCTTCTGATGATGCTGGTCCCATTCGGCTGTAACATCTGCTCAAAAGCTTCCTTGCAGTAGTCATAATCATTGTTCAGCTAACATTGTGGGCTTGTTATTGTGGAACTTGTACTGTTATGCTGAAAAAAGAGCTTCTGGTTTTGCTATTTGAAGATGTTATGCCAGGTGTCAAGATGGCAAAACAGGCAAAATTCTCCCACTCAAGATTATACTTAAGGGATGATAGAGTACACTGTAGACTAGACTGTAGTTCCTGTCAAATTACTGTTCCCTTGACTTCCAATTTCCAGTTCTCTGCTTCAAGAATGTACTATAGCTCATGTTGTCTGTAACATAGGGTTGCTAGGATGTACTGCATACTGCTGAAAACACAGTGAGATCATGGAGACCCGGGCCCACAGTGCATTAAATTAAAAAGTTGAGACATTTAAAATAATGCATTATTTTTTGGTTTAGCTTAAATCCAAAGCATTTGTTTTTACAACCTATTTTACTTCCATAATGTGACTTATTTCTTAGTGTAATATTCAATGAGAAAAACGTAGGGCAGACTTGTTTTTATCCATTAGGATTTGATTAGATCTTAAAAGAGCTCTATATTACAAGTGTTTGGAGGGGATTGGGTTGAAAAGAGGGTTTAGTGATGTCAACCAAAAAGTCTCAGATATTTTTTAATGATTATTCTTTAATCTTCTTTTTAACCCTTTAATGCATGAATGTTCCGCCAATCATTTTTACATATTGGGGTCTTTAGCGACCCGGATCTATATCTAACACGAAAGGATCTCTACCTGTTGCAATAATATAAAACTCTCCTGATATTAGTTAGAGAAGCTTTTGAAGTTTGGAAGGGCTTAGTTTGAGCAGTTTTATACCATCATCACTGTCCTCGTCAGAGCTCATTTCCCAGTACATTCAGCATCTCGCTCATATTCGCAATTTTAAAATATATTCTCAAAACTATCATGTTCAACATCTTCAAAATCTATATTTTGATTGCTGACATCTTCTTCACCAGATCTACCATCAAGTGACATTGACACTAATATTTGATTGCGTTCAGTACCTTTGCTCTGCAGTTAAATCACTGAAGCATTTGAAGTTCTGCTGATCATACTTCCTATTCTTTTGTTTAGTGCCTGCAGTAACTATGAGTGAAACGTCACTTCATCATTGTGTATCAGACATTACCACCTTGTGGAATAAAGGTGAATTGCACTTATTCAGTCATCAAAGATTCAGTTGTTGTTGTGCAGAATTAAAAATATACACTATATTACACTGTTACACACCACACCCTATACAATTTTTACAAAAACTTTATGGGAAAACAGGCATTCTTTCAATTAATTTTTTTTCTTGTTACATTGTTTATAATGAATTGATTGAGGAATACTAAGAAGGTTGATGTCTAACTTTAAAAAATGAATGAGGAGGAGCGTAGTGAATGACATCTCGGATCACTAAAGACCCAAGATATGCATTTAAGGGTTAAGATTATTTATTTATTTACTGCTTTTTAAAGATTGTGTTCTTATTTATTTATATATTGGTTTTTTTAAGATTAAGTTCTTAGTTATTTATTACTATAGTAATATTTTGCATTTTTAAAATAGTTTTTATTGATTTATTGCTGTAATTATATTTTGCTTTTTTAAATTAAATTATTAATTATGTATTTATTTATTGCTGTAATTATATTTTGCTTTTTTAAGTGTATATATATATATATATATATATATATATATATATATATATACATATACATATACATATATATATATACATATTGCTGTACAGGGTGTTAGGGTAATATGGAAATAAAACACAAAAATACAATAATTTAAAAATGAGAACAGATGTTCTTCAGTTAAAAAAAAATAATAGCAAAAAAATATAAAATGCATGAAAATAAAAGTGTGACAGTTGATAGCTATGTCACTCGCTATCAGAAATTCGGTTAAATCCGGCTTATTATGATTGTGATATTATGGCAAGTGTTGCCTCTAGGGGGCATTGGATATTTAATTATAAATTAAACATTTTTGTGCATATTATTAAATGTTAATTTATAATTGAATAGGAAATTGCAACGTTAATTGCAGCTGGCAAATAGTGCTGAGTTGTTGTTGTTGTTGTTTTTTAAAATAAAGTGACTAATAAGTCTCATTTTCATAGAACATGCAAACACAAATGGCATCTCACATTAATAGCTCCTGGTTAAACTGGATTATGGTGGTTAGTGAATAAAACGCAAGCAATAGTGCACATAAAAAACGTTTAGTGAATTGACCCAGTGCGTGTGCTGTCTGTCTGTCTGTATGAAACACTGTCTGTCCGTCTGCAATGATCTTGACCAGCAGTGCACTTTGGCTCTCACCTGACCTCTGTTTATCTCGGAGCTTTAGCATATGCTGCTACTGTAACAACATCTGCAGGAAATGCAGCACAGATTGAAGGCGCCCTGGGCAGCAGCTCCTGTAGGAATGAAATCACCCCAAACCAGATGATTTATTGGGCCTGACAAAGCATGGCTGTCCCGCCAATTGATCAGTCAAAGCTGCTGATTCTAATTGATGTTGCTGTGTGGTCAGAGGCATGGCTCACATGATGCATAGATGCATGAGAGGGGGTTGGGGCAATGTGATCAAGGGGCTAATACTGGAACATGATGCTCATTTTGACCCCTCTTTCGGTTCGTCTACCTATTTTTTTCTTCGTTCTGTAGTTTCCTTTTGCAGCATATGTTTGAAATTATTGTGGATATTTCTGTTATAGCTTCCCTGTTCCCCAAATGTTCAACATCCTGAACAAAAAGGCATAGTAGCATAAAGTGGTTTTTGGCACATTGGGTTTTAGTAGCTGCTTATTGTTGGTCTGAGGTGGTTTACCAGCCCAACCCAGCTTGACCAAAATGGTCAAACAGGTCGACCCAGGCCCCACCATATGGTAGTCCAGCTGATCAACCATCTGGACAAACATGGACCAGTTAATGACCATAAATGATACCATTTAAACTAACCGAAGATGGTTTTTAGTCAAATTGAAGGCATCTATAATTAGTTAATTTATTTTTAAAATTGTGATAACCTGTGCAGAAGTTGCTGCCATAATTCTAGCATGTTGTAGGTGGTTTGTAGCGTGTTACTAGGTGGTTGCTATAATATTCTGGTCTCATCCCTCGTTTTCTTTTTAAAAAATGTGATATTATGGTTAGGCTCTTACAATGGAAATCAGTGGGGCCAGTTTTTGGAGAAATGTGAAGCTTATAATTTGATAAAAGTACATTGATTCTTTTGTATAAACGTGTATTATTTGAGCTGTGAAGCTGTTTTAGGATTTATGGGGTTCTGTTGTCATGAGAAATGAAAAATTGGATATAAATTTACACTGAAAAGGTTAGGAAGCCATTAACAACGAATAAAATAAAATAAAATGCATACTGTTTGCGCCTTGTGGCCAGTGTTATGTTACTATTATTTAAATTCTGTGTGCATTTGTACCGAATATTCCTAAATAATCATTTAAGTCTATAGTGAAATTGCCTGTTTTATCGTCCGCCAGATGAAATTTTGAATCTCCTAGAAAATCTTTTAGCCTGTGTCCAAAATCACTCCCTATACCCTTATATAGGGCACTATTTGAGTGGACAGCCATTTGTAGTGGTGTTTGAAACCATAGTGGACGTTATTGAGTGCACTCATTCAATCCCACAGTGCACCACAATAACGAGTGTACAACTGATGCACGCTCAACGGCTAGAGAATACCCATAATGCACTGTGAGAGTCGCGCGCTGAATGAATTCCTGCGTCTCGCTAGAAGATGCCGCCCGCAGCTGAATCATTCATCCATCCATTTTCCAAACTGTGTTGGTCCAAATTTGGCTACAGCGTAATATCATACAGGTATACATTCATTTTTAAGTGATTATTAAATTAGTTAAGGTTTATAGAGTTTCCAAGACAGAGTTCAAGATAAATATTTTCATCTTACTGCTGGAGATGCCAGTTTGCTAAGCATCAAATAATTATTAAACAGCAAGCACAAACTATGTAAAAGTGGCAGCCCTTCTGGCGCATTCGGTGTCCGAATTTGCCCACTCGTTTTAATTCACTCCCTCAAGTGGACTATATTAGTGGACTAATGTAGGGAATAGTGTATGAGGGTATGGGGGCGATTTCGAACACAGCATTAGAAAAGCAATAGCGCACCTCTCCTAAAGGTCCGTACCATAGACAATGTGCAGAAGTTTAATGTTTTGGGTTGGAACAAACCCCAAATATGAACAACACTAATGCTGACGCAATGCATAAAGTAGAACATGGTGCAGCATAGATTTTCCTGTTCCTTGTCAAATGGATTGACTTATACAGTTACTGAGATTACTAAAATGGGCACTAACATACTAGAAGGCAGAACAGATGAGCACATATGAACCGTAACACCACCAGTATTGTTGTTCCCTGATAAGCCATTCCATTATGCTGAAGAGTAACCCCAAAATGACCAGAGATGCTATTAAAGGCTGACGTCAATCTCATTAAGGAAAATGGATTCTCCCAATTTAAGGAATGCAAATGGTTCCTGGCATGCCATTTGGGATTTGACGTATTGTCTGAGTGTTCATGGGACCCGGGAGACAATAACAGCCTGTTTTGTCTGGCCGTAGGTTGTGGTGCAGAAGTCATATCTGAAGTCAATTTTCTGGACTCTGCCCTCGACCCCTGAAGGCACTTTTCCTTAAGTACCGTCTCTCACTGACACTGTTAGGGAAATTGCTTTTCACTTTTAACCAGCCAGGCATAAAAGAGGAAAGTGAGCCAGTCACTCCATCCAAAAGTCCTTTTATTAATATCACTTGTGGAGAGATAAGCATTTTTGGTTTTGATGGTAATGTAGGTGATTGAAGGAGCACGGGCCCTGTTTACACCTGATATTAAGATGCATTTTTGTCCATTGGATCACAAGTGGACAACACTGAATACAGGTGTAAACGGGGTGTAAATCATTTTGAGCTTGTCCACTTTCGACCACTTCCAGAGGTAGTCAAGAACACGTTCGACCGGAGTGCTTTCATAGTGTAGACGCTCATGTGGTCAAATGCATTCGAACAGCTACAAAAGACCACCTATTCTCCGCCTACTGACCTAATGCGTAAACATTATGGTCAGTGCGCTAGCCAGACGGGTTTTAAACTTTGTTGGCTGAAGATCCAAGTTTGGTTTGAAGACAAAAAACGTACCAAGCACAGTGTGCTCTCACCATTCCTGATTTCAAGCTCACACCCAGTGTTCAGTATGGTCTTGCAGCTATCAGAGCAGAAACGAAAGCTTTTGTCCATTAGATTTATCCTTCCCATAGACCATCCTCTCGAAGAAAACAGCACAGAAGTGGTTGAAAGTGGACAAAAGAGATGGATTAAAACACCAGGTGTAAACGGGTATGTGTCTCCCTTGTCTACTTGTGATCTGATCGACCAAAACTATATTAATACCAGGTGTAAACAGAGCCACAGAAATCATTCTGAGATTATATAGCATTTTGTTTTTAACCAAACAGTATCTCGGCTATCTGTGCTGTACGTGTTTTCCTTTTTCTCCCCTGCATCACTCCTCCTTGTGAACGCATTTTATCATTAGGTCATACCTAATTTTGTATTCAATGTATATCACATTATCCTCTGTCCTTGGATGACTTTTGTAGTGAGGCAACATGGAGAGGAAATGAGATCAAGATAAAGGCTGCCTTGTCCCTCTCTCCACACCGGGCCTACTAATTTTGGACTCCTGAGACCCAGCAAACTAATTGTATTTGATTGTGATTGTCCTACCAAAGAGACAGAATGTGATGTATAGGCTACATTGGGGTTCAGATGGGGAGATCACTAGTGAACATGTCAGTGCATTTTTTAAAATGTAATAAAATCTTAAATTATTGTAAATATATATTTCAATTCATACATTTCTATTAATAAATAATGCTTTTTGAATGTGGTCTTTTGTGGACTTTTAGTCCTATGGACAAGGTTTTGAAATGTCTGTTTTGTTAACTTATTGTTTAAAGAAATGTCTGAATGTGTTATTTCTGGTGACATATGCAGGACTTCTCCAGTCATTTATTCCACTTAAACTCTGCCCCTTTCTTACAATGAACCGCAAGTTTGCATTTAGATTTGCCACCATCCAATCAATAATCAATGAACAGAACCATCTTTTTCGATAATCTATTTCACTCTGTTTTAAGTCACAAAATGGAAGAAAAGATCTGTTGTGACTTCCATTTCATCGCGACTTTAAGAACCAGCTGATGTTTTTTCAGTTTCTTTAAATGGAAGCGAATAAACCAACAGCAGCCAACTTATCTGGTCAAGCCAATGTGTAACAGAAGGCCTATTACTCATCCTAACTCATCCTAATCTCTGAGGCATCATAGATCCTTCTTGGGTTGGGTTCCCTATACCTTCCATTTATACCTTCCAGTCATTCTATTTACCATTAGCTTCAAGATAATCAGACACAATACAGCCGTGTGCCATTCCTTGCTCTAAAATGCCTTTACCTCATTGCATTAGTCCGTATTACATGACAGATGCAAACCATCTCAATCTGAGCACCTCATTGCCCCATCTCACTTTCCCCTCTCTCAGAGGAGGGTCACAGAGTGCTCTCCTTCACCAAATCAATACAGAAATGGCGGTTAGTGGACTCTGAGCTCCCTGTCATGGTTGAGCGCGTATACAGAGCACTCTGAAGCAACTGGAGGATTGCTGCCCCATGTAGCCCTGGGAGCTTTGGTCCCCTGAGAAACAATGGACTAATTGAAGACCTAGAGCAGACCCCTGACACTGTGGCCTGGCCTGGTCATGCTCTGTTGTTCAAAAGACAGGAAAAAAGAAAGGCTATCTTCTGTCTTGTCTCTTTGTGTATCGCTTCCTGTGCCCCAGGCAGCAATGTGACCTTATTTATGACACAAAATCACTCCTATCCTCTGTACCGAACTGTTATCATGTGCATTGCATTCAGACCCCAATGACCAACCGGAACTGAGAAGAGTTTAACATCTCTTATTAAGTCTGTTCACTAAATTTAGTAACCCTATAAACTCTCAAACTAGTGCTGCCAACGTTGACGTTTTTTAAGGCATCCCTGAATCTAAAGCTGTCTCAAACTGTAGGCAAATTATGTTGCATTTTATGACCTCATTTTGGCCAAACTGGCAGCATACATCTATACAGATAAGGTAGTCCCAGAATGCACTGCAACAAGCTGAAGGATGAAGGAAATATAATTTAACAAACATAGGAATTCAGGTTGATTGAGAAACCCCCATTCATCTCAATGGCAAATTAACCTGAATTCAACCTACTTGGGAATATAATAAAGTATCAATACAACAATAGCTCAACCTAATAAAAAATATGCAAATTAACTATATTTTTGGTGCTATGTATTTTTGTGGTTATTAGAGTAACATGTTAGCTTAGCAACATGCTAACAGAAAACTTTGGAACTCAATATTTGCATGTGCTATGTAATTTTGTTCTTATTAGAGTATTACTTTAACTTAGCAACATGTTAACATCAAAAGCTGGAGCTCAATATTTTGGGGTGCTATGGATTTTTTTGTGCTTATTAGAGTATCGTGTTAGCTTAGCAAAATTATTTTTTAATTATTTTTTAATTTTAGCATCAGAGTCTTATAGCCTCTCCCCTTTGGTAAGGAAAGCTGCGACATTTGAGTGCATGAAGTGTCCACATTCCACACTTTGTTTTTTAGGTTAAATAAGTACATCATACAGATATTTTATCATGCACTTTTTCTTGTTGGAATTTTCAGTGTAAACAGACTATTTATACAACAAAATGGCTTATAATAGTGCATAAGTACACAAATTGGGACTCACTTTTGGTGTTCTATTCCTCTGTTATGTATTTTTCTGCCTATTAGCTTAGCAACATGCTAATGTCAAACTATATTGAGATTAACCACGTGTTAGTTAAGTCTCTCATGCACTTCAAGGAGTGATATTTGCGTGACGCATATTAGCTGAGTTGCTGCTTAGAATGCTGCCTTTGTAAGCTTAGTTTTGGAACATAGCAGAATAGTTCTGTGTGTAATGTGCCCACCAATTCCCAGGATGTGTGGCTAGAAGTTTTGCTGCTCATTGCGGCAAGTATGCAGTTCAGCAGTGCAAGTGCAGTAGACCTGCTTTTCCGCCCACTCTACCTCCTCATTCTGTCTCTCTTTCTTTGTCTGTGTGTCTTTCTCTCTCCCCTCTTACTCTCTGCCCTTCTCAGGGGCAGATTGGAGTGGTAGTAGGAGGAGGGTCATATGCACTTCCTGGTTTTGGCTCACCGCCTGGTCTATTTTAAGTTCATAGGCCTGAGATTTTTCTTTAGCGAACCCATACAGTACAAATCATGGATGTCATGGAGAAACAGCCCAAAGCAAAGGCCATGCTGTTCACATAGTGCTGCGATGACGTAGAAGAACAGATACTGATCAAGTGGCTTGGCTTGCAGCTCATAATAATTTTTGTAGTCTTCTGTACAATGCCGATACAATGTTCCCGCTCCTCCTGAAACCAGATGGGACAATTATATTGAATACATACATGGATATTACCACCTAAAACCCTCAGTTGACTTCTTTTCCTGACTTCATTGATCACTGCGGGAAAATAAACGAAACGTGGCTTCTGTTATTGGACTTCATAGATCTGAAAAAGCAGCATGTTGCTCAGGGTCGATAAATCAAATA
Source organism: Elopichthys bambusa (assembly GCA_037101425.1). NCBI lineage: Eukaryota > Metazoa > Chordata > Actinopteri > Cypriniformes > Xenocyprididae > Elopichthys > Elopichthys bambusa. Next base: position 26,319,349 of record CM074444.1, on the reverse strand, counting down.
CGGTGAACGTCTCATGTTCAGCTAATCAATGTCCTGCTGCTCTTGTGCGTTTGCTTTTGCCCAAGGGTTATGAGGTGACTCATAGTGTCCTAAAATGAAAGCAAAAGCAAAACTGATTGTGTGTCAAATTCCTAACTGTTTGTTTTTCTTGTTCCTTCTTACAGATGAGAGATCCTCCACCACCCACATTTCCCGCTCCTTGGCTAATGATTTGGGTGGCTCTCTTGCCCCACTGATTGGTGAACGTAAAACATCTGTGCCCACCCACTCCAGCCAGCCAATGCTGTTCACATTCGACATACCTGTACGCCACTCCCATGGTCCTCTGTCTAACAGTGCTCCTCAGGACTACCTCTTCCTCCATCAATGCATGAGCCGCAAAAGTGAGAGTGCACGGTAAGAGCCATGATCTCTGGGGATGTGCTCATATTACACTGCTCATATTAGCTTCCAGACCAAAAAACATGATATTCTCTTCAGTACTGGAAGTACTTTGATATAATCTTTTTAATTATTTATTATCGCTTATTAATTAAAAAAATAGCTAAATCAAATGGTGCAACCAACATGTAGAAAACAAAGATATCAATGTCAACAAGTCTCTTAAAGGATTAGTTCACTTTAAAATGAAAATTAAGATTTACTAAACCTCAAGCCATCCTAGGTGTATATGACTTTATTCCTTCTGATGAACACAATCAGAGTTATATTAATAAGTATCCTGACGCATTCAAACTTTATAATGGCAGTGAACGGGACCAACGAGTATTAAGCTAAAGAAAGTACATCCATCCATCGTAAACGTACTCCACACAGCTCCAGGGGGTTAATAAAGGCCTTCTGAAGCAAAGCGATGTGTTTGTGTATATTTAACAAGTTATAAAGTAAAATATCTAGCTTCCGCCTTCCATATTCCCCCTGGAGCCGTCTGGAGTTCATTCATAATGGAAGGATGCACTTTCTTGAGCTTCATACTCATTGGTCCCATTCACTGGAATTACAAAGCTTGGATGCTTCAGGATATTTATTAATATAACTCTGATTGTGTTCATCAGAAAGAAGAAAGTCATATACACCTAGGATGGCTTGATGGTGAGTAAATCTTGGGGTAATTTTCATTTTAAAGTGAACCAATCCTTTAAAATATCAGATCTTTCTTTAGGGCAGGCAAAGTTAGTTCAGATTGTAAAATGTCATGTGGTGCGACTCCCTAAGAACATAAGTGAATATACGCAAATAAATACTGCATAAATAATTGTATTTGTTAAAAAATACTTTTTTTTTTACCTTCAAAAATATGTTTAAAATTATAATAATAAGAAGAATCAGTCCAGCACCCCTGTGTTTCCATTGATTCAGAGATGCTCCTCAGGTTCGCTCAAACATCTCAGCAGATGGATCTGATTCTTCCACATATTCATCCATACAGAGTGCCTTTTTTATTCAAGATACCAGCATCCAGAGACAAGTCATCCTTCATATAAAGAGCTGTCATGTACTGATGTATGATCTCTAGAGAACCACGCATAGATCAATAATGTAATGAAAATTATGCATGATATTGATAAACCATTATGACACAAAATAGTTGCTGATGTTACTGGATTGGATTGCTCCAGCAGTGTGTGTATAACAGAAAGAATACAATGTGTGTCAAATGCCTCTAGCTCACAAAAACTGTCAATAAATGACTGGTTCATTAAATGTAAAGAATTGTAAATGTAAAATATATATACAGCACTGTGCAAAAGTCTTAGGCACGTTAGTATTTTCACCAAAAAATAGTTTTAAGCCACTTAATTATATTTATTTGCTATAGTGTGTCAGCAGGAAATATCAGTTTACATTTCCAAACATTCCTTTTGCCATTAATTATAATAATCCAGTGAGGTTTCTTCAAGTGTCTTGGAGATGTTTCCACTGTGGGGTAAAATATGACCTGCATTTAAAACCAGTACAGACAAACCAGTCATCCATCACTGAAATTTAAGATCATTTTACAGCAATATTAATGTTATTGGGTCATAAGTGAACGCATTTTCAACCTTAAACAAATACCTATGAGACCTTTTGTAGTGTTTGCAGAAGGATTCACTTACAGGATGTGCTCATCAGTCATTTCACCCTGATTCTCTTCCTTTGATTATAATCCAAGTGAAAAAATGCCAAATAAAACAGAGTTGTGCTGTAACGCCTCTCGCTAATCAAACCATCACAAGTTTACTATACCTATCATTCATGTTATCCCACAGACTAAGCCTCTTTACACAAACATCTGACCTATCCCATAAGTTCAAAACCAACAGAAAGTAAACAAACTTTTATCCCATGTGTACCAGCCATGCCAGTTTTACTGGGAGAATGATCATGATATTCATCACTACCCAATATAGAGTGTCATAAACACTCTCCATCATTCAGTAACAGACTGACCATTCAATACATTCACACAGCAAACTCTGTGATCCAGGCAGAGTACATCTGTTATATGAGAGACTGAGAAACACTGCCTCCAGTGGTTGAATCTTAACATTACACACATACTGTTTCTTGTTTACTTGTATCAGTATACAGTATGACTTGCTACATTTGCCAAAATATTATGCAGCATACAGAGCACATTGCATGCAATACTGTATCCCACAATGCAATGGGCTCAACTTGACCTTCCATTTGTAGTGTAATGATGAAAAAAGTAGGACATTGCAAAATAAAATGCAAAAAATAAAACTTTTTCCTCAAAGATGATAACTGGATGTCACGCTTAAGCAACATAATGAGGTCATGTGACCTCAAAGCTAACATCTTTTTAGACTAAATTTTTTGATTGATTTAATGAATGAGATTTTGATAGGTGGTTGATATTAAGATTCAACCTATGGTCAGTTTAATGTCTTAAATATAACATAGTGGCCACAAGTGATGTCGGGACAAGTTCGATTAAACCGCATCAAAATATGAGGAAAATATCTTTTAAATATTTTAAATGTGAGGAAAGAACAAAATACTAAACTTGGTTAAAGGCAAACTACAGCAACAGGTTTTATTTTACTATGCAAAAAAAACAACAGTAAAACAAAAAGCTCACAGGAAAAAGACTACAACATAATCAGTTATTAATATTTTGTTGGTTCTCTCTTGTTGTTTATAATGTCTTTGTATGACTGCCTGGCCAAAAATTATGTTAGCACAATTTGGCATGTTTCATTGCATTAATATTGATAAAACGATTGACTCCAAGCACAACTACGCAATATGCTTAAGCAATATTTTTAATAATATTTGATTAAAGGATGAAGATTTATAGGCCAGACATCACTTTTGGCCTATACTAACTGTAGTTTGGCGTGTCAACGTTTGAATGATTGATTAGTAGTGTTATTTATAGCAAGAGCTATTAATAGTGTGGCTATTATAGATTAGATTATTCATTTGTTTGAGCTATGACAAAAGTTATGGACGTGTGAGAAAATCAGTGATCATAAAATAATGCGCTACTGTGTAAATAACTAACCGATGCCATTTTGGTCCCAAAGGAGTGCCAGTTTCTCACAGGCCTCGCGCAGCAGTCTTCTGGTGGGCAGTGACTCGGCGGTTCAGAGGCTCACTCATGGTTTCTCTCACTGCCTGAACGGCATGGGCGCCCAGCTTCACGGTTTCTACAGCCTACCCAAACCCGGCAAGCATCAGCAGGCCCCCTTGCGGACTGACTCGCGTGACGCTTGCTATGTTCTGCCCAGGGGTTACAGCTCGGAAGGGCCATCAGAGCTTGAATCAGAAGACGTCTACACCTATAAGACCCCCAATAACACTCTAGCAGCCCCTCAAACCAATGAGCAGCGGGCCCTCGACAACTATGATTCGCCCAGCATTCCTGGCTCTGTCTACCAGATCCCTCGCACGTTTGATAAGAACCACAATGCCCTGATGCCGTCCAGTGCTGACTCCACAAATGCACCTCCTCCCAGACCTCCCAAACCCAGCCAGGGTTCAGAGACAAGGTGGGGCGGCCCGCTGTCCGTAGGGGCTCAAAACGGAGAGGTCGCCACAGTGTCCGTCATCCCGAGGAGGAACACACTGCCGGCGGTGGAGAACATCAAGCTTCACAGAGGTAGCGCATTCATAAATCTATTTATTTTAACATTATTATCACTATTATTATTTTCTCACCTTTCCTTTTGATTCGTCTAGTATCTTCTGTCATTTTGTTGGTTTCTTTTAGTCTTGTCTCATCCTAATCTTTTCTTTTTGTCTCTTTACATCTTGTCTCCTCTGGTATGTCCTCTCATTTTGTCCATTTGTTTTAATCTCATCTCATTGTCACATTGTCTCATTTTGTCTCCTCTCATCTCTATTTTTCTCTTTTCGTCTTGTCTCTTTTCTCCACGTTGTCTTTTCTCCCATTGTCTCTCCATTCCTCTCCCTTTCTTTCTCCTCTCATTTTGTTGTTTAATTTAGTTTTGTCTCTTCTTGTCGCAAACTCATTTTGTCTCACGTTGTCTCTCATCTCTTTTTTCCTTGTTTTGTCTAGTGTCTACTCTCATTTTATGTTTGATTTAATTTAGTCTCTTCTTGTCTCAATTTTATCTCATCTCTTCTTTCCTCTTTTTGTCTCATCTCGTCTTTTATTTCCTTGTCTCTTCTTTCATCCTCATCTTGTCTTTTCTCCCTTTGTTTCTCCTTTTCTCTTGCTTTGCTCTCATCTTGTCTGTTTATTTTAGTCTTGTCTCATTTTGTCTCCTCTCATCTCCCCTTTTCTCTTCTCATCTTTGTCTTCTTGTCTTTTCTCTTCTTCCCTCTTGTTTTGTCTAGTATTTCCTTTGATTTTATTTTAGTCTTGTTTCATCTTGTTTGTCCTATTCTTTTCTCCTTTTGCCACTTCACATCTTGTCTCCTCTTGTCTTTCCTTCTCTAGTCTCTTCTCTCCTTTTGTCTGTTTTAATCTTGTCTCATTTTGCCTCCTCTCATCTCTGCTCCTTTCCTCTCACATCTCCTCTCATTTTGTCTTTTTTTATTTTTGTCTCCTCTCATCTCTTTTCCTCATTTTGTCTAGTATCTCCTTTGTTTTGTCTGTTTCTTTTAGTCTTGTCTCTTCTTGTTTGTTCTCTTTTTGTCTCTTCTCATTTTATCTAATCTTTTCTCTCATTTTGACTGTTTGATTTAATCATCTCTACTTGTCTCAATCTTGTCATTTTGACTCACATCTCTAATTTCCTCATTTTGTCTCGTCTCTTCTCATAGTCTTTTCTCCCTCTGTCTCCTTTCTTCTTGCTTTGTCTTTCCTCTCATCTTTTCCATTTTGTCTCCTGTCTCTCCTTTTCGTCTAATCTCATCTTTTCTCCTCCTGTCTTTACCCTTCTTTCCTCTTGTTTTGTCCTCTCATTTTATTTTAGTCTTGACTTTTCTTCTCTTGTTGTCTCCTCTTGTCGTTTTTCTTCTCATCTTTCCTCTAATTTTATCATCTCTCTTCTCATAGCTCTAATCTCATCTCTTCATGTCTCATTCTCCTCTCCTTATTTCCGTCTTTTCTCAACTTTATTTTAACGTCTCGTCTCCTGTCTCTCACCTTGACTTGTCCTCTTCTCAAATGCTCAATCAGCTTTATGAACTCATTACATAAATGCTGTAGATCAGTGTTATTACCAAATTATTTTCCTCTCTACACTTAGCAGCTTGCCAATTTAATCTTTCAGTTCAATTAATATTGTTTTTACCTCCCGCTAACTTTCATTCTCGTTCTTTTCTGAATGTGTGTATGCCTGATTTGAAACCAAGAGGCAATCTGGTCAAGGTTTACTCTGCTCTGCTAGGAGGCTAATGAAATTCAAGCCATGCAGGCAGCCCCAGAATGGCTTGTTCCGGCCTGATAAGCAGTGAAAAAAAACAGCAGACACAATTCAGTGATTTCATAGTGGTTTGCGCTCAGCAAGGCCAGACTAGTGTGTCTGCAGGAACAGGAAGTGACCTTTTGACCATCCTCGCCTGATTCCCACACCTGTGTTTGGTAGCCATGCTCCCAGAGAGGCAAATTGGGAGGTAACACAACATACGAAGAAATGGCCACAAAAAACGCATTTGTAGGAATAAAAGCTTGGTCACAAATCTGGTCCGATTTGAACAGAGCTCAAGGGTTTTGTGACCATTTCCCCCCCTCTTTGTGGGTTCACGGTGGACATTTTCTCTGAACTGCTGATTACATGGCGGACTTGTTTTTACATAGATTTTTAAAATTTCTTGCTCATACCTGCTCCTGTGTTTTTTAGGATCTTCTTTTGAGACCAGCAGTCACCAGAGGCCGGTCTACTTCAACAATTCTGGTCAGTCAGTGGAGTCTGTAAATGATGGCTTCAGCTCTTACCTGGTAAAGCAGCTTCTATAATATTTCTACTTCTTTGGGTCATCCACAAGAAAATGGTGCCATTTAAAAGGCCACTTAATCGCATTATTTGATAGATGTGAAATTTCCTTATTGTGCCTCATTTTCAAAAATAAAGCACAATAAGGAAGTTTCACATCTATCAAATGATGCGATTAAGTTCAGTATCCTGTTAATTATATCCGTAGTAAGTCATAAAGACACAAATGGCACCATTTCCTGATAATGACCTCATAACTCACAGTCACAAACTGACAATAACAAGTCTATTCAAACTACACAAGAACAAATGGTGTGTGTCACAGTGGTTTCCACCACTGATCTGGAAACTGTGTAAGCTGGATTGTTCTTCTTTCTTTTTCAGAGAACTAAAGCCCCATTGACCCGCTCCGATAGTGCCGGCTCTGAGGATAACTATGTACCCATGAATCCCGGCTCGTCCTCCTCCCCTCTCAGTGCCGCCCTGGCTGACAGTCCTAAAAATAATTACATTCCCATGAGCCCAGGTCCTCACCATTTTGATTTCCCAGGATTCTCAGCAACGTTGCCGGCCAGGAAGGGCAGTACAGCATCACTATGTCTCCGACCCGGCCGACTCAGTGACGTCACACCACCACCAATCAACCGCAACCTTAAACCTAACCGGACAGGTGGGTGGCACTAGTACAACTTCCAATGTTTATTTACTGTCTTCTTTTAAAACCTGTAAATCTAGATTACAAGAATAGATTAATTAATTGCACAATTTTAATGCACAAATCTTTTCCACATAAAACAAAGGTGATTGTTTGTCTTGGTTTGCAGCAAAACCAACACCTCTTGACTTAAGGAACAATGGCATCATTGATGAACTTCCCTTCAAGAGCCCCATCACCATGTCTTGGACAAGACCAATGTGAGTTTGTCTCCCTGTTTAGAACAACATTGCAGTACTGTTATTAAGAATTGCAGTATTAAATGTTGCTTTGGTTACCACCGGTGTCAATCATCACAGTTCCAGGAGTGAGTCATCTTCCGTACACACACAGAACGATAATTTATGGGGACTCATGCAGTTGTCAGTCCTGAAACTTAAGTGTACGTGGCCTTAGGCTGTAGCTGCGTTTCCATTACCCTTGAAATTGCGAATTGAAAATATGCCTAATGGAAACATGTAGATTTCGCAAAAACTCCCAATTAAAAATAATGGCTAGTGCAGTAGCTGCGATATACTTAAACCTACTAACATCTGTTGCCATGATTTTTGGAATGACAAAAAAAAGGAAAAAGGAAAAAATTAAGTTTTAGTCACATAACATCAGTTAATGGAAACGCCATCATTTCGCAATAGTTTTTTATCAACATTTAGAAAATATCAAAAAAGTTTAGTGCAAATCTGTAATGGAAACCCCGCTTGTGACTGTTTATTAGCAACCACCACAGGTAGAGCTGCATGATTCTGGATAAATTGAGGATCATGATTTTTTTTGTTTCAAATAGAGATCATGATTCTCCCACGATTCTGAACAGATAACTAAACTAAATAACATAATTTATTAGGGGTTCTGACAAAAAAAAACAAAAAAAAAAAACGGTTTGAATGAATGATTCAATGACTCGCTCAGAAATACTTCACTTGTTTCATTACGGGATGAATTAGCGTTTCTGAACGAATCTCTTGAATAAATGATTCCATGACAAAAACATTTTTAAGAGTGACTTGTCGCCACCTGGTGTTGCAATGATGTAATCCTTACGATCGTTATTTGAAGCACAGTTACTTTCAAAAGGATTTGCTTTATTTTGATTGCTTCTGTAGATGTCAGTGTTTATATCTAAACTATAAACTTTTATACTAGTACTTCTGTGATAATTTGAAAATTTGTAACACAGAAATAACGATACTGTGTGTAGTTGAAAAGACTGTTTGTGAAGCAGTTTCATACCTAGATAGCCTAACAGCTTTCTCTAGGTCTGCGGCAGCATGAATGCAGATTTGAATGTTCCGGTGTGATTTTGTCAAAGGTTTAACAGACATGGCCAAATACTTGTCAATTATGAATGAGATCGTGTGGGTGTTTGAATCGAGATTGCAATCTTTTAATGATTAATTTTGCAGCTCTAACCACAGGAAATGATTGAGTGATTCAATTTCGCTTTCCTTACAGGCCTATGAACTCCATCTCGTCACAGCACTGTCGGCCCATCTCAACCCAGAGCATCACCAGCACTGATTCTGCAGACAGTGAGGAGAACTATGTGGCAATGGTGAGGGAATGAATTCAGGTTTAGCATTTTATTCACTCAGGATGTGATGAACTGGCATCAATGTGCATTGGAGACAGAACCTCAACTTTGTAGTTAGTACCAAGTTCCTCCATTACAGACTACCTTTCTTTATATATAACATTCTTCAAGATGTTTTTTTTTGTTTTTTTTCAGTCTATTGAGGTATTTCTCAAATAACATGTTTTTTTTCTGCAGCAAAACCCAGTGTCTACCTCCCCAGCGATGAGTGGTACCAGCAGTCCTGCACCCAGAAATTGTGGTAATGTGGACTATTTGGCCCTGGATTTTCAGCCTGGCTCCCCTGGCCCACACAGAAAGGTATGTCTAGCACACTAAAGTTTATAACAACTAAAAAGTAGAGAAAATTGATTCCAATCCTGGAATCGTATACTTAAGGTCAGTAATTTTATTGGTTGAGAGTGAACTGTACCTATAATTATTCAACAATCAAAGATGGATTTTTAATTTCTTTACAATGTAATACTATTTAATAATATTAATAGCACGTATTTAAGAAATAGCATCACTTATCATCCTTTCTCTGTCTATGCCATTTTTTATCTTATTTATAGCCGTCCACCTCTTCAGTGACCTCAGATGAAAAAGTGGACTACGTCCAAGTGGACAAAGAGAAGACACAGGCCCTTCAGAACACCATGCAGGAGTGGACAGATGTGCGACAGTCAAGCGAGCCTGCTAAAGGCATCAAGTCCTGATGATGTTCAAATGTTCACACTGAATGTGTTCCTCCCTGTCATTCGAAATGCTCTTATACCGTTACACCGTGATCCAAACTGGTTGGCCTGGGACAAAATAGCAAATGATGCACCAACTAAAGCCATAGAGCCAATTCATTTGGTCTTTTGAAGACAAAACCCCCACTGAACCTCCTGGACTGTCATGCCATGCATGTTAGACATGTTTAACTTTTCAAAGTTCAGTGAAAACTAAGCTTTAGCCACTTGCTCTCTATGAGTGTGAGCGAAGAACTATAAGTAGTGAATCTTCTGTGGTATTTGACATGTTGGAAATCATATTTAAAACTAGTTAATGGTGATGTGTGCAAAATATTCAATGTTAAAATACTTTCATCACAGCTTAAAGGTCAGAGACAACTAAAATCGCTTTTCCACCGTCGGGGCGAACCGTCTGTAAATAAATTGCATTACCAAGCTAACGACTGATGCATTTGTATTACATTCCAAAGAGCTCTGTTATCAGCCCCACAGTGGAAAATAAATCCATATCCATACCGGCTGGGCCGGATCGGCATGGAATGTAACAGTTAAGCAACGAGAACAGGTTTGCCCGACAGTGGAAAAGCGGCTTAAGTAAGCCATTTGTAGTTTGATTCCCCCTGAAAAATGTAAACTCTGTAACTCTATCATGGCTCTGTTTTTTTGAGTATCCCAACCAGCCTGACATAGCAACACTGGCTCAACCAATGCCGTAAGTTTGAGGTCAGCCTGACCAGTAGCATACAGGTGGCGTGTTCGGAGAACCTGCTTGAAACTCAAATCTGGTTGGTGGCGCTAGCTACAGAAATTACACACTTAGTAATTTTACACACTTTTCAAACAAAGGATTTTCTGAAATCATGGTGGTCTGCCTTGCCATTGCAATTTTTTATAGATTCATCAAATACAGACGATCATTGTTTTCCAATTTTGAGTCAAACAGACCGAGTTAGAAAGAGATTCTTGTAGTTTTTGTGTTCAAAGATTGGGTTTTATCACGCATGGTCTGACAGTGGTTCACATGAATATTGGCTTATATGTGAATGAAAATCTAGACCCCTTTAAAGCAAACCAAGGAGGTGATCATCTCAGGAGGTGGTCTGAACATTTAGAGTTTGCTTATATTATGCTTAGAACAAAAGTTGCATTTCATTTTCATTCATGGGGTCTTTAAAAAGATAGTTCACTCAAAAAATGAAAATTCTGTCATTCCAAATTCCTACAGCATAACCTTCAAGGACCTTGGACATTTTGCTATATAACTCCTTTTGTGTTTCACGCAGGGGTGTTGCAATATACTGGTTTGGATAAAATTTAAATATTTATGTTAATACTGCACATACAGTAGGTCAATATCATACATAATCCAGTGCCAGTTACTATCTGGTTGACACTCCAACACAGTAGGTGGCAGTATTCCACATTAATACTGGTTGCCACCCATCATAAAACAGAAAAAAAAAAGTGACAAGACACTCTAAAAAAAAAGATACCTCACCAGTTTGGGAGTTTTTTGGATTACGTAAAAAAGACAATGATAAAAGACAGTGTGCAAAAAGTGCCGTTTTTGTTAGGGTTGAGAAAATATCGATGCATCGCGTTTCGTGGATCGATTCTGATATTTTCCAAATGCATCGCAAATTCGAATCTGAGCTTAGTTTTTAACAGTAGATGGTGTTCTAGGCTATTTTTTAACCGCATGCGAATGTACTTGCGCCTCAGAATGCTTTTATGACGCAGCCCACTGCAAACACCCTTGTAATTTATTTATTTTATAGAAGATTCAATGGTGTGAGGAATTAAAAGGAAGCAGAGTATGGCTGTTCCTAAAGCACACAGTGCCATCTGCTGTTAAAAACTAAGCTCAGAATCGATTCGAGAGAGAATTACGATACATACAGAAATATCAGAATTGATCCAGAATCATTTCTTGATTCGCGATGCATCAATGTATTGTCACAGCCCCAGTTTTTGTATAGTTATGGTTATAGACTCTCTCTCTCCCAGCACTCATATTTTGAGTATGATTCATTTACCAAAAATGAGAGAACACAATAAATAGTTAAAAGATAAAAATTCTATACTGTAGATATCGCAAAAGTATTGTGATTTCTTTTGGCCATGATAGTCTCATATTGTGACAACCCTAAAGGCCCGTTCACAGCATAGACGATAACTATACAGCTTTAATAATCATTCCAATTCAGTCAGAATAGGGAAGTCTGCATCACAGCTATAACGACAATAAAAAAGACATTGTTGGAATCACTTTTTTCCAGCTGATGAATGATAGCAACATTGACAGCCAATCAGAATCCATCCAACTTTAAAGAGCTTAAGCATTTAAAGCAGCAGACGACAAAACTGTAGTGCATGCTTAGAAGAAACACAGCATTATCGTGCGTTGGTGTGGACACTAATATAGTTATCGTTATAGTTATCGTTCTTGGTGTTAACAGGCCTTCAGTTCATGAGGTAAATGATGTCAAAAAATTTATTTTTGGGTGAACTATTCCTTTAGGCTTCCAGAAATATGTCAGAATGGTTACAGATCCTCCTAAACTAAAGACTTTAAGGCAACACATACACGACAATGATGTACTAAAAACGGAAAAATATTTCCTTTGAGCATTTCGCGTACATACAACAACATTGTCAAAACGATCCCCGTTCACACGGATCTGCGAAAATGACTAAAAACGCTGTATTATGCTGCCAGGCCAGTAGATGGCGATGTCACTTTGTAAAGTAAAACTACGCGCCTCTAGACGGAACACGTAATATGCATGCGCATGACGTCACCGTTTTCACAAATTTGCGTTTTTGTAGATTACACCGACACAATAATGGTATTGTTTTCAAAAACTTGCACTTTGAAACCCGTTTCCATGCTCCCACAATGCAGTTGTTGTGTAAACGTATGGCCAAAACGCAAAGTTTCGCAATTTTAGCTGAAAACAGTGTCATGTAAACGGCCCCTAACAGACCACCTCATTTTACCTTGACAAAAAAATGCATCTCAAAGTATTCAGTGGGCAGTGTTTTACTTTGCATGCAGTCTGATTAGGGATAATGTGACCATCCCTATAACACATCGCTTCCCTGGCTGTTATTATGGAATATGTTAAAACAAACTTACATATAAACAAACAAACAATAAATGATCTATTCATATACTAATAAACACATACTAGTTGTTAATATCCTTCAAGCTAATGTGTTTTTGTCAGAGGGGATGTATGGATGGACAGTTAAAATCGCTCTCAGAGCAGTTTGAGTTATTTTCAGCAAAAGTCTTCCAAATATACACTGTTCGTAGTTTCAGCAAACTGGCTGGTTATTGCGAACAGCTGTAGCTGTAAATCAGTCATGCTTTACGCCTGTTGAGATTAGTGGAAGGACTCTTGCAGGGAGCATGTTGTGTTTATGACAGACACCTTACTTTTTTTTTTTTTTTTTTCTGAACATTTTCGGACCAGGGAGCATAATGGAAGGGGCACAGAAATTACACACTTCTCTGTTAAACTGTGATTTTCACTGTAAACATTGGTTCAGCTGTGGAGAGTTAGAACACTGTTTTGTGTTTTTTGTGTGTGTGTGTGTTTTTCAGCAGCCTAAATATGTGATAATATTAGCATCATTTAAGGTTAAGGAGATATTTTAGAAATGTAATTATATTTAAATGTGCTTGGTCAAGCATAGGGGTAAAAACAAGCGCCATATTCAGTTGAACTCAAAATAGCCCATTATTCATTTGCAGTCAAGAAGACTGTAAAATTTGTCATTTCATTCAGTATTTTATGGTGGGCTGGGACCTCCGAATAATACTCCATTTCTAGCATTTTTTTTTTTTTTTTCATATTAATTTCATATTCCAAAACCGTTTTGTATTAAGTTAGTTTAAACTTTGCATATGAGGTTGTAAGTGGTCTGGACTTGTTAAATAAACCTTGTGTAGATTGTCTGTTAGATCCAAATCCTTTCACCTGTTCAGTGGATTATTTAAAAACGTGCTTTACAAGACTGACCTTATTTTATGATGTTGAACTCTGTGGGACATTTAGTGGCACTGGCATTGGCCTTAACGTTTACGTGAACTTACAGGCTGAAATTGGTTTCTTAATGTCTTTTTCTATTCTGAAAATGAAATGTAATGTATTGTTATGGAAGAGTACTAGTAAATGAATATAATACTTGTGTGTGAACTGTAGTAGAATTTATGCTGTAGTTTCAGTGGCCAAAGCGGGGCAGACGAGAAGAACTACTTTGACAAATGTCTTTAATTGAGTGCATTTTTCTGTAAAGCGTTTCTGTTCAACTCTTTGTCGCTTGTAAATTAATTTATTAATTTATTATGTGTTTTGCAGGTGGACGAAAGATGTACAAAGAATGAACTTGTGGCTCTACTAACATTAATTTATGCTATGTGTGCTGATTTTGTGAAGCTATATGCCAAGCAAAGCCAGTAAAATGGTCAAATGTGGTACATTTGAGATGTCTGTCCTTTGTGGTGTTGTTCTATGAATTTATAAAAAAAATAAAAAACTGCAAAACATTAAAACACATTTTATCAGACAGTTAAACAATTAGATCATTAATTATCTCAACTGAAAATAAGTAGCTTGTGTTTCTTAGGAACTTGATGAAAAGTGTATTTTTGCATAAGCCGGCTTGTATTTTCTGGCAAACTTTATTGCTATTCTTCATCAACCGTACACAAACTGAGACTGCCTAAATCATAAGACTATTACAACTTATTATAATCAATATCAATTAGCTTGCAAAGTTGTGGCAGCAAAAAAATCCAGAGTTCCTACTATTACCAAAGACTTTATATATATCTGGACTTTGCTATTATGTCATTGCGCTTATCGCGTCAATACGATCATCCTGACATGGCGTGGAGACCATACTGATGTCTGTCGTTACTATGGTTACTGATGTAGATAATGGAAACCGACTACGCTCTCTGAACAAAAAGATCCAATTTCATCACTTGACTGATAACAGCATGAACAGTCAGTCCTAAAGATCAGATCTGAAAAACATGCAGTCTGCTGTGTAAACAAATCCACTGACTGAGATCTACTTCACTTGACCATGATTTAAAGCTTTCCCATGCTTGTACACTTCCAAAGTGATGATTAGTAATGCAAATGCTTTCAGTTATGTCTGTAAACTGTCCTATTCCCATTCCTCCTCTATTCCTTCACATTCCCCTCCAATACAGACACTAGTTCTCAAATGGTGCTCTCCTATTGAGCTCTGTTATGAGTGGATTCTACTGCGTCGATAAGCCTCCTCATGCAAAGTGACCCCTAGTCTCGCGTAGCCAATTTTGTTATGAAGCGACGAGAATACTTTTGTACGCAAAAACAAAACAAAAATAACCTTATTCAACAATTTCTTCTCTACCCTGTCAGACTCGTACACAGTTGACGCAGTGAACGCAGTTCAGCACTTCCGTGTTTACGTTCGAACGCTGGCTCAGTATTGGTCGGCTCTTACGACAACATTACGCGCACGTGTTGTGCTGCTCACGTGAACGGCGTTAGCGTTCTGACGTAGAATCTGGAAGCGCTGCAACGAAAATAGTGTCGGGGGAGAGACGAATTTGTTGAATAAAGTTGTTATTTTTGTTTTGTTTTTGCGCACAAAAACTATTCTCGTCGCTTCATAACATCAAGGTTGAACCACTGTAGTCACAATGACTATTTTATCGATGTTTCTACTACTTTTCTGGACCTTGAATGCGGTAATTTCGTTGCTTTCTATTGTGGATAAAAAAAACTCTTGGATTTTTATCAAAATATCTTAATTTGTGTTCCGAAGAAGTCTTACAAGTCTTGTCAGAATGATCCTTGTTTGAAAACTACTAAAAGCACTGTATTATTCATGCCAGGCCAGTAGTTGGCGATGTCACTTTGTAAAGAAACACTATGCTCCTATAGAGTGAACACGTAATACACATGCGAATGACGACACCGTTTTCACAATCTCACGTTTTTGTAGTTTACACGGAGATGAGAACGGTATCGTTTTCAAAAACTTTCAAAAGATTGCATTTTCAGGCCCCCAAAACACTGTTGCCATGTAAATGAATGGCCAAAACGTTTTCAATTGAAAACGGTGTCGTGTAAACAACCCCTAAGTGACCCCCAACCCTGGTAATGGATTACAGGCAACACCACACATTTTATATGTTTCACTAATTAAACATGCCCCATTCAACCTGTAATAGGTGCGCCAGCTAAGGGGCCATTTACACTACACCGTTTTCAACTGAAAATGTTTTTGCCCGTTCATTTACATGTCTGAAAACGGCAAATCATTTTGAAAATGATACCATTACTGTGTCCGTGTAAACTACAAAAGCGTGAATTTGTAAAAAGCAGTGATGTCATACGCATGCGTATTACGTGTTCAGTCTATAGGCGTGTTTCTTTACAAAATGACATCGCCAACTACTGGCCTGGCAGCAGAATATGTTTCCTACTTAGTAGTTTTCGCGGATCCTTGTGAACAGGGATCGTTTTGATATTGTTGTTGTCTGTATGCGAAAAAAGCAAAGGAAACATTTTTCTGTTTTTAGAACATTGTTGTAGTGTAAACATACCCTAAGAGAGACATCCAAAATGTCTTCTGTTGTGGGTGGGGAAACAATAGACTGCAATACTTATGTTTCCATCCAAGTTGCAAATTGAATTTATGCTAAAAAAAAAAACGAATATTGAAACAATTTGTGAATACAACAGCGCTTCTCGCATCCCGTATACAGTATTTAAAATATCAAAATATTATTGAGGTTTTAAGCTACTATGTAATATGTGCCAGTTCAAGGTGTTAAACATGAAACTTACATCTTTTTAACTACTCACTGTTGGTTTGTTGTCACAGGGCAGTCTGGTGCTGTTGTGATGAGTAACAGGCTGATGTGAGTTATTTGCCCACGCTATGACGGTGCAGATAATGGGCCACTCCCTGTGACTCCTGCAGTCTGAACATCCCCAAAGCCCTGCTGACCCCTTCTGGCAAAGACTGGAATGACTCATTCTGTATAATATATTAGGTCTGTAGACATTAGGTGCGTAATTGTCATCGATTACTCATCCTCGTGTATCATGTCATTCCAAACCCATAAGACTTTTGTTCATATTCGAAACACAAATGAAGATATTTTAAATGAAATCTGAGAGATGTTACTGCAAGAGTTCTATCTTCTACTTCTATCTTCCTTTAGTTCAATCCTCCATTAAAAAATAAATAAGAATTATTATATTTTATTATATGGATAAGAACTGTGCGATTTTGCTAAACGTCTCATTAGCCTGCGTCTCCTTTTGTGTTCCACAGAAGTCGTATACGAGTTTGGAATGGCATGAGGGTGAGTAAATGATATTCATTTTTGTTTTAACCCACATGACAAAAATACTGTAGTAATTTATAGTAAATACTATAGTGTTTTTGAACCATACTATAGTAAAGTACTTGAATTAATTTGCTGTGGTAATTCAATAGTTGCTGTGGTAACATAACTATAGCAATATAAACAAATTACCCAATACTGTACTACAGTTTACTGTAGTAAAAAAATAAAGTATACTACAGTTTTTATTACAGTTTATCAGTTCACTATAGTTAATACTAGGGTATGCTGTAGCATTCATTAACAAAGTGTTGTAAATACTATTATATATACATTATACTACAATTGACTATAGTATGGTTCAAAAACACTATAGTATTTACTATAAATTACTATAGTATTTTTTCATGTGGGAAGTTTAGTGTCATTGTTAAAACACCCTACTGGAAAACCCTCCTAAACCTGCTGAGGACAGTTTGTTTCGTTTAGCCTATAACCAGGACAGATATGAAAAGATATTTGCTGTCCTCGTGTGGCTATACGTAGAAACACAACCACTTCACTTTACATATCCCTTAACCTAACCGTCTCCCATCTCGTATGTTCTGGAGAGTAGCATCTTATTGGTTCTGGAGTGAGGAGCTACTGGACCAGCCACTTTAGATGAAGATAATCACCTAAAAAGGCGGGAATATTCTATTCGAGAATTCATTCCTCTCACTTTGTCTGGAACGCGGCACACGGATATAATCACGCATGCCAAGTTTATGCGGTGATTCTAAAAAGTTATAAAAAGTCAATGGTTTGGCAAGTTAAGAACCAAATGACGTCATCCAATCGAACAATATCGCCTGACAATATCAATGCAATATCAATATCAAGTGTAGAATGACTGAAGAGAAAAGTGTTCTGAAGAAACGAAACGAAACGAAACTGTACGTTCTTACTATTAAGTGAAACTCTTTATGTGCAGACAGTTGCATTCCTGATGCTGGTAGCTATAATTATAAAGATAAAAAAGGGATTTCATAACGCGTAATATCAAAGTCTGTTTTAACAAAAACGCCAATAAAGTCTACTTGTTAATGGGCTCGAACTGCGTAAAAAAAATGAACGTCATGATGAGCTGGCTGGGCTCATGTTAACTTGTGCCTCACGCTCACAAGCTAATAATGTAAGACACTTGAATGGCATATCCATGAAATTGATATTTTTATTAATAAGCTGTGTGCAATGCAAAGGGTTTCGGCTCGAAACAGGGGCGGATAGTTGCCACCCTAAGATAAAGCTTGCCACCCCAGAATTATCACAGAATAAAATATAAATGTAAGCAGTGTTTCAAGTACTGCAGCGGCGCTTCAATGTGAGGACATAAAAAAAAAGACATAACGCAAAATAATGGCAAGAAAACACGTCTCAATAAACTGCACGACGGTTGCACGCGCACGCCTCGCGCCCAGTGTAGGCAGCTTCATTAACAAATGACTCTTATGAACCGGTTCTTAGTAAGTCAAAAACACCGCGCAGCCAAGTTCACTTACATTTGTTCGTGAAACGGAAAATTGTTGCTTCTCGGCTAACTCAGAAGTCCTCTGAGAAATGTAGTTCCCTCGTTTAAAATGACAACATTAGATAGCAAAACTGATAAAACAACAGTCAAAATCTGAGAGAGAGCTGAGTTTTAAACTTACACATACATTATAATTATAATTACAGTACACTACCAGTACTTTAGATGAGGGAAATTTCACTATTCTATGTACAGTAAACTGGAGCACATGTTGTAACACCCTCAAATATGTGATTGTCAACTTTCTTTGTAGCCATTTTTTGTGTACTGTATTTTTGCAGAACTAAGAAATGACTGAAGACCAATACACTGCTATAGTACTGTATACTGTAATGAAATATAGTTTCGAGATTGTGTTTATAGTTGTGATAAAATGTTGAATGGTGTTAGGAATTGTGTGTTAGCAATCAAGAAAAACAATAACTAGACTGAAAAGTTTGAAAGACAAATTTATGCTGGCTTGTCATAAAGCCAATTTAAAGGGGCTCTATGTAAGTTTTTGACTGTACTAAAGCATAAAAATACCATAATATGTTTGCAGATATTTATTAAACATGCTATGTTCACATACTGGTTTCTCTGAAAACCATTGCTAAAGCCAGTTATTTTAGTATAGTATTAGTATTTAGCCACCCCGGGTTGCCAGTTGGTGGAAAACACATGCAGCGAATTGCAGCCAGTGAACAAACTGGGTCAGAGATGGCAGACCTAAAAAGCATCGGCATCTAAAAATCTCTATGAACGGGAGCATATTAAAACGTGAGATCATAAATCAACGAATTATCTTACAATGTGTAAGTCTCCTCGCCTTCTAATGTCAATTGAGCTCGCTCCTGTCTTCAAACTGGCAACCCGCAAGAGCGTCGAGTCTGAGGAGGAGGGGGCGGAGCAAACAATATTTTGAATTTGGACTGCAGTACCCATTTCAACCACTAGCTGTCATTTTACATAGAGCACCTTTAAAGTCTTGTTTTAAATAGTTTAGTCAGTTAGGCCAGAATAGATAGATGTTCTGGGTGTTTGCTAAAGTGTTGTTAGGAGATTCTGGATGGTTGCTTGGCTCTTGGTATGCAGTTGCTAGGGTGTTGCTAGAGTATGTGGTTGATAAGGTGTATGAGTATTTGGTTGATAGGGTGTTCTGGGTGAACACACACAGACATTCCCATCACTGTTAAAGAATTGGTTCACTTTCAAATGAAAATTATCCCAAGCTTTACTCACCCTCAAGCCATCCTAGGTGTTTCTTCTTTCTGATGAACACAGTCAGAGTTATATTAATAAATATCCTGACGCATCCGAGCTTTATAATGGCAGTGAACAGGGGTCACGAGTATGAGCTGAAGAAAGTGCTTCCATCCACATGCATCCATCATAAACATGTACTCCACACGGCTCCGAGGGGTTAATAAAGGCCTTCTGAAGCGAAGCAATGCGTTTGTGTAAAAAAAAAAAAAAATCCATATTTTAACAAGTTATGAAGTAAAATATCTAGCTTCCGTAAGTTGATTAGGGAAGGCGTAGCGTAAAAGCACTTTCTTCAGCTCATACTCGTGACTCCTGTTCACCGCCATTATAAAGCTCGAATGCATCAGGATATTAAAATATCTCCGATTGTGTTCATCAGAAGGAAGAAAGTCATATACACCTAGGATGGTTTTGAGAGTGAGTAAAGCTTGGGCTAATTTTCATTTGAAAGTGAAGTAATCCTTTAATAACAGAAACTCAACAATTGTTTGCAAAACTGGAAATTCTAAAGTTTTTGTTGCTCTTTAACTTGCACTAAAACGTGATTTATACCATCGAAGTAGCCTATGTAATATTAATAAAACTGTTCATCTCCTTTAGTGATACAAGCTCGAAATAATAATCTGGTGATGTTTTTCATATAGTGTCTTGACTTGGTGCCATGATGGATATTGAAATCTTGTTATTTATTTTTAATTTGAAACTGTATAGATGATTATTTTGTGGTAATGCAATATTTGTGAACACAATTGTGTATGTCAGGCCATAAATCTCCAAAAACTATGCATGGGCGCTTGTTTTGGTGTTGCCACCCCTCATAGACCTCATGCCACCCCTTTGCCACCCTATAAATAATTCTCTAGATCTGCCCCTGGCTCGAAACATGAAATGCGAAAAGTCTAATGTCAAACGTTAGGCTATACCGCAGTCAGGGCCGGATTTAGCACCTCATATTGTGACCAGGGGCATCAATTGGGTATGGCAGGGTATGGCAACTGCCATACCTTGGCTGCCTGGTCAAGTTATATAATTTTATTAATTGCATGCAGGATTAACAGTTATATTACTATGTGTAACATAATTTGTATTTTAAAATATAAAAGCAAATTACAAAAGTAAATTAAAGCGATCTGCTTGTTATATTCGTGTCGTGTAAGATCAGTGGTGCTGCCAATGTGTTTATTCACAACGTGATTTTGCAGGGTTGAGTATTGTAGCCAATCAAAGGGATTTCTGTTGAAAATAATGACTAATCAGAGGTGTTTAATTTACCAGTTGTCATAACCACGTGACGATTCTGTTTTAGAAACGTTCTATTTTTTGCGAAGTCGTGGCTGGAACAACGACACAAAGTATGGCAATGATAATCTCAGGCAGCTCATGTACTTTATTTAATGTTAAAAGCGTGTAAAGTGACTTTGAATATCATTTAGTGCTCCCAGCTTTGTAGCCGTATTAAAAGCAACAATGGATAATTCACCTCAGATCTTGAAATTAAACAAATGGAAGCAAGAAAGTTCAAATTGTGAACAAACAAGTGTATTCTATGACAAAGATTGTTTTAGTAGCCCAGTATGTGTTTTTATTAATGTTTAAATGGTGTAATATTTGTGAATTGGATTACGTACTTATTAAGGCGAGTGCCTTCAAGTTCAATGTCTGGTGTAGTGCAAATGCAGCGAGAGCCCGTCCACACCCTGTTCTGATTGGCTGTTGTTTTTGATTGATTGACTTCTAGTTTTACAAATGAGGACAATCTTTGTAGAGTAAATAAAAATGTTTTTGGTAATCATATTAAAAATGACACTTAAATTGGATAATATTTAGACTTTTGAGATTTAAAGTGCTGGAAAAAGTTAAGAAAGTAGGACTGTCATGTCGAGGAAGTAAGTTTGGATGATGTCATCAGGGCCTGCCATACCCTGGCTTTTGATGAAATGACGCGCCACTGATTGTGACATAGACAAAAGACATTTTCCCAATCAAATGAAATCAGACAAAATCCATCTTTTTTTACACTGCAGAAGTGGCACAAAATCTGTATCTGAAGTGGCATTTAGATGTATTTACACAGAATCTTTACAAATGCATACATAATGTAATAAAATTAATAAAAAACATATTGAATATAGAAATATGAAATTATGGGGGGAGGGGGGGAGAGAGATATGAAACTAAAACCAGTAGGTGCCAACAAGTTCCTGTTTTAATAAGTGAGTCATTTATTAGTTCATCAATTTATCTAAACTGATCGATGACTATTATGAATGGGTCATTGAATCATTGACTTAGGCTATTCGTTAAAAAAACGCTGAATCATTTATGAATGAAACACCACTGTGTTGATTGGAGACACAAACATTCTACTGTGACTGTTTGAAACTATTTTGGAGCAAAAAAAAGAGAAAATATTTAATTTATTAACTATTTATTTATTAATTATACACAATTGGATAAAGTATATCCAGAACATTTTCATTCACTGTTCATCCGGAATGCAGAATCCCTGGCAATATTCAAAAAACAGCTGAAAACTCATCTCTTTCGTGAACACAACCTCATCTTTAAAAAAAAAAAATGCTTTCACTTCCTCTATTTCCTCACTAGTCTAGCATATGCTACTCTTATGCTACTGCGTATGCAATGTCTGAAACTTGTATTGTAAGCACTTCTTGTGTCTATTGACTCTTCACGAGGATTCACTTGTTGTATTCCTAACTTGTAAGTCGCTTTGGAAATGCTGTGTCTGAAGTGTGTCGAGGAGTAGGGTTTAATAGTCAGCAGTTCTACTTTCAACACCACAACGAGCTGCTTTCTGTCTCAGTGTGCCAATGTGTTTTTTTAAAGCGTGGAACTGATCAAATTCATGTAAAAATGTACAAAGGACTATTATTGATTGGTATGTATTTATTTACTGTTGAAAATTAATAATTATTAAATAAAAATTAATAAAAATATTAATTTAAAACATTTATTTCAGTTTGGGCATGTTTTAAACATTTATTTGAATCTAAAAACGTCTGGGCAAAAGTAGAAACAATGTTATAAAAACATAATCTTATTACTGTGTAAAATATAATCTTAATACTCTATGCAAGAAAATTCTGCAGGCTGAATTGTGTTTCCACTCATTATTTTGTATGTGTTACAGTCATATGCAGTGTGACCGACTTCAACAATCAAATATCTCCAGTGAAGCATTTCACAAAGGACGATTTACTCTTTGGGCAAACCACTATTCAATCAGAAGATGGGTTAGTCACTAATAATTTTACTAATTATATATATATATATATATATATATATATATATATATATAAGGGGTGTAACGGTACATGTATTCGTCCCGAACAGTACGGTACGGACATCACGGTTCGGTTCATACAGTTACACGACAAATACAGTCAGTCACAGTGATCCATATATGGCATATTACATTTATCTCAGAAATGCCATTCAGTGTCCATAGCTTAACTCGCTAAATATATGCACTATATTAGCCTATATATTAATTATATTTTACTTAACCTGTTAGCGATGTCTTAATAATTTAATATATGTTTAAATAAATCTGTCATGAAAACAAGTTATGACACCCACTGTGTAAATGATTATATTTCAACAACGAATTGGGGAAATAGAATTTTATAATTAGATATAGATGTTAATGCAAAAACTGAATTTTATGTGCAATTTACATGTTTACATAAAAGAAATTATTATTATTTGAGTGTTGATGATTATATGTAAAAATAAATAACAACTGAATTTAATAGTTTGAGCTGTTGTAAACTGTAATAATATAGTAATGTCCAAGTAAGTGCTCCATATAGTTTACAGCATTAGCAGAGATTTATTTATCCTTAAGAAAATTGTAATTATAAATGAATGAATTTAAAGACAGTTTGTTCAGTAAACCACTGTTTAATAAAAAAAAAAAAGATTAGTTTTCTCACCCTGCTGTACCGTACCCGTACCGAGCCGTGACTTCAAAACTAAGGTACGTACCGAACTGTCATTTTTGTGTACCGTTACACCCCTAATATATATATAATATATATATATATATATATATATACACACTGTATATATACGTATAGATGTAGATATAGATATAGAATACTGAGCTGTTGTAGTAAAATTGTCCTAATTTGTCCTGTTCTAGAGTTTTTGTTCCTTCCCCAACAAATGTAAAAATTACCAGCAGCACTCCACAGGATAAATGCGGCATTGTAAATTATAAGTTTGGTAAGTTTGTCTTTGTCTTTTGTATCTTTTCATAATAAAGCTAATTTAAAAATGTAAACTTAACTTTGTTAATTTCATAATAATGTCCTCACTAATTTACAGAATTACTTTCACTGTAAAAATCTTATTACATCAATATATCTTTTAAAGATGAAAAACCAAAAGGCCTGAGACCTGCATCTGTAGTTTCAAACCTGATATCCAGCCTGGTATGTATAAAAACAGGGATGTCAAATATGGTCAGCATAATAAAATGTGTTATTATCAACATGATTTCAAAAAAGGTTTAGCTATTGAAAGTTGTATTGAAAGAAGTAAACTGTTCATAATCAGATATACCTCAGTATACCTTTTTTGTCTGTTGTGTCAGTTTCTCTTTCAGAGTACAGGACATATTTTAGAGAGCAGTAAATTGGTGGGAAAATAGTTTGTGAAAAATAAAATAGGACTAGAAAAGTTGGGATAACGTCTCGGTTACGTATGTAACCCTCGTTTCCTTAGAGAAGGGAATAGCGGCACGAAGTGGGGTCAGACTCCGCGAAGTGACAGTGTGCATTGGAGACAGTGCATGGGAGGTGGCCTCGACCATCACACTGGGACCTGCAGGCGGGGCCTCGCACACTGACAGCCGCACCCTTTTGTGACCTGGAGGATTGGGAAACTGCTCTTTTTGTGTGGAAGTGGGTAAGGCGTCCGCCAGGACTTGGTCACCTCATCATGCACCTCCTGGAAGAAAGGCATGAGAACCAAGGAACGAGAGTCTCGATCTCAGCACTGCGATAGTCATGTTCCCACAATGAGTACATGAACTATCCACAAAAGCAGCTTCAGCGTGCTGAATGCCCAGACACGTGATGCAGCGATTGCGTCAGCGGGGACCAATGAACGACCGCATCCAGTAACAGACAGACGAAATGACATCTTGAATAAAACGCAGGGTTCGTCTGTGAAGCTCTTTTAGAAGGGAAATGCTCAGCTCTCTCGTGCCGAAGCACACAGGGAGTGTCACGATGTGTTCGGGTACACCACTCCCTGAACACAATGGAGGAACCAGCCCAAATCGCAAAAGACAAAGGCTGGGAAAATGTGCTGGCAAAACAGCAGTTGAGAGCTTTTAGCTCAGTGAGCTTGCGACCTCGCTGAAGTGCCTTAACACCAACACAAGACGCTGTCACTCACAAAGGCTTGCTGAGTTTCACACTCTAGTCTGAAAGCTGGAGAACACAAACGGTTGGCTCTGAAGCGAAAGACAGAGTGCGACTGCATCTGCTTCCCTATTTATACCACCTGGCGGGGGCGGTGCGCATTATGCAAATATCGCACGCCAATTCCAGTGGCTTGTTTTAGTTCACTCGAAGCTGATAGGGCTCTCTAGCGATATCCCAATTCGTCGGTCACTACTGATGTATGTCGAACGTGACCGACTGAAAGGGAACAGTTATTTCTGGGGAATTGTATTTGTTTTTTGTATTGGGACATTAGGGGAAATTGTTCAGGATGAAGCTTGTGACTATCAGGAGAAAGTCACTCTGCGAGTCAAAACTGTGACTACACAGAAAAACCATAGTGACAGCTCTTCCCTATAGTGAAAACTGTATACACATCACCGTTTTCAACTAAAAATGGAAAACGTTTTATGCGTTTTGGCCGTTCATTTACACGACAACAGTGTTTTGGTGGCCTGAAAATACAGCTTTCAAAGTGCAAGTTTTTGAAAGCGATACCATTGTCATGTTCGTGTAAACTGCAAAACCTCAAATCTGTGAAAACGGTGAAGGCATGCACGTGTATTACGTGTTTAGTCTCTCTATCTTATTTTTCAACACGGAAATGTAAAAACAAGGTGGATAGGCATGCGCGTTTGGCCCAAGTGCTCTGTAAAAGAATGCGTATGCGGTGATAGTTTTGATAAAGTTATTTTCAGTTTTTAGCACATCGTTGTCATATAAACGTACCCTTAGTCAAGTCTCAATCAGAGTGATTCTGTAACTGTGTCACAAAGTTAGCCACAGCCTCAGCACCAGATTCCTACACACACTCCCAATCACCTGACTACTGATCAGCAGCACCTGCATTCATTCATTCATTGGAAACCTACCTGTACAATTCTGTCTTGAACTGTCCAGTCTTCCGTCTTCTTCAGTCTTCAGAATTAGTGCATCCTCCAGTCATCTGGTTCGCCATTCACCTCTCTTCACTGTCTGCAACAGATAAAGGCTGTCACTTCTCTACCAGTATCCCCATATTGATCTGCCGTCCAGTTACTTGCCTTGTTTCATTCCTGGTGTTTCAATAAACTCTGTTTCGATATTACCTGTGTTTGCATTCTTCTGTTCCGTGACAGTGAGTAGTTAACAAATTACCACAAATTCTTATTAACAGAGGACATTAACATCCGTTTATTCAGTTAGAATGAAATGATAGCCGAATACAAAGAAGAATGAAAGGTACAATCGAGATATTTAGATTTGTGTTTGTTTGTTTTTTTCTTCCAAGATGTATGATCGGGATCGCATAATGGAGTTGATAACTGAGGATCTGAATGAAATGAATGGAAATTGCCAACTGATGAATCCCATTGGGAAAGGCAAACTGAATCCTGCTAAATTAGGTATGTTTGGATGATTTGATAATGGTACTTAGGATTTAAACAGATTAAATCCTACCCCTGATTTTCCAAATCCCTTTACTTTCAGTTTTAAATCAAATGGAGAAAAAACCCACCAGCAGCAGCAGCAACAACAACAACAACAACAATAATTATCGAGGTGGAAGGATCGACCAAGGTGAGCTTATCTGAAAATGAAATAATTTGTTGCCTTAGTGTGACTCATTTAAAGAATCTGATATCTGATCATTTACAATATAATTTATCAATATCTACTAGTTAAACAGATGATGAGAAGAGACACCCAGCCAGACAGTAAAACCAAAACAGCTGAGGATAATGACAGTACTAGTCTATGTTTAGCCTTTGAAATAAATCAGTATTCATATTTATTATGTCATGCTGATGGTGTCATAGTACAGATACACAGAACAATGTCTTAAAAGAAACCATCATTTCTATACTGATATTTCAGAACTATTTTTTAGATGCTGGGACAGAGATTGCTTTTGTTCTGGATGGCTCTGGTAGCATTCAACATGATGACTTTCAGAGAGCCAAAGATTTCATCTACAACGTCATGCTCAATGTTTGGAAAGCATGTTTCAATGCAAGTATACACTAAAGGATTTTATGACACACATTTATAGCTATCTTGTTTTTTAAATACAATTTAAAGATATATTTGATTAAATAGAAATCCCTCTCACTTCAGTGTAATTTTGCGATCGTGCAATACGGCAGTAAAATCAGGACAGAGCTCTCACTTCTAGAAAATAAGGATCGTGTCAGAATCTTGCATAAGGTCAAGAAAATACAGCAAATTTTTAATCTCACAAAGACTGCCTCTGCCATCCATCATGTCCTGTGAGTTTACACATTATGATGTGAAATACTAGACATTTTAAGTGTTTGATTAGCATGTATCTCTTGATATGTTAATATCATGGTCTCACTGGTTTCATTGGTTGTTTACAGCACAAATATTTTCATCCCTGAGAATGGATCAAAAAAAAACTCCAAAAAAATTATAATTGTATTGTCTGATGGGAAGATTCTTGGAGACCCAATGAATCTTACTGATGTTTTAAACATGCCACAAATGAAAGATGTCATTCGCTATTCCATAGGGGTGAGTGTCCTGTTTCTGTTTATTTCGGTATCATTTTAGATAATAAAGCGCTTTTTAAAAGACACATTTGCACATTAATGCAATTTATTTTAATTTGTCCTTTTAGATATGTCTATAGTTTCACTAGTTTGAGTCCAACTAAAACACTCATATCAGCTACAGTATATTACTAATAGTTTATTTTATAGTTAATTAATTTTAGGCCTTATTTAACAAAATAAATCATAAAACCAGTACACTTGCAATAACATCATGTTATCTTTAGGTTGGTGAAGGTATTCTGTCTAATCCTGAAGCAATAAAAGAGATGAAGGATATAGCAGATCCTGATAAGTATTTCAGTGTTTCCAGTTATGCCGAATTAGATGACGTTCTGTGCTCACTGGAACAAAGTTTAATTTGGATTATAGGTAAAAAAAGTTTTCATCTAACATTACACTATATAATAGAGAAATGCAGTTTTGTGCATAGTTTTCATGCTACAATCTGTTTACATGTGCTGTAAATGCATCCTAATACAGCTGTTGTAAAATTAAGCCTTGCTGATATTCAGTGCAACATCACAAATGTGTGAGTGATGTTGCTTTTATATAACAGTTCAGTGAATAAGAAGTAAATATAGAGTATAACATTTTAAACACAATATTGCCTGTTACTTTCTATATTTTTGCTCCGTCAGCGAAAAATGTTCCAGACGAAGCCAAAGCAGA
Organism: Elopichthys bambusa; assembly: GCA_037101425.1. Classification (NCBI taxonomy): domain Eukaryota; kingdom Metazoa; phylum Chordata; class Actinopteri; order Cypriniformes; family Xenocyprididae; genus Elopichthys; species Elopichthys bambusa. The sequence goes on along the minus strand of CM074444.1, from coordinate 26,291,089 downwards.
TTCAAGCATTGCATCTCCACACAACACATACTGATGGTGTCATAGAACAGATACACAGAACAATGTCTTAAATGAAACCATCATTTCTATACTGATATTTCAGAACATCTATTTTTTTAGATGCTGGGACAGAGATTGCTTTTGTTCTGGATGGCTCTGGTAGCATTCAACATGATGACTTTCAGAGAGCCAAAGATTTCATCTACAACGTCATGCTCAATGTTTGGAAAGCATGTTTCAATGCAAGTATACACTAAAGGATTTTATGGCACACATTTATAGCTGTTTTGTTTAAAGGATTACTTCACTTTCAAATGAAAATTAGCCCAAGCTCTACTCACCCTCAAGCCATCCTAGGTGTATATGACTTTATTCTTTCTGATGAACACAATCAGAGTTATATTAATAAATATCCTGACGCATCCAAGCTTTATAATGGCAGTGAACTGGAAATGAGTATGAAGCTCAAGAAAGTGCATCCAGCCATTATAAACGTAGTCCACACAGCTCCGAGGGGTTAATAAAGGCCTTCTGAAGTGAAGCGATGCGTTTGTGTAAAAAAAAAAAATCCATATTTAACAAGTTATAAAGTAAAATATCTAGCTTCCGCCAGACCACCTTCCGTATTGAATTTAGGAAGAAAGTGTAACGCCTCTCGCATTTCAAAAAGTTTATGCTACATACTATGCCTTCCCTATTCAACTTACGAAAAAAGCTTAACTGACGCAATGCAGTTACGCTTTCTTCCTAAGTTGGCAGAAGCTAAATATTCTTACACAAATGCATTCCCTTCAGAAGGCCTTTATTAACCCCCCGGAGCCGCATGGAGTACGTTTATAATGGTTGGATGCACTTTCTTAAGCTTCATACTCATTGTTTCTCATTCACTGCCATTATAAAGCTTGGATGCGTCAAGATATTTATTAATATAACTCCGGTTGTGTTCATCAGAAAGAAGAAAGTCATATACACCTAGGATGGCTTGAGGATGAGTAAAGCTTGGGATAATTTTCATTTTAAAGTGAACCAATCCTTTAAGTACAATTTAAAAGGTATTTTATCTAAAAAAAAAAAAATCCCTCTCTCTTCAGTGTAACTTTGCGATAGTGCAATACGGCAGTAGAATCAGGACAGAGCTCTCACTTCTAGAAAATAAGGATCGTGCCAGAACCTTGCAAAAGGTCAAGAAAATACAGCAAATTTTCAGTCTCACAAACACTGCCTCTGCCATCCATCATGTCCTGTGAGTTTACACATTATGATGTGAAATACATGTATCACTTTTGTTGGTAATAATGTTAATGTCAGGGTCTCACTGGTTTCATTGGTTGTTTACAGCACAAATATTTTCATCCCTGAGAATGGATCAAAAAATAACTCAAAAAAAATAATAATTGTATTGTCTGATGGGAAGATTTTGGGAGACCCAATGAATCTTACTGATGTTTTGAACATGCCACAAATGAAAGATGTCATTCGCTATTCCATTGGGGTGAGTGTCCTGTTTACTGCTTATTTCAGTATCATTTTAGATAATAAAGCGCTTTTTTTAAAGCCACAATATCTGTTAGAATTACAATTACACATTAAAGCCACAAGCAGTGATGAAAGGGCCCTCGCACCCATGCCACCATCACCCAGTGGCTTTAGGAAAACAGAGCACGGTGGGCAATATGCATTTGAATATAAATATAGGAAGACTACGTCAGTCATTTGTATTTGCCACACTTCCTGCTACCAGCTGGTGGCGATATGACTAAACTAAATAAACTAAATTTTGGCATGTAGCTGTCTTCAGGTCAGGACTATTATCAAACGTGTGAAGTTTGAGGCAGATTGGACATTGCTTGAGTTACAACAACTTCCTGTTTCATGATGATAATAGCATGCTTTAGCACTCCTCTAAGTTTTGCTAGCATGTCTTAGAATGTTTGTAGCATATTTAGCACTCAATTGCATATTTTTTAATATGTTGCTAGTAGTGCATCACAGTGTTAAACACGTCACTTCCTGTTGCCAGTCGGTGGCGCTATTACTATGACTGAATATTGTATTGTAGATTAGTGTAGTCTTTAGGCCAGGACTCTTATCACACATGTGAAGTTTGGGGCAGATCGGACATTGTATGCCCAAATTACAACAACTTCCTGTTTCATGGCGAAACATAGAAATTTGCCAGGCTGCCACAGACACGCCCTTCAGCGAAAACTCTTGATCTTCACAATTTAATGTTGAAAAGCCCTTTAGATTAAACTGACCAAGTATGATGTTTATCTGATTAAAGTTTGTTAAAGTACAACATTTGGAAATGGCAAAAACTGCAAAAATTCAAAATATCTCACTTCCTGTTGGGTTTCAAGCTCCCATGGACTTTTTTGTAGGTATTGGGGTGTTACATGTGTCTCCTGAATTTCACAGTTGTACTTTAAACGTAGCGCAAAGGGCACTTAATTGAAATTTTGTAGGTGGTGCTATTGAGCCATTTTGCCACACCTAATTCTGAAACCCATATCAGACATACATTTTCACCACTTCTGAAGTGTGCGCAAAGTTTCATGATTTTTTAGCATGTTTAGGCCCTCAAAAATGCTATTCATTTCAGAGAAGAAGAAGAATTGACCAAGCAATTATAAAAGGGTCCTCACACCATCAGTGCTCAGGCCCTAATTACTGTAATTTATTTTAATTTGTCCTTGTAGATATGTCTATAGTTTCAGCAGTCTGAGTCCAACTAAACACTCATATCAACTATATTACTCATAGTTTGTTATTGTATAGTTCATTTTTTTTTATTAGGGTTTATTTAACAATATAAATCATAAAACCAGTACACTTGCAATAACATCATGTTATCTTTAGGTTGGTGAAGGTATTCTGTCTAATCCTGAAGCAATAAAAGAGATGAAGGATATAGCAGATCCTGATAAGTATTTCAGTGTTTCCAGTTATGCCGAATTAGATGACGTTCTGTGCTCATTGGCACAAAGTTTGATTTGGATTATAGGTAAGAAAGTTTTCATCTAACATCACACTTTATAATAGAGAAATGCAGTTTTGTGCATAGTTTTCATGCTACAATCTGTTTTCATGTGCTGTAAATACATCCTAATACAGCTGTTGTAAAAATTAAGCCTGTAAAATTATTCAATGCAACATCACAAATGTGTGAGTGATGTCGCTTTTATATAACAGTTCAGTGAATAAGAAGTAAATATAGAGTATAACATTTTAAACATAATATTGCCTGTTACTTTCTATATTTTTACTCCATCAGCGAAAAATGTTCCTAAACGAAGCCAAAGCAGATTCAAGCATTGCATCTCCACACAACACATACTGATGTTGGAGGGGAATTTTTACAGTTAAAAACCCAAAGACCAGATATGATGAATGAAGACCTAGGGCTGGGCGGTATATCGCGTTCGTACGATATATCGATATATTTTTAATATACAGTACAGAATGAGGCAATACCGTTTATATCGATGTAGTTTGATACGACCGCATCTGAAAAATAGCGGTAGACGCAGAGTGAGCTGCTGCAGGGAAAATGTGTAATACACATTGTCATAAACATGAGATATGCTTACGGCTTTAAAACTAACTCGTAAGATTAAGATATATAGTTAACACATATAGTTTAAAATGGCTTGCTTCGTCAGATGCTTCGAGACTGACAGACTCATTTGCTGACAGATACTCACGCTCTTTAATGTGTTTGTGATGTGGTGTTTTCCTCAGCGTATATTCTCTAAACTTCGAGAGCCGCCGCACGCATGCTCGTGCATAATTCTGACTAAAATATACATTTTGCTAAAATGTTTGTTGTTGAACAACATATGTGCCATATGCAGAATTTTAAACCTTCAAGTAAGTATATTTTTAAATATAGCAGTAGGCTAATAATGTGACTATTGTAATGGGGTAATCAAAATATAGGCTAATATAGCTAATTAGTCTGTGCTTTTGTTTTGTTTTTTAGTTTATTGAATTTAACTTCTGCTTTAAAAAGCATTATTTTTACTTTTAGATTGTAATGTTAGGATGTAATGTAATTTTCCCTTTTTTTGCACATATATAACAGACTACATGGTTACATTCACTATTTTTGTTTTAACAGCCTTCAATATGAACATTGTTTGTAGTACAACATTATGTAGGATGTTAAGATTTTTAAAAAAGAAATACAGATTTTTTTTTTCTAAATGCAAATAGAAACATGTAGAAAATACCAAGATATATACCGTATATCGCCATTTAGCCAAAAAAACACAGAGATATGACTTTTTGCCCATATCGCCCAGCCCTATGAAGACCTAGAGTAAAAAAATAAATAAATTGAAGAAAATTTTACTTAAGTAAAAGTCTCACAAGGAGTTCGTAGGCCGCTCTGCGTACATTCACATTTCCACAACAATTATACTCTAACAGAGTCCACTAACTACGTCATTACTTAGGTTAAAATTATTCTGATTGGCTAAGAACAATAGACAAAATTAGTAATCTTACACACATGGACAGATAGTCAGAAGCATATCTCCATCCATTACGATGCTGATGCTCGGACCCTGAACTTAGGCACAAGATGTCTTGTTAAGTCATGAAAAGGCGTCTGCAGGTCTCAAGCAGAGTGCCAGCTGTCCACCATAAAGGACCTGCACAGAACACATACAAAGATACACATGATTCACAGCTTATTCAAGGCTGAAGTTGGCCCAGGCTTTAACTATAACAGGAAAGATTCCCAAAACATACTGATAAGTTGTTTTCTCTCAGTGAGGTACAGACAATATTCATCATTATTTTCTAGTGTTTGAAAATGAAAAGGAGAATAAATGCTTTAACATACGTTGAAGAAGTCATTCAAATAATTTAATATTTAGAAAGATAAATGTTGAATAATATCTTAAAAGATATAAATTGAAGCGGCAGTGGATTCCAGAATTCACCCCCTACAAGATGTCTTAAATTAAACCATATTCTGACATTTCAGAACTATTTTTTAGATGCTGGGGCAGAGATTGCTTTTGTTCTGGATGGCTCTGATAGCATTCGACATGATGACTTTCAGAGAGCCAAAGATTTCATCTACAACGTCATGCTCAATGTTTGGAAAGCATGTTTCAATGCAAGTATACACTAAAGGATTTTATGACACACATTTATAGCTGTTTTAAATACAATTTAAAAGGTATTTTATCAACAACAAAAAATCCCTCTCTCTTCAGTTTAACTTTGCGATAGTGCAATACGGCAGTAAAATCAGGACAGAGCTCTCACTTCTAGAAAATAAGGATCGTGTCAGAACTTTGCAAAAGGTCAAGAAAATACAGCAAATTTTCAGTCTCACAAACACTGCCTCTGCCATCCATCATGTCCTGTGAGTTTACACATTATGATGTGAAATACTTGACATTTTAAGTGTTTGATTTGCATGCATCACTTTTGTTGGTAATATGTTACTATCATGGTCTCACTGGTTTCATTGGTTGTTTACAGCACAAATATTTTCATCCCTGAGAATGGATCAAAAAAAAACTCCAAAAAAATTATAATTGTATTGTCTGACGGGGAGATTTTGGGAGACCCAATGAATCTTACTGATGTTTTGAACATGCCACAAATGAAAGATGTCATTCGCTATTCCATTGGGGTGAGTGTTGTTGTGTTGTGGCATTTTTTCATTGTGTTGTGTTGATTTCATTGTATTGTGTAGGGATGTAACGATTCACTCAACTCCCAATGCGATACGATTCACGATACTGGTTTCACAATACGATTTTCTCACAATTTTTTTTTTAACAAAATGAAATTGTGTTCTTTCATTATTTCTAAGACAAAATGCTGCATATTTCTCTGTGAAATTGAAATCTTGGGTCAAATAATAAAACTAAATTGAAATTTTAGAACTAAAAGTCCCTCCAGTTAGATCTTCCAATGTTGTTTTCTTGGGAGAAGGTTTGTTTCAGCTCATTCTGTGTCTGTCTGGTCAAGATGCTGCTGATATAAGAAGTAAAATCAGTGACAGACAACAGCGACAAAGGTTTCATATCGTAATAAAGGCAAGATTTTAATATTTGCTATAATTTGTATCTTTACACTTTCAAGAATTACTTTTGAAAACATTTTTAAAAAAAAATGCTATAATAATCTACGTTATTAAAAAATCCAGTAACATTTTACAGTAAGGTGTCATTTGTTCACATTAGTTAAATATATTAACTAACATGAACTATTAATGAGCAATACATTTGCTGCAGTATTTATTAATCTTTGCTTAATGTTAGTTAATAAAAATACAAATGTTCATTGTTTGTTCATGTTAGTTCACAGTGTATTAACTAATGTTGAAGTCCCCCTGTGGTGAAAATAAAGTTTTTAATGTTGTTTATATGTCTATGTGGTGTTTGTAATATGCTTTAAGACAAACCATGTGCAAATTCATAAGTCAACACCATTGTTGAGTATTTTCTCTTTAAAACGGCATTGATCTAAAGACAGTTTCAAAAACTATCTTGTAACCAATCACATCAACGTGCAGGTGGGCTGTAGCATCTCATTAACTATAACCAATCTGAACCAGGAGAGTCTCAAGAGAATACATCCCGGTATATTTTTCTGTTGATATGAAAAATCGGGTAGATTTAGCAGTATAGCGGGTGTATGATGTTTATTACGATGTTATGATGAACTATATGCCTTTCTCCACTGATGTTCTGAGTTGTTCAAAGAGTTTCTAAGGATACTGATTGTTAGAAGACAGCTGACTGACTCAGATGGTGAACGGAAACATGGTTTGTAACATTAGCAACACATTATTAGCAGCTGTTTGATAATGTAGTCAAGCAAAAGGCTAATCATATTAATTACCGTCAGGTGTCCGACATTGTAAAAAGCAATACCATTGTGCAGCGTTTACCTCAGTAAGTTGACCGAGTGGATCTCTGAGCTCGTGCGAGTGAGTGGAGGTGGGGCTAATTAGCATATTCATAGATCCGTGTATATTAAATGAAGCAAGGCTGTAGAGTTACATTCATGCTATTTTAAGGCATGAAGAAATGTTTTTGTCACAGGAAAAATGTTTAAATGTGTCACTTTAGTGATCAGAGATGAGTTTTAAGGGATAAAATTATTGACTACAGGGGAACTTTAACAAATGCAACTTTTGATTTTAATAATGTATTAGTAAATGCTGACATTAACACTTTAACATTAACTAAGACTATTAATTGCTGTAAAAGTATTGTTCATCCTTAGTTGATGTTAAATAAAGTAGTTAACTAATGAACCTTATTGTAAAGTGTTACCAAAACTATATACACATTTAGTAAAATGAAAACAGCACCTGCACAAACACAGCTTTCTCCTTCAGTCTGTGGAATACATCCTTTCTCTAACGTTAGATACGTTGTGCTATTACTGCAAGATGATGTTGATATACATTATCTGCACCTCAACGCTTTCATTTTTAGTCTGCATGAGGATGTCTTTGTATGAATGAGGATGGGTCGTCCTCAACAGCAGCGCTTACTGCTGCTACGCTTGACGCTCGACTTGCTCGCTGCTCTCATGCCTATAAAGTGGCATCATAGTAATCTGCTTCAGGGACCAGCACCCCTGCTGGTTAAAATGTGTATCGCAATTCGTTTCTCGAACATCTCAACCGACTTGAATTGTCACATATTTTCATCGATTTTCAACCGACTCATGGTGCATCATTACATCCCTAGGATTGTGGCTTGTTTCCTTTATGTTGTGCCAATTCCACTGTGTTGTGGCTTGTTTTCATTGTGTTGTTTAAATTTCATTATGTTGTGCAGTACTGGGCCACTGAAGTTTACTGCTTATTTTAGCAGCACTTTTTACATCATCCGTTATTACAACTGCACATTACTGTAATTTATTTTAATCTGTCCTTGTAGATACTTCTAGGTTCACCAGTTCTACTAAAGCACTTACAACAGCTATGTTACTTGGTTGTTGTATAGTTAATGGTTTTTATGATTTAACAAAATAAATCATTAAACCCATACACTTGGAAAAACATTTTTATCTTTAGGTTGGTGAAGGTATTCTGTCTAATCCTAAAGCAAAAAAAGAGATGAAGGACATAGCAGATCCTGATCAATTTTCCACTGTTTCCAATTATGCCGGATTAGACGACATTCTGTCCTCACTGAAAAATATAATTGGAATTGAAGGTAAGACATTTTTCAACATCATGCTATATAACAGAGAAAGGCATTTCCCTTTCGAGGGAACTCAACACTATGGGAATGCTTCCGGTATGCGCCGGTGTCTGAAGTCGTGGCAATTCTTTTGGCTGACGGAGGTCAGGTGAAATCAAGACCAAAAAATGGCACTTGCATTAAACGTCATCAGCTTTTTTGTCTTCAGGAAGCTGCATGTTTGTTTCTATTCACATGAATTGATTGTCAGATTGTTCATCTTACTCTGTGTTAGACAGTATGGCCAGCAAGCAGTTTAAGAGATGTGTGAGTCACCATGCCCTTGTATTATTACGAGGGATGACATGCGCAAATTGTGTGTAATATGTTTGGAAGCAGTGCACGCTCACTCGCTGATAATGGAAATCGCAGGTGGAGTTGGCGGAAGAGCTTGAGATAGGTCTTTCCCTTTTCTCTTGCTCTGTCTTCTGACTCAGACGGCCCCAGTTTGAATTGCTCTGCAATTTCTTCTGAACCAAATAAGGTCCTAATGCTGGCCTCATCCAGCTCTGAGGAACTGGGTGTGGATGTTGTTGTGGGAGCCTCAATTGATCCACTTCCTCAATCATATGCATATGAGGAACTGCTTGAGGTGGTAACTCATGTTGTGGCCAAGCTAAATTTGGACTGTCCAGAGGAGAAACAGGAAGTAGCTCACAGTAAGCTTGACAAGCATTTTTTCCTGATCTCCACACCACAGTGTCGGGATCATGGAAAAACCCCTATTCAGCCCACATATTCAATCTTATATGGGGCAATGTCATGGACAATGTCATGGTTATGGAGATGCTAGCTAGCTATCTCTCCCCATCTTTGGCATTGTCCTGGAGGGGTCCAGCTTGCCTTTCTGAAGGATCTGGAGGTCGGTGAGGGATTAGACCCTGAACTGGTCAAAGAACTCTGCTGGGCCACAGATCTTGCCCTCTATGCCACCAAATATGCCATTGGCTGTTCTATGGCTGCCATGTGGCTTAATCTATTGGGAATTAAAGAAAAAGAAAAAGTCTTTCTCCTGGATGCCCTTATTTCTCCTCCTGGCCTGTATGGCGATAAAGTAAATGCTGTCACCAACAGGTTCCAGGATCCGGTGGCCTTGACCAGCCAGTCCTGGCCCTAATTCCTATATGGAGGATGTGCCATCTCGTTCTGCCATTAAAGAATATTTACAGGATGAACAGGGGCCTCTAATGTAAATAAGTTGGGGTCTCTCGTTCCACTTTTCAAAACAGACTGGATTCACAGCCAACAAATGGAAGATTTGGCAGTTGTGTTATGCAGTTGTGTTATGCAGACCAACTCGGTTTTGTTAACTTGTCATAAAACCTTCTGGCATCAAAACTCCAAGTCTTGAAGAGTGTTTTTTCACAGAGGCGAAAGAAGCCACTACTACAAAAGCAGCCCTGATGCCAGGGTGTGCATTGCATTGAGGGCGTGCCCCCTCGTTGTGTGGCCATTCTTCCCCGATGAGGTTGGCTTGCGAACACCACCACCTACTGTGTTTCAGGGAACAGCAATCTCCAATAGGGTTTTCTTCCAAATCTCCATTCAGCGAGGCTGCTGGAATGTGGTGCCTGCCCTCTCTTCACAGAGTTTCGGGACACGTGAGGTTTTTAGGGCAGTCGGCCCACATAGACGGTGTCGGTCATTCCCCTCTCAATGAGTTCTCAACTGAATATGTTCAGTTGTTCACTGCCAGCAAGCTTTTTCAGGGCACCGAACAAACCAACAAGAAAGGGGATAATATTTTCATAGAATTATTGATATGTATTTGTTTTAAATAATAAAATATCGTTAAATGCCTGAAACGAAAAATTCAGATCGTCTTGGGGTCCAATCGCTAAAAGCACATTTATTTTAAATTAGACTACTCGAGACCAGAGGCAACCAATATCAGACCAGACCCATGTCCAAGTCACTTGTCCAAATTTTGGACCCAAACCCGCATAGACTTCAGGTTTTTGGATCCAAGTGGACCTGTGAAGACTTCTAATATGCACACACATATTTTGGTGTCCTAACTACATAAATATAGTATAATAATATTATAAAATATAGTATATATTAGTAGGCTATATTTATTGTAAAATAGGCTATGTTCTCCCATCCTTCTTCATAAGTTTTTAATGTTGCCAGATTAGCCTATGCTTTATTTGTCAAAAATGTAGGAGAATATGTTTTATGTGGATTTTCATAAAAAAAAAATTTTGTTGTTTGTAAACGTTTTATTTTATGGTTTAATTTTTGGTTAATTCGATTTAGTTGATTAGTTTATCAACTGCAATAGATGGATTTTTTTCATCCAAGATCTTTTTCAGGCAGATTATTGATTGCAAGTGATCAAATAAGATTTGTGTGTCCAGACATAACCAGCCTATCTGCATGGGTTGCTTTGTTAATGCCATAGGCCTACCCACGTATGTGACCAGACTTTTAAAATGTATGCAGGAAAAATGGAGATGCATCATCTCGCTCTCCAAATAAGCACCTTGTAAAGTCCCGGTGCAGAGTATATATATTGTGGATATTCTGGTATGTATTGTGATGTTCCATGCTGTAGTCACTGCAGAAATCTTTGGACATACTATTTACATACAGTATGAATACTTCTGGCTTTTCTGTCACTGGTTTTGACATTATTGTTATGTGTCGCGTTAAGAGTGATGCAAAAGACAATTTGAAATCTAATTTAAGCATCCAGACTGAGACAGAACTTACCTCTAAATGTGGTTTGAATCAGATTTGGAAAAATCGGATTTCATGTGGCGTTTCTTTCGTTTTTTCTTACTTTAAAAAATCCATCTGGATGAAATCTGGATATGCCAAAAAATAAATAAATAAAGGATTTTTGATGGCAATCTGAACATATGCTTAACAGACTAGAAGCTTTTTCCGCTGACATATCTATTAATTACCCAATCGTTTTCTCTCTCAGATATAGATGTGTCTGGTCAGGCTAAATGTGCTCATAAGTGTGTGAATGTGCCGGGATTGTTCCGTTGTGTGTGTAATCTGGGGATCAAACTGGACACTGATGAGAATCAGTGCTACCGTGAGTACAAATACACACACATTAACACACACTCTGTGAATCTTTTAGAGTAATTTGAGGTAGAACCAAAAAATAATTATTATATTTTCTCAATTTACTGACATGTGGAATTGGTTTACTGGAGCCAAACAGTCCGTGATCAGTTAATGTACAGTAGTTACTGTTGTTTGACAACATGACAGTTGTTCAGCTGAAGAAACATCTTTCCAAAAAAAACTCTAGTAGACAGTAAAACAGTTTTGAAAGTTGTGAGTTTTGAAAAGTTACATTATGATCTAGGATCTTTATACAGTGTGTGCCACTGTAAGTTTATCCCACACAGCCTCATTTTCATCTGCATAAAATATGGTATCAATACGTTGTCTACCCTGATTAAAGTCTAAGGACTTTTTTAATTAAATTAGCCACATCCAACATGTCATCTTTATTTAGCCTGTATGGTGCTTTATACAATACAGATAGTTTCAAAGCAGCTTTACAGTGATAAACAGGAAAATATCATGCAAACTGACTTCAGTTACTTCTGTACTTCTGTAAAGTAGCTCTGAAAAGACGATAGTGTCCTTGTCCAATTGAAGTCAGTTCAATGTTGATTCACTTTGGTTCAATAACATTAATTATGGAATGTGTTCAATTCATCTATAAAGCAGCTCTGGAAAAAACAGTGATCATCCAGATCAGACTTTTTATCCAATAGCGTCAAGGCAGTCAAATTAATAATATTGCCATTAAGTTGATCATTCTATTGTTCTGTTAATCTCTTACATTGTTCTGTAAAGCCTATAAACATTCAAACTTAAAGTCTTTACATTTTTATCAAAACCTTCAAGCAAAGCAGTTTGACAAACTTTGCTTTTCTAGTTAAAGGATTAGTTCACTTTCAAATGAAAATTAGCCCAAGCTTTACTCACCCTCAAGCCATAGGTGTATATGACTTTATTCTTTCTGATGAACGCAATCTGAGATATTTTAATAAATATCCTGACACATCCGAGCTTTATAATGGCAGTGAACAGGGTTCATGAGTATGAGCTGAAGAAAGTGGCTCCATCCATCATAAACATATTTCACACGGCTCCGGAGGGGGTTAATAAAGGCCTTCTGAAGTGAAGCGATGCGTTTGTGTAAAGAAATATCCATATTTAACAAGTTATGAAGTAAAATATCTAGCTTCCGCCAGACCGCCTTTCATATTCAACGTACGCAGAAAGTGTAAAAGCTTATGCTATGTCCTACGCCTTCCCTATTCAGCTTACGGAAAAAATGTACACTGTAAAAAAAATTCCATAGTTTTTACAAAATAATTTTGGCAGCTGTGGTTGCCAGAATAATTTTGTAAAAAATACAGAAAAACTGTAAACACGTTTACAGAACAAACTGTAAATTTTACAGTATAAAACTGTAATTTACAAACAAGAAAATCTGAATGTAAACCAATAACTTCAACAATGCAATCTGTTTTGTACCTTTAACATATACTGACAACCACCATAATAATGCAGGTGCTAAAAGAGAAAGCCACATGAATAATCAGAGTTCATCACAAATAGCTTTTCCACGAGCTGAAGTATATACTAATATAAAGAAGGAGCACAGAGTCACGCAAACACAAAACACCATCATGGTAACCCACAACACTTACATAATGCAATAAACATTCATTAAACAACAGAAGATGTAACATAAAACCCATGTACATAACTGATAACAAAAACTATTAAGAAACATGATTATTTAAACAAAATACTTTCAAATGTGGGGTGTCACACAGGGAATTGTGGGAATATCAGTTTACAGTTTTTGACTGTAAAGTATACACTGATTTTGACTTTTTTACTTATAAAAATGATAAAATTTACAGCATTTTACTGTAAAAATTACATAAAATGTCTGGTAAGAGCTTTTACAGTTTTTCCCTGTATATAGTACAAGTACGGGAACTTACTGTGTTTTTACAACATTTTACCGTTAAAATCACATATATTTTTTACAGTGTAACTGACGCGACGCCAGTTTACCCTTTCTTTGTAACTTGAATACGGAAGGCGGTCTGGCGGAAGCTAGATATTTTACTTCATAACTCGTTAAATATGGATATTTCTTTACACAAACGCATCACTTCACTTCAGAAGGCCTTTATTAACCCCCTCCGGAGCCGTGTGAAATATGTTTATGATGGATGGATGTGGATGGAGCCACTTTCTTCAGCTCATACTTGTGACCCCTGTTCACTGTCATTATAAAGCTCGGATGCGTCAGGATATTTATTAATATAACTCCGATTGTGTTCACCAGAAAGAATAAAGTCATATACACCTAGGATGGCTTGAGGGTGAATAAAGCTTGGGCTAATTTTCATTTGAAAGTGAACTAATCCTTTAATTCACAGATGTATTAATTAATTTGACTTTCAGTTTATTTTAATTCTATTTGGTCACATTCAGATTTAGGAATTTAATTGGAATTTAAAAGGCATTCTAAATTCATTTCTGAATTATGCACAAACCTAATATTCATCTATCCATCCATTCTTCTGTAGGGCCCACTGATTTCCATGATGTGGAAAACACGGATGGAATTGAGGAATCCAAGCTCAAAAATGAACATTTCTGTATAAAACGGAATGTCGCATAATTTGGCAAATTTTTCATGGCTACTAAACGGTGATGAATATTCAGTTGGGGCGATGATTGTCTATTTTTTTGTTAATCTAGCCACTGTACCAATTAAAAACCTAGGATAGTGTTGATTTACTTCTGAGTTTCTGAGATTTTCGGCCCTGGCAGCTTTTAGAGCCTGTCTATAAATATTATGTGTTAGAGAACACATTATTTCTTATGTGTATTCAGTTAATGCCACTGCTTATACATGATTAATTTAGTCGATCTCACATGAGTTACAAAGATTTCCTTATAACATTTATTAATCAAGAAAGACACTTTGTTTTTGACACATGTACATATTTGTGTGTGTAAATCAGAATTTTTATTGTATGTATTGAAACAGACTTTCTACCTTTAAAGCATCATATGATGCTTTTGACAGAAGGATTAGGGGAGGAGGACAAAGTAAATGCTAATTGAGAAAGTTAACTGCTTTGTAATAATGTTCAAGGTTCAATGTGGCTAATCTTAGCTACATAAGACAAGGTAGTGATTTCAACTGTGACATCACATCAAATCTAATTAGATGACAACTGCAGTGCAACAGTCCTCAATGAAACAGCCCCTGCTAAGTTTAATTTCATAAGTGTCTGCAGAGCAGTTAGGTCAGGTGGATGCATAGCTGCTCTACTTAAAGATGTCTATCAATTTCCTCTGAGTTTGACTGTTTTGTTATTGCTGCAGATTTTAATATTCACACAGATAATGCTGAAACCAATACTGCAAAAGAATTCATAACTGCGAATTCATGTGAAATTATTCGTATTCAAATGTATCCAATTTATTCTTTTGATTAATGTCTTTTAATGATTCCTTTTTATGAATTTTGTTTTTTACAGTCGATATAGGACACACTTTTTCAAAACTCTTCAGTGAACACAACATCAGTCTATGCAGGCTAAACTATAATTTTGTACGGTATAAACATGGACTATGTAACATATTGTATACTGCAATGAATTATAAACAGCAGAGAGTGTCATTCTTGTTTTGTAAAGAAACTTTACAAAAGAAAACATTGTATAATGATGGCTGTTGTTAGTGTCTTTTAGGTCATTGTTTTATAAGTGACAAAGTGTGTTGACAACATATCCTAGTGTTATGAAAGAATGAGTTGATTGGTAGCTATCAATTTAATCATCATTAATTGCTATATTCCTTATTTTGCATTAATGTTCTTTTACATGTTTTTGATTTCTTTGATGATGTATATATTTTCTACTATATGTTCTGATGTTCGATTATTTTCAAATGTAAGATCTTTGGTGTCTCTTCTGTGCTGAAAGATAGAGTGGGTGTATTTTCCATCAGAACTGATTACGTGATGTACCTTTGTATCAAAATATGTCTGTTTCCATCTCTGCACACATGAGATAAAATAAGATCTGAGATATTCTCTTAAAGGTGTCAAAACCACACTTTGTCTAATTTCTTCTTAATAATCTTAGCATTTGACTGGTCACAGCGACCTAGCCGTTACACCAACTATGAACTCTGTTTAACTTTTTCTTATCAGACCAAAACAAAAAGTTTATGAGTATGTTTCCTGCATATATATTCTTTGCTCTTATTTTGTTCTTCTGCTTCTTCCTCTCCTTGTATTCTGCAAATATATTCTTTTTGGGTCCTTCTTTCTCTTCATCTGTTAGATATAATACTTTGGAATTTATTATAAACTATAGAATAACATAAATTTTATTTTTGTTTAAACGTATTTGCTATTACAATTTTCATATTTACTTGATTAATTTGTTGTCTTTGTAATTTTACATTTTTACTTAATAAATTTGTTACATTGTTTGTCTGCCTGGATTTCACCGAATCAACTTTTGATCTGACTCAACATGTACATGGACTCACACACAATTGTGGACACTGTAGATTTTATTATCAGTAAGGGTCAAAACAGTCCATCCACTGTTATTAAAGACATATGCAGAGGTGTAATGTATTTGAGTAAATGTAATTAGTTAATGTACTTAAGTATCTTTTTGGCTACTTTGTAGTTGTACTGAGTATCAAAGATATTAGCAACTTGACTACATTTTTGAACAAGTAAATGTACTTTTTACTGCAATACATTTGTGATGAGTAATGCAATTACATACTACATTTTTCATGGCACCTAACTACAAATCAATTGTTTCTTATTTTCACCGGCATGTCTCTCAGGTGTTGAAGACTAGTGCATCTCTGAGACTACATTCAGCATGAGTAAAATACTTAAGTACTGTTAAAATCAGATACTTTAAGACTTTTATTCAAGTCGAATTGGAATTAGTGACTTGTAACTTGTAGTGGAGTCATTTTTGATGTAAGGTATCTGTTCGATGTAAGTATGGTTTTCAGGTATTCTTTACACCTCTGGACATATGTCACTATCAGACTTTTCAGTATTTTCTTTTATGTATTAACATAAATGTTATGGTCAAATTTGCTGGTCAGCACTCACAAAGATGAAGGAGATTTGTGCATATCCAATTGAAATCTGATCTGATTTAGCACGTATGAACAAAAAAATCAAAATCCGTTTCAAGCTACATTCATATATGTGGTTTGAAATCCTATTCAAATCGCATTTCTGGAAATCGGTTCCAGTCTGACTGCTCCAATCGGATTTCACGTGGTTTATGTTGACTCACGTAAAACATAAACGGCAGACGTTGCTATAGGAAGCATGCTGAAAGTCGCTGCTGAAACAAGGTTGTGTTGTTGTTGCAAAGTGCCAGACGAGCAGAAAATGACAATATAACAGAGACATGTTTTGAAACCGGCGGCGAGGACACTCATTCCAGCCTCCTACGGTTCTGCCGCTGCCTCAGAAGATGCAGTAGGCCAGTGCAGCGACTGCACATTGTCAAGAGTTTTACACTTTCTTCGCTGGATGGATGTGGATGGAAGCACTTTCTTCAGCTCATACTCGTGACCCCTGTTCACTGCCATTATAAAGCTCGGATGCGTCAGGATATTTATTAAAATATCTCCGATTGTGTTCATCAGAAAGAAGAAAGTCATACACCTAGGATGGCCTGAGGGTGAGTAAAGCTTGGGGTAATTTTCATTTGAAAGTAAACTAATCCTTTAACTGGAAACACTTCAGGATTTTTGAAGTCATCATCTGGTTCTACTATAGAATGTCCAGGAGACGTGTGTGTCGCGATCTTTAACGGTCCGCTTGGAAACAAATGCCCCCAACCCCCTCGTTGAAGAAGAAAGCTGCCGTGTTTACAACTGTGAGAATGAGCCAGGATCAGTTACTCTGGATTTTCAAAAGTATGAAGTTCGCGGCTCCATTGTTGTAGTAAACTTGCACAATGTTCTTGAATGAATAATTTATTAGATGCATGCCTGTCTGTTATTGTAGGGACATGACTTTACATTTTCACGCCATTAAATATGATGCGGAACAAAATAAACTGTGATTGGTTGCATTACATGTCAGTCAAACGTCCTTTTGGGTGGTCCTTGGCCAATGAAAGCTGTGATAGAGTCCAGACCTTCTGCCATCAGTCTGAAGGTCTGGCTGCACAAGAGACTACGGCTGCATCCAAAAATCTAGGCAGCTGACTTTTTGCCTCGCTGCCTTATCAGGCAATGACTTGTAAGGCAGTGTTTGTGCATGAAGACACCTCATGAAACTGATTTCAGACAGACTTCTGAGGCAGCGTAACAGTTTAATGATCTACAGGAAAATAGCGCGATCGTTGGTGAGAACTAAACAAATTTTTAATTACTACACTAGTAATTTCTTGCTAGAAATGACATAAAAAGTGGAAAATGTTGGTCAAAAATGTACATTTATTCACAAACTGACCAGCAAACGCAACTTTCGGATGCCATTTTTCTTGTATTTTTCTAGCTAAACTGTCACAGAATGGAACGCACAGGATTGTGGGATATCAAAGGCAGAGAAGGATACATCTATGCTGACTTCCAAAATTGATCAAATGAAGGTATCTCAGGAAACAAGAAGTGAAGCTAAGATTGGATTCGGAAGTGCCTTGATGCCTTCCTACCTTGAAATGTGTCCTCTGAAGGCAGCATTTTCCAATTTTCGGACGCAGCCTACATCTAACATGACTAAGGTTACTGTAGCTTTAAGAGCGCTGGTTTGCTCAAACAGCTGATGCAGTGATGAGACGGTGATTTCCAAAGAACTGTTAGATTTAGACTAGTGTAGTGAAAATTGGGCATTATGTAATAAAAGATCTTGCATGTACCATAAACAACATCCATACAAGCACAAATACCGCAGCATGAAGAACATGATCAGTTGTGCAGATCACACTGACCCTCGGACTGTCCTGTGAGGAACTGTCTGCTGCAGCAGTGGATTTACAGAGGAAAACGTGCTGAGACCAGGGTTATTTTGGATTTGCTCAATGTCATTACTTCACCTTCGCGATTTTAGCAACTGAAATACAAAATAAGGTCATAAAAGGTAAGTTTTTATTACATGTAACATCACGCATACATTCATCCTGCAGCAATAATGTAACAAAATACACTAGGGGGAGAACGCAATACAAAAATATTCTAAAATGTTCTAGAAATTGACAGTGCTTGCAGTTTTAATTGTCATTTGTTTGCATCTCCTTTAAAAAAACATTTGACCAAGGTTTAGTAATATTGGTGCAATGAGGTTGTGACGTCATTCGGTATAACCAATACTGCGTCATAACATATGCTTTCTTATGAAGAAAACTAAAAATGCTGCATGCTGACATAGGCCTATTTTCACTCTGACTTTACATGCATTAAATATTTAATTCCCAACTGTAAGTGTGCATATGTATTTTACTGATGGAATATTAAATAAACTGTATGAAAGTTTCGAAAGAGTGTGTAGCCTATGTGTTTTATTATGTTCACAGTTGTAACCGATAGGACACTTTATATGGCTCAATAAGAATGAATTAACAATTTAATATTTTTAACTATAGTAAGAAAAGGTGAAAGATACAATGCTTTCAGTTTTACAGTATTCGGTAACACCTTATTTTACAGTCTTACACATGTTACATACTGTAGCAATAACAGTATATATATATATATATATATATATATATATATATACATATATACATGCAACTAACCCTAAACCAAATCCTATTCCTAAATTAACCCTACCCTATAAGTACATGTTGTTAATTAATATTACTCACTTAAATGTATAATTACACTGTAAGAAGGACACTTTAAAACAAGTTGTAACACTGATTCCAAATTGACCTGACCTGTTCTGACTTCTGAGAGAATCTGAACTTTTATTTATAGTTGACAACTCTGTGTAAAATACATCAATTATTTTTTTAGACCCTTCAAACTCATAAGTTTGGTCACAGATGGGATTAAATAGTAGCCTAGGCCTATCGCATCACATATGACATTGACAATTCTAAATAATAATAAAAATAGGCCTATGTATTTGTATTTGTATGTATTTTCTTCTTATTATAGTGTTCTATATAATATAATAATCAGCTAAATGTATTTACGTATTATTATAGAATTCCTGTAAGAAGTGTCATGTGTAGTATGACGAGTTTTCTGCCCATCAATTGCATAACACTGACTAGAGGACTTCAACTCCCAGCATTCATGGCGCTCAGAGTCAAAAATCCGCAGCTACAAAACACATGCAGCCTATACATTCATAGAAACGCTCTTCTAAGAAGGCGTTATAACGGAGGATGCTGTTTTTATGACATTATACTACTTTCTTTCTTCCAGAATCCTTATTTTAAAACACTGCGACAAAGCGTAAAATCTATGGGACAGACCGTTGGCTGAACCGTTTATTAAACCGCATCGATACCTCTCAGGACAAGGAGGAGGAGGCGGGTCCAAGCGCAGAACACGGCCACACGGAGCTTATAACGCACAGGATGGGATGATTCTCTGAGACTGAGACCAAAAGGGTCAGAGTAAATCAATGAATTCCCAATGCGGAGGATTTTCTCCGGAAGATAACGGTTACATAGCGTAATGCTCCATGCAGAGAGATCGATGAATGTCTGCGCACGCGAATAACGGCAGTTTGGCTGAAAAGCAATGGCAACCGGTCACGACCCGTGGTAAGTTAAGATTAATTAGTTTAAGTTAGTGGCCGGTTTTTTGTTGTTGTTTATGACTTGAATGAGACCGCTAACTATCCAGAACTACATTATATCATAGTCTATTATTACTAAAAACAAATTCAATACGATATTTAACCAGATAGCCTACATTTGTTATTCCTTTCTAATGTGAATTCTCACTAGATAGTGTGCATGGTACATATTATGCCCCACCCTAGCACACAAACACATGATACAGTCAGTGACCCAGTGGGACTTTCATTGGTTGCCTGACAACAAGTCAAAATCTAAAACTAGAGATGTGTGTCATTGTGTTCTTGTACTGTAGTAAATGTCATAATCTGTCAGCTGGGCAAAATACTTATCCCTTAAAGCCCTGGCTTTTAGAAGACAGACTGATGTGTGCATTTGGATACAGCTCAAACTTGATAGCCCCTAATAGGTGTAATTTGATTTTTAACTGCAGAGGTGACGTGGCAGGATCCAAGCATTTCTATTAGTGTTTATGCATGAAAGTATCATCATCAGCCAAGGCCATAAAAAACACCTAAGAAGACAAAGCATTGCTTTTCTTTGAAAGAACAAAAATAAAGAGATCTTTGTAATTTTGTGTTGTTTGTTCAGACCCATTTTGCCTTAAGACAGAAACTCTTGACCCCACATTAAAAAGTGGGAATTTAACTGGAATGAAAACAAATATAGAAAATGTCATTATTTCTTTAGTATTATTATTATGACGCTCTGATGGATCTGTCCAGGTTGCATTTCATTTTAAAAATAAAGGATCATATCTAAAATGACATATAAATACTAAAATAATATACAAAAATGATATATAAATCATTTATACTTGAAATATATTTCCCCACATTGCAATAATGACAAAAAAGTTATTTGCAATTTTATTTGCTTATTTTTTTGCATTACATTAATGAAAATTTGGGGGAAATGTACTTTATTTTCATAAAGACACAATAAAAATAACATTTACTTTCTTAACAAGAAAAAAATAATTGATTTTTTTCTTTGATATATGACCTGTAAATGAATGGTTTTGTGAGAATCGAGTTATGAGTAACAATTTTCCTTCATGATTTTAGGTTGCCATGGGTGATAGTCTGTCATGACTATCTAGGCAAGAGGGTCTTCCAGGTTCCCCCGTCTACAGTGATCAGGTACATCAAGACCCTAATCTATCAAGAAACGGACTATCCTGTGTCTCAGCAGCAACTGTTTCACAATGGAAAACTGGTGAGTTTTATAAAAAATTGTTTGTAAAATGATTCAACTTATATTTCATATGATGAGAAGAGAATATCCAAATGAAGAGCACCACCTCTCATCGCCTTCCCATGTGATCACAATCAACCCAGGTTTATAATCCACCCAAAGAAACTGATTTAGAAACTGGGCAGAGGCCAGATTGTTTAAATGTGCTCTATTGTGCTGTAATCTGTGTGCAGCCCAGGGTAAGAGCTCATGATAGTTCCCAGTGTTTTGCGGTGTATACACAGCCAAATCCACAGCGATGTTTGTGCCTTTCCACTGCACGGATCATAATACAACTGCACATATAAATAAAATCTATTAGAATTTACTTTTATGTTGTGGTTTCTACTTTTGCGTTCACATGAATGTCTATTTGTGATGAAATAGTTGGAATGAAACATACTACATTTTTAATGGAGTGGAGCTTTCCCAATCAAGATTGAACTGCTGTGTGGTATTTTAGGGAGTTCTGTGTGTTTGTTAAGTTGCAATTTGAATTTTGGTGTGCAGTTTCCCACCTTGCAGGCTGGTTTTGAGCACTAGGTTGTGTGGAGGATAAATCAAAGTACCATAGTAAGCAATATTTCACTGTACAGCATCATTCCACCATTCCAGGCACCTCCTGGCCCTTTAAAATGCCCAAAATGCACTTGACTGCACCATGCATCTGGATATATGCAAGGTTATAATGTCCATTGATCAATTGCTGATATCATGATATATAGAATTTATAAACACATTATTTTTATATCACAAAATACTGCTAATAAATAATATTATTTTAATATGACAAAGAATATGTGAAGAAAGCAAAGTGTCCATGTTCAAGAAAACAAAATCGTCACTTCTGGTGGAAAATAAACTGTAGCCTCTGGAGACACTAAAACGGTTTATAGTGCAGACAAGGTGGATTTTAATAGCCAATAAAGTTACACAATAAACAAAACAAAGAAGAATAATCTAAAATACAGGAAACGTAGAAGTACAAAACGGAACAGCTTTGGCCTAAACTCAAAGACAATATGTGACCCTGGACCACAAAACTAGTCATAAGGGTCAGTTTTTATTTATGATATTTGGCCGAGATATTTTAAAATCTGGAATCTAAGGGTGCAAAAAAAAAAAAAATCAAAATATTGAGAAAATCGCCTTTAAAATTGTCCAAATTAAGTCCTTAGCAATGCATATTCACTTACAAAAAATATTTTTTTTATATATTTATGGTAGGAAATTTACGAAATATCTTCATGGAACATGATCTTTACTTGATATCCTAATGATTTTTGGCATTAAAGAAAAATCAATAATTTTGACCCATACAATGTATTGTAGGCTATTGCTACAGATATACCCGTGTGACTTATGACAGGTTTTGTGGTCCAGGGTCACATATAGGACAATGAACAGAACTAAACTCAGGGCTTAAATACACAAGATAATGACAAACTTAACCAGAACCAGGTGTGCAACATAATTAGTACCCATGACAACCAATAAAGAGCAGAAACATGGGGAACACAGGAAACAGGAGCGGAACACAGGAAAACAAGGTAATACGTTACAAACTAAAAGCCAATAAAAAAGCCTTGGATTCCAAATATTTAGTTGAATATTGATAAGAAAATAAGACAAGATTTAAAAAAAAATTTTTTTTTTGGTAAATGGAATCAGCAGCTTTATGCACAAGCCAAATAAGCTTAGGGTCAAAATAAATAGTTTTTATGTATGATTTTTCTATTTATGATACTATGATCAGGTCAGGCCTCAGAGCCTTTCGCTTAGCTTGAAGTGGGAAGTGTCCCTGAATGATGGGAGCAGGTGGGAGATTATTCATCTACCCTAAGTGTGTCAGACTCAGAAAATAGCCTGGAGAAAGACAGCCCTCAGATCTCAGCTAACATTCATACAACCCCAGAGGACCAGACCGTAAAGTCCGGACCACATTTATTTAGGAATTTTTTTGTGCCAGCGTTATGGGTTAGAGATGTATTTGCACTTATAGTTAAGATTTTGAGTGATCATAAACTATGTGATCACTAATCTTGGCATCAGTCCAGCGTCTCTAATAAGTTTGGGAATTTTTTGCTTTTGGTAATTCTTCCTGGATGTGCCATGACAAGTTGGTTTCTTCCAAATGTCCTTCAAGGAATTCCCTTTTTGTCCCCACAAATCATCCAGGGAAGATTAACTGCCTGAAAATATGATACATTTGATTTTAATAATTGTTCTTATAGTTGGTTAAGGGGCTGGTTGCCCATATTACAGTATGTTTATCTTTAAGACATTGAGTGTGTTTACAACAAAAATCTGATAATTTCTGTACATGAGATTTAGAAATGAATGATCAATGAATGATCCCTACTCCCTATCTGAATTCATTGACTGACAGAAATGTACAATATTTCAGTATTGCTTATTAGGGGCCGTTTACATGACACCGTTTTCAACTAAAAACATCTCAGGTTATGTATGTAACCATGGTTCCCTGAGAACAGGGAATGAGACACTGCGCTTGAAAGCATATGGGGAACGTCATCACGTGAACCAGTGTCTGAAAGCAATTATCAAATCTCACCAATCCTGTTGGCTGGTGACAGCCTATGACGTCATTATAGATGCGACCCGGAAGTATAAAAGGAGCGCCTAGAGAAGCAGTCAGTACCTTATCATCTGAAGGGATGCATGGCAGGTAACGCAGTGTCTCGTTCCCTGTTCTCAGGGAACCATGGTTACAGTGGGTACGGAAAGTATTTTTCACTCTTTGTTATATTGCAGCCATTTGCTAAAATCATTTAAGTTCATTTTTTTTTCTCATTAATGTACACACAGCACCCCATATTGACAGAAACACAGAATTGTTGACATTTTTGCAGATTTATTAAAAAAGAAAAACTGAAATATCACATGGTCCTAAGTATTCAGACCCTTTGCTCAGTATTTAGTAGAAGCACCCTTTTGATCTAATACAGCCATGAGTCTTTTTGGGAAAGATGCAACAATTTTTTTGGGGATCCTCTGCCATTCCTCCTTGCAGATCCTCTCCAGTTCTGTCAGGTTGGATGGTAAACGTTGGTGGACAGCCATTTTTAGGTCTTTCCAGAGATGCTCAATTGGGTTTGAGTCAGGGCTCTGGCTGGGCCATTCAAGAACAGTCACGGAGTTGTTGTGAAACCAGTCCTTCGTTATTTTAGCTGTGTGCTTAGGGTCATTGTCTTGTTGGAAGGTAAACCTTCGGCCCAGTCTGAGGTCCTGAGCACTCTGGAGAAGGTTTTGCAACCAGTCGTCCTGCAGCTGAAAAACACCCCCACAGCATGATGCTGCCACCACCATGCTTCACTGTTGGGACTGTATTGGACAGGTGATGAGCACTGCCTGGTTTTCTCCACACATACCGCTTAGAATTAAGGCCAAAAAGTTCTATCTTGGTCTCATCAGACCAGAGAATCTTATTTCTCACCATCTTGGAGTCCTTCATGTGTTTTTTAGCAAACTCCATGCGGGCAGCAAAGGGTCTGAATACTTAGGACCATGTGATATTTCAGTTTTTCTTTTTTAATAAATCTGCAAAAATGTCAACAATTCTGTGTTTTTCTGTCAATATGGGGTGCTGTGTGTACATTAATGAGGAAAAAAAAATGAACTTAAATGATTTTAGCAAATGGCTGCAATATAACAAAGAGTGAAAAATTTAAGGGGGTCTGAATACTTTCCGTACCCACTGTACATACGTAACCTGAGATGTTCCCTTTCGAAAGGGAACTCTACACTGCGTTTGAACGCATATACCCACGCTGTCATGCTTGAGAGGAGTGCATGCCAAAAATGGCTAGACAAACGTAAGAACTAGCAGATTCAACTGAAATGCCATAACCACTCCCCCTACAGGTCATACATAGGCTGTCACTGACAGCCGTCTCTATGGCCAACCGCCCAAGCTAAAAGCCTCAAAGAGGCCTTCCACAGAAGGCCTACCAAGGCCGCTCAAAGGCTTCTGGGACCAAACTTCTTTTCCGAAGAAAAGAGGGTACCTCTAAGGGAATGTAGCCAGGGGACCCGAAGGAACCCTAGCCAGTCACTTGTCAGGGGAACAAAGTCAACCCTATATGCCACCAGGGAGGCCAACCTGGTCTAATTAAAGCAACCTAGTCTTGGCCAACAACCTGTTTGATCACAGAGTCTCAAATCACATTCTTCAAAGCAGATATCCAGTAAGAGTGACTGCAAAAAGGCAGAAACCAACTCAGAACAGAGCGTAGAGACGGGCATCCTGGAGAGCAGGACTCAGCTTAGCGCTTTTTACCCTTACCAATGAAGGGAGTAACACTCTGCTCAATCCTAGGATCTACTCAGCACTTGATTATTTGCACTGAGGAAGCTGTTCACGCTAAAGGAACCCAACACAGGGGAGTACATTTACCAGCCTAGGGGCTGATCCTGAATAGAGAGGCCTCAAGGAGGCCTTCAACCACTGACCAGCTTAGGGAGCTGTACTAAGTACTATGCAGGACAACCCTCAAACGAGGGGAGTACAGGGCTCAACCTAACAGTTAACCGTACTGTAGGCACAAATCATGGAGGCCCAGGAAAGGGCCTGCAACATGACATAAATTCTTCAATGTGTAGAAATACATCACAGCAGCCTTGCGAAAAGCCAACATGTGAAACTACATGCTCAATCTGCTTAAAGAACACCCAGATGTGGTGGGGGAAAGCTTAAAGGGCGGCCTGTGAAGGCCACACACCTGGAATAGCTCGCTTGCTGATAAGCAAGATCCCACAAACATGGAACTCGTTCAGAATGAAACAGAGTCAACCTAGCAGATAAGACTGTAGAGTGCCCACATAACAGTCGACCTTAACACAATCAGACAAGCAGTGTACTCAGTAAAAACACTTTTTACTCTTTAAGCAGGAGGAGTACAAACATACGCCATCACGCTCTGCAGGAGGCCCAAAAAAGTGCCTACGACTTCCAGAAAGACACGTAGCGTCAGCTCATGGCAGTGTTCTAAGCTCTAGGGAGCCAAATATGATAACCCAACTCTCCGGTGAGGTTAACTAATTTAACTCAACCTGAATCACCATTCCACTAGGCAATGTACTCAGTAAAAACACCTTTTACTCTTATAGCAAGAGAAGTACAAACCTACACCATCATGTTCTTGAAGGAGGCCCAAACGGGGCCTGCGACTCAGAAAGACACGTGGCGTAAGCCAGTGGCGGAATCAAAATAAACCAAACATACCACCCTGTAATGTACTCAGTAAAATAACTTTTTACTCTTTAAGCAAGAGGAGTACAAACCTGCGCCATCATGTTCTTGAAGGAGGCCCAAACTCAGAGAAGAATAACAAACAAACTCTGAGCCTTGCAACTCAGAAAGACCCGTATCTAAGTATCTAAGCTCTAAGGGAGCCAAACATAGAACCAAACTTATCTAGTGAGGTTAACTATTTAGCTCAACCTGAGCTTGATTCTATTCAACACATTCCAACAGGCAATGTACTCAGTAAAACACTTAAACTCTTTAAGCAAGAGGAGTACAAACTATGCCAACATGCTCTGAAAGAGGCCCAAATGGGGCCTACTATTCCAGAAAAACACGGGTGTTAGCCAGTGGCAGTGTCTAAGCTCTAAGGGAGCCTAATCTGAGAACCAAACTACCAAGTGAGGTTACCCAGCTTAACTCAACTTGAGCCTAAAAACTACACATTCCAACAGGCAATGTACTCAGTAAAAAAAAACACTTTGTACCATTACAGTAAGGGGAGTACAAAGAATATATGCTGCCTTGCTCTGAAGAAGGCCAAAAACCGGCCTACTACTTTAAATGGTCACGGGCATAAACCTGTGGCAGTGCTAGCTCTAAGTGAGCAAAACTCTGACTAAACATCTACCAACAAAAGTTGTGATACACCAAGCTATTGTGCCCTGAAGGAGGTGCAAACAAAGCCTTCTACTCCAAACAACACATATCAACATCTTGTGGCAGTGTTTAAACTCTAAAGGGAGTTACATAAGAACCAAACTGAATAGTGAGGTTCACAAACAAACTCAACCTGAGCTATGCATTCCAACAGGCCATATACTCAGTAAAAAACACTTTTTACCCTTAATAGCAAGGGGAGTACAACCTAGTCACCATGCTCTGAAGGAGGCCAGCACAAAGCCTACTACTACAGAAAACAGGTGCTAACCTGTGGTAGCAATAGAGTTAAAGGGCTCACATTGTGTAGGGCAAAATAGAACTAGAGCATTAACAACCCTGAGAAACAGGGAAATGCCTCACTTTTCATTCATACTACCCTGAAAATGTGAATTTCAAGCGTGGGAGCTTTTCACCAAAGACAGAGACATCTGTACTGAACCCTAGGAAACAGGAGCTAAAAGAAAGCTAACACCGTTTCACTCAAGCTTGAATCTTAATTCAAGGGGTTCAGGGGAAAAGACTAAACAAAGTATAGAATGAAAAGCATTTTTTATTCACATAGTATAAGGGACCTACTACCTGAGACAACGGCACCAAGGAGACTTAGCAATAGTCTGCTACCTTAGCTGCTATCTATTCTGCACCTACACCAAAGGGGTAATGGGCCTTGGCCTGACAACTCTGATAAGAGGAGGCCAGAACTAGGAAACTACACTCTCCTGACAGGGGTAGTAATAAAAGTGGTGAAATGCTTTCAGTATATTACCTAAACCCTAGTTCTAGCCTAGGCCAGCTATAGCTGTGGGCCTATAAGGCCACACATAAGCATAGAGCTGCCTGGGGCTAAAACTCAACCTCTAAAACTCTCAATAGAGAGGAGGCAACTCTGAAATAAAACAAGAGCTCAGAGGAGCGAGACTTAACCCAAGTCAAACAATGTCAGGCGCCCCGAAGGCCAACACTTAACATAGATCTAACTGAAGTAAAGAGTGCCAATCTCTAATACAAACTCTAGCTATGACCAGAGGAGAAAGCTACTCTACCATATGGTGGCTGAAAAAGGATAACCAACCTAATGGGAACTTCAGGGCCCTAAATTCCCCTTCTATTTCTTTTACAAACCCAGGAAAAGCTATACAGGAAAACTACGGTCAATATATTAAAATATATAAATATAGACCAAGCTTATAACCTGCGGCTCGAAGAACGGAGACTTACCATCATAGAAGGATAGAATCTATGGTCCTTTCAAGCCTGAAAGAGCCTCTTCACTATCAAGCCAAAAGGCAAGCCACAGAAATCTTCATCATGGGCCCAGCCCTCGGCCTGATCGTGAGGGAGAGGGTAAAAGTAACTACCCTCATGGAGAGGAAATCAATCACAGACGCCGTAACTGATTACCTCCCTCAAATCTTTCTTCTCTCAAGAGTCCCACCTTCTCTGGGACCTACCCCGAGGAGGAGGAGGTGCCTGAGAGGCGATCCTCAGATCGGGACGGGCCAGGACCTCCTGTCTGTCTTGGCCCAGAATCGGATCTGAGCAGTAAGCAGGTTTTAAAAACGCTGCCGCTGAACCAGATCCTTCAGCAGATCAGACTGGTAAGCCTGTAACACTGCCATCGTGTGTGAAGCAGCACCAGTCTGACCCGCTGCTGCATATGCCATTCAAGTGAGATGTCACCTAAAAGAGCTTCAAAGGCAGGACCAGAGCTCTGATGTCTGTGCCCACCCCATGACGAGATAGTTAGCAAACAACTTGTCAATAGAGGGGGCACCGACACTTACCTCTTCCAGACAGAAAATGCACAGATTGTGTGTGTCATCAGGTGTCAAAAACCTGGGACACAGATCCACACACTTCCTGAAACGTTTGGTAGCACATAGTAAAATCCCTTCAAACAAAACAGTCCCTGAAGATGATAAGATACTGACCGCTTCTCTAGGCGCTCCTTTTATACTTCCGGGTCGCGTCTATAATGACGTCATAGGCTGTCACCGGCCAATAGGATTGGTGAGATTTGATAATTGCTTTCAGACACCGGTTCACATGATGACGTTCCCCATATGCATTCAAACGCAGTTCGAAAGTTTCGAAAGTTCCCTTTCAAAAGGGAACTGAAAACTTTTTATGCATGTTGGCCGTTCATTTACATGACAATGGTGTTTTGGGGGCCTGAAAACAAAAACAGGTTTCAAAGTACAGGTTTTTTAAAAACGTTATTGTCTCTGTGTAAACTACAAAAATGCAAATTTGTGAAAACGGTGACATCATGCGCATGCATATTACATGATCAGTCTATAGGAAGCGCAAGTACTAAGCGCAAAACAAAACAACAATGGCGAACTGTTTCAGCTGCTCAGTACTGAGTTTATTAAAACTTATCCAGCAAAGTGTAGATTTACCGTATTCACCGCCCTGTAGAAGAATGTGTATGTGCACAGGCGCGTAGTGTTTCTTTACAAAGTGATATCGCCAACTACTGGCCTGGCAGCATAATACAGCATTTTTAGTTGTTTCAGTTCCTTGTTAACAAGGATCATTTTGACAACATTGTTGACTGTACACAAAACGTTTAGTATGGTCAATATAAACATTTTCTTTGCATTTTCAATAAGACTGTGGTCAGCAAGCTGGCCAGTTAGTCCAATTGATTAGCGTCTTTCAAACTCTCGACTATTCCACAAAAGGCTAAAATACAAAGCAAATTAGTACATTGTGGCCATTATTTACCTAAAATGAGGGAACAACTTAATACATTGGGGGAACAAATTCTTAGTTAATGGCAATGCAGTTTTTTCCTGCATGTCATGTGTGGGGCTCTGTGCTAAAAAACCTTTTGATTAATTTAACTATTGATTTAAGGTGTACATGGTAATTGTATAATTCTGTTTCGTTTTAAAGATTTGTTGCATGTAATTATGCATAATTTACTGTTATTACTACAGTAAGTACTGGAGCTCAGGGCTCTGATTCTTCGGGTAGTCCTTTCTTCTGGTCTCTGCATGCACTTGATCAGTGTGTGTGTGTGTTAGCAGAAGTGCTGATCAGTGTGTGTTAGCAAAAGCTGGTTCCACCATGAATAGCTGAAGACAGCAGACTCTGTCTGAACTGGCACAATCTCAGCCTTGAATAATCAATCTTTTAATAAAATAAAAACCGTGGTATATCTCAGTGAATTATGGGTAAGCAGTGTGGACACCTCAGTGCAGTTTACAGAGGTGCATTGCGGGCTAAGAGTAAGGGCTAGTCTTTGTGATGTAATTGTTGCTCCTGGCTTCATGCTTCTGCACAGCTCTTCATCTCCTAGAGCTGAAATATTGCTTAAATAAAGTTAATATAATCAAGTT
The DNA here is from genome assembly GCA_037101425.1 of Elopichthys bambusa. NCBI lineage: Eukaryota > Metazoa > Chordata > Actinopteri > Cypriniformes > Xenocyprididae > Elopichthys > Elopichthys bambusa. Next base: position 26,260,524 of record CM074444.1, on the reverse strand, counting down.
CATATGTGCCTATATCACTTATTGCTTATAGTCAGACTTTGAGATTAAGGGGCCGTTTACACGACATCGTTTTTAACTAAAAACTGAAACCTTTTTTGCGTTTTGGCCATTCATTTACACAATATAACCATTTTGGGTGTCTGAAAATGCTAACTTTTGAAAACAGGTTTAAAAGTGCAAGTTTTTGAGAACGATACCGTTATCATCTCTGTGTAAACTACAAAAATGCATATTATGTGTTCAGTCGTAGTGACATTGCCAACTACTGGCCTGACATGCATAATACAGTGTTTTAAGTCTTGTTGCGGATCTCTGTAAATGGAGATTCTGATGTCGTTCTGTCTGCAAAAAACGCAAAGAAAAACCCTTTCTATTTTTAGTATCGTTGTCGTGTAAATGTATCCGAAGACGAACCCCTAACCATATTAAATGTATGTGCATAACTCACATGAATGATACCTCAAATATTGGGGATTGTTTAGGAAAGTTATTTTAATTCTCAGAGTGGTCGGACTTACAATTTTATGCATAACAGATAACAAATGGACAAGGTTTATATTGCAGGAGGGAACCAGGCTATAGAGACCAGCAGATTATCATAAAGATGGTGGGCTATTTTAGTTTGGGGCAGTAAGAAACTACCTAGATCACCCTAGCGGAAGTGACTTATGCATACACCTTTCCCATTTTCTTCATAAAATGCCCCAAGAATAATGTCAATGTAACTATATATAATTTGTTTATCTTTCTTGTATAGGTTCAGGATGGGGTTGAGATTAGAAGCTTGGTGCCCCACGGGAGCCATGAAATAATCATGACGTTGCATGGACGAGGCCCGAGAGGAGGAGGTGAGACAGTTTAAGTGCAGGGACACTTTATTTATCAAGTATGTCTGCTGCGCCAATGTTTTAAATGTCAGGTTGACATATAAATACATTTAAAAACACATTATGGACAACAATATGTGGAGACCCTTTTTAGTTAATGAGTTTGGCCAGTTGCGTGCTAGAACTAGTCTGACCAACTAGCAGTTTGTCAGTTGGTAATCAGTCTTACTTTTCAGATTCAAATTAGACCAATCTACTTTTTTTATGTAACGAACATTATGAACAGTCTTAAAGAAAATAATTAGATGACTAATGTGTAATTAGTCAACTGGCCGCAGGTCTGTAAAAATTAGTGACCTCACTAATGCAGATCCCTACAGCTGTTCCCCAACATTTAGAGGAAAGCTTTTTCATAAGAGTAGAAGCTATTATTCACTGAAAATCTGTCCTAGTTCCTCTTGGCGGGCTCATTAGAGATGTCTAATTTGTGAATGAATCTTCATTTGAGTTAGATGTTTTCAACGAACCAGTCAATCTATTTCACAAAAGTCTGAATGATTTGTTCACAAATTCGAATTTATCTAGTTCTCAAGTTCAATTCACTGACTTAGTGATCCAGTCAAAGCAGTTCACATATCCACATAACTTTGGCTGTGTAGTTTTATAGTCTTGCATTAGGCCATGTGTCCACCAAAGTGTTTTTTTAGCGTATTTTTCCAATTGTTTTCAATGGGATCGCTGCATTTTTAAAACGGCGGCAGCGTGACGCGGCACTGAGCATCTATTTCACGCTGAGCACTTAGCGTTTTTTACCGGTCGCAGAGAGTTGAAGAATGTTCAACTTTGGGTAAAACACAGCGCTCATCACTGTCACTTTTTACCCATCTGTCCAATCACAGTGGAGGAGGGGCAAGACAAATACCACACCGACCAACAGTCACATTCTGTTGGGACAGCGGCAACACAAGACAACCAGAAGCACAACAACGGAACAAAATCATTGAAAATCGACATTGTATCAACATTTTCATATTCAGAAACAAACTATCTGGGAAATCAGATACTAGTAACACTAGTCGCTCTCAAGCGCACAACAAGGCGCTTTCAGAAGAGTGCTGGCTAAAAACGCTTTGGTGGACTCATGGCCTTAGTGTGTGTGAAAGTTACTTATGCCGCATTTCTAATCACTTACTCTTTTGCAGGGAGGTTTGGTCAGACTACACCACCTTTGGTTGATTTTCTGAAAGATATTTTGAGAAGATATCCAGAGGGTGGACAAATTCTAAAAGTACGAATATATGACATGTAAAAATGTATGTATATGGTCACTGTAAATTATTAAGTTATGGCATTTGTCATTATATTCAGCCTCAAAAGTTTCCTGCTCTATTATGGATACTTTAGAAGGCACCCAGGATTTGCTCAGAAATCAGGCTTTTGCTTATTTTGCACCTTGTTCATGGAATAACCTTCAGAAAATGTTACAGCTTAATCATTTAGTTACCCTGGGAGAGTTTAAAGCTCTGCTAAAATCTATATAAAAATACAGGTTTTCATATATTTAAGTCATTACTTTTGAATCATAAGTGGTGTATGAGAAAATATGTCAACAACTGTATAATGTGTCTACCATACAGGAGCTGATTCAGAATGCGGAGGATGCTGGGGCCACTGAGGTCAAGTTCATGTATGATGAGATGGAGTATGGAGTGGAATCACTTTGGTCACCTGATATGGCTCAGTATCAAGGTAATGCGAATATGCTGATCGATTGCAACGTGCCCCTTCACATGTTCAATATTATTCCTGGCAATGTGCAATAAACAGAATGAGTAGTTAAAACAGGTTAATAATGTATTGACGTTTTTTTCTACAGGAACAGCATTGTATGTGTATAATGATGCCGTCTTTACCAGTGAAGACTGGAATGGTATTCAGGAGATTGCACGAAGTAGAAAAAGAGAGGACCCTCTTAAAGTGGGAAGATTTGGTATTGGATTTAACTCTGTCTACCACATAACAGGTGAGAAAAGTATACTATTAAAATAGCTGATGCATAACATCAACATTTATATTAATATACAATTGGAAATGTATATTTTAGTTGCCTAATAAAGATTTCATCTTTTACTTTTACTAGATCATTTTAAATGGTTTTGTGATGTGACACTTGAATGTTTAAAAATACAAATGCTCCATGTAGTCTGTCAATAAATATCAGTTCATGAAAGCTGCTTGCATAATAATCATAAATGAATTTGCAAAACGTGATTTGAAATAGTTGAAGTATATTGTGTATATCATGTCATATTGCAGAAGTTCAATGCTCCAATGTTTAATTAAAAAACATTTTTTTCATGAAAGTCCCTGGGTGCAAAATCTGAAAACCCAACAGGAAGTGAGATATTTTGAATTTTCTCTGCAAAATTTTGGCAGTTTTTGCCATTTCCAGATGTTGTACTTTAACGAACTCCTTCCAGAGATTTTATCAGATAAACATCATATTTGGTCAGTCTAATCTAAAGGCCTTTGTGACATTACATTATGAAAATCTAGAGTTTTCACTGAAGGGCGTGTCCGTGCCGGCCTGACAAAGTTCGATGTTTCACCATGAAATAGGAAGTTGTTGTTACTTGTTGTAATGTCCGATCTGCCCCATATGTATGCTTTACACTGTAATTAATTCCCTGAAACACATTTAAATATGCTATGAAGTAACAAACATGCTAGAAACACGTTAAATCATGCAACACTTGGCTAAGTGCTAAAGTATGCGCCTCGAAACAGGAAGTTGTTGTATATGCAGTTGAGTGCTAAACATGCTAAAAACATTCTAAACCATGCTAGAAACACTTAGCTGAGTGCTAAAGCATGCTATTATCGTCATGAAACAAGAAGTTGTTGTAACTCAAACATACAATGTCCAATCTGCCTCAAACTTCACATGTTTGATAATGGTCCTGACCTGAAGACATCAACATGGCAAAATTTAGTTATAGTCAAAGCGCCACCTGCTGGCAGCAGGAAGTGTGGTGCATCAAAATGACTTTGCCATATTTCTCCTACATTTGCCTGCTTAAATGCATGTCGCCCACTGTTCACTGTTTTCCTGAGGCCACCAGGTGGAGGTGACCCCGTGTGCGAGGGCCCTTTCAACGCTGCTTGCAGCTTTAATTAAATTATTTTTTCTAATTTGTGATGTACAGTTAAGCAGGATATTCGAAAATAAAAGACCTATTGGAAAGTAGGGCCATCCTTTATTTTGTGTACCCATATATCTTTATATATGTGCATGATTATATAGTTCATTATATAATAAATCTTAATGTTTTACTATTCTAAAAATGTTCCATCTTTTTGTAGATGTTCCTAGTATATTCAGTGGCGATCAAATTGCGATGCTGGACCCTCATCAGTTGTTGTTCGGAGTCCATGAGTCTGGCCAGTGCTGGAATTTGAAGTCCGATATAAAGGAAATAACCGAGCTTAACGATCAGTTTGCCCCTTATTTTGGCTTGCTCGGTAGCTCAGAGAAAACCATTAGAGATGGCAACTTTCCAGGAACACTCTTTCGTTTTCCACTCCGAATGAAACCCTCACAATTAAGTAACAACATTTACAATAAAGAGAAGGTTCTGGAGCTCTTTGAATCCTTCAAAGTTGATGCAGACACTGTGCTGCTCTTTCTAAAGAGCGTGCAGAAGGTCTCTCTGCATGTACGGGAATCAGATGGAACTGAGCGGATGCTTTTCCAAGTCACAGCAAGCGATAGCCAAGAAGATGATATGGAGCGTCCCAACTCTCTGAAGACCCTGGGACAGGCTATAGATAGCTACAGTAATGGTGTCTTGAGCAGTTCGGTCACCTGCGCTACCTACCAACACTCCATTGAAGTGCGGGATGAAACTGCCAAAGAGACTCAGAAAACCACCTGGTTGGTGTGTAATGGTGTGGGAGGGCGAGGCATGTGCAGTGAACTGGATTCTCTTGCTGATGATCTGAAGTTCATCCCAACTATTGGTATTGCCTTGCCCCTCACCCTAATTGATGAGGACAAGGGGGCAATTTCTAGTTTCTCAGGACGTGCTTTCTGTTTTCTCCCACTCCCCCTTGGAGAAGAAAGTGTAACAGGATTGCCAGTCCACGTTAGTGGTTTCTTCGGCCTGACGGACAACCGCAGGAGCATCAAATGGCGGGAAGTGGACCAGTGGAGGGACCCGGCGGCTCTTTGGAATGAGCTTCTCATAGTCACAGTCATTCCAAGGGCTTACTTCACACTCATTATGGAGACCATCAGACGAATCCAAACTAAGAAGGACCAAGATTTTCCCCTTTCCCCGAGAGGTATTTATGGAGCCTGGCCTGATCCAAACAGAATTCGACCTCGCTGGAAACCCATTCTTGAACCCCTCTTCAATGACTTGCTTCAACAGCCAGTCATCTACTCGCTCAGCGGGAGCTGGGTCCAGGTGGATGAAACCGTGTTCTCAGACCTGGACTCCAGCATGGACACTACAGAGACCGTCATCAAATACCTTCAGAGCTCAGGGATGATGCTGGCTCAGGTTCCAGTCTACATCGATGCAATACTGACAATGTTTGTCACCAAGCCAGGTAGCCTGAGGAGAGTGACACCTTCTTTTGTGCGTCAGACTCTGAGGAAATGTCGTCATAGAGGGTCCTCCAGCGAGAAGCTGCTCCTGCTAGAATTTATCCTTAGCGATGCTTGCTACAATGACCTTATTGGACTAGAACTTCTGCCTTTGCAGGATGAGACGTTTGCTGTGTTCTCCTCTTCTGTGAATGACAAAGATGCTGTCTACATTGCCTCACAGGAGTATCCAAGGTATGGGGACACATTTGTGTTGACATACTTGGTATTGGTAATGTTTATTCATAGTATTATTTCATTGCTATCTAAATGCTATCATATCAAATTCAACAAAATTTGGAATATGGAGTTGGAATTTGAATTTAATTGGCCACAATTGGATGCAGAATTTAAATATGAATGACAGGTGGAGTAATTTCCTGAATTCCAACTAAGACACAACAAAACTTCAATAACATCCAATACATCCAATACAACAATAAATACTACATAAACTTAAACTAAACATTTAAAAAAAAAAAAAAAAAAAAATATATATATATATACTATAGCATATATATACTAGCATAAAATATGATATATGTGACCCTGGACCACAAAATAAGTCAAATATTTGTAGCAATAGCCAACAATACATTGTATGGGTCAAAATTATCGATTTTTCTTTTATGCCAAAAATCATTAGGATATTAAGTAAAGATCATGTTCCATGAAGATATTTTGTAAATTTCCTACCATAAATATATCAAAAATGTATTTTTGTGAGTGGATATGCGTTGCTAAGCACTTCATTTGGACAACTTTAAAGGCGATTTTCTCAATATTTTTATTTTTTTGCACCCTTAGATTCCAGATTTTCAAATAGTTATATCTCGGCCAAATATCGTCCTATCCTAACAATGGAAAGCTATATGTATAAATCTCAATTTAAAAAAATTGACCCTAATGACTGGTTTTGTGGTCTCGGATCCCATATGTTATTTCAAACATTGATTTTTAATATCATCAAATGTTTCTGGAAATACCTCATGGGTGTATAATAACACTGAAAAAAATGATTTGCATTGCAATTCTATTTCCCTACATTCAGATTCAAATAACTTTGTTTGCTACCTTAATTTCTCAAACTCATGAAAAGCATTCTTGATTCAGTTCTGAATAACGCTTATTCCTGACCAAAACTTGTAAATAGAGTACATTATGCGATAAGTTTATTATTAATAGCTTGATTTGACTTTGCAGGTCCCTTTATCCAGGACTGGAGGGAAGATTTGTCTTAGAAAGCATTGCCCCACATGTCATGACCAGCCTGAAAGAAGCAGCCAAAAGCAGAGGTAGACACCTGCAACTCATAATGCCACTCTCATATTCTTATCCAGGATATTTAGAGCATCTGCTCTCAATTCCATTCCATTGTGAAACCTAATCTTGTTAATGCATAGTTTGCTGCAGGGAGTAACATTTTTTTGGCTTCATTGCTTGCTATTACGGCTGTCAGATTTTTGAGTTACTTTTTTTATGCTTAACCTAGTATATGCCGAAAAAAGATGAAGCAATGTCCATAAAATAAGCAGAACCTATAAATTCTGCCATTAGGCATTCTTTTTTGTTTGACTTAGAAAAGGAAAAGTTTCCTCTTTACTATTCCAAAATGACTAAATACACTATTTTTAAGGATTAAAAATCTTTGTCATTTTTTGTACGGCTTATGCTACAACTGGCCATAGGATGTGTCACTGATAAAGACATTAAAATGACTGTTGACAGGAAGCAGCTTTCTTCCTCTCTTTGCATGACATTATGAGATTAGGGGCATTTACACAGGATGCATTCTTGCATTTGGCCTTTTGTCATGTCTCACAGTTTTTTTGGCATCTCTGGCCTCAAGCGTTGCATTTTTAAAGGGATATTTCACCCAAAAAATCCTCATTTCCCTTTCGAAAGGGAACTCAACACTGCGTTTGACACGCTATGGGGAACGTCACCACGTGAACCGGTGTCTGAAAGCAATTATCCAGTCTCACCAATCCTATTGGCCGGCGACAGCCTATGACGACATTATAGACGCGACCCCGAAGTATAAAAGGAGCGCCTAGAGAAGCAGTCAGTATCTTTTCGTCTTCAGGGACTGTTTTGTTTGATTGCGATTCTTCAATCTGGTATGATGAAAAATTATGTCTAACAAATGTTTCAGGAAGTGTGTGGATGTCCTAGGTTTTTGACACCCGATGACACGCACTATCTGTGCAAACTGAGCGTCTGCCTATCAGGACGCTCCGCTCTCGTTGTCCTACGCCTTCCCTATTCTACTTACGGAAAAAATGTAACTGGCACTGTGTTCGTTCTGTAAGTTGAATAGGGAAGGCATAGGACATACAGCATAAGCTTTTTGAAGAATACGAAAGTACGGTTTTGGCGGAAGCACTTGAAAGGCGATCAGTTGTTTATATAAAGCTTATACATTTAAATTTTTTTCGAAATTGAGCGATCGTTTGCTAGATAAGAATAATCCTGGAATGTTTTCATCAAAAACCTTAATTTCTTTTCGACTGAAGAAAGAAAGACATGAACATCTTGGATGACATGGGGGTGAGGTAATTATCAGGAAAATGTTATTTGAAAGTGAACTAATCCTTTAACCCTTTGACACATACGATCACACCGGTGTGATCAATCTTGGCTGGTCCCTGGAGCGTACGGTCACACCAGCGCATCACGTGATCAACTGCCAAATTTTAAACATGCTTGCGTGCTTTGGCTGGCGCTAAACTAGAGACGGATGCGCGCAGCGCTTTTCATATATCACATATGCAGTGTTTTCAACCAAATAATGTTTATTTTAGGTTTCAGACATTTAAATACACATGAGTACTAACAAAACAATATATTTAGAGTTTGTAAAATACACAGTGATGTCTATAGAAGCGGAAATAACAACCCTTTCCATTATAATTAGACGACACGTTTTATTCATATCAGATACACATTGTGTAAGTAACTTTAAAGCTTTCTCTATTCTTCCCCAGTTCACTGACTCACTTACTTTCATGTATTTCGGGAGAAGTGGATGAATTCACATGTTGTAAATCCAACAGATCCAATTCTCTGTGCGGCACAAACTAAAATGGCGGCGCCCATTGCGCATGCAGCTCAACTAACGCGATCGTTATAAAGGTGTTTAAACAGCAAAACACATCCACTTGCACATATTTAACAATCGGAATATCAGATATTTCAGCTATAGTTAACAAATTTGTGAATATTTTGAATAAAAAGAAAAATTTAATAAAAGCAGATCATCAGTCATACAGCGCTGTGGTGCATTTACGTGACAAGCAATGACGCGTCACCATGGCAACAATAAGGTGATACGTTCTAAATAACGGTTGCCTTAAAAAAAACTCACGCTGGGGGCTCAGACAAAATATTTTAAACTTGCGTGCGAAAGAGTTAAGCGTCAGCTTTTGGGGCCGCCTGACATTGTTTGGCTTGGGTTAGGTTTCGCTCCTCTGAGAGACCTCTTATAAAAACCTCTTATACAGTTTTTATTTCTCAGAGTTTGCCTCCTCTCTATCGAGAGTGATTGTTAGAGGCTGAGTTTTAAGCCCCAGGCAGATCTATGCTTATGTGTGGCCTTATAGGCCCAGAGCTATAGCTGGCCTAGGCTAGAACTAGGGTTTAGTTGATATGCTGAAACTACCCCTGTCAGGTGAGTGTAGTTTTTCCTAGCTCTGGCCTCCTCTTATCAGAGTTGGCAGGCCAAGGCTCATTTTCCCTTTGGTGTAGGTGCAAGATAGATAGCAGCTAAGGTAGCAGACTATTGCTAAGTCTCCCTGGTGCCGTTGTCTCAGGTGGATATGCCCCTTATCACTATGTGATAAAGAAACTAATAATGTTGCTGTGGCCCCATTTCCCTAGAACTATTCATTCATACTTGAATGTTAGTCTTTCCCCTGAACCTCTTGAATTATGTTCACACTTGAGTGAAACGGTGGTAGCTTTTCTTAAAGCTCCTGTTCCCTAGGGTTTAGTACAGATGTTTCTGTTTTTGGTGAAAGGTACCTATCCTAGAAATATGTTTCAGGGTAGTATGAATGGAAAGGAAAGCATTCCCCTGTTTTGCAGGGTTGTTAATGCTCTAGTTCTGATTTAAATTGCCCTACACAATGTGAGTTCAATAACTCTATATGCTGCCACAGGTTAGCACCTGTATTTCTGTAGTAGTAGGCCTTTTTTATGGCCTCCTTTAGAGCATGGTGACTATGTTTGTACTCCCCTTGCTAAAAAGGATAAAAAGTGTTTTTACTGAGTATATTGCCTGTTGGAATGTATAAGCTCAGGTTGAGTTTTTAGTTTGGTTCTTATGTAGCTCAATTTAGAGTTTGAACACTGCCACAAGATGTTGCTTGTGTTGTTTGAAGTAGAAGGCTCCGTTTGGGCCTCCTCCAGAGCACGATAGCTTGTTGTATTACAAGGTTTGTTGGTAGATGTTTAGTTTAGAGTTTGCTCACTTAGAAACTAGCACTGCCACAGGTTTATGCCTGTGATTATTTGAAGTAGTAGGCCTGTTTTGGGCCTCCCTCAGAGCATGGTAGCATAATGTTCTTTGTACTCCCCTTGCTTTAAGGGTAAAAAGTGTTTTACTGAGTACATTGCCTGGTGGAATGTGTGGATAAAATTAAGCTCAGGTTGAGTTAAACTAGTTAACCTCACTGGATGGTTTGGTTCTCAGATTTGGCTCCCTTAGAGCTTAGACACTGCCACTAGCTAACGCCCATGTCTTTTTGGATTCGCAGGCTCTGTTTGGGCCTCCTTCAGAGCATGATGGCGTAAGTTTGTACTCCTCTTGCTTAAAGAGTTAAAAGTGTTTTTACTGAGTACACTGCTTGTTGGAACGTGTTGAGGTAGACTGTTATGTGGGCACTGTACAGTCTTAGCTGCTAGTTAAACTCTGTTTCAATCAGAACGAGTTCCCATGTTTGTGGGCTCTTGCATTTTCAGCAATTGAGGTGTTTTTAGGTTTGTGGCCTTCATAGGCCGCCCTGTAAGCAAACCCCCCATATCTGGGTGTTTCTTGGCAGATTAAGCATTTTGTTTTTACATGTCTGGCCTTTGCAAGGCTGCGGTGATATATTCTACATTGTGTAGAATTACTTCATGTTGCAGGCCCTTTGGGAGCCTCCATGATTCTGTGCCTACAGTATGGTCTACCTGTTAGGTTGAGCCCAGTACTCGTATGGAGGGTTATTCTATATAGTACTTAGCTCCCTACGTCTGGTCAGTGGTTGAAGGCCTCTCTGAGGCCTCCCTGTTGAGGACCGGCCCCTAGGCTGGTTGTACTCCCCTTGTTTGGGTCCCTTTAGAGTGCACAGCCTCCTCAGTGCAAATAATCAAGCGCTGAGTAGATCCTAAGCTTGAGCAGAGTTTTACTCCCCTCACTTGTAAGGGTAAAAAGCGCTAAGCTGAGTCCTGCTCTCCAGGATGCCCGTCTCTACGCTCTGGTCCGAGTTGGTTACTGCCTCTTTGCAGTCCCTCTTACTGGATATCTTCTCTGAAGAATATGATTTGAGACTCTGTGACCAGACAGGTTGTTGGCCACGACTAGGTTACTATAATTGGACCAGGTCGGCCTCACTGGTGGCAATCAGGGTTGATTATGTTCCCCTGACAAGTGTGGATACAAGTTTGGTCCCAGAAGCCTTTTGAGCGGCCTTGGTAGACCTTCTTTGGAAGGCCTCTTTGAGGCTTATAGCTTGGGCTGTTGGCCATAAGGAATGCTGTCACTGACAGCCTATGTATGCCCCATAGGGGGAGTGATTCTGGCATTTCAGTTGAAACTGCTAGTTCTGACATTTGTCTAGCCATTTTTTGGCATGCACTCCCCTCAAGCATGACGGCGTGGGTATATCGTTCCCCATAGCGTGTCAAACGCAGTGTTGAGTTCCCTTTCGAAAGGGAACGTCTCAGGTTACATATGTAACCAGGGAAGGAGACACTGCGTTACCTGCCATACATCGGGGTTGCCTGCTGAACAGTCCCTTCAGACGATAAGGTACTGACTGCTTCTCTAGGCGCTCCTTTTATACTTCCGGGTCGCGTCTATTATGACATCATAGGCTATCGCCGGCCAACAGGATTGGATAATTGGAGATTGGACAATTGCTTTCAGACACCTGTTCACGTAGTGACGTTCTCCATAGCGTGTCCCTGTTCTCAGGGAACCATGGTTACATACGTAACCTGAGACTGTTGTTCCATACAGACTTTCTTTCTTTTGCACATCACAAAAGGACATGCTTAGCAGAATATTCATGCTGCTTTTTTCCCAACACACTGACATATCCTGTGTTTAAGCCCTTTTAGCATATAGATGCATTCTGTAACAATATTACTAATACTGTTATTTAATATAATCATATATAGTAATTAATATTACATAAACATTATTGTTGTGTATAATATTTGAAGGTGCTACTCTCTTAGATACTCTGTGTATTTTTGATCTAAAACTACCTTAATTCATTTGTAAAAAGAGTGTCTTACTCATTGTAGCCATACATATTACTTTATAATACAGAGGTGGTATCTTAAAAACTTACCTTATTTGATAGTTACAGTGGACTAGCAGTATCAGCAAAATGCATTGCGATATATGCTTTTATAGAATATGTCATTATTTGCTTTATCATTTTTATTTATTTATTTTGACTCTATTTTTTCACATTTATCCTGATTTTTGCATTTGAATTCCAGTTCAACAATATCTTTGGGGTTGTTCGGGTAAGTGCACAATGTGTTGTCTAATGCCTGTAGAGCTGGAGTTGCCATAGCTTTTCTGGATCACACTACTTATTTACTAACATCTGTTTATTTGAATAATCAATTAACAATATATCAAAATGAAATATACTAATGCATTTAATACTGTGAAATGCTTGTATGATAAGATTTTGTGTTAATTTGTTTCTGCTTTATAGATGCAGTTTGTTTTGGAATTTATAATGAAATAAAACTTAAATGCACCAATTTAATCAATCAATTGCAAGTGGTAAACTGATAAATGTTTATTACTAGAAATAAAGTGACGACACATATGCACATGCATGTGAACAGTAAGAATTTACCATTACTTGAAGCATTTTCTTTCTCCTATATATTTGTGCAACCTAAACAGCCAGAAATGAATAAATGAATTGTATCAACTTCTAATTAGAATATTTTCAAGTGTTTCTAGCATGCGAGCCATTTTAACAAGTTTCTCTGTTTTGTGCATTGATTGTAAATGTTTTTGAATGTCAAAAATGATTATTCCTGATTCGCTCATCATCGATGTCTTGTGTCTCAGTAGTGTTCTTTGAAGCTTTAAGTGTCTCATAGAATATACAGTTGCAGGAAAAAGTATTTGAAACCTTGAATTTCCCTGCATTTCTGCATAAACTGGTAATAGAACAACAAGAGACAAACAGCCACCGTTGTTTTGATCCATTTATGTAACTTCAGATCAAATTTTATGATGAAATATAGGTAAATCCAAGGCTTCACTGAGTTATTTTGTCTAAAACCAAGTGTAGCTTGCATCATGTTTTGTGTTTTTTGTGCTTTCAGGGAGGCCTTGCACTCAGGTTCAAGTGATAACCCCAGAAAGATCAGCACGCCTGATTAAAGAAGTCCTTACCACAGCATGGCCTTCTAGAGATTTTGCAGTTCAGTGGAACCTTGGTGATCAAGAGAAGAATCACCTCTCAGCATCTTGGCTCAGAATGATTTGGAAGCATCTCTACATTAACTTTGCAGATGACCTTAGTGTCTTTGAAGATTTGCCTTTGATTCCAAATGTGCCACTGACTGACAACTTGGATTCTCTAGAGCTACTGCGCCTGAAAATTCCATCACCCATTGTTCTTGTAAATGAGGAAGAGGGCCCTCCTTCGGAAGACTTACTTGAAGTCATGAAGAAGCTTGGTTGTGTTATCTTGAAGCAGCTTGATCCCTCCTTACAGCATCCACTCCTGAAAAGTTACATTCACCCGTCATCACCAAGCACCTTACTGCAAATTATGGACAGATCTTCATCCCAGAGATTAGCAAGCCAAGTTTCATCTCTCTCTGTAAAGCAGAAGATTGCCTTGAGAGGTTTTTTAGCCAGTCTTACTGATGTCACAGAAAAAGAGAAACGCATAATTCAAGAGCTTCCCATCTTTGACAAAGTTGGACAGAAGTCAAAAACAGATCCTTCACCTTTTACCTTATTGAAAGGAGCCAGAGTATTACATCATACTGCCAAGCATCCATTAGATGTGAAACTGTCCATAAATGTAGTTGAGTGCATTGATGAGGCAACCATCCGTCTAATAAAGCTGTTGAACATTGAGCAGGTGAAAAGCACTGAATGTCTAAAGGTGATTATTCAGGACATAGAGAAAGGATTCTACACAAAAGAGGAAGTCACAAAAATCATGCTCTGGGCTCTTACTCATTTGTCTTCTCTGAAGAACGAGAACAAGGCAGTAATTAGTTGGCTTTCTTCACTGAAGTTTATTTATACCTCTTCAGAAAAACCTCATTCACCAACAGACTTTTTTGATCCGGAGTTGGAGATTTTGCAGAACCTTTTCTTCATGGAAGAAAAGATAAGGTTTCCCCCAGATGAGTATACATCATCTCCTGATGTCCTTCATTCACTGAGGCAACTGGGGCTAAAAAATGAGGTTCAGCTCAGTGAAAAGGATGTGCTTCAGGTTGCCAGAAAAATTGAGGAGTTGCAAGGGAATAGCGAACCAGAATGGGATCCAATTTTAATGAAGGCAAAAACACTCCTTACTATCCTAAACAAACAGACAAAGTTGGTGAAGTCCTCTGAGGTTCAGACAAACCTGCAAAAATTGAAATGGGTACCAGTTTGTAAAGACAGACCTCTGAATTACCCAAAGTCACTTGCTTGGAGAGGTGATTCTTGCAATATTTCCTCGCTTTCTGAAATGTGTGATATTTCTCATGCTGTGCTTGTTGGCTCTTCAGTTTCCCTGGTGGAACGTACCTCTGCTGGCATGAAAAAAGCCCTGAAATTGTCATTAGAGCCTCAAGTTGAGCAAGTGCTCCAGCATTTAAAAGCAGTAAATGACTGGCACAGATCCCAAGCATTTACCACTGAGGACTGGTATCAGTTTCAGCAGATCTTGTTTGAGATATATGAATTCATGCAAGCTCATTTGGAGGATGCAAGGGAAGCTGTCAAGTCTCTGCCCTTTGACTGGGTTTGGACAGGGAAAACCTTTGTTTCCCCTGGACACACAGTTTTAAAGCCCATATCAGATTTGGACCTCCAGCCTTACCTGTACTCATTACCAAAGACTATTGCAAAATTCAACAAGCTCTTTAAATTCTGTGGCTCTATTGAAGAAGTTGTTCCCAGCCATGTGTTTGAAGTTGTCAAAACTATCAGGCAAAGGAGTGAGAGAGAGATGACAAAAGAAGAAAGCAAACGCAATATCCTACTCCTAATAAATATTTTACGGTGGCTATACAGCAGTCAAATATCAGTAGATGCTGACATGCATGTACCCATTCTTTACCACAAAGATCCAAGCAAACTGGTTATGAAACCTATTCACGAATGCACATACTGTGATATCAAAGTAGAGGATTTGAATGACTTACTAGATGATGTTTCAGAACCTATCATCCTTGTCCATGATGACATTCCAATGAAAACTGCTGAATGGTTAAGAGTTCCATGTTTGAGCACAAGATTGATTAACCCAGAGAATCTTGGGTTTGAACAGTCAGGCCAAAGAGAGCCTCTAACTGTGAGAATAAAGAACATTCTAGAGGAGTATCCATCAGTGGCAGATATCTTCAAAGAGCTTTTGCAGAATGCTGACGATGCCAATGCCACGGAGTGTAGTTTCCTCATTGACATGCGTAAGAATCTTGAAATCCGAGAAAATCTGCTTGACCCTGGCATGATTGTTTGCCATGGCTCAGCTTTGTGGTCCTTCAACAATTCTGTTTTCTCTGATACAGACTTCCTTAATATAACCAGGCTGGGTGGATCCATGAAAAGATGTGAAGCTGACAAAGTGGGCAAATTTGGCCTAGGGTTCAACTCTGTTTATCATGTGACTGACATACCCATTATCATGAGTAGAGAATTCATGATCATGTTTGATCCTAACATCAATCACATCAGCAAACACATTAGAGACGAGTCAAATCCAGGCATCAAAATCAATTGGAGCAAACAGCAGAAACGGCTACGGAAGTTTCCCAATCAATTCAAACCTTTCATCAATGTATTTAACTGTCAGCTTCCTCTGTCACTAGAGTGCCCTTACAAGTATGATGGGACCCTCTTCAGACTTCCTTTCAGAACTGAGCAGGAGGCATCTGTAAGTGAAATCAGCAGTATTTACTACAATACCACTGACATCTACTCTCTTGTAGATGAATTTAGTATATGTGGTCACCGGCTCATTCTCTTCACACAGCATGTTGGAACAATGGTCTTGAAGTATTTAAAATGTGAGGAACCAAACCCTGCTGCTGCGCAGGATGTGGTCACGATAAACAAGAGTGTGTGGTCTTCCAAAGCAGCTTATGGTCCACTAAGTATTCTGAAATCTGCTGCCAAAGTCATGAAAAAAGTTGCAGCCACCAGCAGAGTGCCAGCAGAGGTCCCTAAGTCTGGTTGCATCATAAGAATTGTAGTGGAGGAGTTCCACAATGTCTTCAGACGCATTGTTGATCTTCAGTCCCCACTGTTCAGAGGTTCTGAAGAGGATCCATCGTCCTACTTTGAGATGGCAGCTAAAGGCACACAAACTAAGAGACTTACAGATGACATGCCACAGAAAGGAGTGGAAAATACAAACTGGCTTATCTGCTCATGCATGGATGTGACAGAAGCTCTGAAGTTCTCCTTGAGTGATAGTGGAAAACGCCTTGGTCTGGTTCCATGTGGAGGCGTAGCAGTGTTGCTCTCTGAAGAAGACAATAGAAAATGGACTGTAAAGACAAGTGCGACACCAATTGGGGAAGTTTTCTGCTACTTACCCCTTCGAATCAAAACTGGCTTACCTGTGCACATAAATGGTTGCTTTGCTGTCACATCAAATCGCAAAGAGATCTGGAAGACAGACACAAAAGGTCAATGGAACTCTATTTTTATGAGACATGTGATTGTCCAAGCATACTTGGCTGCACTTAATATGCTGAGGTCAATGTCAGAAAATGGGGAATTATTGGACTACAGCTATTATGCAGCCTGGCCTGACCCTGGAGTTGTCCATGATGATTTCAGTCTGATTTGTCAAGGGGTTTATCAAGAAATAGCCAAAGGTGTTGATGATGACCGTGCAAAAGTCTTTTCCGATGGAAAAACCTGGGTGTCAATCAAGGATGTCCGGTTTTTGGATGACACTTTGCTTTGCAGACCAGACATTGGTTCTGCTGCCTTCAAGATATTCTTGAAATACCTCAGAAAGAGTGGTTCTCAAGATCTCTGTGCTGTTGAACTGCCAGACTGGGTCAAGGAAGGCTTTGATGATGCTGGCTGTAAGGGAAAATTGATGGAGAACACCCTGACAGAGACACAGTTTTTCTCAGATGTGTTCTTCCCTCATATCCAAGACATAGATAAGGAACTACGTGACCCTCTGATGTATTATGTACTCAATGAAAAACTTGAGGATTTTGCATCCATACTGAGGGAAACTCCATGCATTCCATGTTCAGGACCATCACAGAAGCTTGTTTTGCCATCTCGACTCATACATCCAGAGGGCAGAGTAGCCAAACTGTACAACAGTGAAGATGGAAGGTTCCCTGAAGGAAGTTTAAGAGACTATGTCAATCCAGTATGCTTGGTGAAGTTAGTGCAGTTGGGTATGGTCAAGGATGACCTTTCATGGGAAGACTTGATTGAACGGGCCGAGTCTGTATTGGCTCTAAATGAAAATGACCACACGATTGCATGCCACAGGAGCAGTATAATCCTAAGTCTAATAGATGAAAAACTAAAAATGAGAGATCCAGCAGCAAATCAGTATCTTGCCAAATTACAAAATATCAAGTTCCTTCCATTCTTGACAAAGCCAGCTGGATTTTCACTTCCATGGCATGGAAACAATTTCTCCCAGTCTACCATGTTCTCAGCAAAAGAGCTTTTTACAACAGACCATCAGGACACTGTGTGTTTAATGAAACCTATTCTGAATGAAAATTCCCCTTCCTTCAAAGGATGCGGTCCTATCTCACTGGCTGTGAAAGACTTTCTTGGATTGATAAAAAAGCCAATGGTTTCATTAGTCATCAACCAGCTGAAAGAGCTCTCAAAATCCTTTGATGGTGTGACTCTGTATCAAGAGAACATAACCAATGCTTGCTACAAATATCTCTATGAAGAGTTGCTACAGTCCAGTGCTGCAAAAGAGGAAATCATGGAGGAGCTAAAAACATTCTCCTCAATTCTAGTTGAGAACACATACGTGGAACCATCAAAAGTAGCATTTCACTTAAACTTTGATGCTGCTCCATACCTTTACCAGCTTCCCAACAAGTACAGAAATAGTTGTCGGGAACTTTTTGAAAATGTTGGCGTTCAACCAAGTTTCACTGTTGAAACATTCTCAGAAGTTTTACAGCTGATAAAGAATGAATGTGGGAGAAAACCTCTTACTGAAGAAAACTTTCAGCTGTCTCGTAGAATAATTAGTGAGGGAATATGGAGCTTGATCCGAGACAAAAATCAAGAATTCTGCCAAAGAAACTATGGGGAGATTCTTCTACCTGATAGCAATTTCACACTACAGCCATCGAAATCACTGTGTTATAATGACTGTCCTTGGATTAAAGTCAGGGACACAACCGTTAAATATTGCCATGGTGATATTCCAAGAGAGGTGGCAGTAAAGTTGGGGACCATTCCAAAACGTCACAAAGCCTTAGAAAGATACGCCTCAAACATCTGTTTCACTACCCTTGGAAGTGAGTTTGGGCAGAAGGAGAAGCTTACCAGCAGAATAAAAAGTATCCTCAATGCTTATCCATCAGAGAAGGAGATGTTGAAAGAGCTCCTACAGAATGCAGATGATGCAAAAGCCACAGAAATATACTTTGTCTTTGATCCCAGGACCCACCCAACCGACAGAATCTTTGATGACAAATGGATTCCCATGCAAGGCCCATCACTCTGTGTGTACAACAATCAACCATTTACAGAGGATGATATTAGGGGGATCCAGAATCTCGGAAGGGGCACCAAAGAGGCAAACCCTGGAAAGACTGGGCAATATGGCATTGGATTTAACTCAGTTTATCACATTACTGACTGCCCGTCTTTTATCTCAAATAATGACATTCTCTGCATCTTCGATCCACATGCCCGTTATGCTCCTGGAGCAACATCTGTCAGTCCAGGAAGAATGTTTAGAGATTTAGATTCAGACTTCAGATCCCAGTTTTCTGATGTACTCAACTTATACCTAGGAAATCACTTCAAGTTAGAACGCAGCACAATGTTCAGATTTCCTATACGAAATGTAGAAATGGCCAGAATCTCAGAGATCAGCTCAGCACCTGCTTCAGACAGAATGGTTCAAAATTTCCTTGACAAAATACGAACGGATGGTGCAGAACTTCTCATGTTTTTGAATCACATGGAAAGAATTTCCATATGTGAAATTGAGAATGGGACTGGGGATTTAAAAACTCTTTATTCTGTGACAGCGAAAATCTCAGATGGTGATCGACTAAAACGCAAGCAATTTCATGCCTCAGTTCTGGACAGTGTCTCCAAGAAAAAACAGCTGGCTCAAATTCCGGTGCAACAGATTACCTACACAATGGACATAGAAGACACAGGTGGTAATTCTACGACCTGGCTGATATGCAACAGATCTGGATTTTCTGACATAGAGAAGGTATCCAAGAGTGTCATTTCAGCTCACAAAAATGAGGACATAACACTCTTTCCACGTGGTGGTGTTGCAGCATGCACCAGCCACAACTACAAAAAACCACACAGAGCCTTCTGTTTTCTTCCACTTTCTCTGGAGACTGGCCTGCCTTTCCATGTGAATGGCCATTTTGCTTTAGACTCTGCCAGAAGAAATCTGTGGAGGGATGACAATGGAGTTGGTGTGAGGAGCGACTGGAACAACAATCTAATGAAAGTGCTAATCGCTCCTGCATGTGTAGAACTGCTAATTCAACTGAAACGTCGGCTGTTTCCAGGCCCTGACCCCACTATGACAATATTTCAAGGAACTCCAATTCATGTTGTCAGGGATATTTTGAGAAAATTTTTGTCTATCTTTCCTGTAAACAGACTGGACATTCAACCAGATTGGTATTGTTTGGTAAAGGCAATCTACCTTTGTATTCATGTAGACTTGAAAAGACTACTGCCTGTTGTTAGAGCACCCCACATTGATAACTCTGATATGCACTCTGCAATATACATTTCCTGGGTGAACACCTCCACTTCAACCAAAGGCCGAGCTTTCTTTGACAACTTACTTCAGGATGAGTTGCAGCATCTTAAAAACACAGAGTATAACATAACCACAAGAAAATCTGTGGCAGAAAATGTTTATAGAATGAAGGCCATGCTTCTGGATGTTGGCTTCAACCTAATCTACAGCTGTGATGAGACAGCCAGTCTGTACTTCTGCCTAGAAGATGCTGGGATTCCAGTCAACTATGTGACACCCGAGGATGTTCGCAGCTTCCTGCTGACATTCTCGTCTCCAGACGCATCTTGCCAAGTTGGAAAGCTACCATGTCGACTGCAGCAGTCCAATTTCAAGCTGTTCCATGGTCTAAAACTGCTGGTTGACTACTGCTTCAAAGATGTGGAGGAAAATGACATAAACATAGAGGGGTTGCCACTGCTGATGACAATGGACAACATTCTCCAAGTGTTTGACTCTAGACATCCAAAGTTTCTGACCACTCATCATGAGCTTATTGCATCAAGGAAGGAGCTTTTCATGCACACACTGTACATAAGGTACAGTAACATCCTTCTAAGGGCAGGTGTGGCAAAGACTTTTGACATAAGTAGTTTTGGAGATCTTCTGGGATCTGTACTTCCCAGAGAGTGCAGAACAAGGACCTCTGTAAAATGGAAGGAGAACTTCCCTACTGAATCTTGGCTTAAGAGTGCATGGCACTTTATCAGTGAACAACTTGCAACCAAGGATGACCAGACAGAGATCAAGCCTAAATTTGAGACCATTCTGGACATCTTGAAGGATTGGGCACTTCTTCCAGGAATCAAATTTATGGTGTCAGGAAACAAATTGGTTGTGCCAGAGCATGACGTTTTGTTACCCCTGAGCTTAATCTTTGCAGCCATCTTTCCAAATGGACAAAATGACAAAGTCTTTCATACCCTGATGAAGGGAGGATGCTTTCAATTGGCTGTGAATAAAATATGTGCCAAAGAGAGTCCTGTCTTGCCTCTGTTGGCCCAGCATACAGCAAATATAGACAATCCTTCCAGCATACTTCGAGCACTTGAGTATATGATCCAGATTTCAGCTTTCAAAACAGCAAGTTTGACAGACAAAGACTTTGAAGCACTGTTGTTGTACTTCAACTGCAATTTGACTAATCTGACCCAGGATGATGTACAATGTCTGAAACTGTTGCCATGTTACAAAGCTGTCAGTGGCCGGTACATCTGCATTGCAAACTTCGGGGCATGCTATGTGCTCACAAAGAGCATTCCCTCTGCCGACATTGAAAAGTGGGCACACAATACATCCTCAGCCTTTCTCACTGACAGTCCACAGCTAAAAGAACTTTACAGCTTTCTTGGGGTCAAACCAATTGATGACCTTGAGGTGTACCTGAATCATATAATTCCAAAATTTGACATTTTATCACATGATGCCAAAATCCAGCATGTAATCTATCTAAAGGAGAGGTTATTGGCAATGGAGGAGCCAATCAGCATCAAGGATCAGCTCTTTGAAAAACTAGAAGCTCTGTCCTTCATTCATGACTCCACCAATAGACTGAAACCTGCCAAAGCCTTCTTCGATCAAACAGTTAAAGTGTTTGAAGTAATGCTTCCACAAAAAGCCTTTATTCCCAATGATTTCTTCAGAAAAATTGAGCAGGTGTCAAAGCCAAAAAGTGGGACATCCTATTTACCCTCATGGATAGCATTCCTACGTAACATCGGCTTGAAATATGTAGTATCTCAACAGCAAGTTCTACAGTTTGCGAAAGAGATCAGCATCAAAGCTCATACAGAGAACTGGTCCAAGGAAAAAGTTCAGACCATTGTAGATGTACTCCTTAATCACATTTTCAATGACAGAACAGATCTGTTTGATGGGGCATTCCTCAAAGAACTCTCTATGATACCATTCCTATGCCCAGAGCGTGCACCAGCCGAGCTTGTTCGCCTTCACGCTCAGTACCAAGAAATGAATGGCAATGTCCCTCTAATTCGCTTTAATGCATCTCAAGTAAATCCAAAGTTCAAACAAACTGATATCATGCAGTTGTTGTGGACATCTTGTCCTATACTACCAGAAAGGGCCACCCCAGCAAGCATAAAAGACCAAGAAGGAAACACACTTGCCAGCCAAGAGCAGCTTGATCTTATTTTGACCATGTTAAATGTTAATGTGGACCCACCGTTGGAAAAGGTCATTAGCAATTGCAAAAACATATGTAGCATTACAAACTTGGATGACGAAACGGTGAAAACACGAAACAAGGTCTTGAGAAGCATTTATGAATTTCTGAATGCAGATAAACATGAATTCCGCTTTCAGTTACGAGGAGTAGCCTTCGTCATGGTTGAGGACGGTTGGAAACTCCTTAAACCAGAGGAGGTTGTCATTAATTTGGACAATGAATCTGACTTCAAACCCTACTTGTACAAACTTCCCCTTGAGCTCGGTACATTTCACCAACTTTTCAAACTGTTGGGAACTGAGGACATTGTTTCAACAAAACAATATGTTGAAGTTTTGTGTCGGATTTATAGAATTTCAGAAGGCAAGCAGCTTGACCCAAATGAAATGAGAACAGTTAAAAGAACTGTCTCAGGACTATTCAAAAGTCTTCAGAATGACCCAGTACAGGTCCGTAAAGACCTTGATAATCTCAGAGATTTGACATTTTATCTTCCAAGTCATGATGGACGATTGGCCAAATCAAACACATTGGTCTTTGACGATGCACCACACTACAAGAGCCGAATTCAGGGTAATGTTGGTGTTCAGATGCTAGTTGACATGAGCCAGTGTTACCTAGGCAAAGACCATGCCTTTCACACAAAACTGATCATGTTGCTTCCACAAAAACTGAGGCCCAGGCTCCTGAGTAGTATCTTGGAGGAACAACTTGATGAAGACTCTCCAAAAATGTGCCAATTTGGTGCCCTTTGCTCCCTGCAGGGACGACTTCAATTGCTCCTGTCTTCAGAGCAGTTTATCACTGGATTAATTCGGATCATGAAACACGAGAATGAGAATGCATACATGGTGAATGAGGAGAAGGCAATACGGTTATGCAAAGCGCTGTGTGAGGGCTTAAAGGTGTCTTGCTTTGAGAAACTACAGACAACATTGCGAGTGAAAGGCTGTAGCCCAATTCCCCACAGCCGCAGTGAAACTCTTGCCTTTCTTAAAAGATACGGAACAGCTGTTATCCACCTCTACATTCAGCATTCTGACAGCAAAGACATTAATTTCCTTCTTGCCTTGGCAATGACCCTCAAGTCAGCTACAGACAACCTGATTTCTGACACCTCCTATCTTATTGCTATGTTGGGTTGCAATGACATCTACAGAATAACAGAGAAGCTAGACAACCTTGGTGTCAAGTATGACACAACTGAGCCCTCAAAGCTAGAGCTACCACTACCTGGTACACCTATACCTGCCGAGATACATCATTTACTGCTCATGGACCCCATGAATGTCTTTTATCCTGGAGAGTATGTTGGGTATCTGGTGGATTCAGAAGGAGGTGATATTTTAGGCACTTACCAGCCAACTTACACATATGCTATCATTGTTCAAGAAGTGGAACGAGAGGAGGAGGAAAGTCCAAGTGTCCTCGGCAAGTGCTTTCAAATTGACATTGGGTACAGCGAGTACAAAATTGTGAGCTCTCTTGATCTGTACAAATTTTCTAGACAGGATGATAGCACCCATATTCGAGATGGCACACCAACTCCAACAAGCCCCTCGGAGGGTCATTCCCCTCGTGCCAGAATGGTCCCACCAATATTTCCTGGAAAGGAAAATCACAGGGCTCCTCCAACAAAGGCATCCCCCAAAAAGATAAAACTCAATGCTTTACCAGAAATTTTAAAAGAAGTTACCTCAGTAATAGAACAAGCTTGGAAACTTTCTGAAACCGAACGCAAGAAGATTATCCGGCGCTTATACTTAAAGTGGCACCCTGACAAAAATGCAGAGAATCTTGATATCGCTACAGAAGTCTTCAAGCACCTACAGAATGAGATCAGCAGGATGGAGAAGCAAACACAGGCAGAGCAGACCAGTGATAGAGGATCAAGGAGACCTTTCTCTGCATCTTCCACTCGATTCCAGTCAGAGAAATTCTCATTTCAGAGATTTTACACATCATGGAACCAAGAAGCAACAAGCCATAAATCGGAAAAACAGCAGTTCCGAGAACAGTTTACTAGCTATTCAGGCACATCGCACTCAAATCGCTTCTTTGTACCACCATCGTTCAAGTCGGTTGGTAACCCTGTGGAGGCACGGCGATGGTTAAGGCAAGCAAGAGCCAACTTTTCTGCTGCAAGAAATGACCTTCATAAAAATGCCAATGAATGGGTATGTTTCAAATGCTACCTGGCAACAAAGCTTGCATTAATTGCAGCAGATTATGCAGTCCGAGGAAAATCAGACAAAGATGTGAAGCCCACAGCACTTGCGCAGAAGGTAGAGGAATACAACTCCCAGCTAACAGGGTTAGCCAAGGATGTAAACATCTTGGAGGGTTATGGCGTGGACAGCCTGAGAACTCGCTACCCTGACCTATTGCCCTTCCCTCAGATTCCCAATGACAGGTACACTTCAGAAGTAGCAATGAGAGTAATGGAATGTACAGCTCGGATAATCATCAAACTTGAGACATTTGTCCAGCAAAAAATCTGAATGTCAGCATTAGACAATGAAAACTAACAGATAAATCAACAAAGCGGTGGTTGTGCAATATAGACCAGTGAATAATATAATAGTTATAACAGACTTTTTAAAAAGTAAAATTATGTATCTAGCTGGCATTTTTATTTTAACAGTGCCACCTCTGATGCTGTGACCCATGCTTATTATTGCGTACATATTTGCTCCATTTCTCTGAAAGGTTGCCTGAGCCTAAAAAAAAAAAAAAAAAAAGTGTACGCTGTTCTATTTAACATGCAGCAGTGTACATAGTGTTCAAAAGCATAGAAATACCTTTTATTATTTTAACTACATTTATTAATTATTGTTGTTCCTTTGTACATAATGAATACCAATGCTGCTTTTTTATCTTTTCTAGAAATGTATTTTTCCTGCCGTAGTCAATAAGTTGACGGTATTGTGATTTATTAGCATGAGTTGCACTGCACTTTTATGTAAATACCACTTGAGTGATTGCAGGGATTTGAGTGAATGACACCTGAAAAGTTATCATGTGCAATCAAGCAATGACAGGTCAGTCAGCTCACAGTTTCTTTATGGGATCTTTATCAGTCATGATCCAGTAAATCATATATTGTGCATACAAAGTTTTATCAGCTGGCAAATCCATATGGTAATTGACATGCTCCTTTCAATCTAAGTGTGATATTGATATCAGTGCATAACCTAGACATTAAACATTGAATAAAAATATTTAAAAGATTATAAATTACATCATAAGATGTAATATGACAGTAGGTTCATAAGTGTTTACCGGTGCAATTTTCTGTCTTGTTGCAAGATTTATAGTATGCAAGAATGAAATTTATTCCATAATTTTACAATCACCTTTATCTCAACTGAACTATACACATATACATTGTTGGCTAGGGGTGCAACAGAACACTTTTTTATTTCCCATACGAGGATATTGGTGGTTTTAGTTTTAGCACATATTACTATTTAAAAAAATGTACCATTTAAAATGACATTTTCTCTAGAAACTTGACATCTCCAACTGCTATGGCTGTACACATCAGACATCATGCGTATTTCCTCAGAATCACGTTGATTAAATATGTATTTTCTATTATTTACAATGGGAACCTTTTGTCCTCTACTGCTGAGAAATTTTTGCATGAAGCTCTCTGAAATTTGTGTAAGAGGAACATAGATGCTCATATGGTGCTCAATGTCAATGATGTTTTTCATTCATTTCCTTTGTTTAACTGTGAGAAAGACTGAAATTAAACACTGGCTACTATATTGTTTTGACAAATACATTTTGTCATTTGTCTCGGTCTCATAATGTCATATTACAGCTCTAAGTTTGAGACCCACTAACAGTGGTTTGTGCATATTTAATGTTCAATAATCAAGATATATTACTTCAGTGCAATTTCGTAAATTATGGACGAATATTTAAAAAAAAATAAAAAAGATGCTGCTTTAAAGGGATCAAATGTTCATATGCAGCAAGTCATAGTATCAGGAAATAATAGTCTATTTTCACAATACAAAATATACCTTTTTTTTAATATATTTATTGGACACAAAACATTCTGTTTGATTTCTTTGGTTAGTTTGAATGAAATGATCATATCAAACATTGGAACATTTCATGTGGAAAAACATTTACACTTGTTCATGCATGTTTGATTGTAAACTATAATAATTCAACAATCAGTATGGCAATTATTGACTTGAAATATGTAAATCTCAAAACAAAAAACAAAAAAAAAAACATCAATTAAAATAGATTATACAACTGATGTATAAATGTGAAGATCCCCTGCTAATATATATACAAATGATCACTCTCACCATTGTCATACAGTACATACACAAAACAGTTCTGGAAAAAAGAAACACAAATCCCAATGTTTCAAGCTGCCATAGGGATTTTTTAGCGTTCTTGATAACTAAATAAATGGAGATGCCAAATATGATATCAAACCATTGAGTATAAAACTCAAAATCCAAGAGCACTTTATATCTTACAACAACACATGTCAGAGAATAAATTTTGATTATATCACAATGCCTCATCAAAGTGGGATTTGGTGCTTCAGTGCCGCTGCTTTGGGATTGTGGGTAGTGTAGTTCTTTAGTGGAAATTCCTCTATTTTACAGAAGCATATATTATAACCCTCAATGGAGCTCAAGGCACGACCATCTCAATGTGTTTTATGTTATAATCAATTTATCTATTAATGAGTGCATCTTTAAACAATAACTAGTTGATATTCAACACAAAGAATTTGGTTATTGCACCTCAAAATTATATTGCATAGGATGTCAGCTGTTGACCAGCCCCTTTATTGCCCAGCCTAATTTTGAAAAATTTTACATAAAAAATAAATAATTTTATTCCATGTACAGTATAAACTAGTGTATATCAACCCGATCTCATGAGAAAACTTAACTATCTTACGGGGTGGTGATTTTGCATGAATTCCTACGTGATTTGTACTGAATTTTTTTTTTTTTTTTTTTTTGCAGAAAAGGTCCACCCCTAAACCTAACAGTCAGTGTGAAGAGTGTGTAAGCAGATTGTACAGAAACATACAAATGAGATCATACAAATACATACTGTTTAACCATCAAACGTAAAATAGTTAAGAATTGCTATGAGAGCGTGTTTATTCTATACATTTCATCTTCCCTATCTTGGTGAAACCACAACCAGACAGATAAACATCCCTCTAGTCCAGGCTTGGGCAACTCTAGCCCTTGAGATCCACTTTCCTGTTTAGCTCCAGCCCTGAACAAACTCACCTGCCTATAACGTTCTAGTAGGACCTGAAGACCTTGATTAGCTTGTTCAGGTGTGTTTGATTAGGAAAATGGATCTCTAGGGTCAGAGTTGCCCACCCCTGCTCTAGGCTCATATTCAATAACAGTGGTTCCCAACCCTGAGTGTCCCAAGCCAGTGTTGCTAAGTCTGTGGTTTTCCTGTGGAAATGGGCTACATTTAACTTGTTGCCGTGGGTTAATTTTTTTCCCACGGGTTGATTTCCACACCCATACATACATTTTGGTGCTACAACACCCCCAAAACATTCCCCAGACTTACAAATTCAGTGGAGAATTCGGCTGCCCGATGGAGAAATTCGCATTGAGTTATTTTTGGCCTACTTTTGACTTATGTTGCACAGACCTGGCAACCCTGTCCTCATCACTGCACAGGTAAGATGTCTCCCTAATCAAATACACCTGATTCAACTCATTAGCTCATAATTAAAGACATCCCAATTTTCCTATTTATAGTATACCCTAAAAGTATGCAGTTTTTTTTTTTTTTAAGAAAAAGTACATACTTTTGAGTGTGTAGCAGAATAGTAGGCAAACTACTTTGTCATAATTGCGTCTTTAACGGACAGCTCTGTCACTCAGTTACATGTATCCTGTCACTGTTTAAACCACTGCCCTGTCAATCATCTTGTCACAGTTAAAATTCTCCACATTCTAATTTAATTTCCTACCATATCGGAGAGAAATGTAGAAATGTTTTATTTAAATCTCTCTACTTAGGTCTCTACTGTTGGTCTTGCGTCTCCGCCATGTTTTTAGTTTTTTTTAACACTTTTTAATTTTTAATTTTTTTTTGTTCTAAACGAATTCTCTTCCAACGCACAATGGGTTGAGGGCAATATTAGCCATTACAATGTGTGCACAGATCTGCACTTTGGATTCTAACTGGAAAAAGTAGACCATCCATAATACTAATTTCAATTTCAAAATAATCAAAATTTCAACTAATTTTAATGCTGTTTAGGATGGATAGTATGCAAATTGATATGCAGCACAAGACCTCAGATGGGGGTGTCCGATAAAAGAGACAAAAATGTGCAGTGTTAGTGGTACTCCAGGACCAGGGTTGGGAACAACTGTTCGGTAACATTCAGACACATTTTTATTTTGTAACTAAATTAGTGTGGCATTTTTTGTACCTTGTCCAGAGACAATGTAAGAACATGTCAAGTACTTGTTTCTATGGGAGATTTGTTTCTACTGTAGGTGTTACAGACAGAAGCTCATTCAGCAGTCCTGGTGCTCACTGCAGGTCGAGGAGACGCCAGCGTTAGAGAGGAACAGCTTACCGCTCGGACAAACGCACACCTCAAACATGTCGTACATTCCCTGAGAATCACCTGAAGTTCTAGCTTCTCCCACAGGTAATGTCGGCAGACGAACAGATTCAGCATCTAAGACCAGCTGAAACATACAGAAAACCCATAATAATGAGGTAGTTAATGAAATAATGGGTAACACTTTATATTTAAAGTTTAAACACAATATACAACTTTATTTAATCTAAAGTTGTCATGACATGAGAAATCAAATTTGCCTTGATATTTTGACATAAGAGGTCTTTGTACCATTAAAACATCCTGCAAGTTTCATCTCGAAACGTCCTCATTATGAACAAAGTTTTTATTTAATCAAGCTCCACAAATGGCTCTTTTAGATGTTGTTGGATTTGTGACGTCACATGGGAAAATACATTTGCATATGACTGCCTGCAGAGCAAGACATCTATGAATAGTCATCATCACACCATAGGCCACGCCCTCTGGCATTCAGTCGCTTTCATTTATTATTCATCCTCATGTCATCCCACACCCGTAAGACCTTAGTTCATCTTCAGAACACAAATTAAGATATTTTTGATTAAATCCAATTTTTTTTTTTTTTTTTATCCCCCATAGAGAGCAACGTAATTACCATTATTCAAGCTCCAGAAAGTTATTAAAGACATTGTTAAAATAGTCAACATGACTACAGTGGTTCAACCTTAATGTTATGAAGTGACGAGAATACTTTTGTGCGCAAAAACAAAACAAAAATAACTTTATTCAACAATTTCTTCTGTCAGACTCGTACGCAGCTGACACAGTGAAAGCAGTTCAGCGCTTCCGTGTTTACGTCCAAACACCGACTCAGTATTGGTCGGCTCCTGCGTCAGCATCGCACGCATGCGTCGTGCTGCTCACATGAACAGCGCCGGCCAATAGTGAGCCGGCGTTCTGATGTAGAACCTGGAAGCTGCAACGTAAATAGCGTGACAAAATGACAGGGGAGAGACGAATTTGTTGAATAAAGTTGTTATTTTTGTTTTATTTTTGCGCACAAAAAGTATTCTCGTCGCTTTATAATATTAAGGTTGAACCACTGTAGTAACGTGGACTATTTTAACAATGTTTTTACTACTTTTCTGGACCTTGAATGTGATCATTTCATTGCTATCTATTGAGGATAAAAAAATAAATAAAAAAACTCTTGGATTTCATCAAAAATATCTTAATTTGTGTATCGAAGATGAACGAAGGTCTTGCGGGTTTGGAATGCCATGAGGGTGAATAATTAATGACAGAAATTTAGCTGATATTCTGAAATTTTTGGGTGAACTAACCCTATAACGGCAGATACTTTCCTACACTGGATGTGAGTGCTGCGTCGTGTCACAAGCAAATAGAACCCATTATAATCACTGACTGTATACACTGGATAGAGTATACAAATATGCTAACAAAAGTCTTCAGGATTACTTGAAAATCACAGACAGGTGTGCTTACCAGTCCTGTAGTCGAGTGTAGCAGAATGTTAAAATGTGCTGTCACGTCAACATTTCCAGCCAAGGCTTTGACGTGAACGCCTTTTGGGGCATCCATGCTAAGAGAGCGTGTTGGAGACTCCAATCTTAAATGATAGAGGAATGCATAGTTACTGAGCAGTGCAATACATTGCACAAGATGGCCACAAAATACTCTCAAATTCAACAGTTTGATTCATACATGGAAATTGGAAGGAAACTGCATGACTGGGCATTATATTTGGGAAAGTAATTTTTAAAGAAGAAAAAGAATGAATCTTTTGTTGACAACCAGATGCCTTTGTCAATGTGACTCAGGTCTTAGATCACAGCTGGTTAATGCCCTGTTGGAAACTTCTATAAAAGTTATTTATACTTAGTACAATTACTTTTGATGGGCTGATATTTTTAAGCAAGAATGTTTTTGAGAAAAAAACAAAACAAATATATCACAGCATATGCATAGACAAAATTGGAGCAACATATAAAAATCGTATATTTTAAAGTTTTTAAGCTAGTTAGCTTTATTTTATAAAGTAATGTGTATAGGCAATCTGAATGGGAAGACATGATGTTATTAATTATTTAGTGTATTCTTACTTCAGCTCTTTGTTGAGTACTGCTTTGACCAGAGGAGTCCTAACAGAATGCTCAAAGACAGCACCCTCTGGACCTGCCCAAACATATATATATATATTTGTACCATTACTTTTCTGCATTGTGACATTATTTTCAATACAATTATTTTTCAGTTAAAATCAGCATATATTTAAGGTAGTGCAATGCAGAAGCATAATAATTCATGCATAAGCAATGTACAATTTAAATAAATAATTTTTTCACATTACAGTAATGAGACTTGACATGGAAATTTGCTAAATTGGCATTAAAAAAAATTAAATAATAGAAAATAACCTAAAGGTCCTGAAACAGCCTTCATTCTTTAAAATATAATTTCGGCGTGAAAAATGAACTAAAAAATGGTCTTGGCAGGTTTCGTGAAATTCACCTAAGCAGAACAAAAATCGAAATAGCTTTAGGCTAGTTTGGATGACGTATTAATATTTAATCTAGTGTGTAAACCCATTGTGAATGATGAAATACCGGATATGTGTTGTTGAAGCCAGAACTGTTTATTACAAAATCTCAATTTTAACCACTGTGTTAAAGTGACTCTTTCATACGTTAAAATATACTAACTGGGCTCTTCATACATTTTAATAAATATTTGCAGTAACACAATAAAGTGCAACATTGTAAACAATGTACTTCCTATCATTATAACAATACTATTAATACTCACACATAGCAGATCATCTTTTTATGCGCATTATACAGGTCTAGTTTTAGGCTCACCTGTTACACGGAGCTTTCCTTTTCCCACAACGGCTCCATTTCCATCTGCATAAAATAAATTCTCATCATGGTTTGAACTGATGTTGAAGTGTTGGCCAAAACCCTCAGCCTGACTGGGACCTGAGAACAGAAACAGATGAGGAGAGAATGTAGACAGACATCACACTTTTTACCAAAAGACATTAAATATCCAGTTTCGCTCCAAAATATGTCACATTATGAATGTAAAACAGGTTGTGAATGCCGTTTCATGTTGGGCTCATGCATGTTCTGTGCGACCCACTTCATTAAATATAAAATCATGACATGAACTCAACCAATAAATGTTTTGTATGTCTCATACCTACGGACAAACTTCCTGTTACGTCACCATTGGCATTGCGAGCGTTGAGCGTAACATTTTCAGAGGAGTGCAGCAGAAGAGCTGAATCCTGTTATGAAGAGAAGAACGATCAGAATAGTTGACTAAATCTATCTATCTATCTATCTATCTATCTATCTATCTATCTGCCATCTCTCTCTCTCTCTCTCTCTCTCTATCTGTCTGTCTGTCTCTGTGTGTTTACTCTTACCTCTCTGGAGTGGATTTCCTGGGCATAGAGAGGGAAAAGGAAGTCTGATTCTCCCTCCAGTCTCAGCCCATCTGCATTGACTTGCAGGTATCCCATGCCTTCCTGATAACACAGAGAGCTTTCTCAACATTATTGTGACTTCATGCAACATCACGCAGTGCTAAACTGAGATGAAAAGTCACATCCAAGGGCAGAATCTAAATATGGATTCATAATTCTCTTAAAAGTTAATTAAATGTGTGATCTAAAGTGCTTTGCGTAAAAGTCATCTTACTGTATTGAACCACATAACTCGCAGGATCCAGATCGTAAGGGCAAAGTTCACCACCATGATGATCAAGAGAAGCAGAACAAACAGATAGAGGCAGCGTTTCCGCCAGCCATAGATGCCGATCATGTAGATGTACTCAGAGACCGAAGACAGAGCCCCAGAGTCCTCTGTGGTGGTGAGGTACTGCTCACGCACCATCTGCCAATGAAGATTAGTGGTTACTCATTAGTCAAGAATGATTGGTTGAATAATATTTCATGCAACTACATCAAATTTTAAAACTACAATTCCTGAAAGTACACATGAAATTTTACATCCTGAGCTTGAATACCTTAAAAAGTCTAATTTCATTAAAAAATCTAATTATCTGATACTTTAAGAAACTTATTAAGCATGAAACACCCTGATTTTTGTTCTGTATGTTTGTTCACACCATATGACTTTGATTTGGTAAAGTTTTTCAAATATTAATAAGCACTGAGGCAGTTTTGATACAAAACATTCTTAAAGTGTTTTGCTCACCCAAAAATGAAATTTCTTTCATTAACTACTCTCATTAAATACCCTCATGTCGTTCCACACCCGTAAGACCTTTGTTTATCTTCGGAACACAAATTAAGACATTTTTGATGAAATTCGAGAGGTTTTTTATCCTCCATTGAAAGCAACAAAATTACCTTCATTCTAGGTCCAGAAAAGTAGTAAAAATATAATTAAAATAGTCAATGTGACTACAGTGGTTCAACCTTAATGTTATGAAGCGACGAGAATACTTTGTGTGCGCAAAAACAAAACAAAAATTATTACTTTATTCAACAATTTTCCTCTTCCCTGTTAGTCTGTTACGCAGTTGGCGCAGTGCTGCGTTTCTGTGTTTACGTCTGAACGCCGACTCATTATTGACCGTCAGCATCACACGCATGCCTCGTGCTGCTCACGTGAACAGCATCGGCCAATACTGAGCCGGCGTTCTGATGTAGAACCTGGAAGCGCTGCAATGAAAACAGCGTAACAGAATGACACAGAAGAGAGGATATTGTTGAATAAAGTAGTTGTTTTTGTTTTGTATTTACACACAAAAAGTATTCTCATCGCTTCATAACATTAAGGTTGATCCACTGTCGTCATGTGGACTATTTTAACAATGCTTTTACTACTTTTCTGTACCTTGAATGTGGTAATTTCATTGCTTTTTATTGAGGATTAAAAAAAAAAACTCTTGGATTTCATCAAAAATATCTTAATTTGTGTTTTAAAGATGAATGAAGATCTTACGGGTTTGGAATGACATGAGGGTGAGTGATTAATGACAGAAATTTCATTTTTGGGTGAACTAACCCTTTAATACCAGGTGTAAATGAGGCCTTTGAGTATGCTAAGTATGCTTGAGCATGCTAGCAAAGACTTCAGATATACAAAGATAATGCACTTGTATTACTTATGAATGGGAAAAAGTGCAATCCGCAACATGGCGGAATAAGTCCTGCCTTCTAAATAAAATAATTTCAGTATCATTACTCCAGTCATCAGTTTCACACAATCCTTCGGAAATCATTATAATATGCTGTTTTGCTGCTCAAGAAACATTTATTATTAACTATCAATGGTAAAAATCAGTTGTGATACATTTTTTCAGAATTCTTTGTTGAATAGAAAGTTCAAAAGAACACCATTTATTTTAAATATAAATCTTTTATAACATTATAAATGTCTTTACTGTTACTTTTAATCAATTTAAAGCATCCCTGTTGAATAAAAGTATTCAATTCTTTCAAAAAAGGAAAATCTTATTGACCCTAAACTTTTGAACGGTTGTTGTGCATGCTTAAAAACCACTCAGCACACTTTAACAACTGTTTAACAACGGACTTGTATCCAGCATAGCATCAGCCTCAAATGTATTTGATAAAATGTAAATCTCATTATATATGCTGATCTCTGTCAAAACAGTGATCTTTGAGATGCAGATTTTGTCAGAAGAGAGCTGTATGTAGCACAGCATTTACTTTGAATCAAATACTGAGTGAACATGCTACTGTAAGATGAAGGAAAAACTGAAACAGCCTTCATGTCTCCCCATGGTAATCCAGCCAAACATTCCTTGGGTTTGGACTTGTGTGATCCAATTCCTTTCTACTCCCATTTAAAACATAATTACCAGCCAGTAATTAAACATTTATATGATATCAATGGCTGCAGAGGATCAGTAAAGTCCTACAAGAAAGTAAACATCTTGACTCCACAAGTTGCTCACAGACAGCCTCTCTCTTTCTCTCTCGGTCTCCCTCGGGACTTTTTTCCATTAACCCACCCTACTGATGCTCTTTCACTGTTTCCAGCCTCATCTAAACTGCCAAGAAAATAAATTACAGCAGAACACTGCCTTTCCAAGCCACCGGAGTCTGACTTTATTTTTAACAGAGATTCCGAGATCCTCGTGGTGTCAAAACTGGACCTGATCAAATATCAAGAGAAGCCAGGAAGATTGAGCTGGCGTGATATTGCGCTTGTTTCTGTGGAGTTCTGCTGGAGGATAAACAGTTATGAGGTGGGACAACCACTTCTCTGAGGAGCCCAGATAAGAGCTTGTGGAGAGAGGCTGTGGGCAAACATAACAAGCTGTAGAAGTTCTCCCCACTCAGTCTAATCTTGCAGTCTGCATAACTCCAGTGCGCCGTAATGCCTCGGCCCTCTAAAAATAGGTCCCAGGACTGTGCTCTCGTTTTAAAGGGGAAAAAGAGCCAAAGTGTCTGAAATAATGATCAGAGCGCAAACATTATGTCTGAGAATTTATATTTGCAACCCAAGAAGTCCAACTATTTCAATGGCTGTTATTATTTTGACAACAAGAAAAAGGGATAAATATACAGTGCTGTGCAAAAGTAAGCGCACCCCATTAAAAAGTTGTATTTTTTAACGTGTGGCCATTTTGATACATACATGGATAACATTAATGAGTAAAGATTATATAATTTAAGACAACGATGTACATAACAAACGTATATTGTGATTATAAACCGCTTTCATTTACCTTCTATTCATTTTTATCTCTAACAGTTCACATTTACTGGTCATTCAAGCATTATTAGTGATGATAAACGAGATTAATACTTTAAAAATCAAGTCAGGAATAAGAGTTAAACTTAAAAGTGTGACTTACCCTTGCTGTTTTAATGTGATCGACACTCCTATGCAGGATCAAATCTACTTGTGTTACGCTGCAGTGCTGGAGTCCTCCGATCCGTCTGTCTGTCAAGCCCTCAACAGCTGCCTTCCATAAATCTGATTCTGGATCAGTCTCAGCGCGGACACCCCCCCTAACTTCCTCTCAGGATCTCACATATCCTTCATAGGTCTCTACACCTCGCGTTACGCAAATGCGAGACTTTAATGATCACTTGAGGGTGGATTCATTAGCGAGACTCATAAACACCAGTAGCTGGTTGTGTTGTTTCTCAGGGAGGGACGGGAGGAAGGGTAGAGCGCTCGGGAAGAAGGAAAAAATGACTGTCAAGAGAGAATTATAGAG
The DNA here is from genome assembly GCA_037101425.1 of Elopichthys bambusa. NCBI lineage: Eukaryota > Metazoa > Chordata > Actinopteri > Cypriniformes > Xenocyprididae > Elopichthys > Elopichthys bambusa. Next base: position 26,224,598 of record CM074444.1, on the reverse strand, counting down.
CATTTTCTGCACTTGTTTGACTGTGAGTCACTTTCTAAGCACGAGCTTCGGATAGGAAACTAAAGTTAGTGGCTTCGCTCATTGAGAATCTGCTTGTCTGTTGGACAGCAAGTCTTGCACACACACTAAAACAGGTCGGAGTATTAATAGTTTTGTCTCTTTGCCAGCAGCGGCGGCTTCAGGCGTGTTATTTGTGTTGTATTTCTTACATAGTTTGCGTAGTTTAAGAGTTAGAATGGTCCTTATAAAAACGGTTAAAAAAAGAAACCCCAAAAATAGTTCCACACTGTTATGATAACAGGGACTCCGCAGGTACTTAAATTAAATCCAGTTGTATTAAAATTGAGGCCGTAAAAAGTATTAAATATCTTAAATGGTATAAGAAAATCTTAATTATCATTGATGACAGATAAACAGGAATCGCGATATGGCTTAAAGATTGCTTTGATCTACTGTTGATTAATTATGACAATGCTTATGGTGTTTATATCATACCTGAAAACTTGTGGCATTTCTAAAAAGCGCAGCTAAGTTGTAGAGGCCTACGGAGTTACCAGGGTAACTGCTATATTTCTGCTATTCCCGGCATAGACGAGAAGACTGTAAAATGCTCCACCTACTGACAGAGTGAAACTGCATTTTCATTCAGCCAGCGGACCAAAAAAAAAAAAGCTAGTGTGCATTCTAAAAATGTAAACAATTATGTAATAATTATGAGATCAGCTTATTATAATGATCTTTGAAGGATTATGTGACACTGAAGACTCTCTTTAATGTTTGTGTATTTTTTTTTTACCATCAACTGGGTGAAAATCATAAGTTTGATCATAAGTCTGCTTAAAAAAATATTAGTACGCATCTCGTCAATGCCCTTAAAAATGTATATCTGTATATTCTATAGTCTATATTTATATATTTTTCCATTCATCTTAAATTAACCTGAACTCAACCAAGTGTACACATCCTGATATAGGTCATTAATGGCAATGGAAATAAAGCATTCTAATAATAATCTTTTTTACTTTAAAAAAAAATATATATATATATATAAATAAATATATATATATAATTTTGACTCCTCACATTTCAGCCTTTTATATTTTTTTTTAAGAAAAGGGATGTCTATAATATACAGTCAAACCAAAATTTATTCAGACATCTTGAACATTTCATTCATTAATACAGTTTATTCACTATAGTTTAAAAAAAAAAATGGTAATAAAATATGACAATCTCAGAGCTAAACTGTGTCAGAAAAAATTAATCTTAATTATGTCAGATAACACTTAAGCTAAACATGGTCAGGTCAAAGTGTCTGAATAATTTTTGGTTCCATGTTTCCATCAGTTTTACTGGTAGTCCACTGTATGAAGAATTTTTGGGTATAATATGTCACAGTTTACTTTATTTTGCTATCCTCACCTCACTTACATAAATAAAATATAGTGACCTGCACCCACTAGTAAATATATATATAAAAAATGTCTGAATATTTTTTTTGGTTTGACTGTGTATGTATATATATACAGGTGCATCTCAATAAATTATAATGTCGTGGAAAAGTTAAATTGTGGAACTCGTGTATTAAATAAATTCAATGCACACAGACTGAAGTACTTTAAGTCTTTGGTTCTTTTAATTGTGATGATTTTGGCTCACATTTAACAAAAACCCACCAATTCACTATCTCAAAAAGTGAGAATACTTCATAAGACCAATAAAAAAAACATTTTAGTGAATTGTTGGCCTTCTGGAAAGTATGTTCATTTACTGTATATGTACTTAATACTTGGTAGGGCCTCCTTTTGCATGAATTACTGCATGGCATGGAGGCAACCAGCCTGTGGCACTGCTCAGGTGTAATGGAAGCCCAGGTTGCTTTGATAGCGGCCTTCAGCTCATCTGCATTGTTGGGTCTGGTGTCTCTCATCTTCCTATTGACAATACCCTGTAGATTCTCTATGGGGTTCAGGTCTGGTGAGGTCTGGAAAATGAAATCAGCATCTCCATAAAGCTTGTCAGCAGAAGGAAGCATGAAGTGCTCTAAAATTTCCTGGAAACTTCACACTGGACTTCAAGCAACATGGTTTCTGTGCCTCTGCACTCTTCCTCCAGACTCTGGGACCTTGATTTCCAAATGAAATGCAAAATTTACTTTCATCTGAAAAGAGGACTTTGGACCACTGAGCAACAGTCCAGTTCTTATTCTCCTTAGCCCAGGTAAGACTCTTCTGACATTGTCTTTGGTTCAGAAATGGCTTGGTACGTGGAATGTGACAGTTGTAGCCCATTTCCTGAAGACGTCTGTGTGTGGTGGCTCCTGATGCACTGACTCCAGCTTCAGTCCACTCCTTTTGAAGCTCTCCTAAGTTCTTAAATCGGCTTCACCTGACAATCTTCTTATGCCTGCGGTCATTCCTTTCACTTGGACTCCTTTTCCTACCACACTTTTTCCTTCCAGTCAACTTTCAATGAACATGCTTTGGCACAGCACTCTGCGAACAGTCAGCTCTTTCAGCAATGACCCTCTGTGGCTTACCCTCATTGTAGAGGGTCTTGATGATCGTCTTCTGGACAACTGTCAAGTCAGCAGACTTCCCCATGACTGCTGTTGGGATTACTGACCTAAACCCAGTATTTATACCCTGAGAATGGTAATTTAATAGAACTTGAAATTAAATATTCTAATAATTTGAGATACTGCTTTTTTATTTTGATGAGCAGCAAGCTGTAATCATCAAAATGAAAACAAAAAAGTCTGGAAATATTTTTCTTTATGTCTAATAAATCTAGAATATATTTGAGTTTTACTTTTTGAATTAAATAAAGTTTTATTTAACTAAATTCGGGAGGCGCACGTTCAGGTAAATCAACCAATCAGTGCAAGAGGAAGCCAGTATATAAGCTGTCTCTCACCTCTATCCCGCGACAAGTTTCACAGCATCCCTCCACCACCCCATCACCTCACTCTTGGCTGGTTTCTATCCCAGTTAAGGAGGGAGAGTACTCTGGGTTCAGGCCAAATTCCAAGCTTGGAGCCCTCCCCCGGCAGCATGCCAAATACACATAAATTACTATACAAATTACTTTATTTTGATTTCATGTACGTGTAAACTCGTGAAATTACAGAAAAAAAAACTTTTTCATGATATTCTAATTTATTGAGATGCACCTATATATATATATATATATATATATATATATATATATATATATGTATGTATGTGTGTGTGTGTGTGTGTGTGTGTTAGGGCTGTAAATGTTAACGATAAATATATATATATTCACCGTTTGAACTGTAAAGTTGTCTAAATCATGGTTTTAGTCATTTTATGTTTGGATGTTACCATGTTACCACAGATCTACCAGCAGACTTATGAACAAACTCATGATTTTCACATAGTGAACGGTAAAAAAAAAATACACAAACGTTGAAGAGAGTCTTCAGTGTCACATGATCTTTTAGAAATCATTATAATATGCTAATTTCATACTCAAAAACATTTATTATTATCAATGTTGAAAACAGATGTGCTACTTCATATTTTTGTGTAAACCCAACATTTTGTGAATATGATACTTTTTTGATCAATATAACATTCAAAAGAACAGCATTTATTTTAAATAGAAAACATTATAAATTGTTACATTACATTATAAATGATTGTATTATTTGATCAATTTAATGTATCTATGCTGAATAAAATTATTAAGCATCTGGAATTGATTAAATTAAAGCATCTTAATAGGACGCTGACGGACAGCATGAGAAACTGGAGCACTGTCAAAGCTTACACTGGATCGTGCACATCCTGTGGCTCTTTCTGCATTCAGGGAGGAGGCAGAAGTGGGCAATGATAAGGCAAACAGCTGACCACATCCATCAATATCTGACCTCTGACTCCTCTCAGCCAGCAAAGACAATGACAGGTTTCATCTCACTTTTCATCTCACCATTCAAAGCTGTCTGTATAGCAAACAGAATGTATAATAAAGACCTGACTAAGACCAGTGTTGGAAATACTCTATAGAAGGGAAATATCTGTATAGACTAAATGGAAAAGACTGTTTCTCATAAATAATTAGTAGTTAGATAATTAGTAGAAAGCAAAAATGAGTATCCACATAATTTCATAGGCCTTCTGAACATCTAAAGCTGAAGCTAAACCCTTTTTTTTTTTTAGTTGAAACTTGAAAGTATACCAAGAGCACAGCCCTGACATTTTAAAGTGTGAAAACAAATGTATACGTCCAATTAGACAAATTATAACATAATTAGTTCTTAAACCAAATTATATTCTTCTAAAAATAGGAAATGAAAATAGGATGAATTCAGGATAATTGGGACACTTTTTCCAGTCATCTCAATGGCAAAAAGTGTCCCAATCAACCTGAATTCACTCCTAAGTGTACTCAACCTGATGTGGTTTGTTCATTAATGGCATTAGAGATTCTGATATGCATTCTAAAAATAATCTTGTTAAAACTTCACTTTCTTAAATATTATTATTTCCTAAGTAAACTCATGTAAAATGAAATTTTTACAGGTTCTAGGTTTGTATTTACAGTAAGCATAGCTAAAAAGTACCTGGTCGTTTACATACAAACCTTGGTCTTGCCTGGAGCTTCGAGTCTTTTGCTTCATAAACAAGACCATTCAAAATCTTTACATACTGAAGCTTACACTGATGCAAGAAAATTCAATATAGCTTATAAGAAGGTACTATAAGGCGTTATCTAACTATTCATAACTGGGATTATTTACATATTTCATTTAGATACATGTTCGGAACGTTATGATAGTTCGTCACCCTTTTCCCACTTAGGTTTGCATTGTTGTCTGTCTCCAGAGGGCGCGTGAGAGCTCACAAACACAAAACTCCTTTTAAACCGCATGCAGATTTTGTTACGTGTCTCCAACATTTGTACATTAAAACGTTAAAATAATAAATTAAATATTGGTAACTGAAATAAAAAATGAAATGGGCACAAAATTATATTTAAAAAAAAAAAAACTTTATTATGTCATCAGAAACAACTGTGATTAGTCAATCCTGATAGCGTTGAGTAAAGTAACAGACACCATGTGACAGCGCGTTCTACTCACTCATCTTCAGTAGCGGTCTGGATAATAATTTACAGCGTAATAAGGGTGATTCTAAGAATCGACTAATGAATTACATACGTTAAAATAAGACAGTTATTACAGGAAAGATGCTGGAAATAAAATATAAGCCTTAGCCAATCAGTGTGCATGGTTTTATGGGAAAAGTAGTTTCCAAAATCAAACTACAAACACACATGAATTCAACCCTTTACAAAAATTACTGTATGATAACACTATTGTTATAGTTTAAATATAATTTGTGGACGCGGTCTGCATGGTCTGCATGGTCTGCGTGTTTATTATTTTTAAGTTTTCGATTTTTTCCCCCCACGCCATAAAGTCACATGACTGCCCCGTTGACAGGAAGAAAATGGCGATCTTCAGTGTGTATGTTGTCAATAAGGCTGGTGGACTCATCTACCAGTACGATAATTATGTACCTCGAGCTGAAGTCGAAAAAACGTTCAGCTTTCCTCTTGATTTAGTTTTAAAGATTCACGATGAGAAGGTAGTTGTGTCATTCGGACAGCGGGACGGGATCAGAGGTGCGTGTTTACGTCTCTGCAAAACATCCCATGTATGAATGAATACATATTTATAGGACCATTCACTGCATTTCAACATCTGTCCTTATGAATTAAGGTTATATGAATTGTTTTCTTTTGTGCAGTCGGTCACGCGCTTCTCTCCATTAACGGAGTGGATGTGAATGGCAAGTACACGGCTGAAGGGAAGGAGATACTGGAATATCTGAAAGATCCTGCCAACTATCCAGTGTCCATCAGATTCGGCCGACAGAGACTCTCATCCAATGAGAAACTCATGCTGGCCTCAATGTTTCACTCGTGAGTAGATTTCCTTAAATAGATATTTTATTCCTTTTATTGTAATGTTGTTTCAAACCTGTGTGACTTGCTTTCTTCATCCACGGACCAACACAACTGGTCTGTCATTAAACAAGGCTTAAATACCAAAGTTCATTAGTGATATGCTCAAGAATTTATTATTATTATCAATGTTGAAAACAGTTGTGTTGATTAATATTTTTGTGGAAACTGTGATGCGTCTTTGATGAATATAAAGTAAAAGGAACAGCGTTTATTTAAAATAGAAATCCTTTGTAACATAATTAATCATCATAAATCATCATCAGAAGCATAACAATCATAATAAACCCCAAAATGCTGTTATGTATTTTGAAACTGACTTGTTTTTATTAGATGTGTCTTTTCCTGTCTTTTCTCAGGCTGTTTGCCATTGGATCACAGTTATCACCTGAAGTTGGCAGCTCTGGTATTGAAATGCTGGAGACAGATATGTTTAAACTGCACTGCTTTCAAACACTCACAGGTCTCTGTTTTTCTCTTGTTGAAATGACAAAATGATATGAAATGAGCAGTAAGTGATTTCTGAGAGATTTCTGTTGATATTTGAAAACAACCCAAACAAACACACCCCTCCCATCATTGCTCCGCCCCCAGAATGCACAAACGCGCAGAGTGGATGTCTGTTTATCATAGCTAAAGTGAAGCAAAATAATGCTTCCTGAAAAATAAAGGAAAGATGACGAACAAGGAAGAACAAAAAATGAACATACAGTACAAATATTATATACAAGCAAGAGTTTGTTGTTAGTCGCCAGCAGCTACAACAGCATATCTTTGTTCTGTGGAACAGCAAATCAAATGTTACTCACGTATAGAGCAGAAACGACTCAACCTCGGTGTCCGCTTTCAGGCCTTTCTGCTTCGGTGTCTCCAGCGTTGGAAAGCTTTTCTAATATTAACACAGGTACTAAAGCTCTTGCCTAATCATAACCCTTCTTCTAAGCTTTTCTCTTTTGTAATGTCTCTCAGCCATCTCTCTTTCTACAGTCTTTCTTCAAATCTTCCTCTTGCTTACTTGAGTGGACACGCCCCCTACAAGTGTGTTGTGCTGCTCGATCCGATCCACTTTCAACAGGGTTTCTCAGAAATCGCTTACTGCACCTTTAAGTCATAGAATGAGGTGTTAATTTGGTGTAAAACAAAACCAGTGATTCTGACAGAACTTTTATTATTATTATTTTTGCAGGTATAAAGTTCATTGTATTGGCAGACCCTCGGCAGACTGGTATCGATGCCCTCCTAAGAAAGATTTATGAAATCTACTCAGACTTTGCACTGAAGAATCCTTTCTACTCTTTAGAGATGCCTATCAGGTGTTGTTTTTTACTATTACAAACATATATTTTATGAGCTTTGCATGCAGTTCAGTGTGATGCTAGTATCCACCAATAAGGTTGTGTATAACAGAAAAAAAAAAATGCATGGTTTATTTCAGATGTGAGCTTTTTGACCAAAACCTAAAGAACGCTTTGGAAGTAGCAGAGAAAGCTGGGACATTTGGACCTGGATCCTGAACTGGATTTGCTTTGAGTGTGTTCGTCCACCTAAAACAATCTCCAGAAGTTCTGCAGTCAAACTTGTCCAGAGAAATGTTTGGGTTGCTGGCATTTCCATCTTTTCCAGACTTTTTCTTCAAGCTTGAATGATTTAACTCAGTTTAAGACCACTGTAACTGTCCCTTTTGTTTCTTTTTGAAATTAAGAGACATAAATTATCCATGTACATTATTTACAAAGGTTAAGTTTGTAATCTGATCTTGTGCAGAACTTCTAAACAAGATGGAGGAGCTTAACATACTCAATACATTTCATTGAGATATTTTTATTGCCATCTATCCAAATGAAATGAAATGAAATTTACATGTAATTTGCATTTTGTCAGCAGAATATGAAAAGTCTACTGTATCTTGGATCCATTTAGGTCCAAAGGTTGCTCAAGTTTAAAAGAAGGTCAATCAATGATATCAGGAATCTGTAAATCTTAAATGTTTTATTTATATAAACTCATTTTATTGTGCTATTAAACATTCACGTGATATAACTAACAGTTAGGTCACGTATTTCATCATCATACACATTTATGATTTTGTAATATACAGAGGTAGGACCAGTTAAAGCTCTGAAACGGATGAAAAGTTTTGTTCTATCCAATTTAATGGCAGTATTTTAAAACCACTGAAGAAATGGCTTAAACATGCCTTAATTAATTAATGTTCTGCAATGTAAGTGTTCAGTAAACAGAACAATGTAAAATACTGTAATCCGTTTTTAAAATGAACAGAATAAATAACATGATGTGCTTCTGAAACTGACACAACATGGTATCCTATTTTGTACACTGGTAAAAAATATAATGTCATATCTTGGGAATAGATATCCACAGTGAATTCATTCATATTTCATAAACACAAAAGTTTTGCATTGTGCCCTTTATACCGTATTTTACAAACTAGTTAAAAGACATTTAAATACTCTAATGTTTATTCAGCCTTCTTGGGTACGCTTCCCATCTTGGTGCGTATATTTCGGAGCAGGAAGTATCCAACTGTGGTGACAGTACAAGTTATCTCTGCTACCCAGAATGCTGTGTTCCAGCCATAGTGTTTAGCAATGGTGCCAAATGGCAACCCTGACAGGAAACCGCCAACTGCCGGAAAACAAACACAAAAACACATTAGCATTCTTTGAAATGGGCAACTGGCTAATATGTAACTTGTCTTTGGGAACGCTAATAGAATACACACTAGAAAAACCAGAGTAAAACTCATAACACTGATGTTATCGCTGTACCTGACCGATCAAAACATACTTGTAGATTAAATTTTGCCACAAAAACATGAGGTTTTCTAATGGTAAGAGAACAAACTTGTCTAAAAACAACTATGAAATAAATTAAGAAGATGGTTACCGTTTGCCATTAGGGCGACAATGGCATGTGAGGTTCCACAGTAGTTCGATGGAGCGCTTTCATTCGCAAGAACTCCAAACAAGGCAATCGGTCCATAGGAGGAAAAGCCAAAAGCAGCACCCAACAAAAGAATCCAGACCTGTGAATGAAACCAATGCATTACAGACCCAATAAATGCAGTTTTGTCACATTACACAATGTGTAAAGATACTGAAAGTGAATGTGACTTGTGAAGGCCAAGTACGGTAACCCATACTCGAAAATTTGTCCTCTGCATTTAACCCATCAAAGTTAGCACACACACATTAGGAGTAAACAGTAGTGAACACACACCCAGAGCAGTGGGCAGACATTTTGTTGTGGTGCCCAGGGAGCGATTGGGGGCACCTCAGTCATTTCCTGCCAGTATTGAGAATCAAACCCACAACCTTTGGGTTACCAGTCTGACTCTATAACCATTAGGCCACGACTGCCATTTGGCTACTAAACTTACGTTTGAGCTGTGTGCTGTGACAGTAGTGCGAAAGAGGTACATGGAGACACACATCCCAGCCATCATGGAGAGCAAGAGCCCATGGCGAGGGTTTCCATACAGACGCAATCCATGCTGCAAATACAAGAGAAAAAATCCTCCACTACTGTACAAACCTTTCAGGTCAGTAAGAAATTAATACTTTTATTAAGCAAGGACACATTAAATTGATCAATAGTGACAGTAAAATCTTCTACGTTGTTACAAAATATTTATTTTCAAATAAACGCTGTTCTTTTGGACTTTCTATTTATCAAAAAATCCTGAAGAATAAATGTATATTGTGGTCATACTTTATGGCTCATGGTTTGTCATGCATGGTATTTGGATTTCATATAAATAGATATTGGTAGTATAAACTCACCTTTGCCACGGCCCTGTCTGACAGGAATCCTGCGGCTAAACTACCCAGCAGTCCTCCCATCTCCAGGGCACTCATGAAGGAACTGCCTGTGAAAATCAGCAGCAATACGCATTTTTGTCCATAACTCGAAAGTCTTATCACACACTTTGCAGAATATTTATTAAAGAGGACATATCAGAAGAAATATAAAATAAAAGAGTTCATCGTATTAGGAAATTATGAAAACATGCTGTAACTTTTAGAACTGAAAACATCTTCATAATACAAAAAGCTCCCCTTTTCTATGGAGGCAACAGAATAAAAACTGGTAACTTTTAAGTCGGAGTTTACATCTCACAATTCTGACTTTTTCCCCCCATAAGTCTGAGTTTACATCTCGCAATTCTAACTTTTCCCCCCATAAGTCTGAGTTTACATCTCACAATTCTGACTTTTTCCCCCCGTAAGTCTGAGTTTACATCTTGCAATTCTAACTTTTTCCTCATAAGTCTGAGTTTACATCTCACAAATCTGACTTTTTCCTCATAAGTCAGAGTTTATAACTCGCAATTCTGACTTTTTTCTTCAAGTCTGAGTTTACATCTCGCAATTCTAACTTTTTCCTCATAAGTCTGAGTTCACATCTCGCAATTCTGACTTTTTCCTCATAAGTCTGAGTTTAAATCTCGCAATTTTGAATTTTTTCCCTAATAATTCTGTTTACATCTCGCAATTCTAACTTTTCCCCCCATAAGTCTGAGTTTACATCTCACAATTCTGACTTTTTCCCCCCGTAAGTCTGAGTTTACATCTTGCAATTCTAACTTTTTCCTCATAAGTCTGAGTTTACATCTCACAAATCTGACTTTTTCCTCATAAGTCTGAGTTTACATCTCGCAATTCTAACTTTTTCCTCATAAGTCTGAGTTCACATCTCGCAATTCTGACTTTTTCCTCATAAGTCTGAGTTTACATCTCGCAATTCTGACTTTTTCCTCATAAGTCTGAGCTTAAATCTCGCAATTTTGAATTTTTTCCCTAATAATTCTGTTTACATTTTGCAATTCGGACTTTTTTCCCCTCGAAAGTCTGAGTTTACATCTCGCAATTCTGACTTTTTCCTCATAAGTCTGAGTTTTAATCTCGCAATTTTGAATTTTTTCCCTAATAATTCTGTTTACATTTTGCAATTCAGACTTTTTTCCCCTCAAAAGTCTGAGTTTACATCTCGCAATTCTGACTTTTTTCCTCATGAGTCAGTTTACATCTCGCAATTCTGACTTTTTTCCTCATGAGTCAGTTTACATCTCACAATTCTGACTTTTTCCTTATAAGTCTGAGTTTACATCTAGCAATTCTGACTTTCTCAGAATTCTGAGTTTAAGTCTTGCAAATCTGTTTTTTGTTTCCACCACAGAATAAAAAAAATAAAAAAGGTAGTTGCGACTTTTTATCTCACAAATCAGAGGGGTTTTTTTCATATCAGAATTGCGAGTTTATTATTTATTATTTATTTTTATTGCATTGAGGAAACAAGCTTCCATACCTTTAAGACCCTCATTAGATCACATCTGAAGCCTACACTAAAGCCTAAAAACAAAATACTTTGGACCACACCCAGTACCCATTAGTGCTGACTGGCCCTTGTCCTGGATGAGGAAAAGTTGCCCCCAGTCAGTGTAAGCAGTCTTCACCCCAAACACCACCAGGTAGCCAAACGATAACACCCACAGATACGGAGAAAAGATGAACTCTTTGAAGGTGCTTTCATTTTTACTGGAGCCTGAAATCAAAGGTAGAGACCAGATGGATCAAAAGTACAACTGTTATTGAAGGACAGACAGAAAAGTCCATTAGTTCAACACGAGTGACCTTCGACAGAAAAAACATGAATTAACACACAGACACAGTAAAACACACCCCTTTGTACTCTGTTTTGGTACAATAGTTCATTCTTCAAAGAACTATCGAGTCAAACCTTTTATCTAATGCAGACTTCCACAATGTCATAGAACTGCAATGACCTATACAAGCAAAACCAGTCATAGCAAACACAACTAACTGAGTAAGGAAAATCAAGACAACAGCATTCCCAGCTACTTCCTGATATAAAATGCACAGTCTTCATACCTCCTTTGCCTTTCTTTGCACCAGCTTCAATATTTGGCAGGCCAACTTCACTAGGCTCATTTCGGATAATGAGCAGACAAAACAAGGACATGACCACACAGGTCAGGCCGGAGATGGACAGCGTGGACCGCCAGCTGTAGCTTTGGGCCATCAGTGTGGCAATTATGGGCCCCAGACCCCCAGCCAAATTCATACTACAGGACAGCACTGCCCACCAGGTCCCAAACTGAGATGGCTCAAACCACTATTGAAACAAATGAATAACTATTTAATTGGAAAGGTTCCATGGATGTTAAAAGATCTTCATGAAACCATCAGTGCCAATAAAGAACCTGGGTATGTGTATATGTATTTCTAGGTACAATGCTAGTCCATAGAATACAGGAACAGACCCATACCTTGCGTAGTACTTTTGCACATGGTGGCCATCCTAGACCCTGACCCAGTCCATTCAGAAACCACAGGCCTGAGAACACCACCACCGAGGAAGACTGAGAGAAAACCACGTTGATGCCGCCAACCATAAACAGCCCAATAGAGAAAAGCCATCGTGCGCTCATCTGATCGGACAGCACACCGCTTATGAACTTGCTTATGGCGTAGGCCAGCGATTGACTGCTAGTGATAAGACCTGCAGTGCACAAAGATGAAATAAAAACATTGATTAGACTCCCATTTAGAATCACTCAAAAACATTTGTGACCCTGGACCACAAAACCAGTAATAAGTCGCACGGGTATATTTGTAGCAATAGCCAACAATATTTATGCCAAAAATCATTAGGATATTAAGTAAAGATCATGTTCCGTGAAGATATTTTGCAAATTTCCTAACGTAAATAATGTTGTTAAAATTAAAATTGTTGTTAAGGACTTCATTTGGACAACTTCAAAGGTGATTTTCTCAATATTTTGAGATTTACATCAACTCAGATTTCAGATCTTGTCTGATCTCGGCCAAATATTTTCTGATGTAACAAACCATACATCAATGGAAAGCTTATAAATTCAGTTTTCGGATAATGTATATATCTCAATTTCAAAAAATTGACCCTTATGACTGGTTTTGTGGTCCAGGGTTACAAAAGGGTTTGCAATGATAGGACAAAAGAGCAGTTTTTAGGTGTTATCACTCTACATTGGCTTAAGGACTGTAAAGACTTCAGTGATAAGAGCAATTCAATCACTGTGCTGAGTAGATCTGGGGCAACACCAAAGCAGACTATCTCATTTCAATATTGTTGTATGTGGTCGATCTCATGACATGTTAAACATTTTGTCAAGAAAACGATGTCTGCTGTTCAGAAAATAACACTGGTTCAGCTCAATCAGCCCATATGTATGAAATGAATGATAATGGAATTTGGCATAACAGGGTGGAAGTAAGGCCAAATTTGTGTGTAAATGTTGCTACTTTTAGTATAGTTTAGAAAAAAAAGAAAGAAACTAAACATGCAACAGGGTGGAATGTAGCTAGTGACCTATAATCTGATACTTTCTGATATTTAATTAATTTCTTTGATGAAATTTCAAAAGTTAGGTAATGTTACCTAACAAGGTGGAATGTGTATGAGTGGGATTAAACAAGATATTGTGATAAAACACCAGCTAACAGATTGGAAAGCAATATTGGGGACATGTAAAAACACACACTACCGTTCAAAAGTTTTTTAACATGTTTTTGAAGGAAGTCTCTTATGCTCAGCATGCATTTTTACAGTAAAACAGTAATAATGTTACAAATAGCTTTAAAATAGCTGGTTTCTATTGTAATATATTTTAAAATGTAATTTATTCCTGTGATGGAAAAGCTGAATTTTCAGCATCAGTGTCACATGATCCTTCAGAAATCATTCTAATATGCTGATTTGCTGCTCAAGAAACATTTCTTATTATTATCAATGTTGTTTTATTATTATCAACAATTGTGCAACTTAATTCTTTTGTAGAAAGTACATTAATAGAAATTTCAGAAGAACAGCATTTATTTCAAAGTATTTACTGTCATTTTTGATAAATTTAATGCATCCTTGCTGAATAAAAGTATTTTCTTCTTCTTTTTTTTAATTTTAATTATTAATACTACTGTTGAGGAAAATGAACAATTCAAAAAGGAATTTATTTAACATATCAATCAAGATATTTAATTTTGTACAATCTATAACATCTGCTTAATAATGTTATTTTATAATATTGATGTTCATTAAAAAGATGACTTTCAAACATGTTTTCTCTATTAGGAAATACATTATCAATAACTAGTAGTGTACTGTAAATTCATACATGTGTGCCTGTTGATATTCAGCTGAATTATAATCCTTTTGGGAGCTTTTTAATTCAAGAAGATTTTCATCAGGGACATAAAAGGCACTGGATTCAAGGAATTACGCAATGAATACAGGGAATTATGCTATTTACAAACTACCTTAGTGCCTTCTGTCCATTGTTTATCATTCTAGTTTACTGTAATTCTATTAATGTATACGTAAAAGGTTATAAAACGTGTGGGCACATGACAGAGAGGTAAGACAAAGTACAAGCCACTATTTGCACATGCTCACCCAGATCATCCTTATCCAGCGTGATCTCCTGCATTACAGAGGGCATCACGAAGGAAAACGTCTTCCTGTTAAAGTAATACAGCGTGTAGCCCACAAACATGGCCAGGAATATAGTAGCTTGGTAGTAGCCATATCCACTCTTCGCCATGGTTGGCACAACTTTAAAACGATAAGGAAAGAAACGTAAGGGTCTTCTTCAGCTCGACACAGGAGGCATCTGAGGGCTATGAACTCATGAGTGTGGATCTGTGAAACATGAAGAGCTGGTGAGGTCAGGGGAAAGAGCTGTAATCAGTGGCAGGGTTAATGGTCAACCTGGCGGAGATCTTTGGAGTGTTCTCTGGCAAACAACTGTTTTCAAGGTAACAGTGTGTGATGTACTCTACTGACCTAAAACAGGGAGCACAGCATGCCACTGACGTTTCGTTTGTAGTCAGTATTTTTCTATTCTTTTCTACTTTGTTATTGTCTTAAACTTGCTGTGAAGAGGGTGTTATTGAAGATCCTCTAATCTGAGGAGTTTAATGATTGACATAGGGGTCTGTATGTGACAGCTTATTGGCCATGTGTGTTGTGTAAGAATCACTGCACTATGGTTGTGATCGGTCTTTAGGGGCCAAGCACCAAATGTGCACCACCAACAGCTCATTGTCTAATTATAACCGTGTAGTCTAGAAATATGTTTTTCTCTGATTTGTTGGTTCATGCTGAATTAAATTTATTCCTTACTTTCCATCCGAGTAGATTTTTACACCATTTTAAACACTTCCCTCCTGAGAAAAAGAAGTTAAAACCAGCCAAAGTTGGTTGGTTGGTCTTCTAGCCTGGTCAAAGCTGGTTAGCAGACTGCATCTTTTTGTTGATCAATGCAGCGAACTTGCGTTACCAACTTGAACACAAGCGTGAGGAACACATAAGGAACTTTTTTTTCTTCGCACGATACTCCCGATCATGAAGATTCCTATTGAAATGACTAGATATTGCATGGAAAAGTTTGTAGAACAAGGGTGACCTTGAAAGCTTATGGCACACCATTTGCATCGTACTGTTCGCATCACGCCGTTTGTGTGTAACGCGTTAACAATTTTGGTGGTGATGACACCACCAAAGTAAAGCTGAATGATCCCAAATATTCAAAGGTCAGCCATGTGGTCTGTTTGTATCATGTCGGAATTACCATAATTGCAAGTCTGAATTTTAGAGGAAATTTTTTTCAAAGATGTAAACACTTTTTACGGAATAATTCTGACATTTCAGCAGCGTCCGAAATTGCATACTACATTTGGTTTGAAATTTGATTCACGACCTATACAGGATCAGTTTGCGTCCTTTCACCGCCATTCACAACTCCTCTGCCGCGGCCTCATGGGATAGTAAAGTCCATCAAATGCACACTTCAAAACCTCACTGTAAGTAGTAGGCCATCCGGGTACTTTTCACATACTGTTTTATTAATTTTTGAATTTGACGTATCCATGGGTTTCAAAGACGTCACTTCCGCTATGCCCGCCGCCATTTTTGTGTCGGACATGGCAACTAACACAGCAGCGCTTTATTGTACTGATGTTCATCTTTAGCTTCCAGCAAGCACTCAAACAGCAACACAAAACATTAATAACTATGATTGTGGCTATCATATTAATAACATTATAATTGTATACACTATTGTAATACAATGTTGTGATTTCTTTGGGCTTAGTTGCTGTGTTTCGGCGTGTTACAGGAAGAACGCATCCACAACAGGAGCTACATTCACGTTTCTTAGTTCATGCGTGCATGATTTTGTGCAAATTTAAGTTGTAATATTATGTTTATCTTGTAAAAATATATCAGAATTATCCTATATAGAATGTGTTCTGTTGAGTTAATTAACCTTCTAGCAAAGCGCTTTAGTTCATGGGTGTTCTCTTCAGCCTCAGCGTGAGCAGCTCAAACAGCAATGATGTTATCTAAATGAGACTATTTGGGAAAAATATCTGTTATTGTTTGTGATCCTTATTTTATTACCTCCAACTGTGTCCCTTGAAAACAAAGTTAAAAAAAAAGTATTGCCCACGAGAATAAGGTGGATATCTTGTACATATCCATCGCCATAAACCGGAGAAAGTGTTACCAAAAAATCTATTACCCAACAAAAAATATAAATAAAATAACATAAAATACTTAAATGCAAACAAGTCATTTGACAACATTATTTAGACAATAAAGAAATGCATGTGCCATGGTGGAATAAATAATTGGAAATAAGGAAATGATTTTAATCAAACCATATGTTGATGAAAATAATACAAGAACAATACAAGTGCTAGTTATTAAAAATAATGCATTAATGTTTTTGAAAAAAATGTGAAACATTTTTAATATTACAGTAATAGTAAACATATTTAATGACTGTTTGAAATATCATCATTCGCGCTGAAACTGAAGAGAATAAACCCATAAACTGAAGCTAGAAGGTTAATTAACTCAACGGAACATATCCTATATAAGATAATTCAGATATTATACAAAATAAAAATAATATTACAACTGTTTGCACAAAATCACTCACTGATGAACGTGAACTGCTTATTCAGAATAATGTAGCTGTTGTTGATACGTTCTTCCTGTAACAACACGCCGAAACACAGCAACTAAACCCAAATAATTCACAACGTTTTATTACAATAGTGTATACAATTATAATGTTATGAATAAGACAGCCCCAATCATAGTTATTAATGTTTTGCGTTGCTGTTTGAAAGCAAAATGATCATCAGTACAATAAAGGTTATTAACCTCAACGAAACGCATCCTATATGAGATTAATCAGATATTTATAGGCTACTACATACATTTAATATTACTTTTATCTGCACAAAATGACGCGAATGCACAAGTGAAGCTTGAGCAAAGTTATGTGCTAATCAGAATCAGAACTCCAGTAGATGCGCTCTTCCCACAACAACACGCTGAAACAACAACACAGAGAATTCACAACGTTTTATTACAATAGTGTTCTCATTATAATGTTATGTAAATGACAGTCATTGCTGTTTGGCTGCTGTGACCATAGACTGAAACGGGTCGCGCAACTGCGACCGGACACAAAAATGGCGGCGATAAAACACAGTGACGTCACATGAAACACATGGATAGTATGGCAGTAGGCATATTCAGACAGGGAATGTGAACGGTCCGTGTAACGCTTCACAATTTAGTTTTCAGACCATACAATGCAAATGCAAAAATGAAAAATTGAAACCAGGCGTTCATTTTTCTTGTTTTTCGGTTACATCATCAGTGGCTATTTGCCAATTTCCCCCCTTTTTTCAATTTTACTTTTGCTAAATTATGACTTTGGAAACAATCATTTGAATAAATTAAATCTAACCGATTTTCTATGTTTCCATTTTTTTGTCTTGTAATTTGCGCCGTGGGCTGTACCATTAGCACGGGGGTGCGGCCGCGGACTACTATCATCTCATTGATGTAACTGCTTTATTTACTCTATATGCACCTTGAGGAGTAGTTTAAAAGACTGAACACAGAGGATAACCTTTTTCACCCGAAGTGCTATCATTTTTATTATTAATATAATAACTGTGCTAAATATATAAGGCAGACTGGCCATCGCGAGCAGCCGGGAAAAAGAAATCCCGGTGGCCTGGCTGATTTGCCACATTGCCCAGCTTGTTTGTATTTACCTACTTATTCGTTATTACTTTTTATTAATATAGCCTACTCTTGGTCGGGGGATGCATCCCAGTTCATTTTCAGTGGGATAGGCAGCAGATGGAGGGCAGCTCGCGAGCAGCAGCGCTTGCCAAGATCCTTATAACGTCAATATAGCATGACAGATAAAAAGACTACCAAGCACAAATATACAAACAAATAAGCATGATTAAATAGTTTTGTTTTTTTAAAAGGTTTTTAGCTCTCGTTTGTAGTAGCCTACAATATTTACAGTAGCCTACGTGCTGCAAGTCAAGAGCACTATACGATTTATTTCGGTTCATTAGCGAATGTTGGATTCCCGCAGTAATCATTTGTGTACACCACAGGCATGGAATTAAATAAAATAATAATGAAATAAGTCAATAAATAACTATAAACAAGATGGGCAATGTGCCAAATCAAAGTAGGCCTATTTGTATTTATTTATTGAAATTAATAATTGAAAATAAATAAACCATAGTGCTCTTGACTTGCAGTACTAGATATATCAGAATCGCTTCATCTCCGGCGAACCGCCTCTACTGTAATGAACGGTTAATAACTGCTAGATTTAAGGGCATTTTAAGCGAACAAGAAGCGTGTGAAGTGCGATCAAGCGGTTGCCGTGGTAACGAACAATGCCCGCTAGAGAAAACATCTGCATCTTTACTGTTAAATATTGTATTACAAACGAGAGCTAAAACCTAAAAAACAAAAAAACAAGTATGCTAATTTTTTTGTATATTTTCGCTTGGTAGTCTTTTTAATCTTTCATGCTGTATTGACGTAAAAGGATTTTGGCAAGCGCTGCTGCTCGCGAGCTGCCCTCCGTCTGCTACCTATCCCACTGAAAATGAACTGGCATCTCGTGGTTGTACTGTACCGCGTAAATGCAGCCCCCTGACCAAGAGTATAATGTATATAAATAAAGTAATAACGAATTAGTAGGTAAATACAAACAAGCTGGGCAGGCCACCGGGATTTCACTTTTCCCGGCTGCTCGCGATGGCCAGTCCGAGACTGCCTTATATTTAGCACAGTTACTATATTAATTATACAAATAGCACTTCGGGTGAAAAAGGTCATCCTCTGAGTTCAGTCTTTTAAACTACTCCTCAATGTGCATATGGAGTAAATAAAGCAGTTAAATCAATGGTAGTAGTCCACGGCCACACCCCCGTGCTAATGGCACAGCCCACGGCGCAAATTACAAGACAAAAAATGAAAAAATAGAAAGTCATTTAGATTTAATTTATTCAAATGATTGTTTCTAAAGTAATAATTTAGCAGAAGTATCTATTAAAAAAGTAGACAAAAAACAATGGCTTCAATTTTTGCATTTGCATTGTATGGCCTGAAAACCGAATTGTGAAGCGTTACATGGACCGTGAACGCACCAAAATAGCCTGTCCGACATTTTTGAA
The DNA here is from genome assembly GCA_037101425.1 of Elopichthys bambusa. NCBI lineage: Eukaryota > Metazoa > Chordata > Actinopteri > Cypriniformes > Xenocyprididae > Elopichthys > Elopichthys bambusa. Next base: position 26,205,012 of record CM074444.1, on the reverse strand, counting down.
TTTTATGATTCAATGCTGTATTTTACCATATCAACACATAACCTAGTATGGGCAATTAACAACATGCGCTGAAGCTATCTAAAAGTTTAGGGATCGCCTTGTGGTCAAAAATATAACTGCTTATACGTTTTGATTATTTTGCTTAACATTAGCCTATCTGTCCGCATTTATATTCATTTAAAAGTCAAAAGTCAATATAGCCTTGGTCACTCATTGGCTATTGCCTGTCCACCCGTTTGAATTTTTAATAGAAAACATAGTTTTTGGTACTACTCCTACTCGTATAACATCAATTATAGAAGCAATAACTCAGAATGTTTTGTTTTCAATTCATGTTTTGTTTTGTTTTTGTATCTCAGAATTTATGTTTTCAATATTACTTTGTCATTGGCGACAGCGCCTCGTATAGGTCAAACGTTATGAGCAACGTAAAATCAAAGGTACTGATATTTTCAATCAAATGTAGTATTCATTCATATGGTGTTTGCTGCTTGCAGATATGCGTTGTGTTTAGCATCTGGTGACCTGACTGTCATATAACATACGGGTATTTCTCGTCGTACTAATAGTTAAAAGTTTAGAAATGCTGCTGCTCAGTGAGCAGCGAGCTGGTTTGATACTGCAGCTCGTAAACGTGGCAACACAATCAGTAGAACAATCATCCACTGGCTAATCAACAAGTAACGATGTCGTTCCTGTGAGTTAAGAGATTAGTCGAAAAACATTTGATAACAGTTAATTATGAAAACAATAACATGCCTACTTCCGTGAACAAGAGGTTGCCTTTCGGATGTCTGTTCCAGCAAGCAAACACTTTTCATTAACCCTTTATCCACGACCAAACCATGTCGATCCAAAACACAGTCCTCAAATGTTCATGTTACACTTAAAACGCTTTTTCTTATAGTCAGACATTAGTGGAGCTCGTCTAGATGCTGTAAATGTAAAATCCTGAAATACTTGTCCAACTAGTAATACAGTCCATTGCTTCCACCTACCGGACAGCTAAAAGTAAGGCTAATACGATCATATTCTTCAAATTCTGCCATCTCTAAAGGCAGAACAGAAGCTGCATCAGAAGTGTTTTTTTATTACATGAAATTGTGGATGTACACAGACTGTTTAATACTGGACAGGGAGGGATAAATGCAAAAATTGAAATTACAATTACAGAATTATGCATTTGTTTTATAATTTTTAAAAGTATATTGTCATTTAAAATGATATACATTCAGTGATCAGTGAAAATATGAAATTATAAATAAAATATGATGTACACCACTACCATAGAAGAATGGGGTAAAAGAAATAAATACTTTTATCTGCAAGAATGCATTGACAGTAAAGACATTTATGCACTTTATTTCGATGGTCCACTTTTAAAATTCTACTAATTATAAGTAACTTTGCAAGTACGTCAACTTATTCTATTAACCCAAACTATAACACCTAACCTTAACCTAACAGTCTACTAACAGTTTACTACAGTCTTTTGTATTAAAGAGACAATCCTTCTGATTCCCCCTAAAGTCTTGGCGCACTGGTGAGGATTCACAGGTAACCTCTTGTGTAGTATGAGCCCCTCAAAACTCCTGCCCAGATCTTAAACCATAGGCTACACATGTGTGACAGTAATAATGGCAGGGCAATAAAGCACAATTATGTGAAGTGTACATAAGCGAGGAGATGGCAAGGACGCTCATGTTTACCTTTTGCTCTACTTAGCAGTCAGCACAGCGTAAATCTGAATCAATAGCTTTTAAGGCGAAATATTCTGATAGTGGTAATAAACATTAAATTTGAGGTTTGGATTCTGCTCTGGAGGTATAATGCAGTTGAAGACCTGCTGGTTTTGTAATCTTTTTACATTTTATTTCTCGATATCAATGGTTCAGTCAGATCATTCTGGTAGGAGTGGGAAAAGCTGTGGCTGCATTTGGTCTCATATCAACTTAGACTTTGTCAAAATATCCCTGTTATGGTTTGTGATTGTCTTTTACACCTTATTTGGGGCTGCTGTCTTCTCGGCCCTCGAGAGACCTTCAGAGCTGGAGGCACACTGCAGATGGAACAGACAGCTGGCTGAATTTGTTCAGGATCACCAGGTCCCTTTGGAGGACTTGCGTGAGCTGCTGGGACACTATGAGGGGGCCATTGCCGCTGGCATTCGAATGGAACCACGGAGACCTCGATGGGACTTCTCAGGAGCTTTTTACTTTGTGGCAACTGTAGTCAGCACTATTGGTAAGTCCTATCTAATCAATCAATCAATCAATCTATCTATCTATCTATCTATCTATCTGTCTGTCTGTCTGTCTGTCTGTCTGTCTATTTGTCAATCAATCAATCAATCAATCAGTCTATCTATCTATGTCTATTTATCTGTCTGTCACTCAATCAATTACTCTATCTGTCTATCTATCTATCTATCTATCTATCTATCTATCTATCTATCTATCTATCTATCGGTCTATCTATCTATTTATTAATCAATCAATCAATTAATCAATCAGTCTGTCTATCAAACAATCAATCAGTCTATCTATCTGTCTGTCTGTCTGTCTGTCTGTCAACCAGTCAGTCAGTCAATCAATCAATCAATCAATCAATCAATCAATCAATCAGTCTATCTATCTATCTATCTATCTATCTATCTGTGTCTGTCTATCAGTCAATCAATCAATCAGTCTGTCTGTATATCTATCTATCTATCTGTCTCTGTCAATCAATCAATCAATCAATCAATCAGTCAGTCTGTCTGTCTATCTATCTATCTATCTATCTATTTGTCAATCAGTCTGTCTATCTGTCTGTCTGTCAACCAACCAAACATTCAGTCTGTCTGTCAATCAGTCAATCAACCAATCAATCATTCTGTCTATCTATCTGTCTGTCGTTCTATATTTCGCATAACTATATATCACATAAACTTAAATATTTTTTCCTACCTTTGACTATCAATGTCATCTAATTGAAATGATCATTATTGTATTTATAAAAAATAATAGGCTAATACAAGTTGTAATTACCCGTAAACATCTGTGCGAAGGTGGTATTTAGCCAGTAATGTAATGCTCTTTATTGACATAAAGTCTATTTATTACCTAATAACCTTTTTACTCCATACATCTGTCCCTGTTTTTGTAGAAGCTTACTAATATTTCTCCCACTTACAGACTCTATGTAGTCATTATCTTTGGAAGAAACAGCATGTTCATACATTTCAAGGTAGAATGGCTGTTTACACGTGATAACAATCTTTAACAATCTAGTTTTATCAGCCTCTGAGCTTATCTTTCAGTGGTGAATAGCAAGAAAATCAATTTCCTGGAACTCTTAAAATGTACAATGTCCAATGTAAAGTGTAGTCTGTCAATATACAAAATGAAATGTGTACATGTCATCTTGCTTGCTTGCATTACCTCAAGATTATCAAACGAGACGCAAAGCTGATGAAAATCTTAATTTTGTTGTGGTAGAACCATAATTTTTACTTTCTTGTAATGTCAGAATTCATTGGTTGTATGGTATCATTCTGCTTTTCAGATTGAATTCGGAACAGCATATTACCAAACTAGAATTTCTACTCATAGTATCTTTATATGGCAGAAATAAAAGTAGTATTATAGTAGTAACATTAGTTTTGCCATGATTCTCTTTCATTAACGACATTTGTGTGTCCATATCAGGTTTTGGGATGGCAGCACCCGCTACCCTCAATGGAAAAATCTTCCTTATCTTCTATGGGCTGATAGGCTGCTCAGCCACCATCCTATTCTTCAACCTCTTTCTGGAACGCATGATAACGCTGATTACATTCCTCACACGCAGTTGTCTGAAGCAAAAACAAAGGACAAAGCTGAGTAAAAAACATATTGTCCCACATTTAAACACACAACCAATAAATGAAGATGTTCCGGAGGACTGGAAACCTTCAGTTTACTATGTAACCCTCATTTTGGCATCAGTTGCACTTCTCGTGAACTGTGGAGCATCGGGCCTGTACTCGGCTATGGAGGATTGGAGCTACCCAGAGTCTATGTACTTCTGCTTTGTAGCTTTCAGCACCATGGGTTTTGGGGACATGGTGAGCGGACAGAAGGCCCATTATGAAGCACGTTTGTTCTACCAGATAGCCAACTCTGTAATGATCATCCTTGGCGTGAGCTGCACATACTCTCTTTTCAGCGTCACCGCCATCATCATCAAGCAGATGCTGAACTGGATTTTGTCCAAGCTGTTCAGTCTGCATTGCTGTCAGTCTCAGGACTGCTGCTCTGTCACAGGTCTGAAAGTCAAAGTACCGGCCAATCAGCAGATCCAGAACACAAGCAACCATCACGGCAACTGTCATGTGGTCAAGGCCTCTCATCCTTCCAAGAGTAAGTGTAAGTGTGCCAGCACTGCAGTAGAAACCGTGTGCCAGTGCCAGGACACAGTGAACAGCGTCCCAACCTTTGAACACGAAATCGGAGATTTGGAAAAACTGCCAAAATATGATGCAGAGAAAGAAGTTTTCAGTGCTGTCAGCAAGAATTGTTACCTTATGCATCATCACAGTGTGCAGGAGGATGTGAGAACAGTTACACCGTCAAATCTGCAGCAGCAAGGGACAAACATTAATGCAAAACGCATACTGTGAAAATATACTGGTAATTTAAAGGGATAGTTCACAAAATGAAAATTCTGTTTACTCACCCTCAAGGTGTTCCAAACTTGTATAAATTTCTTTCTTCTGCTGAACACAAATGAAGATATTTTGAAGAAAATAGGTAACCAAACAGATGGACCCCACTGACTTCCATAGTATGGAAAAAAATACTATGGAAGTCAATGGGGGCCCGTCAACTGTTTGGCTACACATATTCTTCAAAATATCTTCATTTTTGGGTGAACTATTTCTTTAAATAAAATAATTGTAGAAATGCGGTAAAAACCTGTAAACGGTTTTACATTACTATGTGAATTAGATTTAACAGGGTAATGAATTTACGTTTTTATTTAAGAATTTAAAATTTGTCGCCATTTCTGTTTGAAACCTGCAATTGCAGTTATTTGAGGAATTATCATCTTTACGTGGGTTGTGCATCGGCATGACTTCTCAGTGTGGATGAATCTACTTTTTTTTTTTTTTTTTTGAGAAAAAAAAGCATTACAATAAATCATGCTGCCAATGGTGATTAAATCTAACGATCGCTTAGCTCATATCACATAAAATCGGGCAAATTATTATTGTGATGCAAAGACGAACGGCTGCATGCCTGAATTTCCCGCGGAAACCTACCAGTACCACTCCGATTAGAAAACATTATTACAAGCTTACCGTTGTGGATCGGGCTAAGGAAAGGAGATAGTTTTGTACACTGGCTGGTTATGTACTTACTCAAAAATGTATTTTGGAAAATTTTTAACCAAAAAAAAGTTACGGACTGCAGCTTTAATTTTACTTGGAAGTAATAATATGTGAATTGCCTTTTAATTTTGGGTGAACATCTATATTGTATATTTAATACGTGTACTTTTACAGTAGAAATATTGTTAAAATCAGGTTTTGTATTATTTCACATATATAAAAAGACGTTCTGAATTAAATAAAATCTCCCAAATTGTTACAGGAATTGTCACATGATTAGTTTTTGTAAAACAGCAATACTTTGTTGCGACTTTACAATAAGGTTCTGTTATTCAACATTAGTTAAAATGAAATGACAATGAACTTGTAAAGTGCTTATTAATCTCAGTTAATGTTATTTTTAACATTTACTAATACATTATTAAAATCAAAAGTTAATATTGTTTAATGAACCTGAGCATAACATAATGACAAAACATTTTTATTAGCTAACGCTAACAAAGATTTAATGGTAGGTAATGCATTAACTAATGTTAAATAGTAGGACCTTATTGTAAAGTGTTTCCAAAATGATATTAAATTCATCAAATAAATGAAAAATGAATGTAACAAATTAATATAAATTAAATAAGTAGTCATTTGTTTGTCATGTGTCTTCTGTTCTTCTATTTTCTCAGATCCTTATTTTAAGTTTTCATGGACTCTGAATTTGTATTTTGTATTCCGTTGTGGTTAAATTCTCACTTCCTGTAGTTACTTATCATACTCACCTGTTTTTTGTTTAGTTCCTTGTATCCATTATTTATGTATCCCTCTTTTTCATCAGTTCATTCATTGTTGGTTCTAGTTTTAACATGTGTGTAAAACAGTTGTAAATTCCTTGACTACAACTGTTATTATGTGTATGTTGGTTCAGAAAAAAAGCTTTTTATTTTTAATCTTTTAATCTTAATTAGACTATTTAAGAAAAATACCTGGCCAGACAAATGACAGGTATGTTTGACTATGCAAAAGTTATAGGCCATAATGCAGTTACAATGATAAGTGTAGTACTAAAGACACTGACTGCGTTTGAATATGCATACTCGTCTACTATATAGTAGGCGAAAAACAGTATCTTAAAAGGGTAGTATGTCTGAATTCACAGTATTCATAAAAGAGTAGGCAAAAACTACCCGGGCGACCTTTTGGAGAGATTCTAAAAAATGCACATTCAGTGCTATTTATAATCCACCAAAGCAAAAGACAAACCACAGTATGAGGATGTAACTGTGACTGTGGGTGGCATCGCATTGGCGATTCATCCTCACTCACTCATGGCCTGTGGCGTTGTGTGCGGTAATAAGATGAGCTAGCGCGGAGGAATACAGTGTGAATGAGACCAGAGCGCGGCGGCGCATTACTACACCTCAATCTGCGGTCGTTTGGTTGGTCAGTCACTTGCTCATACGCACGCACACAGGAACAGATCCTGCGTTTATACGCCAACAAATAAAACACAATCAGCTCTCTGCAGTTGATTTTACACACATTAATCGGACGGGCATTGCTTAACGATGGTGAGTACAGCCTGACGTTTATGTCGGTTTTTCTTCCTAGCTTACGGTTTAGCCACTTTAGCATCCTGTCAGACAGTTTGACAGCTGATAATGGTTGTACTAATAATTTAGATTTGTATTTATTGACGTAAAACGTAGTAAGAGTGTTTTAGCTTTACTGAAACTGAAAATGTATCGCAATACATCAATGTTTTTATTTAAACAAACAGCTAATTAGCCAGTTAGCGCTATCCAACAGATGTACATCAACATGTGTTATCTATATTATAAGAAAATAATATACCAATCAATATGAATTAGTCTAAAAGAGATTTTTGGAAAGGCATAAATGAATAAATTAGTTCCGTTGCAGTTTAGCGCGTTCCCGCTACTGCTCTCGCGCCAGCTGAAGTCTGTCAATCACATGCGCACCAATTTCTGTATTAGGTTTCTTGCATATTCGTTAATGCAAACTTGCTGTTTTTTGTCACATTAGACTCTTGTTGTTGCTTGCGCATATGTGAAATGAAATGCACAGCATTGGCAGCTGTCTGTTAGATGCATTACTATCGCGAGTTTAGTATGTAAAGCATCATGCGTGTTGACTTCACGCAGTGCTTCTGCTCATCTCAGTGTGTGAACGGCGACTGGCTGCTAATTTTACATGGGCTGAGCTCATTGCCTTTAACAGAAGGATAAGTGTGGGCGTGGTGGTGTAAAAATAACCATCAGCAAAGCATGCGCTCAAGTTCCTCATTTCTGGAAGAATCTGAATTTGTCTTTGCTGGCTTTGCCTCCATATATTTGCATTGCATGCACGTTCACAAAGTTTGCAAACGTCCTGCGGATACGAGGCTGTATGTCTGTTGCATTTGCATGGGCCAAAGTTGCAACATGTAGGGTAGCTGTTGCGCACTCTTTAGTAAAAAAAAAAAATCTGCAGTTCAGCATCTCGCAGCCCTTAGATGATCATATAGCTGTGTAAGGCATAAATATGAATGGAGTGGGCAGTGAAGTTGCATATTGCAGCAGGCTAAACTGCAGTGAAGGATCCTGGTTGTCCCCCTCCCCCCTTTCCCCCTGCATTGAACCAAATCATAGCTGGTGCAGCAACACTGACACTGAATCTGCAGTGCAGACCAATGGCGGACTTAACCAATAAGTGAGGTAAGCAGCCACTCGGGGCCCTAGGGAATCAGGGGGCCCAAACAAATACCCAGAAGCCTGTATAAATAATATATAACACATTAATTTTATATACCTTTTTTTTGTATGTAGGGTATCATGATTAATATTTAATGTTAGTACGTGAATGAGGGTCATGGATTAGTGGACCATTCCATTAGTACTGCATATGCACGGTTTTCCCGGGGAATTTTAGAAATTGGCGCAGGTTGAAAAATTGTTGTCCCCTGAAATCACTTTTTAAGGACTACAACAAACAGCTGGTAGGGACTACAACGAGCTTCTTCCTGGGTTGGTGACATCACAAACCACAAAATTTACATAAGCCCTGCCCCCAGGAACACGCAACAAAGGGGGTGAGGCCATGTTGGGCTGCTTTAGAGAAGAGGAAGAGTTGTTGTAGAGTGTTATTACCATAGCGTTATTTAACGCCGGACTGCTTCACAAACAAGGGTCAATTCAATGCTGGATTTGCACAAAAGATTAACATGACGGCACATGCTAGTCGATGAGTTGAATCAACTCCACAGCAACTACATAAATTTATCCACTAACCATTCAGAAACGTCCAGATGCATTCTATAAGTTGTAACTTATTCCTGAGTCTCTCCATCAGTGTTTGAACAATGTAAGGCTGAACACCGTTACTGACAATCGTCATTTTGGCTGCGTGAGATTCTCCAGCTCTGTTGTTGTTGAGCAACCGAAGCATGAGCTTTTAAAGCCACGCCCTCTTCTGGAAAGGGGGCAGGGAGCAGCAGCTCATTTGCATTTAAAGGAACACACAAAAATAGCGTGTTTTTGCTCACACCCAAATAGGAGCAGATCTGTGGGGTATTTTAAGCTGAAACTTCACAGACACATTCTGGGGACAACAGAGACTTATATTACATCTTGTAAAAGGGGCATTAAAGGTCCCCGTATCCTTGAAATCCTGTAGAATTCAATCAGATGACAACTTCAAAACTCTTGAAGTGTTTCCAATTTTCTGTGCCTTATGCATTAGATGTTCAGTCAGTGGTCCATGGTCGTGACGTCTGAGGCTGAGACTAGGAAAGGGCTGTTTTAATTTATTGTTACAGGGCTCAACAACAAGAACTGCCCGATAGCCCGGGGCCAACGTGAACGATGCTCGGGACAGTTGACGTACATGTCTGACCCGATTGGGCCAGTGCTGCATCGTAACGAAAGTTTATCATTTGCCTGTGTTTTTAAGCCTTGCCAGTTTAAAAATTCAAGCGCAAGATGCGAAAAAGAACTCAATATGCTACTTGTGCGCTGTGAGAAGTTTTGTGCGTGCACACATCCCGAGTGCACGGAAAGCCACTTCTCAGACAGCGCGTGAATACTTAATTGAGTTCTCTTTTATGTCTTCTTGAACCTGAACGAATATCACATGAAATTGTCAAAATGCTCTTAAAGTGACAGAAGTCTAATATTCCTGCTGCTGTCTGTGTTTGTTCTTATTTTATTAGTGTCTGCTTACCTGTCTTTAATAATATTTGAGATTTATATTAGTTAGGCTTGTAGATTTTGTTGTGGTATCAAATTTGGAATCGAGCATTGAGAAATTTCACTGGTATCTGAAATTTGGTGTCATAACCTTATTTATTAAGGTTGCATGGGTCAAACACAATACAAAGAATAACTTTTTTTTTAATTAATTTTTTGTAGTGGGGCTGCGGTGTGTGACGTGACAAGCACGAAGCGTTGCCATGAAACAATAAAAGGAAACGCTCTAAAATAACAGGCACGTTAAAAAAAACCCTCAGCTATACTTTAATTTAAACTCACGCATGAAAGGTTAAATTCCTAATTCAATTGCATTATTATTCTTGACAAACAGAACACAGAGGGTGAAAGTAAATGGCATTTTATCAGATTTATTATGTTCGTCAGACCATGAGGTTAGATCATTAAAATAGGGCCCATTATGTTAAATGTTGACCCTTTTCTATCTGGCTTTTATTGAATCAGTCTTGTCGTTCTCCCTTGTGGCGTGGTTTTGGTAATTTGTCTTTGAAGAACAAAAATTCTTTGAATCAAATTGTTAGGTGGGCAAGTAAAATTATAGGTAAACCACAACTCAACTTAGCAGGTCTTTACTCCAACTATTTACAGCGTAAGGTGAGTTTCATAATTAGAGATTGTTCCTACACTTTACATGCTGAGTTCCAGCTCCTCTCCCTCTGAATGTCGGTTTGTGGCCCCTAGGTGGAGAACTAGACGATATAGGAATACTTTTGTACCTGCAGCTATAAAATTATTAAATGAAAAAAGCAGGAGATGACATGCATAGTTACTTTAGTATTTTAGGTGGGTGTCGAGGATGTGTGTGTAGAAGCACATTGTCATGACTTGTTGCTGAATCTCCTGTCTGCGCAACAAATTTACCTTTGGGTACTAATAAAGATACCTTGACCTTGAAGTCTTTTCATGCAAAGTGATAATATAATAGCACTTTTATTTTCTCTATTTGAAAGTTTTAATGCTTTTTTTTGATGTTGTGTTTTTAAAATGTGATGTTAATAAAATAAATGTTAACATTTAATAACATTTAAACTTAAAGCCTAGTTTATTACCATTTTGTTGGAGCGATTGGGGACAGGTGGGGCTCGGAACCCTTCCCTACCTCCAAAGTGGGGAATGGCAGAAAAAGTTTGAGAAACACTGAGTTACATTAAGATTTGGCATACAGTTAATTTACAATTGTAGTAAAATGGTTGAGTGTTGTGAGGAAAAGAGATGGCAAAATAAAGGTTACAAGAATAAAAGAACTTACCTGGAATTGCTTAGGGCCCCCAAATCTGGTGCAGACACTGGATATTGATACAGATGTCCCGATTAGATTCCGGTTCTCAAGATCTCAATTTGTTTCGATTCTCAATTTTCAATTTGATTCTGTAAATAATTTTCACTGGCCCCACCACAAAAAAGTAACAGATGAATAATAAAGCTTTTGTTTTTGTTGTTTTTGACCCATGTATCCTTGTAATTGGCTTTTTAAAAAAACGGCTTTAAAAGGGAATAGGAGATGGCACTCTGATTGGTTTATAGCATGTTATGCCCAAAACACACCCATGACTCCTTAAGAGATGACCCTTTTGGACCATGCGGCTGGTGCGGCGACAATTTTTTTTCCGTCGTTAAACTAGCAAAAGAGGATTCGGACACGCCCTAAGTGCACCTGCACTATGCGCTTCAGACCATGAGGTTAGATCATTAAAATAGGGCCCATTATGTTAAATGTTTGTGGAAATAAATACAAAAAAAGATCGATTTGTGGCTTTTGAGAATCAATATTGAATCTAAAATCTTTGCCCAGCCCTAGCAGACACGCACACATACTCTTGCTCATCAAATTGGAATGCAACTCGGAAAGGACTCTTGTTGCATGACAAACATTTGTCCCCTCATGCTCCACTTAATCCACAGTAATTGCTGCAGTCATTGAAATGCGGTAACGGGCCTGAGAAGCAGCGCGCAGAATATGTTAGCCGGCAGCAACAGAGACTGCAGCCCACCTGCATCCAAACCAGGCAGTTACCCATTCAAAAGTGGAAACACAAACTAAACACCAACCGCATCCTTCAGAGGCCATATTTATTTTTTAGTTCAACTGAAACAGAATTGAACACATAGGATTGTAGGATATCAAAGGCGGTGAAGGATACATCTATGCTGCCTTCAAAAAATCAATCACATGAAGGTACCTCAGTAGACAGGAAATGACATATGCATTGCCTTGTTGCTTTTCTATTGCTTTTTTCTTCTTTTTTTTTTTTTCAGCTTTCGGACACAGCCACAATCTGAATGAAGGGCTGTCATTCCTTTCCACTAGCCTAAAGTATGAGTAGTAGATTTTGTTTGTCAAGGCATGCATCTCTATTGTTTGTACTCATGATAAATTTCCAGCGAGTTTTGGTGGAGTTGTGCAGAGCAGTGATACAATGAAGAAAGAGCAATCTTTTAAAACTGTAGATATCAGGTTCTCCGTGTTTCCCACAGGATTTTGTGAGACTGTAGTGAGAATGTCGGTGCCTCTAGGGAGGAAAATTTTGTACATTTTAAATTTAAATGTGTAAATCTGGTGCATTCTGAGAGCAAAATTTTAGTGACTAGGTCAATGAAATTTGTTCTCTTGTAAACAATTTTGTGCTCTAATAGTAATTTATTTATTGGTGATGGTAGGGCACAACATTAGTGTACGATTAGTCACGTACACAACATATAGTAGGCTAAATGATAGTTCATAAGTGGTCAAACATGTAGAGTATACATTTAAACCATTAAAAATATGTAGCAAAAGAGGTTACCTTTGTTCAATTAATTTATTTCTAGAATAATTAGTGGGTGCCTATATCTATACATCTGTATTTGTGGAACTAATAGTCACTCTTTGATTTGTTAAACACAATCCAGAATGCACTAAACACACTACTTCATTATAGAGAAAGATAACAAATTAATAAAAATATATTCATAAGCTGACCAATAAATAAATAAATAAAAACTAGGTGACTATATAATTCAGCAGCAAAAAGTATGCTAGCCTAATTCTTGAAAAAAAAAACTTTGCACAGTAATTTTATAATATCTAAATATGTTAATAAAGTTTAAAATTACTATTTGTATTCTTATGAAATGAGAACTATTTATATTTGATTTATATTTATATATGAATGTAAAGAATTATGTGTAGGCCTATTTATAATAATCTAAGATTAAAAGATGTTTATTTTAAATGTATTGTGCAGCTTTTTAATGGGGCAACAAGATATGATAGATACGACAGAACAAAACAGGCTATTAATCATCTTTCAGTGTTCAAAACCATGACAATATGAAACGCTTTAAAACAGCAGCACAAACCGCTTATGTGCATCCCGGGTGCAGAATGATGTGCTTAAAGCAATATGTTGCGCTGCGCATTGAAAAGTTCATGGCACAAAGAGAATCCCTGTGTATATCTGCATCTAACAGTTTATTAATCATATGTTTCTTCTCACTTTTAAATTCCAGTTATTGTGCGTGTGACGCCATTTCATAGTCCTTGTGTTGTGCGATCTAACAGACACCCTGTACTGTAGCCGGTATGATGACATCGTTCAGAAACAGCAATAAACTCCAGCAAGATAGTCGTTTTATGCAAATCCACAGCCCTTTATCTACATATCAAGTATTATAATGGGAATATATCATATTGGAGAGTTTTACCGTGCTGACTGTCGTTACCCAACGCGACGCTCTGTTTGAGTGCTGAACAGAGAATGATTGACAGCTGCAGCAGAGGGAAGACGAATTTCCGTGAACTTAAATTTAACGATGTAACATACAAATTCTTCTGTCCCTCACATGAAGTTATGGAACGGCTTCAGATAACTTTGAATATAGTACACGAAATTGTTGCTAGTCTATTCCTTTTGCTCTAAGACTCCCATTTTTGCCGTATAAAAACGCAATTATCAATCGACTATTTAAATATTGCGACAGGCCTGATTTCCATTTAATTTTGAGACCGTGGCGGGACAAATTAGAATGTGGCGGGCCGCCACAGTCTAGTTAATGTATGGGAAACACTGGGTTCTGTACTCTGTGTTTTTGTTTCATATGGCAACCCTCTATGGACACACTGAAGCTCGAGTCGCCATTGGCTAGTAAATTTTTTTATTTTACTCGCCAGAATTTTACATGGAATGCAAGAACAATGCAAATGAGAAAATTCTACTGCACTACATAGTCTTCACTGTATAAATTAAAGTTACAAAAGTTATTCAGTCAAGAGCATTGAGCAGGAATATTAGGCTGCTGTCACTTTAAGACTAATGCACGGATCCAATATACTGTTATGCTGCATTCACGCCACCTCGTATTTACCGGAATCTTGAGATGACAACACGTGACGTTATATTCGGAGCTGTTCACGTCCTTGGACTGGGAATTATGCGTTTCTATGGCACCACTATAAACGCCTAAATGAATCTACAGTGGTCAGGTGGTACAGCGGCCATGTGGTACACCTGGGAGCTTTCAGAAAACTCCCAGCTTACAAGCTGTAATTAAGCTTTACACACGCGTTTACTTTCTCAACTGTTCATATTCACTTAAGACATAACCGGCTATGTTTACTAGGATACTCGCCAAGAAGGGCTTTTTGACATAGACCTAATTTTGTCTGTTCAAGCACAAGATGTGAAAGAGAGCTCAATTCAGTATTTGCGTGCTGTCAGATGTAAATTTCTGGGCACGCTTCAATTTTGGGTGTACAAAAAAATACGCAAGTTATCTTTTGCGTCTTCTTGTGCTTGAACGTTTAAATAGGCAAGGCTTAAAAACACGTGCAAATAATAAACTTTCATGACGACACAGCACTGTGCAACCGTAAAATGATGCTACCGTTCTGTCTTGCGGTCCGTATGGAAACATGCCACAGTCCGGATTGCGGGGGGAGGGGAGAGTTAATAATGCCGACTCAACATCGTGATGTCTGTCAGTTGTCGGCGATAGACGATGCCATCGTCCAATCAGCCCAACCCTAGAGGGCGCTCTCTGCCAAGCTACGGTGCATAAAGCTGAGCAGGCAATGAAATGATATCTGCACTTAACCTTTTTTACCTCTAACTCTATTACAGGCGACTGAAATGGTACAGTTTACTAGCCACTGGCTAATAAAATACATTTTTAGTCGCTTCTCGTGAAATTTGGTTGCATATGTGACTGATTTGCTGGCATTGTAGAGGGTTGTATGGTTTGTTAAAAAACTTATAGGCCTACCATATTTAATTTAATGACTAATTTTAATTTTAACAATTTTAACATTTTCCTTACACCTTGAATGTGAGTGTACACAACATAATCATTTTCAAAACGCTTTTTTTAATATACATACTAGGCTTGCTACGGTAGTCGGTGTTACCGGTGTTCAGTCGCACTTGCCCACCGCGGCACAGAGGTGGGCAAGTATTTTTTTCCTTTTTTTTTTTTCCTCCAGTTTAACACATTAAAAATATTTAACGCAATTAAAGCAGTATCGTTTTTTCTGCATTATATTATCAAGCTCTTATTCATACAAATGCTTTTAAACCATTCAAGCGTGACAAAAGAGAACGCGCTGTCTGTAAATGTCCTGCCTATGTGACACACACAACGCGCGGCATTATTGAGTTTTCTTCCGCACTTGAACGAACCATTACACACACAAATTATGCCAAAATGTACGTTTTGTCGAGTGTCCTAATAAGAGCAGTCTTCAATGAGTTAAATTAAGTCTTGAATGAACGTAAAGATTTGTGAGAAAACGTGTCAGATCTGCGTCGTGTGCAGCAGCGGCAGATCTTTAAGTGTCATTAATGTTAATCAAAGAACAAAGGTAAGAGAGATAATTACTTACTGCTCTTTACTAAAGAACTTAAACGTTCTGTTCCTTATTTATTTGGTTCCAGAGTTTCCACGGTTTGATTTTCAGTTTTTTATATAAATGTTAAGTTAGCCTTGGCTATTTATTTTATTTGGCCTAGCATGATGTATTCTTACTCATTTTGTTAATAAACGTTCTATGTTTAATATAAGTGAGTTTGTCGTTGTACTGTTTTGTTGTTGTGTTTTTCAGTAAGAATAATAACCCACCATTCAAAATTGCCATTAATTTGAAAGTGAAAGTAAAATTCACACGGCTTAAAAAAAAAAAATCGCTTAAAAAAGCGATTTTTAAAAAATAAAAAAAAAAAAAAAAAAAAAAAAAAAAAAAAAAAAAAAAACCTGGTGACACCGGTATTACCGGTGTTGTCACATGTCGATTAACCGGTGGGAAAATTCTCACCGTCACATCCCTAATACACACACTACCATTCAAGTCATAATTTACTCACACTGGTGTTGTTCTAATGCAGTATGCCCTTCTTTCTTTTTTTGGACCACAAAAGGAGAAATTTAAAAATGTCCCACTCACGCTCGTCATGCTATCTTGACAATAAATGGTGACCAGCATCAAGCTTTTAAAAAAGGTGCAGAAGTATCACATGGTCCCATGCAAGACGTCATATATTCCAAGTGTTCTGGGTGTATTTAATAGGGTATGGTGAAAAACACACCCAATAAACACATAAATTAAAACATGCTCATCATTGAAGAGATGTGTTCAAGTCATTGCATATGACTTGCATATGGAATTAATAGATCCAGGATAAAAAATGATTCATGTCATTGACCCCATGTCTATATGAGAACGATAAAGTGCCATTCACACTAACAATTTGACAACAACATTTTGAGTTTTGCATACCTCATACACATCATGTTCAGAAAAGTCTAGTTCCTCTCATTAGGAGGAACAGACAAGACAGGTCAGTTCTGCTTTTATAGTACAAAATTTGATTAGAGCCTGTGTGCTTCTCCTGTTATTGGGCTAATCATTTATATCAGCTGTTTTCTCATCTCACAAATGGCGAGCCAAATGTATTAAAGCTAAAGTCATTGCCTCGTATGTGGATGAGTCAGATCGATGTCCGCTGTATTCTCATAGATCATTTTACACCCTGTCCATTTTAAGCTCCAAGCTTTATGAATCACCCGCCTTTGAATACAAGGCAGCATGTTCTTCTGATGCCACTTCTCAGAAAAGTCACAGCTGAATCACGCCGAGTGAATCACGTGTACAGATGAATCCTCTCGTCTTTAATAATTGAATAATGAACTCTGTGTCAGAGAGAAGCGCAATCATTTTAAGTGTGTCGCATTCATGACCCCCTAAGTGGCACTGTCTAATTATAACTACCGTGGATATTTTTAAAGGAGTATTTTTATGCATGTCCTTCATTATACTCATTTAGTCAGAGGTGTGCGTGTGTGAGCACTGCAAAACTGGAGCTTGTCTGGTAGTGATGTGGCACTGAGCTGATTGACTTCCTCTTTCTCTTTCTCTCTCTTTTCTAATGCAGGCAGATCAGCTGACCGAAGAACAGATTGCCGGTGAGTGAACTCTGATGGTCAGCTTCAAAATGGTCACTAAGGCCACTAATGCTGTCTTACACAAGACATCATCACTGCGCACACATAGTAGAAGACAATCGCGTGCCTATAGAAGCTTATATTGCAAAAAAATTGCAGATAAATGGGATTATAATTAGGGCTGCCCCCTAGTAGTCGTCAAAAATTGGTATTAGTCGGTTAGTCGCAGAAAAACAAAACCTCCATAGGAAGTGGCGAAGTCACGCAGGAAATAACGGCAGGAAATCCAAACATTCGCCTATCATTCATCGACGTCAAATATGGCTTATCACTTGAAACATGTAAGTAGTAGCAACTTTATAAGTCCGCTCACTCTAACATTAACCTAGATAATGCATGACATGGAGGCGTTGTGCGATCGCTTGCATTTAACTCAAAATACTCTATCATTTTTTGGTCATACAGATAAGAATAATCCAACATTCGAAACTGTAAATTTGCTTCTGTTTCTGTAAACAACAAAACGTTATGATTTTGTAAAATAATAAAAACAAACAGGATGTGCTTTCTGCCATCTCTGTTTTACGTGAACTTGAGCGCATCACAAAAATAAACCAAAACTCAGCATTTATTCGCCTCATAGACATGAGAAATATATCTATGGAAAGCTTGAAATGTCTACTTTTAAGAATCGATTCAAATCTTAAACAAATATTCTCATATTATGTAATCCATATGAAACATGCATATAGGCGCATTCACTACTGTGGAGATGACGAGTCAGCATCGTCGACTTCATCTCTGCAGCTGAAAACACACAAAACACTAGATTATCAATAAATTATTCAAATGTTCAGACAGTCTCCTGTTTTTCACGCCACATTCATAGTCGACTAGGGCAGCCCTAATTATAATATCTGAAGACAGTGTCCCACTAGCTGACTCCAAGCATCTCGATTAAGAATAGAAAAGGGTTGACACTAATTCATTGCCCAATATTTATTGAGATTCATTTTCAAGTAATATCAGCTGAACAAACGTCCAGTGCAGTTATTTTTGATCAGGGAGGCTGGACCCACTAGGGGGCCACAAGAAGGCTTAAAATGATTTTAAAAAAGACAAAGCAAACATTAAAATAAGCTAAACAGCTAAAAAGATATAAACTGGTGTGCTATTTATTATTTCAATTCATTCTCTTAGCAACATAATTTTTATTTTAAACCAGCGTTCCCATGGACTTGGGAAAACCTGGAAATATGAGGGAATTTTAAAAGGTCAATTTCTAGACCTGAAAAAGTCATGGAAATACCTAAGATCTTAAGTCATGAGAATTTCTGTAATGTATTTCATAAGTTATAAGTTATGTCAAACTCCGAAATACTTTGTTGGGAAGAAATTGCTGAGAAGTTGCTGTTTGTGAGTAAAAATAAAAAGTTCTCCCGAAACAACTGGGAAAATCATGTAAATTAACTGGTCATAAAGATAAGAGCCATGAAGAACATGCAGTTCTTGAAACTTCTGGAACTGTTTTATTTAATCATTTAAATATATTGCTATTTGTAGTTTCTGTAAATAATAATACAAAATAACAAGCGGCTTTGTCATTACAGCAGAAATATCTTGGCCTTCGAACCACTGGTCTAGTGGGATGCTGACCTTACAGTGGTTGCACAGAATAGATTCTGCACTCCTTTAATGTTCACATGTTTAATAGTGTGTAATTTGCTGCTTTAAAGCTGTAACTTTGTGCAAGTTGTAAGCTGTAACTATGAAGATAAGTGGTAAATTATGTTCTGATTGACACATGACAATGCTACTTTCACTCTTTGCAGTATACTGTTGGTAGAATGCAAATTTTCTTTATGCATGGAGTGCCAAGATGACCTACTTGCCAAAGAGTGCAAAGAGGGTTAGACTTTAAAAATAAAGCTCCTTTGTCATTGCAGTGTACATGTACTGTACTTACTTGCATGTATGTAATTCAAAACAGAGTTCAAGGAGGCGTTCTCACTCTTCGACAAAGATGGCGATGGCACCATTACCACCAAAGAATTGGGCACAGTGATGCGCTCATTGGGTCAGAACCCCACTGAGGCTGAGCTCCAGGACATGATCAACGAGGTCGACGCTGATGGTAACACTTTTGTAACATTCCACAGTCCCGCTGTTCTTTTGATTTGATACGATTAGAGCATTATGTTTGTCCACATATGTTACGTGGGTTCTTTTCATTCACATCAATGTACAATATAGTACCCTCCAAGATCAAGGGTGTCAAATCCTGCTTCCGGAGGGCTACTACCTTGCAGAGTTCAGCTCCAATCCTAATCAAACTCACTTGAACCAGCTAAACAAGCTCTTTTGGATTACTAGAAACTTCCAGGCCAGTGTGTTGGAGCTGAACTCTGCAGGATGTTGATCCTCCAGGAGAAGGATTGGACACCCCTGTCCTAGATCAGGCAGGTGTTAGGTGTTTTTCTCATGAGGGAAGAGTAGCATTGGCAAGGATCGCCCTATGAGTCATGTAAAAAATTAAATGTATAAATGCAACCGTGTTAGGCACAAAATATGATTTACTTCAGTGGCGACTGCTAGTGACGAGGATAAACAGAGCTACACAAATCAATCAACGAAGTAGACTGTCCTCGATTATGTCATTTCGCCATTCTAGCCCTAGTTTAGAAGTTGTCTGGCTTCTAGAACAAGCACTTCTCTGGAAGATCTCGACATAAGCTTGCCAAAGTTTGCAAAGTTCATGGCATCGAAACTTTGAAAGATATTGAAGAGGATTGCCTGAAGCAGATTCATTGGTGGAAGGATATGAAGATGATTATTTTTCTTTATTTTGTTTTGTGGTAAATGGCAACATGGTACTGTCTGTCCACAGGAAATGGAACTATAGACTTCCCAGAGTTCCTAACCATGATGGCGAGGAAAATGAAGGACACGGACAGTGAAGAGGAAATCCGAGAAGCTTTCAGAGTCTTTGACAAGGTGAGGAAATGTCTCCATTAACAGCAGCTGCCATGAACTTGAAACCTGATTAAGCACTGAACCGTTTCATGAAACGTAATCATGAAGAATCGTAATGAATGTACAAGGTGGATACTTTTGAGCACAAGAATGCACCAGGTGAACCCAAAAACCAGACCAAATAGGTTTTCTTAAAAATGATCAGTCAACTAGTCATCCAGGCAATCCACTGTCTAGCTGATTTTGAAACTGTAGCTGTTAGCGTGTGAAGTGTTATGTAAGGACTGTGCAGGTGTGTTTTCCAGACAGTGGGTTAGATTATTCACCATGTGGGCACAGGCTGCATCAGGCCATTGGCATAAGAGCGTGCTTGAAATGGCTTCAGTTGCTTTTGGGTGCTCTTGATTGCTTCTCCACTTGCTTTGAACTAGGGATGGGCATTTTGTAGTCAGATACTTGAACACAAAATCAAGTAATCAAAAAAAAAGTAGACTTCTTAAGACTTAAGACTTCAAGCAGAAAAAAATGGGTGTGATGTAATTTTGAACAAGATCTGAGCAAATAAAGGCGGAGTTTGTTTCAGTGGTTGGAAAACCACTCGTCAGTGCAAACTTTCAACAGAAAACTTTCAACAGTTTACGAAGAAAAAAAAAAATTGTAATAGGTGGGTGTGGTCTGAGGCTCCACCTTCTTTGATGTGGAAATCTTTACAGGTTCATTTGTTCACTCAGTCCAGAGGTCTTCAATCCTGCTCCTGGAGGGCCACTGTCCTGCAGAGTTCAGCTCCATCCCCAATTAAACACACTTGAACCAGCTAATCACTTACTAAGCATGCTAGAAACTTCCAGGCAGGTGTGTTGAGGCCTGGACTGAGTTTGGACACCCCTGACTCAGTCTGTCAAGATCAGACACCAGTGAAAACCCGAATACCCTGGAGTGCTGTACTCATCTAATCCCAGAAGCATGAGCGGAACAGCATGGAGTTTCCCAGCTATTTCAAACTTCTGTTTAAGAAATAAGAACTGCGTCAAGTATACATTAGGGCCTTTATGTCACACTGCCAGTGATTTTGTAGTTGCATGTCGCTTGTTGCTCCTGGGCGTTCCAAGTGGGGGGGTCCGAAAACCAGTCAGTATCTGGTGTGACCACCATTTGCCTCATGCAGTGCAATACATCTCCTTCGCATAGAGTTGATCAGGTTGTTGATTGTGGCCTGTGGAATGTTGGTCTACTCCTCTTCAATGGCTGTGCGAAGTTGCTGGATATTGACAGGAACTGGAACATGCTGTCGTATACGCCGATCCAGAACATCCCAAACATGCTCAATGGGTGATATGTCCAGTGAGTATGTTGGCCATGCAAGAATTGGGATGTTTTCAGCTTCCAGGAATTGTGTACAGATCCTTGCAACATGGGGCCATGCATTATTGTGCTGCAACATGAGGTGATGGTCGTGGATGAATGGCGCAACAATGGGCCTCAGGATCTCATCACAGTATCTCTGTGCATTCAAAATGCCATCAATAAAATGCACCGGTATTCTTTGTCCATAACATACGCCTGCCCATACCATAACCCCACCGCCACAGTGGGCCACTCGATCCACATTCTCTGAAACGCCTTTTGGAGATGGCTTATGGTAGAGAAATGAACATTCAATTCACGGGCAACAGCTCTGGTGGACATTCCTGCATTCCATTTCGCTGGACATGCCTACATCCTGTCTCAACAATCACTGTCCAACTGGAAATTCCTAGATCTCCATTGACGTGAATGAGACATTGCGTATCACTGACAATGTAAATGGGGCTTTAGCCTCATGGCACATGTTACCGATCTGCAAGTTTCTGGAAGCATCACTTTTTTTCTTTTCTTTTTTTTTACACCAGCTAAGTGGATCCTCATTCAGTGGGATGCTTGACTTTAAAGGGTTAGTTCACCCAAAAATGAAAATTATGTTGTTCCACACCCGTAAGACCTTTGTTCATCTTCAGAACACAAATTAAGATATTTTTGATGAAATCTGTGAGCCTTCTGGCCTCCGATAGACTGCATCACAATTACTACTTTTAGGGCCCAGAAAGCTAGTGAAGACATTGTTAAAATAGTCCATGTGACTACAGTGGTTCAACCTCCATGTTATGAAGCGACAAGAATACTTTTAGTGCGCAAAAAACCTAGTAAACACAGTGCAGGGCTTCCAGGTTCTATGTCAGAACGGTGACTCATTATTGGCCGGCTCCTGCATCAGCATCAAACATATGTCATGCTGCTCACGTGAACAGCATTGCCCAATATTGAGTCGACGTCCTAGTAATATTCACGCTCATAAGCAACTAGTTAATAGTGAGAACTGTACCCTAAACTGAAATGTTACCGAACAAATATACCAGATGGAATCTCAATTTTGCCACACATTTGGATGTGTCTGAAAACACGTCATCACCTCTCACCACCTCAACTTCTCATATCCACAGTGACAGCCAATGCATTCAGAGATTTAGGAGGGCATCAGTGGAAAATTGATGCTCATGGCTGGGAAAGGAAATTTCAGTAGTTGAGCAGCTGGTGCAGAGCCAGTACTCACACATCCTTGGTTTGAAAAGCCTTTTGTAGGCGTGTTGAACTGCATAAAATTTCTGTAGTTTTCTCTTAAAACCTATTCACAAAGCTGCTGAGACCAACTTTTACTAAGGAATAGAGAGAAGTCTTAAGCTAAGAGTAAGGGCGGGGTTGACCTCGTTGCTATGGACTATGCCCACAGTGATTGGCTGATGGGGAGGAGTCTCTGTCAGCGATTTAATCATAGAAATATTGTAGAATGAGGCCATATCATGTTGACATATACAACTTAAAATAAAAATGTTGCCATATTCAGTTAAAGGTTTTAAAATGTAGGCCAAGTGTCACTAATTAAACTAGTATATGTTCAGCTAATTGTCAGCCTGTTACAAATCGAGAGATTGCAGAATTCAAGTGACAAATTATGTTTTATAAACAGTTTTGGAGAAGCACATTCAAACGGTCTATCTAATCAGCTTGAGTGGAGGTATATATACACAGACGAGAGCCGACTCACATAGTTACCTCGACAGTTTTCTGCATCCCTCCGCCAACCCGTTCCTCACTCTCGGCTGGCTGGGCATATGAGGAGAACTCTGGATTTGGGCAAAATTCCAAGCTCTGAGCCCTCTATCCCCTTGGGCAGCACGCCAAATACGCTTATATATATACACTCTGTTTGATCATTTGTAAGTGTGAACTAGTGAAAACTGCCACAGGTAATCAGGCATTATTATTTATTTATTTATTTATTAAAGATTTATTTTTGTTGTTTTATCTATAAATCAAAATATGTATTCTTAAAGAAAAGGCTCCGCACCCAAGGCTCTATAGCTATTGCCTCAATAGTGTACAGTGTCTTTGGGTGGATTGCTGAGGCAGATTGGCACCAACAATCATTTTAGGACTGTTTAGTCCTCTTGACTACTCCTAAAACTAGCTCCTAAATCTGTGAAATGCTAGGAGTTAAATTTAACTTTAGAAAAAATTTAAGAGTCCTAAAATTGGGACTGACATGCCCATTATATTTAAGAGTTTCCCCTAAATCGGCAAGTTAGGAGCTACATTTAGACTTAAGATGTTTTGTGAATATGGCCCCAGATGTGTGATGAGGCATAATATTCTCTTCTCAGGATGGAAACGGCTACATCAGTGCAGCCGAGCTCCGTCACGTCATGACCAATCTGGGCGAGAAGTTGACAGATGAGGAAGTAGACGAGATGATCCGAGAGGCAGATATCGATGGAGACGGTCAAGTCAACTATGAAGGTGAGCAGTTGTGGTGCATATTCCTATTCATTAAGGAAAGTTTTTAGTTGTATTGCATAACCACAATGACACTTTTATACAAACTTTATTTATTCAGCTGGAGGTTGTTCATGTTTACTGTTGTGTGAATTCATTTTTAATTAGCCTTCCAGAGAAGGTGTTTTGACTTGCATTCATTTTTTTACACCTGCACTGAACATTCAACACATAAGTTCTAGAATGCGATGGTGTAATGAAACGCAGTGACAGTACATGGGTGATATAGCTAAAAATAGGAAGGACTTGTACCTGATAATTAGTGGTGTTTGCTAGGCAAGCACCAGGCTTGCTTTCTCATTACTATTGCTATTTTGAATGCTTAAAGGATTAGTTCACTTCAGAATTAAAATTTCCTGATAATTTACTCACCCCCATGTCATCTAAGATGTTTATGTCTTTCTTTCTTCAGTCGAAAAGAAATTAAGGTTTTTGAGGGAAAACATTCCAGGATTTTTCTCCATATAGTGGACTTCAATAGGGATCAACGGGTTGGAGGTCCAAATTGCAGTTTCAATACAGCTTCAAAAAGCTCTACATGATCCCAGACAAGGAATAAGGTGTGTCAAGTGAAACGATTGGTCATTTTCTAAAAAAATAAATAAAATAAAAATGTTTTATTAAAAATATACTTTTTAACCACAAATTCTCATCTTGCGCTGCTCTGCGATGCGGCACGTATTATGTTATCGCGTTGGAAAGGTCATGCGTGTCATAGTCTTTGCACATTTGCTTTGTAGACAGTACTTCAGCCTAAGTCAAACAGCCTTTACAAAAAAAGCAAAACAACGATAATGGACGAGTTTGAAGTTGGAGGAGAAAATGAGATTAAGTTTTTTACCCTACCACGGTACTTCCGCGGTGACCTTTCCAACATGATTACGTAATGCATGGCACATAATAGAGCAGTGCCAGACGAGCATTTGTGGTTAAAAAGTATATACATTTTTATTCTTTAGAAAGTGACAGATC
This sequence comes from Elopichthys bambusa, assembly GCA_037101425.1. Classification (NCBI taxonomy): domain Eukaryota; kingdom Metazoa; phylum Chordata; class Actinopteri; order Cypriniformes; family Xenocyprididae; genus Elopichthys; species Elopichthys bambusa. The sequence goes on along the minus strand of CM074444.1, from coordinate 26,180,178 downwards.
GTTTCCCTAGATAAGACCCTTATTCTTCGGCTGGGATCGTGTAGAGTCCTTTGAAGCTGCACTGAAACTGCAATTTGGACCTTCAACCCGTTGAACCCCAGTGAAGTCCACTATATGGAGAAAAATCCTGGAATGTTTTCCTCAAAACCTTAATTTCTTTTCAAATGAAGAAAGAAAGACATAAACATCTTATATGACATGGGGGTAAGTAAATTATCAGGAAATTTGAATTCTGAAGTGAACTAATCCTTAAACCTTAAATATTAAATTTCAGATGCACAACACATTCTGTATATTTTATACATTTTAAATACACTATCATTTAAAGGTCTAGGGTCCGTTACACAAAATATATATAATATTTTTAATCATTTTATTCAGCAAGGACTGAAAGAGAGAAATCATTTGTAACGATATAAATGTCTTAAATATTTCCACTTTTTATTCATCAAAGAATCCTAAAAATGTTTTGATGGTTTCTACTAAAATATTAAAACTGTTTTCAACATTGATGATCATAAATGTTTTCGAGCAGCGAATATATTAGGATGATTTCTGAAGGATCATGTGACACTGAAGAGTAATGATACTGAAAATTCAGCTTTGCGTCACAGGAATCAATAACATTTTTAGATATATTCACATAGAAAACAGTTATTTTAAATTGTAATATTTCACAATATTATTTTTACTGTATTTTTGATCAAATAAATGCAGTCTCGGTGAGCAGAAGAGACTTCTTTAAAAAAAACATTTAAAACACCTTACCGATCCCAAACTTTTGAGTGGTAGTGTGTGTACATGTATATATTTATTTAAAAAGGTTATATAATATAATTTTATTTTTTTTATTGTGTATTATTTTTTTAACCAAGTGATTACAGAAAAAAAAAAAAGTCCTTAAATGAACTTTCAAATAAAAGAGCAACATAGAAAATGTACGAATGTTGGTAAAACTAGCACATTCTAATTCTTCTTTTATAATAGAAAGGAAAATCCATAGATTTTTATTAGATTACTATTATCTATTTTTCTCTCTCTCTTCACAGAGTTTGTCCAGATGATGACTGCAAAGTGAAGGATTGTCTTATCCTGTATCTCTCTTTCTCTCTTACATTGCTTGTCCTACTAAGATCACTCTGTCTTTAAAAAGAAAAAAAAATCTAAAGTTTACTTCAGAGAGTATTGGAATATCAAATTCTGTGATCTCTTACCAAAAAAAAACAAACAAAACAAAATTTAGAAGCAATTTGTGAAATATACTAGCAGAATTGTCCCAGCAGAAGTGAATGGACCAAGCATAACTGCATGAGCCCTTTTGGAGCAAACGTCTCCAGACCTGACAAAAATTTTGAGGACAGAACGTCACTTTAGTCGCACACGAGTTGAAGTCCATGCCTAGTACGGCAGCGTTTAAAATGCAGAGGACATCTCCTTTCATGAGTGTTCTTTCATCGCTCCAAAATAGAGTAAATTTAAAAAATAAAAAAAACTATAATAATAATGCTAAAACATTGTGGTAATTAGTCCAGGGTCACAGTGCTGCCTTTAATACAAACTGAGCAAAACTTTTGCGTGTGACCCCTGTGGTGAAGCCATGCTTTTGTGTATTGCCTTCTCCTTTTAAAGACTCCAAACAGAACGGAAACTGGATGTTTATGAAGACGTACATATTGTAAAAACCCGACGTCATACTCATAATCTGCGGTTTAATGGCGCCGTATGACTTGAAGAGTGTCTTTATGGGCTATAAGGCATGTACTTGGTTGCCAGTGGTTCTCGTCAGCTGGTTTAAACCTTTATTTTAATGTGGGTTTTGTCTGTGATGACTTCAAACTTTGTGGGAGCGTTGAGATGCAAAGTATGTACAGCAGAATGGAAATGTGACAGAATAACACAAATAGCATAACTGTAAAAATTATATAGTTGCATAGATAATCAGTGTTATGCTTTATAAATGTACTGTTCTGCAATATTAACGTCTGGTAAACTTTGCATTGCTTATTGTTATTCTAGTTAGGTCTGTGACTTTTGTTTGATCCATGGTCTTGAAATGTGCCATAATACTCGTAAACCTCAACTTTCTTGCAAGAGGTCTTGTAGTCAACTAAGAAGTATGTTACCAATATACGAATATACACACACAAATATCTATATATATTTGCACTTTGGTGTAGATTATACAATTAACCACAGAAGAGGAACCTGCTGCTGCTGCTGCTGCTTTTACGGCTCATATGTCTCCTGCTCTCGTGGGTTTGTCACACCTCTTGTTGTCAAGTGCTCCAAATTTCATTTGCGCTCCGCTTGTAAGACGACCGATAAAGGTGAAACTGTCGAACGGGGTTATTTTGAGGAGCGGATAATCGATGTATTGAATTGTGTCGCTAGTAAGACCATGAAGGGCTTGTTATTGGTCTCATAATTGGGTTTTTTTTTTTTTTTTTTCTAGCCAAAATGTATTACTCTTGTGGAAGAGCTTTACATAGCATATCTTACTCTTTTCTGGACTGTCTTGAGAGTTTCGTGTTGGCAGGGTTAGAAAATGAGCGACAGGACGTGGGAATACTCAACGTGAAATCTGTATGGATAATATGTGAAGTATGTATCGGTGTTTTCCAATAAAAATAAATGTATATGTTTATGCATACACTTCTGTGTTTGATGTTCATGTTGTCATAATGTGCAACTGTGACTTGTCAGGTTTTGTCATTAGCTCCAAGCTAATCCGATCACTCATCCGAGAGGTCTCGAGCCGAATCTGACCTGTATTTAGGTTTAACTCTTAGGATTGTGCTGGATGAAGCTGTAATCTGGGGTTAAATAGGGATGCATTTCCTTTTTCCTTTTCCATAGGATGTGCAATGCAGAGTGGCATGTGAGAAGTTCACTCAGGGCATCTCAAAAGGACCTCGTTTGCACTTGCTAATTTAAAATATTTCATTGTAAATACATGATTTTTAGAAGCGACAGCTTTCCCTGTTGAAAAAACAGCATATGCTGGTTAGGTATGTTTTGAAGCATGGAAGCTGGTTTGAGCTGGTCAAGTGCTGGTCCTGAGCAACTATCTTTAGCTAAGGACCAGTATAAACCAGCACAAACCAGCTTCCATGCTTCAAAACATACCTAACCAGGATATGCTGTTTTTTTTTTTTTCTCTTTCCAACAGGGTTGTAACAAGTCCTGCATAACAAAAGCAGTTGAATCTTTAATATGACATGTGCAATATTGGTGTGAACCAGTAGATATAATTTTATTATTATTATTATTTTTAATATTTATTTATTTGTTTGTTTTGAAGAAGAACCAAGGTTCCCATGGCCATGGAAAACCTTGATATATAGTACTGTATAGCTGAAAGTGTGGATTCTAGCCCTGGAAAAGTCATGTACCTTTGGTGGTATTTTTTTATAATGAATACTAGTTAAGCAAAGCTATATTGAGTAGATTTTGTGAGTAAATATATTTTTAAAAAAACCTTGTCTCAGTAGGCCTATATTACAAACAACTGGAAGAGTCAAGAGTAAATTTATTGGTTATGAGTAGGAACCTAGAAGAACATTCAGCTGCTAAAACTTAGGGAATCCTCACATTTAGTTATTTAAATAATAAACATTTTAGTTAAATTTTTAATTTCCAGAAACTATGAGTGTTGTGGACAATTGTTGGAGTCAAAAAATTGAGAACTATTGCACTGTGATTGGGAGTGAAATATAAAAGCTGGACAGAAGATGGCGCCGTTGTGTCACCTATTCAGTATTTTGCATTACTCTTGGTGAACAAACGTATTTACTTGAGGATTTATAAGAGAAAATAACGTTTAACTAATCCGACAGATTAAAATAAAAAATATTCTTGAATATTCTGAATATTTTTTCTTCCATTTTAACTCAATTAAAAACTCTAGAACTTCAGAAGGGTTAAGAATCGTATGAAAGAAACCTCTCAGATCTGCATTTTTTCCGCCTTTTGTCCTCAAGATTTCTCAGTCAGGACGGAACGCTAAAAGCGTAGTTCGCTAAGGTAAGCATCACTATAATTGCTTATACTTGGGGTGAAATGTTTGTTACAAAACTTTACCATAAGCATTAAACTTTCGGAGTGTGAAATAAATAAATTAAAAGTAGGTCTAGTTAATCACGGTGTCAGGTGTGTTTAAGCAGCCCAGATTACCTCAAGTGTAACAGATTTGTAAATTTCCAAATATTGGCCTACGCAGCACGTGTAGTTACTGTATATAACTGCTAACTTCAGTATACACGTGTTTTAAACAATTTATCCTGTTATACATTTGTGAAATTGCATATGTCATGCTATAATACATTACTGTCTGTTTATATGGAGGAAATTTGAGCAGCATTAGCAAGAAAATTGCTGTTGATGCAAGCTAGTTAACTATCATACAGGAGCGTAATGGAAAAAGCGGAGATAATTGTGTGTGTGATGTAGTCTAAAGCAATCCCACTGTGACCTGTGGAAAATGTTTGTGTGGTCCACGCCGTGTTGAAGCTGACGTGTATTTATTGATCCATTGGAAAATGGTGGAGAAAACCGTCTGGTTTCTTTCGTCCTCCTTGTACAGTTCCCCTCCCCTGCTACCAGTGTGTAAGATTGTAATCTGAGGAGAGGTTTTAGTGGCCGTATAATGCTCATTTATACGTCCAGTGACGGTGTCCAACCTCAACTCATCCAAAGTATGTAAAGTAGTACAACTAGATCTCTTTTATTGAATCCAAAAGGTTATTATATTTTGCTACATATAAGGGTATTACAAAAATGTTAGTGTCAAAAGGTCATTCGATTTAACCATCCAAAGGCCAATACAGCCATTTCATTTGTGATTAAAAGATCTTAAAATGTAATAAATGTTTTTTTTCCTGGCATGATTTTATAACATCATATATCAACATAGTGCATAGTACGTAGTTAAAACTATTTGAAAAATTCATGTTTTCACTTGCTCATACGCATGTCCCAAAACATCAGGTCATTTGGTACAACCGCTATAAAACATGGAAAATGTTGTAATATTTTAAAAACTTGTACTAAATATAAAATGTTTGATTGTTCTTTTGTTAGCTAGCTAGCAAGCTAATTAGCTAGCTAGGTAGATATAAGCCTGTTAGCATTGTTTGAAAATATTGTCATTCGTTATAACCAAAAGTGCCATTAGGTAAAACTGAAATTTTGGTTAAACTAAATGACTTTTTTTGGTGACAATTTTGTAAAATCTTGTAAAAAAAAAAAAAAAAAAAAAAAAATGACAAAAGCAGTGTTAATTGATTATAAAAACCACATAATCTCATTGTTAACACTTGATAAAACTTCAAAATGAATTATATCCATTATGTTTTTTACACTTTTAAAAACTTTATTCGTCAATGACCCATATCCGGCTAATAAAGAAATAAATAAGCCAATTAAAATTGATGTTTAATGATTTTGTGAGGTAAAGCAGACATACTAAAATGGTAAAACTGCTAGTGCACATCCTTCAGTGACAAAGCTGGAATACACTAAAAATATCCTTTTTTTTATGTCATCCAGCTGGACTGATTCATAGCCTGAAGCTAGGGAAAAAAAAAAAAAAAAAAAGTCAGAATGCACACAATGATTTTCTGTGAAATCGGTCAACTGAAATCTGGCTGGCTCTGACTTTTGGCAACTAGCTTAGGCTCATCTAGACTAAATAGAGGCAAATATGGGCAAAAGTTGTGTCGTGTTTTTCAGCTTTTATTGCTTTTTTGTTTGTGACATGATTGAATGCTTGATTCTGATTGGCTAATATCTGCTTCACCACATTATTACCAAATTGTTACAAAGTTAACAGAGCATCAGATTTTTTTTATTTATTTTTTTATTAATTTTAAAATCTGTAGAAAACAGCAGCTAGATGAAAGATGATTTAGATGACTGCATGTCTGAAAATAGTGCAAAAAGTAAGGGATAACAATTAAAATCTGAAACGCCTGGTTTTAGACCAAAATAATTTATTAGTCCTTCAAGGCCTGCACAGTGGTCAGAGCCATTCCTCTTCCAGAACAGGGGCCAAGTCACTATGTGATGCTGGTGGAGGAAAATGTTTTCTGACTTGCTCCTCCAAAGTGCCTCATAAATATCGCCATTGCACAGTTCTCTTTTCAGAATACCTACATGTCATTTGACCTGGACCAATCATGTACTATTGGAAAGAATTAGTTGACCTTTCATAGATTTCAAATACTGTACACAAATACGACTGTAATTATACCAGCTGCTGTTATTGGTGCCGAAATGTTAACAGAGTTTGATTCATGACTCTATAAAGGCCAAACATCTGCTGTGTGCCTGACGTCAAAAAGCATCTCCCTTTCAATCAAACAGACCCTGTTACCAGAAATCCCCATTTGAGGTTGTACTCAGCTTTCCTTTCTTCTGTGGAACACTGGAAAAGGATGTGGATCACAATCAAAATTAGACAAACAAGATGCAATAATAAAAATGAAATCTGGTATGAAGAAAATGATTGAGAAAATGAAACCAATTTTAAAGAAAATTTAGCTCATTTGCATACATAATTTTAGCATCGGAATCAGTGGTTTTCACATCTGTATTCAGAAAAACAGTTCTACTTGTGCTGAATAAATTAAAAATAATGTAATAATACAAAAACATTACATTAAATTGTATTCTCTCACCTCAGTAAACTAATAAAATATTCAAATCTGTTATATCACGAAACATTTGATTTCTAAATTTTTTTTTATTATTATTATTTTTTTAATAAAACCATTAGAAAAGTGATATTTTTTATCAGTGTGGGATATGCGGCCATTTAGGAGCATTATGAATAAAGAATTCTGGGGCCGTATTCACAAAACATTTTATCTTACCACTAAGAGTTCTCCTAAATAGCAGTAAAAGTTCTTAGCTAAGAGTTTTCTCTTAAAACCTATTCACAAAGCTGTTGAGACAAAGTTTTACTAAGGAATAGACTGAAGTCTTAAGCTAAGAGTAAGGGCGGGGTTGATCTCGTTGCTATGGACTATGCCCACAGTGATTGGCTGATGTGGAGGAGTCAGCGATTTAATCATAGAAATATTGTAGAATGAGGTGTCATGTTTCCATATTCAAATAAAGGTTTTAAAATGTAGGCTAATTAAACTAGTATATACAGTTAATTGTCCACCTCTTGGATGTCTCAAGAGAATGCAGAATTCAAGCAACAAATTATGTTTTATAAACAAAGTTTGGGAGGAGCGCCTATAGTTACTTTGACAGTTTTCTGCATCCTTCCGCCACCCCGTCCCTCATTGGGGATACGGGGAGAACTTTGGGTTTGGGCTAAATTCCAAGCTCGGAGCCCTCGATCCCCTTGGAGAGTACACCAAATACGCTTATTATATATTTTATAACTCTAGTCAATCATTTGTAAGTGTGAACTCATGAAAACCACTGCCACAGGTAATCGGACAATCTTTATTTATTTGTTAACGATTTATTTTTGGCTCCTCATCGTAGATTCAAATCTATAAATCAAAATGTATTGCATTTATGAAGAAAAAGTTCAGCACCTAAGGCTCTATCGCTATTGCCTCAATGGTGTACAGTGTCTTTGGGTGGATTAGGACTGTTTGTGGTTTGGTTTGGTGACTTAGGAGTCCTCTTGACTACTCCTAGCGTTTCACAGATTTAGGAGCTAGTTTTCGCGCTAAAATGCTTTGTGAAATACTCTTAGAGCAAAAATTTAGGACTCCTAAAATTAGATCTGACACGCCCATTATTTTTAAGAGCTACTTTTAGCCTTAAGATGTTTTGTGAATACGGCCCCAGGTCAATAAGGAATCAAAATAATCCTATTTGCTTAATGTACATTCCTGGTCTTTTTGTTAATGATTTACTTGAATTGTGCAATTTTTCCCTCCCTCTCTGTTTCTACACTAATCTGGCATGATTTTTTTTTTTTTCTATACTTTGAAGGAAGGTTCCCAAAAGCATCATGAACAGGGCCATCTACTGTTGAAATTTTTGTTATAACTACAATTTTGCGGGGCGAATTTTTTCTTCGGGAACCCAATTTTATCTGAGTAGGAAGGTTTCGCAAATATTCCAGCTTTTTGGCAGATGCTATTTACAATAATTCCACCATTATCTGATTGAACTGCTGACAACAGATAAGTGTCGTGGAGAGTAAGGCGGGTGCCATTAGCTTTTGACATAACCAACCCGAGTTTGAATCCAAACTTCTTTTCCCTCTCTGCATGAATCCCTCTTATTTCTTCTCTCCTGGCTCTATTGTAGTATGTAACACCCATTTCAGGGGTTTTCCTGCATTCAAAATATTTGGTTGCTACCAAAATGAATCTTTGTCCCCCCACAGATTTATCTGATCATTTTATGTGACCTGCCGTTCTGCAGTAAAGGTACCCGCTGATAAACGGCTGCTTCAAGTGCTATGTGTCAAAGGTTTCTATTTACAACGTGTTATTGCAGTGTTGAGCTTTGTAGCGAATCACAGACATATCTGTTGACCTTGTGAACTCAGTGGCCAATCAAATGTTTAATTTAGTCAGAATCCACTGAAAACTGCAGAACTTTTGTTCAGCGCGAGTTCTGCACAGCTTAATTGATTATAATGGGAGTTAATTGACTGTTCGCAAAGACCCGCCTCCTTTAGTTACTATTGCTATGTCCGACAAGCCATGGCGGTCTCACGCCACACATTATGTTCTCACTCAGTGAAAAATACATCGCGGAGCAAAGAGGACACTGATGACGCGTCGACAGACAAGACACAGCAGGTTACTTCTGATATGAAACAAAGTGTCGAATTTTTAAAGAAATTTAAACAAATACCATTTTGTGGCACTTTAATGTGTCATGACAGATCACTGTAGCGCCTCAGTTCAAGCGGCTCATGAACCGATCATCTCTTCTTACTAGTTAATTTATATCATCAAATAAACATGAAATAACCACATTTCAACCACAGAAAGACGTCAGTACACATCATATTTCAAGTTCAAGTCCACCAACGTTAATCTACTAACTCCCCTAACTGCTTTGTCGGACAAAATGGCGGATTCGGCGTTATGATTGGTTAGATTGCCTGTCGATCAAACTCCCGGCGAAGGGTCAATTGGCTAGAAGTTTATAATTGTGTATAATTTTGTTTCTAGAAGTTGTAAGGGTTTACTAAGTGACGGCAATGCCAAATGCAGTGTGCTTTAATACAGCAGCATTCAAGCTAGCTGTTACTGTGAACACATCTTTCACAAAGATCAACAAATCATGCTCCATATTAAAACTGCAATTATCACACGTCTTATTTCCAGAATTCCAAGTAGCACACTTCCTATAATTTGCCTCTCATCAAGTATAATTGGATTTGTTTTCTGCTGCCAATATTCACACATCTGAATCTTTCAGGTGTAAGGACATGAACATTACTACATTTAAAATGTGTAGTGTTTGCCTGAAAGTTCAGTTCTTGATTACATAGTGTTATGTTTCTTAGCTTAATTTCCATTAACTTTAATTCATTGCTAGTTGATCGACATAAACGCTTAATGACACCCGAGCTGCTTCGTCAAACTAATGAGCATTAAAGACAGGCTGTCGTGGCTGGAGTGTTCATTCATTACAGAGAGGGACTGAAAATGCGGGACAGCAGCCCGTATCTGTCACACTTCATACACCCACTGAAGCATTGCAGCATTACAATAGCCTACCTGGACCAATATCACAGAGCAAACATTTGCTCTCATAAACAATGCTAAAATGCCTCTGATGCTCCATTATATATGTTTATTATTAGTAGGGAGATTTGAAAAAATGGTTAATGTTGAAGTCGGCAGGAAATCGAAAGTGATTATTATTTTCTCAATGCATGTTACTGGTCTTGTTGTGAACAATTCATCTGTGCACTTCGTAATTAACCGCAATGGCATAATTTGGTCTTCCTGTGACTTACTTGACATCTATAGATGTGGTCACATTAGTGAAATGTCATTAAAAACATTATCATGGATCCATTTTCCATTGTTGATAATGAAGCACTGATCCCACAGTTGTCGCTTTCAAACCCAAGCAGCTTTGTTGGTCAACACAGCGAATCTTAAACCTGTTGAATAAGTTAAACCTGGTGTGGAAATCTTTTGCCATCACACCTTATGTCGTTTGTGAGGCCATGCCAAAGTTAAGCCAATCTGGTACTCAACGCCCACTTTTCATAGTCCAATCAAAAACGATGGATAAAATTAAGTCAACGCACGTTTTTTATTGTTCAATAAGCCATTTCACTTAAAATATGTCACAACATGGTAGTGTTGGTTGTTGTATGTCAACTTTAAATTGCCTGAATTATGTTAAAAGTAGTTTTAATGACTGGAAGTATATGAATAGAAGTATTTTGATCTGAACTTTATGATTGCATTATGGTTTCTTCCTAAATCCATTTTATGCTAATCTGTTTAATATTATATATAAAAATATATATATGTATGTATGTATATATATATATATATATATATATATATATATATATATAATATGTATATCATATCTTTAATATCTTTGCCTTGTTATTTATCAAATTTTAGGCCAATAATGTAAGATCAAGTTTGGTTTTATTTGGATATTTCAGTATTTTTCAGTATTATTCTTTTCATATGAAACCAAAGAAGTGCTTGTATTGGAGGTCATAAAGAATTTTTTTTTATAAACCTCAGAAATGTGCTCCAGCTCCAAGCTGTTTTTTTTTTGTTTTTTTTATAAAATGTTATAATGATTATCCCATTAACAGCCTGAAGAAACAGACAATGACACATGGTTGTTTGGACAGGGTGTTGTGTTCTTTACTATGTGTTCATTGTTTCTAGCTTGAGTCAACACTGCATGAACAAACCCAATGTGCACGAATGTACAACACTGTGCAAAAAAAAAACAACAAAAAAAGCATAAATACACAAAATATTACATTACGACAGGGCATCAGATTCACATCATGCATGCAGACACTGCACGCTTTTAGCGAACATGGCAGGGGTGTGAATTTACACCGGCACTAAACAGACTTAGTTTGTTTAGTTAATTAAACTTCCTGATCCTCCAGAACATTATACAGACTGTTAGTGGGTCATTCTCAATAAAAACAAACAAACAAAAAAACACGTTTGTGTGATAAATGCATAAAAGGATACTGAATTTATTCACATTATTTGTTAGATTTACATATTTAGTTTCTAATGCAAACACAATTAAACAATTCTATTTTGAAGTGCTTTGAATTTAGCCAGTTTGAATGTTCCCATTCAACACCATTAGTTTTTATAGGAAAAAAATCCAAAATTTAGCTTTTAATGAAATGAAAATGTCATGCTTTGTGTACTGTAGTTTTTTTTAAATTCTTTATGAATTTTCTGAGAATAATTTCTGGTTTTTCTTTGTTCCTGCACTTTGTTCAAACCTGTTACACGGTGCAACCTTTCCCTTTAAATAGTTCAACTCTTATTGGATCTTTTTTTTTTTTCCGGGAAAAAACAAAACAAAAACACATTGCTCATTGCATAAAGCATTGCAAATAATGTGGTGTTGTTCACAGTGATATTTGCTAGCTAAGCTAAGGCCGTTATTACACATTTTTGTACTTCAAACCTGAAACATTGTCAGTGTAACAGTGCTGAAACAAAACAATAATAATCATGGGTTATACTTTTTTTCTCTCAGTGTAATGTATGATTTATTTAAAGCCACAACAAAACTGAGAGATACTACCAGAATATATTATATTATAATAACTTATTGAAATTATAAATAAATTCCACAATTACTGGGTAACAGTTTAAAAACTGACCATTTGTTAACTACTAATCTGAATTTGTGGGGGAATGTATCCCCCTTAAGGTGGCCCCCCAATGTCTATTGGGGTTACAACCTAATGGATTTATGTTCTGGCAATATTTCCTGACAATGACCCTAGTAAAGCATGTAATGAGACAGTTTTTGCAGTTTTTCTAGACCAATATCAAGTCTTTAGCTGCAGAAAACTATAAATATGTTTCTTTACAGTAACCATTACATATGGTAAAAGCAAATGTATTTTAAAGACATATCCATGTTTTTGAATGAAACATTTAAGGTGATTTTAGTAGCTTTGAGAGCAGGTATAAAGCAGACATGCATTGTGTTAGGATAGTTTAAACTTTCTACATCAGCTTAACTGTAAACATACTATATGGTCAAATGTATTTACACTATACAGAAGCCTTTCTGTTAACACCATGTACTAACCAGATGATGTGCTAAAGCGAAGAGATAAGATCTCTTCCATCTGAAACGTTGTTTTACCCAACCCTGATCGCTTGGTTTTGATTTTGGCAGCTGGGTAGCCCCGTACACGGTGCAATTTCATTGCTCCAAAGTCCTATACTACACAACTATTCATTAAACACCAGATATCTTCCACACCTGGATAAAATACAGCTTAAATGCCTTTTATTTTTGTTATTTACATTAAATTATTACAGTTAAATTAAATTATCCATTCTTAAGAACCGCCATGGCAGTGAAATGTAATTTTTAACTTTTCATAAAATACACACTTCTACAACACATTAATCCCTAAAAAGCTATTTAGGTATTATAATTTTGGTAACACTTTACAATAATTAACATTAGTTAACTACATTAGTTAACATGAACTAATAATGTCCTGCACTTCTACAGCATTTGTTAATCTTTGTTAATGTTAATTTCAACATTTACTAATACATTATTAAAATCTTGTTAACATTAGTTAATGCACTGTGAACTAACATGAACAAACAATGAACAGCTGGATTTTTATTAACTAACATTAACGAAGATTAGTGAATACAGTAACAAATCTTAACAAATGAACCTTATTGTAAAGTGTTACCATAATTTTAAAGGGTTAGTTCACCCAAAAATTCACCCATTAATTACTCACCTTCGTTCATCTTCACAACACAAATTAAGATATTTTTGATAAAATCCGATGGCTCAGTGAGGCCTACATTGGCAGCAAGATAATTAACACTTTCAATGATTTCAGTAAACGAGGCTTCCTTACATCATAAGTGTTTTGAAATTTCAATGGTTCACCACTGGGGGGCGTGACGATTCACGCTCCGAACCACTGATTTGAAACAAAAGATTCGTAAAGCTTCTAAGCTTCATGAAGCAGTGTTTTGAAATCGCCCATCACTAGATGTTGTTGAATAAAGTTATTTGTCATTATTTGTTTTTTGGCGCACAAAAAGTATTCTCATCGCTTCATAATATTAAGGTTGAACCACTGTAGTTTTAAATATGTTTTCTGGGCATTGAAAAAGGGAGTGTTCTTGCTGGCAATGCAGGCCTCAGTGAGCCATCGGATTTTATTAAAAATATCTTGTGAGCGAAGATGAACGAAGGTCTTACGGGTGTGGAACAACATGAGGGTGAGTAATAAATGACATAACTTTTATTTTTGGGTGAACTAATCCTTTAACTAGTATGAGTTCATACCAAATGGTCTTCTCACACAACTGATATTGTTAGCTTGGTATCCTTGGTTAAGTAATCCTGGTTAGGGTTCTGAATTTTTTAAAACTGTACATTTGTAAACTTTGTAAAGCTCATCTGAATAAAAATAAATTAATAATAATTAATAAAAGTGTTTTAATAACTTCTGTGGCAATAGTTATGACTTTAATGTAATTGCCTTCACTGTTTGATGCTTTAACTGCTTTCCTCAGATTCTGAAAACATGCTGTACAAAGCACATTAATATGAGACAAGCTTTTTTTATGATTTTATGATTAATTGTCTACTGCTAAACAACTTGCTGTAACATTCTCGCAAATATTTTGTCACACCATCTCCAATGCTGCAATTTCCGTGTAAAGAGGGTTTCATAAAGTGTCATTTTTAAAAGGAAAGTGGTATGCTAAATGTTTTCCGCCTCTATATGAGCCTTGATGTTCATGATGTTCTATGGTTGGTGATTATTGGTAAACCGAAGGAACACGTGTCTGTTTTCTACATGTTTGTGGTAAGTGCCAGTTCCCCAAATCGACATTAGTTGTTTGTGCTTTAACATTCTGTTCATTTGTCAACATTGTTCATCCAAATTCTGTGGTTTACATGCATGGAAGAGCCTGTTTAGCGATGGGCATTATTTCACATACTTACAGTACATTTCCTTTCCATCACCATAAACATCATCAATTTTGACAGGTCCTCTGCTGTCAATGCTTTAGTATTTGGTTCTAGTACACACATTCATGAAGACTTTTCAGACTTCGAAGTCTCATGGTCATGATATTTCTCAGTGCACACCATCATATATGCGTTGTCTCTCATCAAGGCCTCACTGAGGGAGGCTGCAGTAGGTCTTGCTCTGGATGAGGGAAGGACAGGGAGTTTTGGGCTGTGGTCTTTACTGCGTCTCTGGGGAAGCAGCAGTGAAAGAATTCCCGGATATGGTTGAAGACCGCCTTACGAAAGATGATGAAGATCCAGGGGTCCAAGATGGGGTTAAATGCAGAGAAGCGGAAAGCCATTAGATTCTGCTGATCATTCCCAACCGGACTAATAGCGTTCACAAAGCCACAGATCTGAGAAGGGAGAGAGAGAGAGGGATTAGAACAGTGGGAGATTAACAAAACACAAGACTTTTTAGGTTTGCCAACAGTCACATATTATACAGAACTGGAACATAATTGCGTTAAGTATTATATCCAATCGTGACTCAGTTTATCCCATATTATAGTGCCTTACACCCAAACAGCTGAGAGCACTTTAGCATTTATTGCAGTTGAAACCTTTTCACAATTTCATAAATGTCAAAGATTAAAATGACATCAGAATGGAAAACAAATTGTGAAATCCGATTTTCGTAAGTCTTTGAAGTGAAGTATCAAGTCTTATTTTTTATTTTTATTGTAATGAAGTCCAAATGAAGTGTCAAATCTGTTTTGTTGATAGCTTTCTATTGTGTGCCATAGAAATAAGCCCTGTCACAGGACAATTCATTATGATATACTGTATACAGTTGCTTGAAAAAGTATGGGAACCACTTGCAGAATCTGTAAAAATTAAAGTGAGTAATTTTAACAAAATAAGAGAGATCATATAAAATGTTATTTTTTATTTAGTACTGTTCTAAGATATTTTACATAAAAGATGTTTACATATAGTCCACAAGACAAAAAAATAGCTGAATTTATTAAAATAACCCCATTCAAAAGTTTGGGAACCATTGGTTTTTAATACTGTGTGTGGTTACCTGGATGATCTACAACTTTTTTTTTTCTTTTTTTTTGTGTGATGGTTGTTCATGAGTCTCTTGTTTATTCTGAGCAGTTAAACTGAGTCCCTCAGTTGTCCTCAGTGTGAAAAGACGGATCTCAGAATCATACAGTCACTGCTGGAAAGGGATCAAATATACAAAAAAATCCTTGAAACTGAAGAATCTGCAGGACCTGGAGGATTTTTCTGAAGAACAGAGCTCAGTTTAACTGCTCAGAACAAACAAGAGACTCATGAACAACCATCACAAAACAAAACAAAAAAACAGTTAAAAAAACTTTTGAACGGGGCCATTTTAATAAATTCAGCTTTTTTTTGTCTTTTTTTTTTTCGTCTTGTGGACTATATGTAAACATCTTTTATGTAAAAATATCTTACTCAGAACAGTACTAAATAAAAAATGACATGCATTTTGTATGATCTCTCTTATTTTGTTAAAATTATTCACATTTTCACAGATTCTGCAAGTGGTTCCCATACTTTTTCATGCAATTGTATATTGACTTGATTTACAGCCATGATTCTCTTGTTTATAATTTGCCTAGGTGAAAGCCAAGTTGATGTGTGCATAATGGTGTTTGACACTTTAGAATGACATTAAAATTCAACAGATGAAGTTATACGTCAATCCACTTCAAATGGCATATGTGATAAAAAGAAATAAAGTGTCCCTTATTTTCCTCTGCTGAAGCTGGCAAAAGTCTCAGACTATTGTAGTCTACACATAATTTTATTTAAAAAAAACACACAATAACTATCCTTGCTGTGTGTAATAATAATAACCACATGATTTCAGGGAGAAGATGTTGGAAACGAGACAAAGCAATGTTTGTTTTTTTGGGGAGCATAGTTTCTGGAACTGTCCGGAACTGTCAAAAGGACACTATTTCAAGACAAAACAAGTTTTCACTGAAACCACAAGGAGTAGCACAACATCCCTGCAGAAATGTCCCACTCTGAATGACTGCGTTATTATCAGTTGCACATTTCCCGCAATAAATATTTAACAGATTTTATGTCTAGTTTTGTGATTAAGGCTGTGTTCTGGAAATACACGACTGCTGGCATAGTTGTTTCTGTGCTGCAAGCGTTTGAAGTAAATCTCACAATCTGATGAGAACTAGTTTTGTCTTGAAATCATATCCATTTGGCAGTTCCAGACTCCAGAAACTATGCTATGGCTGTAGATGAGAAGAATCACAGCAGATGTGGAGCATCCCATTCCACTGTTCTCAAGAGCTCCAACTCCCACAATTTCATCAGATAGGATTTTAATTACTGCGTAGGATGTAAAAAGAAAAACCGCCTGTCAGATGCTAAATGGCAGCCGTTAAAATTTCTGCACAGAACTTGTTTTTTTATGTCAAATACTTCTTCATAAAAAAGGGAATCAAGGCACGTTTTGGATTCCTGACATCTCATTCCTTAATCAGTTTTACATCTGATTATTCAAATATTAAATTTATTCTGTAACACTTCTCTATAACTCAATTACTTCAATATGAAATTAAAGATCAGCTGATATATGGAAAATAAAAGTGCTTATAGTCTAGTATTGGTGCTTTACTCACTTGTATTATTTATTTAGAATTTAAATCATATTGTTTTTCAGGTTGCAAACTGCAATTCTGCCATAGAAGTTCATCACTGAATCACTTTTTAACTGTCTGACACCTCTTTCTGCCCCCTTATAATTGTCTGATTAGCTTAAATGTTAGGAAAATGCTTAGTCATGCTTAGATGATCTAAATGGTAGTTTCCGTCTAAATGGTAGTTTCTTGTGAAAAAGTGGGCTTTTTGTTTTATTGCCAAAGAAGAAGAGATTGATTGATAAAAGATTGATAAAATCTTAGCACTTAGTTTTACTTCCCCATATGTGGCTTTGGTGCTAATGAAAAATTAGAGACAAAGTAACAGCTAATATTTAAGGTCCAGATGGTGCTGTATGACAACATCTTGCTTCAGGGCTTATTTTTTTTTATTTTTGGCTGAATCTCCTAAAGGTGCCAGCATTTGTCTGTGTTAATGACTGAAATACAGGACAAATTTCCACTTATCGGATAAGTGCTTTCAGGCAACACCTGTGACTAATACCATGCTTAACCCTGGGTTAAGTCCTTTTCTAACCCTGAGTTAAGGCCCCTTTTAACTCAGGGCTATGTATGTACAGGTGCTGGTCATATAATTAGAATATCACCAAAAAGTTGATTTATTTTACTAATTCCATTCAAAAAGTGAAACTTGTATATTATATTCATTCATTACACACAGACTGATATATTTCAAATGTTTATTTCTCTTCATTTGATTATGATTATAACTGACAACTAAGGAAAATCCCAAATTCAGTTTATCAGAAAATTAGAATATTACTTGAGACCAATACAAAGAAAGGATTTTTAGAAATCTTGGCCAACTGAAAAGTATGAACATGAAAAGTATGAGCATGTACAGCACTCAATACTTAGTTGGGGATCCTTTTGCCTGAATTACTGCAGCAATGCGGCGTGGCATGGAGTCGATCAGCCTATGGCACTGCTCAGGTGTTATAAGAGCCCAGGTTGCTCTGATAGTGGCCTTCAGCTCTTCTGCATTGTTGGGTCTGGCATATCGCATCTTTTTCTTCACAATACCCCATAGATTTTCTATTGCATTTCCTTGACACAAGGCATGTAACACATGTCTTGCATACGTCTGTGCGTAGTGGTTCTTGAAGCACTGACTCCAGCTGCAGTTCACTCTTTGTGAATCTCTCCCACATTTTTGAATAGGTTTTGTTTCACAATCCTCTCCAGAGTGCGGTTATCCCTATTGCTTGTACACTTTTTTTCTACCACATCTTTTCCTTCCCTTCGCCTCTCTATTAATGTGCTTGGACACAGAGCTCTGTGAACAGCCAGCCTCTTTTGCAATGACCTTTTGTGTCTTGCCCTCCTTGTGCAAGGTGTCAGTGGTCGTCTTTTGGACAGCTGTCAAGTCAGCAGTCTTCCCCATGATTGTGTAGCCTACCGAACTAGACTGAGAGACCATTTAAAGGCCTTTGCAGGTGTTTTGAGTTAATTAGCTGATTAGAGTGTGGCACCAGGTGTCTTCAATATTGAACCTTTTCACAATATTCTGATTTTCTGAGATACTGAATATGGGATTTTCCTTAGTTGTCAGTTATAAACATCAAAATTAAAAGTAAATAAACATTTGAAATATATCAGTCTGTGTGTAATGAATGAATATAATATAGTAAATAAAGTTTCACTTTTTGAATGGAATTAGTGAAATAAATCAACTTTTTAATGATATTCTAATTATATGTCCAGCACCTGTATAGTATATGAGTAGTAGTATATGAGTAGATTAGTGCACCAGGATGCCCTATGGGAAGAAGGCAAGCCGCCGGAGGCAGTGTGATGCTTTGGGCAATGTTCTGCTGGGAAACCTTGGGTCCTGCCCTCCATGTGGATGTTACTTTGACATGTACCACCTACCTAAGCATTGTTTCAGACATGTACACCCTTTCATGGAAACGGTATTCCCTGGTGGTTGTGGCCTCTTTCAGCAGGATAATGCGCCCTGCCACAAAGCAAAAATGGTTCAGGAATAGTTTGAGGAGCACAACAATGAGTTTGAGGTGTTGACTTGGCCTCCAAATTCTACAGATCTCAATCCAATTGAGCATCTGTGGGTTGTGCTGAACAAACAAGTCCGATCCATGGAGGCCCCACCTCACTACTTACAGGACTTAAAGGATCTGCTGCTAACATCTCGGTGCCAGATACCACAGCACACCTTCAGGGGTCTAGTGGTGTCCATGCCTCGACGGGTCAGGGCTGTTTTGGCAGCAAAAACGGGACCAACACAATATTAGGAAGGTGGTCATAATGTTGTGCCTGATCAGTGTATATTGCCCCTCATTTTAAGATGGGACCCTCCAAAAATAAAATTCTGGCTACGCCCCTGCTGGGAAGACCTGCATAGTTTCTCTTACTGGCAAGAACTGCTACTGTTCTGTGTTCAGTGGAAATCTTCATCACGTTCCACAGTTGCAGAGCTGTGATGTCATCATTTATATTCAATCATCACAGACACATCTAGACTCAACACTGACACCTGATATGCTGAAGTACAAAGTGTACTGGATGCTGAGGGGCCAAAAATCAGCTGCAAATAGATTTGTGCCTTGATAGATCAGTACCTTTCATCCAACGATTATGGTATAAAACATATTAGTAAACTATGAGTGATGCTAATGACCCTGTCACTGATGTCTCAAACAATTTACGGTAGGTATCCACATCTTCAAGAATATAAATTGCCACCCAGTACTACCAGCTCTGGATTGTCAGCGATCACTTGTTGTCAAAATACCTCTACAAACACACCCCACAGCATTCCCCTACATGTCCCTAACACCTCATATGGTTCTCCAACACCCCGGTGGGCCACAAATCACGCTATGACTGATGTCTCAGAGAAGACGCCAGTTGGACTATGATATTGAAGTGTCTTTTGGATTTACCACCCAAACTTTTCACACACAAAGTGACATTTGTGTTTGTGCGAATGTGAGCTGCTCTACAAAGGCACTTTATTTGGAGACAAGTGCGGCCGAGAGCATGTCAAAATGCAAATTGGATATAATCAGTAGTGGTTAATTTGAAGAAATTCATATGAACTGCATCAAAAAATGAACAACAAAAACTGCTCAACTACCGTTGAAAAGAAGTCTCTTATTCTCATTTATATAATCAAAAATACAGTAAAAACACTAATATTGTGAAATATTAAAATTTAAAGTAACTATTTTTAATTTATAAATAATATAGTTTAAAATTTAACTTATCCCTATGATGGCAAAGCTGAATTCAGCAGCCATTACTCCAGTCTTAACTGGCTATGTTTCCATCCAACCATTTTTATAAGAATTTTAGGACATTGCATAAAAAAAATGCTGGATGGAAACACCAAGATGTGCATATCTTACTTGCTCACAGCAGCGTGTCGTGTATGTATTGGCAGTACTAGCAAGTCCCGTGCTTACTCTGCAGCAGCGGCAATAACCAACAGCAACAGAAGTGTAGCAGATCTATTCCGCTAAGAACAAACATATTGACACTGTCATATCCATTACCATGCCAAACCTTCCAAGAGTTGTCATGACAGAACAGCATTTATTTGAAATAGAAATGTTTTGTATTGTAAGATTATGATCTGCTATATAAATATAAAAAAGAAAGTCATACATGTGACATAGGAGTAAGCAAATGATGACAAATTTTCCTATTTAGGTGAACTATTAATATAAATCCCTGAGTACAAAGATCACTTACATGAGAGAATCAAATAATAAGAAATAAAGCCCTCTCTCGGACCCTTGAGGTTAACAGCTGCAACGTTTTACTCCTCTACAGAGTTTTGTTACCATATTTATTTATTTATCCTCTACTTGAGTTTCAGGTATTTGGTGCACAAATTTAGAAAGGGCAGAACGTGGCGACATCAGATCTCTTTATCAATGCGTAAAACAATTGTGAAGGAACTATTAAGGAAATCAGTGTATTGATAAGAGTTGGAACTAGTAAAGCTATTTTTGTGAGTACCATATTCATAACATAGGACTGACCGTGTCTAAACTGTTCTTAAGGCAGAAATGAATCATCTTATTTCACTGAGACAACCCAAGAAAAACTCCTACAAGTGATTATTTCCTGTTTAAACATCTACTTGGTTTGTATTTCACCTATAACCTTTTCTTTTTAGGTTTGAGCAGTTCGGAAAGTGTGAGCACTGCTAGGCGTATCTTGACAAATGAACTATGAATCTGACTAATTTTGCAAGTTAGCATGCTTATTGGGATTACTAAAGATAACCCATTCAATGCATGAATTCCTCTCCACATATAAACACAGCACTCTCCATTACCACTTCCACAGTCATCCACAGTCAGAGTGTTTTTCCATCACACATCATCATTCCCTTCATTTTCTTCTGCAACTGCCCACTGGCATCTGTGTACTTTCCCTTGTACTCTCAACTCGTTACATATGTGTCAGTAGCTGACCTTACAACACAATGAAAAACAGGTATGCCAGTAGGCTTTTAGAAAATATAGACTGAAGGAAATTATGTAATATATACTGTCATACTGAGGCACTTGCACTCTAAAAAATGCTGGATTATTTTTTCAACCCAAACGCTGGGTTGAGACTGCTGAGAAATTATTACTAAGAAATCTGATGACTCTTTCTGTAGCTCTATTTCCGGTCCCACTTCTGGTTCAACTCTATCATTGCTCATTTTTACCTACGTATGTGTGTGACCTGCGTGTATGTTATGTGTTTGTTAGTTTAGTTAATAATTGTGCACAATAGATGTTTGGTTCTGACTCCGTCTGCTAACAAATTGCCTCTTAAATGATTTAGATCTTGACTACATGCTCTGAGTAGTACTGTACAAATAGAATGTTGTTTTTCCATAACCTGGAAATGAACATTTCTTAGACTTAATAAACAATTAACACTAAGTGTTCACTGGACGAACAGGTTAATTGATTGTAATATTAATTGAATGTAGCTACATCAAGTTAATCTGATTAACTGATTCACATATTCATAATTAATCATCAAAATGAGTTATTAATAATTATTAATATTTCCCCTTTGAGTTAATTTCGCTACATTGTTAAACCCAACAAAATATGTGATCCATAACAGCCTCCCTTGAAAATCCAGTGACTGCACGTTTTGCTTCAGTATTACTATTCTATTCTGGTAAAGCTTAGGCATTATGAAACTGCATGTGGCAGTGCCTGGTAAAAGTCAATATCAAATAAACCACAAGTTTCTGTCTAAGTGTTAATACCTTTCTGCCAGGAAGTGCACCACTCTGCACCATTTACGCACACAGAACGTCTTTTAGCTCATTAGACTTCACAGGTTCAGTATAAGATAACATCTAACCCTCCTTGTGCATCTCACAGTTCCCTAAATAGCAGCAGGTCAGTAACACATCAAGCTTTTCTGTCATTGATAATTAGATTGTGCTTCACTATAAAAGAAATTAAATAAATTGAAAGACATTTACTGCAGAGTTGAGTGAGAATTCGGGTAAATACTGACACAAATGAAGGTGGATGAATAGTCACGTATAGTACAAACCAAACTCAACAATGGCCATCGGCAAAACAGGAACTCCTATCCTCCCGGGCCTGTTCGACCACTTAAAACTAAAGAAAAGAAAAAAAAATAGAAGAAAGGGAAGACCATTTGTTTTAACAACCCTCCCTGACTGTGACTCCTTGCACAATTTTACCTTCTTCTCTTTTGTTCCTTCTCTTTTTTGTACCAAGCCTTTCCTGGCACCATTACAAAACTGAAATATATTTGTATTTCTGTGTCAGGGTGAGTGTTTAACTGTAAACAATTTGAAGTGCTCATACTCAGAACAAACAAGTATCCCAGAGTATTAAATATGATTACACTTGCCATTTTCGGAGTGTCTATTTACACTAAGTGCAAATAGCCTGCCTTGTTGGCAGAGACTATTTACACTAACTCCGCCCACCAATGTCTGGTTGGGCCAGACAAAAGTACAGAGATATAAACTCGCAATTGCAAGTCTCGCAATTCTGACTTTTGAGTTATAAATTCCAATTCTGAGGAAAAATACTTTTTTTTTCTCAGAATTGCAAGTTTACATCACGTAATTCTGACATTATAACACGCAATTGTGACTTTATGTCAAGCAATTCTGACTTTATAACACGCAATTCTGACTTCATAACACGAAATTGTGACTTTGTATCTCATAATTCTGACTTTATAACTCACAATTGTGACTTTATATCACGCAATTCTGACTTTATAACATGCAATTGTGACTTTATATCTCACAATTGTAACTTTGTCATGCAATTCTGACTTTATAACTTGCAATTGCGACTATATCTCACAATTCTGACTTTATAACATGCAATTGTGACTTTATATCTCACAATTCTGACTTTCACACGCAGTTGTGACTTTATATCTCACAACTCTGAATTTATAAAACGAAATTGTGACTTTGTCACACAATTGTGACTTTATAACATGAAATTGCGACTTTATATCTCACAATTCTGACTTTATAACTCACAATTGTGACTCTGTCACGCAAATCTGACTTTATAACACAAAATTGTGACTTTATATCTCAATTCTGACTCTATAACACGCAATTGTGACTATATCATGCAATTCTGACTTTATAACACACAATTGTGACTTTATATCTCACAATTCTAACTTTATAACATGCAATTGTGACTTTATATCTCACAATTCTGACTTTATAACACAATTGTGACTTTATATCTCACAATTCTGACTTTATAACACACAATTGTGACTTTATATTTCACAATTCTGACTATAACTCATAATTGCGACTTTATATCTCACAATTCTGACTTTATAACTCACAATTGCAACATTATATCTCAATTCTGAGAAAAAAATTAGAATCGCGAGATGTAAACTTGTATTTGCGAGAAAAAAAGTCAGAATTGTGAGATAAGTCGCAATTACCTTTTTTATTTTTTATTCAGTGGTGGAAACAAGCTTCCATACTAACTACTATTTACACTTATTGCAAAGAAACTGCTATTTTTACATAGTGTAAATAGCATCTATTGCTATTTGCACTTAGTGCAAATAGACACAGCCTTCAGTTTTTGCCTGCAGGACGATAAAACAAGTGAGAAAATCCCATAGACTCATGGCACCATGGAGGACCCATGGCAGCCATAAAGAGTTGAAAAGTGCCGGTAAGCACAAGCCATGTTGCAATGACTTAACAACACCCCAGCAACCACCAAGAACATTCTAGCAACCGCATGGCAATGTGCTATAAACCACTCAGAATACACTGACAAATGCATAGCAACACCACAAAATGTTGTGAATAATTTACCAGTGTTGTTTGAATTAAAACTCTAAACAGCTAAAGTAGGATTATTGTACAATAGCTAGTGCTATCTTTTCACCATCTTACCACATTTCAGAGTGAGGTCATCACATTTGGCAAGATGTGAAATAATTACAAAGAAAAAAAACATCTTGATGTGTCATTGAAAGAAAACTTTTCAAACTGTTAGTGATGACAGATGGACCGATTTACTAATTTGTATATCACTATACAATTTGACTTCAAACTTTTAAGAAATAAAACACTCCTCTTTTATGTTTCCCTGGAGTGTAGCTGAACCTCCCAACATAACAACCCATTTGGAGACTAATCTGTGATCTGTGTGAAATATAAGAAAAGAAGGCTGGAAATGAACATGCATCTGTCACAAAGGATGATCTCCAGAAAACACCATGTTTTGTGACTTGACTGTTTTACCTGGAGGCAATAAACAAACCTCAACCATGAAAGCGGTTTCGGATCATCATTACTCATTAGCATGTACCTAAACACAAATTTCCATGTAGTTTCTGGCAATATGTCAGTGCCATTGTTTTGTCTTAAGATGCACTCCAGTAATGTTTTTTTTTTTGTTTGTTTTTTCTAAGAAATGTTTACAAAAGCTACTTTATTGTCCTGATTGATCTATTAAGGTCTAATCCTGGCTTAATCTAAGCCCTGTCTGTGAAACCAGGCCATTGAGTCACAACTGAAAGGAATAAGTTGTACTGCAAAATATAGTCACATTGCAAGATATAAAGGCACATTGTGAGACAAAAACACATTGTGATAGTCATGATTATGAGAAATAAATTCACATTGTGGTATATAAAGCCACATCGGAAGATATGAAAGTAAGTATGCCATATGACTGCCATTATCACTGTAACATCTGTCAACTATGGGCAAGAGAAGTTTTTTTTCCTTTTTGACACTGTACACATAAAGTTCAGACAGGAAATGACTAAAGCAGCTTTACTCACATGATCCATTTCAGTAAAAGAGAGAACGCTAGCGTTGATATTTAACATGACCTGAATTTTATTGAAATTCCAGCCACAGTGCAGTAGATCAACAATCTAAGCCGACCCACATAAGAGAAGTGAGCATTTCTCACTGCACAGGCTCAAGCGTCTGCAGGACAAACCTGACTCTGTGTGATAGCATCAAAACATATCAAAATATCAAGCCAAGACACCTCGCCAACTGCAAAAGTAACAAACATGAGAAAAAAACAACACAATCATTATGCTAATCATGTTCTAAATAGAAGCTTCAACAGGAAATCTGACAGTTTGAAAAAAAAAAAAGACCTCAGGTATGTCTTTTAGACTTTCATATAAACTCAAAATATTTCTTATTTAGGAGAAACGTTTTAAAGGTGCTGTATCTAATTGTTTGACTGTACTAAAGCATAAAAATATGATATGTTTGCAGATATTCAGGAAACATGCCAAGTTCACATATTTGTTTCTCAGGAAAACAGTCCTACGGCCAGTTATTTAAAATGTGCATTCCGTATTGGAATGTCTTTGTTTTGGACTCTGTGATCCCGCCCACTGGCAATTTACCCAATAGTATTTCGACACCCAAGGTTGCCAGTTGGCGGAAAACACAGCATCCTCAATCTGGCAACCCGTGTGAGCGTCGAGTCTGAGGAGGAGAGGGCAGGGGGAAACAACTCTGTCCAATATTTTGAATTTGGACTGCAGTACCCATTTCAACCGCTAGTTTTCAATATTACTTACTGCACATTTAAACAAAGTTTATGCTTAAATGAGACACTAAATTAAATCTCTTCAGCTATAAAAGACTGAGTAAACATTCAACATTGAGTAAACATTGGTCAGGTGGCACTATAGAAAGTTGATTAAATCTTTTTTATGTAAGCATTAAGGTATGAGAGGCTGTGCTGTATTGTGAATAAGTCACGGCTGAAGGACGTTGTTAGGCACGACACGAAGCGGAGTGCCTGCAACCCCTTCAGCTGTGACTTATTCATGATATAGCACTAGCCTTGAGTACCTTATTGCTTTTATTAAATGGTTACCACACAATACAAATATTAAAGCCAAAAAATATGTATCAATGCAACTTTCATGAAGTAAACTTTCACCAAAGCCTTCCTTCCGTCGGAAAAATAGTCCCTGACCATGAACAGCAACTGAAGTTACATTATTACACCAAAGACTGTCTTTATGAGCACGTCAGTCAGTAGCGAAGACTTTTACATTGAAAAGACCAAATTGTTGGGAACACGGAACAAGACGCAACTGACAAATGCTTTGACTAGTGCTGTCAGTCACGGGAAAACCGCTTAACTGTTAAAAGGACAAGATAATACATCAGACATTTAAACAGATTCTTTAGCATGAACATAAGACTGACCTGAAGGAAAATGCTATATCTGAATGCAGGTAATAAACTCACTCAGTCGATCTTTTTCTCACAATACTCTTCTACATGATACAGTAAGCTTCAATGAACAATATCAATTGAGAACATACTGGTTGCTAAGGGTGTTGTGTAGTGATACACAGAAGCGTTGGGTGAAGCAGTCATAGCCGCGTTTTACCGTGAATAAAACACGGCTATTGTCCAATCAAGGACAGGAATTAACCGTTTTATAAATGTATTAAAAGAGAGAATGAGACCAGCGCTTGGAAAACACATTGACTACGTTTACATAGACAGCAGTAATCTAATTATTGACCTTATTCTGAATAAGACAATATTATGATTAAGGTGTTTACATGAGTTGCTTTTAGAATATTCCTTTCATGTTCCTGATTTACATATTATAGAACATAGATCGATTAACACCACAGTTCGTCTTCATTATGGTACCAAATACAGTTTTGGGTGTTTGATTTTTAATTTTACGAAAGCTTCAAGTGCAGTTAATTATTTGACATGCTATACATGCAAATACATACGGAGCCTCGCATGTGACATGCAAGAAAAAAATAAGTAATGTGCATGATTTATACATCGCCTACTATTTATTTTCCCTCTAATGTGCAGGGCTCTGTAAGTAGACAATGGTGGATACAAATTCTCCAGCAACAGGCCTCCAGTGTGCTTTCATTTGGCAACATTTCATTCATGCCACCGCAACAAACTCCGAGGTACTGGATGAGAGATGAGGTGAGAGGAATTTGATTTGTGGTTACTTGCTTGAAGCTTGCTCACTTGTTTGCCGTCAAACGGTTGACCACTGCCGTGTGTGTATTGTGTTCCGTCACAAAATGCGGTGAAAACTCCCACATGACGTTAATAGCGTGATTAATGTGTGTACATGTCTATAATGCACTCCGATAATGTGAATAATTATCTGTTTTCTATCTGTTATACAACATCTGACATGCTTTAGAAAACAAAACATGTTGTGCGTGCTTTCGGTATGCCAAAATCGGTACGTCAATGAATGCTTTTTCAAGTTAAATTCACTACAAACTCTGAAAACATGGTATTCTGTTGTCTCATCATTTAGAAACACCCTACAACTGAAAACAATCCCAAAGGCTGTAGGTGAAATAGTGTATTTTGAGAAAAAAAAAAAGAATTCCCAAGAATCTTTCGTCACTACCAAGAAAACAAAGGCAGTACTATCTCATAATATGCTTTGAGAATGAACTTTTCCTCTCAGATGTACAGTAAATACAAGACTTTCATACTTCTACAGAAAGAATACCACAGGCCCCAAATGTCTAGGGATGCACTGAGGCACACTGTGCTCTTTATACAGTTGAAACAATTCAACTGATTTTTTTATCAGTCAAGTCGTTTTATATACTGACCACATGCCAAAATAAATAAAAAAACACTACTTTCATATTATTTTATATACCCTCAACATCTCAAAAAAGAAAAGGTTCCCATAAGAATGTCAACAACATCTTTCAACAGAAAACTTGGGGAATTTGTGTCTAGAGCAGTGGTCTCAAACTGCTGGCCCGCGGGCCATTTACAGCCTCCCCTTCCCCTCCACCCGGCCCGCAACTGATCTAAAAAATAAAACATAATCTGGCCTGCTAAATTATTATTATTATTATTCTCTAGCTGCTACCGGTCTGATATGCAAAGAAAAAGTTGCAGTTCTATGGAACCATTCACATATCGCGTCACATAAGTGGCCGCACCGCTTTCTCCTTCTTTCCAAAGTGTATTCACTCCTGTGGCGTCTGTCATTGCTATGCAACCATGAGCCGCGCTCTCCGCTATGATGAGGAAGTTTCAGTAAAAGAAAAATTGATTTCTAGTCTTTGCATTAGCTCTACTACTAGACAGGCGCGTATTAACACAGCCTAGGGGCCCCGGATTGGCCAGACTATTTTTTAAATTATTTTAAAATAACAAAAAAGACCCCCATTGGCCCATAAGAAACATTTAAAAACAAAATAAGCAGGTGATTGGAAAGATGTGATATTTGGGTTAAATCTGTCCAATCAGCTGCTGATCAAATCATGTCAATCATTTTCATTTACGTCACTGCTATTGCTAGACGGCACAGTGGCAAAAGGTCCGAAAGAAATTATGATAGTAGAGCACAAAAAACAGAAAATAAGCTTCAAAGGTTAAAAGAACAATGTGAACTTTGTGCTTGAATGTTAAAATGGCCCTCCTATGAGGTGTCAATCACAGCAACGGCCCCCAGCCAATTTGAGTTTGAGACCCCTGGTCTAGAGTTACAAAAGAGATCTCAGTAGCTATTTTTTTTATCCAAAGTTGTGAATTTAACTTTGAATATTGCATGAAACATTTGCGAATACAGCACAGTTTCCATCCAAACCAAAATTCCAATTCCATTCCAACAAAATCGTCACTTGCTGAGAAATTGGAGCACAATATCTGTAATAAAAATGGAACTTGCTGCTCTTTTTTCATACACCACAAATGACTTGCATCAGAACATGCAGATGGAACGCAATAAACACGGTCATGTTATCTTGCTTTCAAATGTCTAATGTTTGCAAACGCAATCGTGCGAGACAGTTCTGAGAGGGAATTATACCAAACCATTTTGATGACAGAATTTGGCTTAGGCATGAATGACCAAACCAAACACTGGAGATGCTGTGCAATGAAATTGGTCCATTGGTTAGTTTAGTTTTATACACATCTTGGTGTTTCAATTAAGTTTTTTATGCGATAACCCCAAATTTGCATAACAATTAGTGAATGGAAACATAGCTAATACAAAAAAGTTGGGACACTGTACAAATTGTGAATAAAAAAAGGAATGCAATGATGTGGAAGTTTCAAATTTCAATATTTTATTCAGAATACAACATAGATGACATATCAAAAGTTTAAACTGAGAAAATGTATCATTTTAAGGGAAAAATAAGTTGATTTTAAATTTCATGGGATCAACACAACTCAAAAAGGTTGGGACAAGGCCATGTTTACCACTGTGTGGAATCCCCTCTTCTTTTTATAACAATCTGCAAACGTCTGGGGACTGAGGAGACAAGTTGCTCAAGTTTAGGAATAGGAATGTTGTCCCATTCTTGTCTAATACAGGCTTCTAGTTGCTCAACTGTCTTAGGTCTTCTTTGTCGCATCTTCCTCTTTATGATGCGCCAAATGTTTTCTATGGGTGAAAGATCTGGACTGCAGGCTGGCCATTTCAGTACCCGGATCCTTCTTCTACGCAGCCATGATGTTGTAATTGATGCAGTATGTGGTCTGGCATTGTCATGTTGGAAAATGCAAGGTCTTCCCTGAAAGAGATGACGTCTGGATGGGAGCATATGTTGTTCTAGAACTTGGATATACCTTTCAGCATTGATGGTGCCTTTCCAGATGTGTAAGCTGCCCATGCCACATGCAACCCCATACCATCAGAGATGCAGGCTTCTGAACTGAGCGCTGATAACAACTTGGGTTGTCCTTGTCCTCTTTAGTCCGGATGACATGGCATCCCGGTTTTCCAGAGAGAACTTCAAATTTTGATTCGTCTGACCACAGAACTTTGCCCACAGTCCATTTTAAATGAGCCTTGGCCCAGAGAAAATGCCTGTGCTTCTGAATAATGTTTAGATATGGCTTCTTTTTTGACCTATAGGAGTTTCAGCCGGCAGCGGCGAATGGCACGGTGGATTGTGTTCAATGTTTTCTGGAAGTATTCCTGAGCCCATGTTGTGATTTCCATTACAGTAGCATTCCTGTATGTGATGCAGTGCCGTCTAAGGGCCCGAAGATCACGGGCATCCAGTATGGTTTTCCGGCCTTGACCCTTACGCACAGAGATTGTTCCAGATTCTCTGAATCTTTGGATGATATTATGCACTGTAGATGATGATAACTTCAAACTCTTTGCAATTTCTCTCTGAGAAACACTTTTCTGATATTGCTCCACTATTTTTCGCCGCAGCATTGGGGGAATTGGTGATCCTCTGCCCATCTTGACTTCTGAGAGACACTGCCACTCTGAGAGGCTCTTTTTATACCCAATCATGTTGCCAATTGACCTAATGAGTTGCAAACTGGTCCTCCAGCTGTTCCTTATATGTACATTTAACTTTTCCAGCCTCTTATTGCTACCTGTCCCAACTTTTTTGGAATGTGTAGCTCTCATGAAATCCAAAATGAGCCAATATTTGGCATGACATTTCAAAATGTCTCACTTTCAACATTTGATATGTTATCTATATTTTACTGTGAATAAAATATAAGTTTATAAGATTTGTAAATTATTGCATTCCTTTTTTATTCACAATTTGTACAGTGTCCCAACTTTTTTGGAATCGGGTTTGTATCTCATACTGTTCTCAAATTTGTCAAGAAGTCAAACAAGGTATATTTCAATATAAACAATTCTCATCAAACATTGGCTTCTAAGACCAAATAATCTAAGATCCACATTCATCTGCATCACACACAAACCTGTTTTTGTAAACATTCAAGCCAACATTCAAAGTTTGTTTAGATGAACTTTCCTTTTTATTTATTGTTACCATTTTTCCTGAAGTATTAATGTCTTAAATGGTGCACACTAAGGATAGTTTAGGACATCAAAAAACATTAGATCAAAGCAAGTACGCAGCCACACATACAGAATTTGTGTGTATGTATGTGACTGTTGCTGTTGACTTGAAACAAGCTCTCAATTTCATGCGTTCTCGTGTTCTGAAGTGTCAGAATGCGATTTATAATGCAATACAAGAATGCTTTGCATTCTCAGTGTTGCCACAGCGGGTGTTATAGTGCACAATGCCGTGTTGAATTTCTGAGGTCACGTTCTCTGCAAGTCTGTTGTTATAATAATGGCCAAAACAGATGGAAGCTCTGCCAACATTAACTTTTTGGAAAGACATGCTAAAATGCAAAGTGAAATCATGTGTGAGGGAGTTGAAAGATTTAAAAATATACATTTAATAAGAAAAAATAACTTTTAAAGTTTAAAAGCAAGAAATATGTTTAAAGAACATTTGCACACAAATGTGCACATATAAACATTTAAAGGAATCTGTGACATCTTGTAGGACGTGTAGAAGTAATGGTATAAAATTGTAAAAATGTATTAGTCTTATTACTGTTACAGTGTAGACGGGCCGGAGACCAAAGATGTAGATTAGATGATTTATTTAGACACAAGTAGAGCAGTGGGTGACAACAGGTGAGTTCGCTGAAGTAGTAGAGGTGCAAGTAGAATGATGAATAGGTAATAATGTCCTTTACAGTTTGCAGGATGGAAGTGGGAAGATGGCGGTGGCACATCTGGTGGTGGTGAATTACGTCAGCGGTGGACCCCTCCAGAACCAGCAACTGAATGTTCTCCACATGAAGAATTCCGACTTGAAGTTGAATAGATTCAGCAATACGACTAACTAGTCTTCTACCGACAGGTTTTCAAGTTATTGAATGGATCTGGTAGGTTGACGGCGTTGTCTTGGTCTTGAGGTTGAGTTGGCGGCAGAGGGTACCGGAGATGTAGGTAGAAGCAGTGGGTGACAACAGGTGAGTTCGCTGAAGTAGTAGAGGTGCAAGTAGAATGATGAATAATGTCCTTTACGGTTTGCAGGATGAAAGTGGGAAGATGGCGGTGGCAGGTTGGAGACGAGGAAGGCTGACAACACTCACACACGGACTGGGAAGCACAGGAGGAAGATTGGAGACACGTAAGTAGTACAGGGAGTCCTTTCAGTAAGTCAGAGGTAAGTACCTTGACGTGAACGAGACCAGACAATGAGGGTGAGTGTGTGAGTGTCTTTTATGCTGGTGCTGATGAGGTGCAGGTGTGGGCGATTAGTACTCAGGGGATGGAGTGCGCTGTGATTGGTGGATGTTGGAGCCTGGCGTGTCTGTGACATTTACCAGGGAATTTCCTAAATGTTATCGCCTGAAGTTACTTGTAAAGGTTATGCCACATGAATAGAAAGTATGTTCAAAAAGTTCATAACCTCTTTCAATATTATCTCTCATCACTATTTTTGTTTCTTAAAAGAGCTAGGACGGTCATTCTAAAAGAAAAATGATATCCTGATAAAGATCAGGGAGTATTGAGTATTTTGAGCTGTAGGTAATATTTCAGTCAGAGATGAACGTGGGGCTGAACCTTTAAAATATACTGTAACATTAAAATTTATGTCTTCATTGTTTGTTTTAAATCATAAAAGGGAATTCATGAAACTGTTTGAAACTCCCGAGAGGCGAAAACTGTTTGTGAACTGCATAAACATTCAATGCCCTTGTAGTGTCATGAGATATTTTTATGATCTTACAGGTCATGTCGTAAGGTTAAGCATACAACACAAAAGAACTAAACTAAAATGTTCACATTCATTTTAAAAATAAATGAATTAATAGTTCTTACAGAATCCAAGACAAATATCAAACATTTGGGATCACTCACTCAAAATTCATGAACAACATGTTTGCACAAGACAGCAAACACACATTACTCTCTTTGTGGTTGTTGTCATGGTTTGTAACAACAGCTGGTGCATTTCAACAAAAGACTACACATTTTAAAAAATCTGTTGTATAGGTATACAAGGCTGCTGGCTATAGACTGGGGTTTTTAAGATAAGGCCCACAAACCTACATTTTTTCTGTGGACTGGCAAACTCACGACCAGAAATGCACTTTGGACACCCTTTTTCAAACACAAGTAATATTTATAATGAATCCTTCCTCTTTGTTGCAGTTAATTTGAACTGTTTTTAATTTTAAAAGTTCTTAATTCAACCACTGCAATTAGCTCATGATCCAAAGAATGAGTATGGTGCAAGGATGTGAGAGAGAAAGAGAATAGAAAATAGACGTTGTGATGCAAAACCACCTCATGGACAAAGAGTTTACAACTGTGACAATGAGTACTTATCAGGATCAACTAAATGCTGGATTTTAATGAATAGTAAAAGTTTTACAGGCCGGTCTGTCATTGACTTTACACTTTCAAGCCCCTAAACTTAACACTGAACAAAATGAACTGTGATTAGTTGCTTGACATGTCAATCAGACAGCCTCTGGGCGGTCCTTGGTCAACGAAAGCTGCTATAATGTCAAGACCTTCTGCTGTCAATCTGAAGGTCTAATCTAGGGTTAGTAGAATAAATTGACATGCTTGCAAAGTTACTTACAGTCAGTAGAATGACTGTTGGAGAGCATCAAAATAAAGTCTTAGAAGATATTAAGCAGACAGTCTCACAATACTCTGACTTAAAGTTGCAAAGTTACTTATAGTTAGTAGAATGTCTAAAGTGGACTATCAAAATAAAGTGTTACCATATTGATTTCAAATATTATTTTAATATTATTTTATTGGGGGGTCTTTGGCATTAGAAAGTTTGAACACGTATAGAAAAAATCAGTAGCGAACCGTGACTCTCAAACCTTGGCATCAGACACTTCCACATATGTTGATCATAAATCATTAGACTGGCACAGAAGCCGATTAAATGTGTGTAACAGACCGTATTAAACTTATGATTTGGGGAAAAATGTTACTATTATGCAGAATTACAGCAAATGTGCTTGGTCACTAAGTTAGTAAATTTACAGACTAACCAGTAATTCTGGTTTTCTCAACTGATCACTGAATCACTGATTTGAAATAAAAGATTCAAAGCAGTGTTTTGAAATCGTCCATTACTAGATATTGTTGAAAAGTCGTTATTATTTTTTTTTTCTCGTCGCTTCATAACATTAAGGTTGAACCACTGTAGTCACATGAACTTTTAAATATATCTTCAGTACCTTTCTGGGCATCTGAAAGTGTTAATTATCTTGCTGTCAATGGAGGCCTCACTGAGCCATCGGATTTTATCAAAATCTTAATTTGTGTTCTGAAGATGAACGAAGGTCTTACAGGTATGGAATGATATGAGGGTGAGTAATAAATGACATTATTTTCATTTTTGGGTAAACTAACCCTTTAACATATAACAGTGGCAGCTAGAATAAAATCAGTCACGTAACTTATTAGATTTTAAATAACTTACCCAAACA
The DNA here is from genome assembly GCA_037101425.1 of Elopichthys bambusa. NCBI lineage: Eukaryota > Metazoa > Chordata > Actinopteri > Cypriniformes > Xenocyprididae > Elopichthys > Elopichthys bambusa. The sequence continues at coordinate 26,145,486 of CM074444.1, read as the reverse complement.
GCAAATTCCAGCCATAGCTTTTTGATTGATGCTGTCATCATCCAGTTGTATCCATGTCTTATAATAGCTTTCAAAAGCTTTGGCTTTCTGCACAAAATTAAGCTCTGGTGTAGGTCTTCCTTTGCCGATTAATTCCAGCTTTTCTTATAAAGTTAATCTTGAAACCGACATGGATAATAAATTAGTAACAACAATATCCTCATCATTAATGTTGCTTGCGGTTTCCAATAGCGAATAGCGCTAGCTGTTTTATCAGCTGTTTTTCCCCCCCAAAGACTATAGAATAACACAAGACACTTCACTCGTATTGTTTTGAATGGGAGAAAGTGCAATGTGCAAAATGGCGGAATAGGTCCTGCCTTCTAAATAAGAGCCAGTCGCCGATTGGTCATCGCGTCACTGCAGCGGCCATTATAAGCTCTGGTTCCTATAGAAACAGTCAGACACGCACTTCCTAGATACTCACTTAGGGCTGCACATGCGCATTAGCTTGATCCAGCCTGAATGATACAGTTTTTTTTCATGATTCGAGCATTTTGAAACTAAATTTATGAGACAGTTGTTGTCAGACTTCATTGGTGATTCCCCTTTCAATGAGAAAGGAGCTGCACTTGCATGCCCGAGAGGCGTTTCAAAGATGGCCGCCGAGTGAAATTACTTGTCTTAAAGGGACTTTGGTGCCCCACAGTGGGCAGAACTTCATAAACCTACCGATAACAAGCCTCACCTATTAAAAGGGACGATATGATTGGTCAATTTTCCAGTCAATTGAAATTCGTCTCTCATTGACTTGCTATGGCCTGGCACAGCTGGACCACCAATCACAGAGCTGAAAGCATTAGGTGGAAACATCCTAATATGGAGAAAACGAATGTCAACACAACACATCTCAAACTGAATAGGCAGATTTGAAGGGTTTATTTTCTCAAAAAGATTTAGATGTTTATTGTCAAATTATGAATTCCTAAAATAACATTAGAACTGATGATGGTTTTACTTTTTAAAGTTTATAAATATTATTTTTACAATAATTTAGGCCCTCTCTGGGGGCCTAGAGGGCCCTGACGGTTCCCCACTGGAAAAAATAGACTGGAAACTAATTTGTTTATGTTGCTCACTTCAGACTTGTAGGTCTCTGGAGTTTTGAAGAAGTTCAGCTCAACAAACACAATGTGCCTCATCAAAATTTGTTAAATTTATACCAACTCAAGTGACCTGGAGTTTGTCGTTTGTTTGTTTGGTTGGCTCTGGGTTTGGGAGATTCTGAGCATTCGGCCATTAACAAGAGCCACAACACCACAAGCAACTATTTGAAAATCCCATTCAGTCAGAATACAATATAATAATGTTCACTTTGTGATTCTTTCAGCTGGGGTAGGACAGGAAACATCTTTTGACAATCTGGCCATTAATCACAGTTAAGCCCTCTGGTATGAATTTGTGTTGATGTTCCCTTTTTTTTTTTACATGGAACTGACATCTGTCATACTGCAAATAGTTTTTCCATCAAATAAATGCAAAATAAATTGTTTTATTTACTCAGTTAGGAAGTTCCAACAACTCACAAAGTTCATGAACACAGCAGGTGAGCTGGATCAATGCTTTTGTTTGAGTTCAAACAAGCCTACATTGAAAATGGTTTTGTGTCTTTCAGTCCCACTTCCCCTCTTCCCAGCATGCAATGAGGCATGAATAATTATGGTTACGGCGTTGGGATATTTGACATTTTCCTGTACAGTACATTTCTAATAGGAAACATGGGATAAAGTTCATAATACTGAGTAGCTTAAATGTAAAGGACAACAATTTTCAAAGAATTTGCATGGCACATTTTAAATCATTAAATTAAGTTCAGTCAAGAAATAATTAAATTAATTCAACTAAAAACCTTGCTTTTATTTTATTAAGTTCTACGTACACCTTAACATTTTACATTGTATGATCTGAATATGATCTTGTTTCTCCTTTTTTAATTATACAAGACTTTAATTACAGTTAGGAACAAAAGAAAAGAAAAAAGCCAGATGAGCTCATGGTAACTAATACCGGTGGCATTTTAATTATTGATTATTAAGAAAAGGGCTGGTTTAAAGGCCTGAAGAGACAGACAGTAAAGCCCAAACCAATTCAGCCATGCAGCAATATTTATTTATTAGTGTATCATGGCTTGTGGTGCACTGACAAGCAGTGATGCATGAATCTGTGGTGACGGCATCATTGACTTGAGCTTATCAAACTCAATCAGTTACTTACATGACCAAAACTGCAATCAAAAGCTTCCTGTGGAAAATGGGAACTCCTAAATAAGACTTTATGTTGGAGGGGGCTGCTTACACAGTAATCCAAAAGTTGGTTTGGCTATTAAATATAGACCTTTTCCCAAAGGAGCCTTGAGCATTTTCTCTGGGTCGTCTTTCGATCAATTTCGTTTCGGTTTGTGTAATACTGTATATCGCTGGGCCTGCATGCGTTTAATGGTATAATCTCAGGCCTGGCTGAATATCTGTGATAATGTGGGTTTCATATGACACTATTTGGTGTGCTGATATTATTTGATTTCTATTTTTTTATTAGTTTGAAAGGTCATTGCAGCGAGTATCAGGGATCATCGTGTTCTTCACTGACTCCAGGTCAGCATCTCTGGAGACTTGGTAATGTACAAGCTTACCTCACTATTAGTTACCTCACATTATTATTATCCCAGTATTGATCAGTGCTTTCATGGTGGTTATTACTTCCTTCAGCTCAGATAATCAAAAGACAAATAGACTTCAAAGATGGTAAGATCAGCAATTAGCAAAAGTGTGACCTCCAGTGATTAATTCCATCACTTTAAATGCTTCAACAACAAATGTTCAAGAACAACAAACAGCCCAGAAATGCAAACCACAGCAACTTCATGTTAAAAGGAATATTACAGGGAATATCCCATGTTTATTGGGAATAAACATGGGATATTTTGTTAAGGTCAACATGACATCAAAATGTCATGTTGACCTTAACAAAATATCCCATGTTTATGGAATTTTCCATGTTCAATACAAGTTAAGGTCAATCGACAGCACTTGAGGCATAACGTTGATTAATCACAAAAGAATAATTTCCACTTGTCCCTATTTTCTTTAAAACAGGGTTACAGTAGCTGTTTCCATCCACATATTTTTTTTTTTTTTTTTTGCAAATTTTGGGATATTGCATAAACGCTGGATGGAAATGGCAAAATGTGCATAAGTAGAATGTGCAAGTGCTCAATTGAGGCAGATCATATCTGATAACAAGACGAGCAAATTATGATGGAAACACATTTACTGAATATATTCCTCGATGTGCAACTCACATGACTGCCTCAACAGAGGATGTAAATGCATCTCAAATATTGTTTAGTCATTCTGAAATGCCTGAGCCAAAGTCTGTCATCAAAAATGATTTGGGATAATGACCATCCAGAACGCAAGATAACATCACCGCATTTGTAAATGCGTTTCATCTGTGCACTTTAAGTAATTTATTATGTAGAAAAAAGAGTCACAGTGGCTTCCCAGGTTGCAGCACCTTCCATTTATATTATTGATACTTTGCGCCAGTTTCCCTGTTAAAGGCATTGGATATATGGGGTGCTTTATTTGCAAATGTTTTTTGAAATATTTCAAATTTCTACATAAGATAAATTTGCAACTATGGATGGAAACATAGCAAGTGAGGTACTTACAATGGAAGGGAATGTGTTCATTATAAGTGTGTCACTGTCACTGTAAGCCAAAAGAGGGAGCAGTGGAAATTCATTTTTGTGGTGATCAACATTATGCCTCAAGTGCTGTCGATTGAGCTTAACCTGCATTGAACCAGGAATGTTTCTTTAAGGTCAACATGACATCAAAATTGATTTTATTTACTTAAAGGGATAGATCACCCAAAAATGAAAATTCTGTCATCATTTACTCACCCTCAAGTTTCAAACCTGTATGAATTTCTTTCTTCTGCTGAACACAAAAGAAGATATTTTGAAGAATGTTGGTAACCGAACAGATGATGTCCCCTATTGACTTCCATTGTATTATTTTTTTTTTTTCCATACTATGGAAGTCAATGGGAACTAGCAACTGTTTAGTTACCAACATTCTTCAAAATATCTTCTTTTGTGTTCAGCAGAAGAAAGAAATTTATACAGGTTTGGAACAAACTGAGGGTGAGTAAATAATGAAAGAATTTTCATTTTTGGGTGAACTAATCCTTTAAGATATTAAACATGTAAGTTTATCTACAAGCCAACTTGTGTCCTACCCAAAAACGGCCATAATACGCTTGCAGACACATTCTTGATCGGTACACAGTTCAAGAAAGATAGATTAATCACATGGACTATTTAATAAAATCAAAGTAGATTCTTTTCTCATAAAAGGAAGGGAAATTAAAATCACTGTTTAATAAAACGTACAATTATTTCAGCCAGAGCTGAAGTTTCAGGCCTCTGCCGGGAGGGTTAAAACTTATTAGATGAAGGTCAAACAGAGAACTCAAACAAATGCAGTGGGTCTGTTTAACTTTGTGACATTTCTGCACACAATAAGACTAATGAGACACACAATATCGCAATAAGACTGATGACTGCAATAGATGTAAATGACAAAAATGGAATGTATTAGCCTAAACCTTATAAACAGGTGGCAGATTACAGTTACACTGAATTAACAGTGCTGAAATAGGGCGATCAAATGCAATTCAAGGTTAACGTCTACTGTATCTCTATTGAGCAAACACTTATGCCTGACAGCAGTTGCACATTAAATTAAATTCAGATGACAGAGTGATTAAAGGTAGCATGTCATTTCCTGCTCTGTGTTGTGCGATAGATATAACAGACTTTGGCAAATACCCAGTGCCATAACTAGGTTTTTGTTAAAGCTCTCTCTTACAGGCACACTTGGGTGTTTCTTCTACTATGGGATCTTTTAGCTCTGTGCACTTTTAAACTCTCTAAAAACACACTCTTCGCACCTTCAGCAGTAAACGGCAATTTATCCACTAACAATGTCTGAACGTTAATACATGAGTTTATATGCATTTTTTGAAAAGTTTAAACATTAAAACAAACTTTATTTTATTTAGGAAAATGGGAATAAACTGAGAAAACTGAGTCTAATGTTATAGCTAGACTCTTATGTATTCTTCAAAATACACAAAAGTGAATATTTTTTTCACACATCTTGCATAAATTGTTGAAATTACAGCTTGATTCAAAATGACGCACAATCAAAATATTCTATACTAACCTTACTAACTAGTAAAAAACTGGAAGGAAATGATGCCACAATTGAGGGACAGTCATAAATAATGAAAAACACCATATATAAAAAATTACCACACTTTTAAAAATTTAATAATTTATATTTGAAATATTTTCATATTTCTAGATAGAAAAAACTATAAAATCTATGCATAAAAGATGGTAAAAATAAATGATGAAGGCATGTTAGAATTGTAACAATTAGAAAAAAATCTTTTTTTCCAAATCAACCCCTGAAATATGTGTATATATCTGCAGTTGAAAAAACACCCACATATGCAGTTTTACACATTCTGATACACAATAATCTTAGAAATATGATCATATACAAACTGGCCCCCTGTCTTCTTCTCAGAGAAAAAACATGAACCATGTCTATTCTAATATTGTGACATAGTTCCTTCCTCCTCTGCCTCCTTCTGCATACAGCCTCTCTCACAGGACCAGCTGTACCCTGTGCCAGTTCAGAATGGAGACATGCCTTACAGTTTAATGTTACAGAGGTAATATATGACATTTGGGTGGGTGTAAATGCTCATGAATCTGAGTCTGTGTGTATGGAAAGAATATCACAATGGTTTGGTTATGTAAACTATTTGCTTTGGATAAAGTATCTAGTGTTTAATTTCAGGTGACAAACAGAGCATCTTATGAGACAAAGGGAATACTATTAGTGTCATCTGTCATCCTTTAATATATTGCAGAGATGACATGCTTAAGTGTATAATACAGCTGGGAGGTCCTGACTAAGATGCAAAAAAAAAAAAAACACAAACAAAAGCGAGACAGATATATATATATATATATATATATATATATATATATATATATATATATAACCATTCTCCTCAAGTGACAATACTATAGAAATTAAACTTAGATATATTTTAGAGTAGTCAATGTGCTGCTTGTATAGCAGTATATATTTAATGTCCTCTGAAAATAACTCAACATACAGCCATTATTGTCAAAATAGCTGACAACAAAAGTGAGTACACCCTAAGTGATAACAGCTGTATGTTGTTTAACCATGCAAAGCCACATGTCCTATTCATCATGTTCATGTTTTTTCTGCCTGACAGGACTATGCAAGTGTGTGTATCTTGTATTACAGCAGTTAAAATTTGGTGCTTTGAGTACAATTCTCTCACACTGATCATTGGATGTTCAACATGGCACCTCATGGCAAAGAACTCTCTGAGGATTTGAGAATTAGAATTGTTGCTCTCCACAAAGATGGCCTAGGCTATAAGAAGATTGGTAACACCATGAAACTCAGTTACAGCACAGTGGCTAGGGTCATAGAGAGAGGTTTTCCAAGACGGGTTCAACTCGAAACAAGCCAAAGAAGTTGAGACCTTGTGCTGTGTGTCAAGTGCAGAAGCTGGCTTCAAAACACAGATGCATGAGTGCTGCTAGCATTGCTTTAGAGGTTGCAGAAGTGGAAGGTCAGCTTGTCGGTGCTCAGACCATAGACCGCACAATGCACACTGCAACAAGTTGGTTTGCATGGCCGTCGTCCCAGAAGGGAGCCTCTTCTGGCTCACAAGAAAGCCCGCAGCAGTTTTGCTGAAGACAACCTGTCCAAGAGCATGAATTACTGGAACCATGTCCTGTGGTCTGATGAGACTAAGATAAACTTGTTTGGCTCAGATGGTGTCCAGCATGTGTGGTGAGGAGTACCAAGAAAACTGTCTTGCCTACAGTCAAGCATGGTGGTGGTAGCATCATGGTCTGAGGCTGCATGATTGCTGCTGGTACTGGGGAGCTCTCCTTCATTGAGGGAAACATGGATTCCAACATGTATTGTGACATTTTGAAGCAGAACATAATGTCCTCCCTTCAGAAACTAGGCCGAACGGCATGATAATGACCCCAAAAACACAAACACAGCCAAGATGACAGCTGTCTTGCTGAAGAAGGTGAAGGTGATGGAGTGGCCAAGTATGTCTCCAGACCTAAACCCTATTGAGCACCTGTGGGGCATCCTCAAGCAGAAGGTGGAGAAGCGCCATGTGTCTAACATCCAGCAGCTCTGTGATGTCATTATGGAGGAGTGGAAGAGGATCCCAGCAACAACCTGTGCAGCTCTGGTGAATTACATGCCCAGGAGGATTAAGGCAGTGCTAAATAACAATGGTGCTCACACAAAATATTGAGACTTTGGACACAGTTTTGACATGTTCACTTAGGATGTACTCACTTTTGTTACCAGTTATTTAGACAATAATGGCTGTATGTTGAGTTAATTTTAGAGGACAGTAAATCTGTACTGCTATACAAGCAGCACATTGTCTACTCTAAAGTATATCCAATTTTCATTTCTATAGAATTGTCCCTTGAGAACATAATAATAAAATGGTTGCTGAAATGTGAGGGGTGTACACACTTTTTTGAGACACTGTATATATGTATGTATGTATAATGAACACATTAAATCATATACCCTAACCTAAAATACAAAGAATTAGGCTATTATTCTTAAAAAGATTTAGATCCACAATTTTACACTTGTTTAAGTGATTTTAGTATGTTCAAAAACAACTGATCTCAGAACTGAACTGATCTACTCAGAAAAACACTACCAATCTATTTTAACCTGGTAGAGGAAAAACAAGGCCAGTCTAATCCAGTCTTCCAGGGTTGTCAAGTTTATAACGTGTCTAAATTAAAAGCTAACAATGACACAGTGGTAAAATAACACATCAACTGGCATTTAAGATTACAATCCAAAAATAATAACCTTTGTTATGTAACGCATGTCCTAGCTCCCCCACAGCACATACACGCCCAGTGAACACAACACACAACTCAAAGACTACAACTAAACCTCACCTACAGTTCACTGAATGGGTTGAAGAAGGTAAATATGTGCTATTTTTCACCAAGGCTGGCTGATTTGTAAAATGCAGACTTCTTGTTTAGTCAATCACGTGAATAATCTCGTAAGTATGTGTTAGCAGGAGGCCATTTAAAGGCAAATTATTATTTTTTAACTGATCTTAGACTAAACAACTAAATAATTTGCCACCAAATTGCAAAGACAATCTTAATGATCTTTTAAAGTAGAATAATTTGTTTTAAGAGCAATTACAGTGCAAGCAGGGCTATTTCCAGTCTATCGCATCTATTTAAAAGAATGACAAGGTTTGGGAAAGAGTTCAAAAATCCAGCTAGATCAGCAGGAATTCCAAGTTGGTCCTGGCTGGTTTTTGCTGTTTTGAACTGGTTCTAGCATGTAAATACTTTATTGTGGATTTTTCATCAGGGGAAACAAAGTCACCAGACATAATTTTCAATGATTTTGAGAGTGGTAAAGCCTCACAGGACAGAGAGGTTTCCTAAAATGCAGACAACTTACATGCACTTGTCTCAACAGTTATACTAAAAATCAGGACCCTTAAGAGTCACTTGACCAATCAATTACAGGACCAGAACTAAATGTTGTAAAATAACATCAATATTGATTCTGATCCTCATCTTAAAGGGTTAGTTCACCTAAAAATGAAATTTCTGTCATTAATCACTCACCCTCATGTCATTCCAAACCCCTAAGACCTTCGTTCATCTTCACAACACAAATTAAGATATTTTTGATGAAATCCGAGAGGTATCTGAACCACACATAGGCAACAACGTTATTGCACCTTTCAAGGTACGGAAAGGTAGTAAAGATATTGTATATAGTCCATGTGACTACAGTGGTTCAAACTTAATGTTATGAAGCGAGAGAATACTTTTTGTGCGCAAAAACAAAACAAAAATAATGACTTTATTCAACAATTTCTTCTCTTCCCTGTCATTCTCCTTTGCTGATTACATTGTAGACGCAGTGCAGCGCTTCCAGGTTCAGCACAAAGCGCTACCAGCTTTTGTTTTTGCACACAAAAGTATTCTTTTGCTTCATAACATTAAGGTTGAACCACTGTAGTCACATGGACTATTTTAACAATATCTTTACTACTTTTCTGGACCTTGAAAGGTGCAATGATGTTACTGACTATGTGTGGTTCAGAGACCTCTCAGATTTCATCAAAAATATCTTAATTTGTGTTCTGAAGATGAATGAAGTTATTGAGTAGTGTGACCACCACCTGTATGGGGCTCACTGAAAATGGACAGTGTGGATAAATCAGACTAAATAGATATCATTACATCAAACTCCGTAATAAACTGACTCCCCCCTCAGGGCTTGGGAGAGGTTTTGTAGGAGTACCTTGGCCGAATATGCCCTAGTGATACCTCCTGAACAGTGGACAGATTAATCTATACCGCCTGAACATCAAATAGCCCCATGTAAACCCTCATTGGGTTTATATCCCTCCCCCATCCCTATCCCCCCCCCCCCCCTCCCATCTTCCTCCTTTTTATTTTTTTTTATTTTTTACTATTTATTTCTTTATTTTTTTTTAACTCATTCATTTTTTTTTTGTTTATTTGAAGCTTTTTTTGTATTATTGTTATTATTATAATAATTTAATTTTTTATGATTATTTTTTCTTTACTACCTATTTCTCTCAATAGAGAGGTATATTTATACATACATATACATAACTCATGCACTTCATATAATTACATGTAAATGGTGTTTTTGTTGTGTACTTATGTTAATCTCCAATTTATCTGTACTGCCCCGTTAATGTCTATCTTTTTACGTTACATTTCGTTGTATGTCTCATTGTCTTGATCTAATAAAAAAAAAAAAAAATCTAATATAGGATGTGTTGGGTCGGGATATCAACATTTATTAACATGCTGAATGCATATCAGTGTTTAGTTTCATGCTCAAATGCAATGCCCAATATTGACTGAGTTATTTGAGACAGTCATATTGCTTTTACGTTTTTTTTTTTTAAAAATTAAAAAATAAATAAAAATACTGATGTTATAATGCAAAAAAAAAAAAAAAAAATGAAGATGAATGAAGGTCTCACTGGTTTGGAATGACATGAGGGTGAGTAATTAATGACATAAATTTCATTTTTGGGTGAACTAACCCCTTAAGTAAACAGACTGGAAAACATTATCCTAGAACATTTCAGAGTGATACAAAACAATAGAAAATGTCCGGTACTCACAGTCAGTGGCAGGGAGCAAATGACGAAGATGAGGGTCATGCAGGCCAGCAGCAGTAAATGGTCCATTTCCTCCTCTCCCTGTCCAAACCAGGTGCTCAGCCTCTTCTTGCGTCCAGCCGACACCACCGAACCCCGACGTGTCAGCTGGCTCCGGTGCATGTGGCAGAGGCTGACGATGACAGAACCGTTGCACAAGAACACTACAGCGATGAGCAGTGCCATGAGGACAGAGTAGGACAGCGAAAAGGTCAGTGTTCTCCTCTCCTCATCCTCACTCTCTCCCTCTGCCTCCATCTTGATAAAACACCACGTTCCTGGGCAGTACTGCTTGTGCCGCCCGTATCCGAAGAAAGGCAGCAAGCAGAATACGAAGGTAAAGAGATAGATGAGGAAGAGGATGATCTTAGCGAAGCTGCGCCGTACGTGTTTGGAGTAGAAATACGGGTGACTGATGGCGAGGCACCGCTCCACAGCCATAGCACAGAGTATGAACATAGAGGCCAGGCCGAAGAACGTCATGGCGAAGGCGAAGAGTTTGCACAGCCGCTGATCTCCCGTCAGACCCACCAGAGAGGTGCTCTGGGCATAGCAAACGAAAACCGGTGGACTGAGTAAACACGTTCCCAGCAGATCTGTCAGAGCCAGACCTGTCACGAGAATGCAGAAGACTGAGGACTTCGTTCGTCGCTCCTTCTGGTGGACACCCAGGATAGCCAAAGCCATGAGATTGCCAACCACCCCGCCGATGAACATCACAGTGCTCGTCACTGGATTCCCATTCACATCGATTCTTGTGATGTTCTCGCATGACTTGTTTGAAAGCATGTTCAGACGGACACTGAGCCTATAGGCACCCTATAGGACATAGGGATCGGGCAACGGCAACTTTGTCTATTGTGAAAGACTTGCAGTTCCTTTTCTTTGAGGATCTGTAAAAATAGAAAGTATTTCTTCACAATCAGTACGTCTCATGCTAGATCCCACCCATGCTTAAGAACCCCATGAAATAGGCTGATAAGCTTTTTTATTCCTGTGTTGATGTACTTCTTGCTGAAACAGGACATTGTGGCAGGATATATCTAATGGTTTGTTGTTTTTAACAGTAGGCTTTTGTTTATATCACAACCGTGAATCATGGTTATCTGTCTGCTATTGATTGTTAGTGGCAGGTGGAGTGTGTTATTGGACAAAAATTTGCATATTCAATTTTTTTTTTTTTTCATATTACTGAATAAACCTCAGTACATTCTGTTACAAAAATAAAAGTCATCTCAGATAGAAATAGATCCTTAAGGTAACAATTGCACATATCAATTTAAGAAGGCCTATTGTATGCAGTGATTATCTACATTATATATATTTTTTGTTGTATGTAAAGTACAGTGACGTGCAAATGTCTGAGGAAAAAAAAAGGATTTTAAAGATTTTTTTTCATTTAAACCTGGAGGTAAAAACATGATTTGGATTCTGTACTTTTTCTAGATTACTAATAAAGATATGTAAATCTTTGATATTAAACTGGTCAGGTGTATTTGTTTCAACTAAAGCATAAGATTCTCAAATCATGCTGGAGAACATGATCATCAGGTTTTATACAAACCAAACACTAACAGTTCCTAAAATAACGTCAGTTTTTCAATGCAACTTTTCACTCAAACTGCTTACATGTGATTTCAGACTTTTGAAGCAAAATGTACAACCGTATGTCTTACAGACCCAAATGAGTGCATTTGTATATTAAGCGTTTGTCATGTTTTATGTATCAGAGTTTATTACAAATGTTCCTTTGCTGGACAAGTGTATCATATAATAATTTCACAACAGCTAAGCTGTCATGGCAATAAAGCATCAATTTTAAATCACCAGTCAGTACGCACCTGTCCGCGGACTGTCCATCACTGCTGCGCGCGGCCATCCCTCCCAACCACTTCACTCGGTATATGTAGTATTTCTGTCACTCCGAACATAATATTTCAAAGCGACGTGGATATATTCAGTAGACTTTTCACTTTTAATTCATAAACGGTTAGTTTATTTATTAGTCTATCCGGTTCTGGCCAACCAGCGAAATTAACGCGCAAAATAATTTCAGACTAGAGTTCATTACGCCTGAAACCAAACAAAACTATATGAAAAACGCTGACTCTCTTCATTCCTACCGCTCGTTGTGAAGGTTGGCTAGTAAGACTATTTATACGACTTCCCTCCTCCGGATGAGAAAGTAGTCGTGAGAAAAAAATAGGAGGGGCATCTGACAGATTCACTGCTTCTCACTTTTATTCAGCGCGAGTAGATCTGCGTGACACGTACATTGTTGACTGACTTACAGACCAAACGTCATCGAAAAAAATTATTTGGAAAAATAAACTGAAACATTAATACAGAATTAATACAATTTAATTGATAAAATCTCTGTCTGTATGTGTCATATGAGTTGCTGTATAATTCTCTGGAGATTAAAAAATGATTTATGGTTGATTAGCATACTGGTTGTACATTTTGTCAAGAGACTAAAGAATAAAAAGCTCTTTGTGGTACATTCCAAACTGCTTTAATGGACCTGCGCTTGCTCTGTTATGCAAAAGGAGATCCTCAGAAATAACTGTGGTCTGATAGCGGTTAAATAAAATTAACTATATCAAACTCACATACTTTCCATAATTGTCTGCATGTTCTATATGCAGCATGCAGTCTGTATTATCATCCATCAATGCAAATGAGAACCACTCCCAATTCTGAAACTGTTTGGGTGCTTCTGTTGTGGCTTAGCAATAGTGTGTGTGTGTGTGTGTGTGTGTGTGTATGTGTGTGAATATACTGTATTTTATTTTGCCTGCGACATTGATTGTTGCTGTCCATCAGCATGCGTTATAAATATTTGAAATGTACCCTGAAGCCATGAGAAATAACCACACAGCACTTTTCTGCAGGAATCAGATAAAATTCTTTCCCTTCAGACTTAATGGCCTGTGTTATCAATCCATCCCAAACACTTACATGTGTCTCTGTTTACAGTTTCCCTGAGAATACCAGTATCATATTCTCTTGACTATGTTGATGCCGCCTTCAGATGCAAAGCAGGAAATTATCTCAGACATAAATTTGTGTGCTAAAGTGTATTCATGCATTATCAGAAAAACAAATATTTGTTTCAACATCCCATGTGTGCTTAATATTAAATGTGCATAGTGTGCTTCAAATCTATATTTAGTATTTTTATATTTAGTATATTTAGTATATTTTTTAAAAATCAAGCGCACGTGGCAGCCATTTTAAGTCCACAAGACCGAAAGTGCAAATGAAGTGTGCCATTTGGGACAGGCCCTGAATCTTCCCTCCACCGTCCCAACCAAGTGTGCCGCACAAGTCCTGAAAAGGAAAGCCAAAGCATTTCGATCGGCCTTTTGTGGCTGGCTGCAGTATAGGTCTTAAACCCCGCCCTCTCCATGTAACCGAATGGGATGCAAGCCAAACTAAAAAATCCAATTACATCTCAAATGAATATAGTTTCTGTCATTTTAGGTAGTTCTTATCACGCAGACATATGTCCAAGTGTTAGATTTCCCAGTAGGTTTGGTTTTAGTTAGTTATTTGATTGTATAAAAACAGGGTGTAACGTCATGATTGACAGCTGTGCTTGCGATTGTGTTTGCGGGAGCGGGAGTGTGGGTGGGACCTTGATGCCACGGCTCCACCTATGGAACACTACTACACAGACTCTTGCTCTGATCGGCAACAACCGTTACTGGGATATTTTGGCTCGAGATGTGCTGTCCATCTTTTTTGTACAGACTATGGTCTCAATGGAGGTACCAAAGAGTCCAGAGGGCAAGACCAGAGGATCAAGGGGGAAAGTTTTCTCCCTGTCCTTGATGTCTGACAGATTTAGCCACAGATGCCACTCCATGACCACCATAGAATGACCTATGGCAGCGGTTGGACCTGCCCTTGATACAAGTCCCTGAGCCACCACCACAAGCCACCACCACATACGCCTACCAACAAACCGGGAGGTGGTCTGGCATGGCTTCGACAGCGAGACCTTCAATGAAGATACCTCACTCTGGGAGAGGGAAATATACAAGCAGAATATGAATTTCACAACCTTAGTGTCAAGTTCTGGAAGGAAGCAAAGGCTCATGGGGAATGGACAATCTCTTGACCTACCAGGAATCGCTCGTCCAGTCTTCCATGAGCGACTTCCTGTTTCTCAGATGGCACCAGGTCAGAGAATGCGGACTTGACTCCCGTTGCATGTTCATACAGACGCTACTGTAAGTTGCTGTGTAAACAGGATGCTTTGAGAAAGTGTGAACGTAGCTAGTGTCAAATTTTCACTTGGAAAGGAAACTTAAGTTCTAATATAAATTTAAACTATAATAAATTTTGTATTTAATTGTAAATAACATGCAATCAAGTGTCCGAAAACATTCAGTTCGCACTTTAAGTATATTCTTTTAAAGTATATTATTTCTGTAATAAATACTCTTTTCGAAAGTACCATTAATGTATACAAAATTATGCAAAAAATACACTGACTTCCTGATGAGCAATTTCTGGTCATAGAGAGGACTCCTATGACTGTGTCAAAGCATATTAGGTGTAAGGGAAGGGTCAACAGAGTAAATATAGATGTAATTACAGAAATTAATTACCGCTGTAATTACATGCAGGTGTTTCTTAAATATGGGTACAATGTAAAAACATGTATTTACATAATAAGCACACTGTATCAAATGATTATTTAAATGTTAGTACATAGTAAAGACACTTAATATAAAGTGGGACCATGAATAAATCTGCCTAAGTTACCTATTAAGAATATATTTGAAAATGGGTACTTTTCCAGTCTGTTCAAACACATCTGTTTAGATAAATCATACGTGTCTGTCAGTCTGAGTCACTTTCAGGTGCTGATTTCATGTTTGCCTTTTGCTGCAAGTACCTCTCTTTTGTCTGTTTAAACCTGACAGACATGCGGCTGGAATTTCGTCTCGTCATGCTCAAAACACTGCAGTTCAGATGACTACAACTGCCAGACTGCTCTTAGCAAAGCACACGCACATTTTGAGTGGTTATGAATGATCTCTGAGGAATCTGCAGTGAGTACACAGTACATTAATCAAACACATTTTATTGGGAAAGCATTAAAGGTTTTCAGGTGGATATAAGAATGATGATTAATTCAGACAGACTGCATCATCGTCTTCCTTGCATTCACTTAGCTCACTCTACCAGAGAATGCTTCATAAACTAAAACACTGTGGGCATTTTAAACAGAAGAGCAGCAGTCAGCACATTGCGTCTCATGACTCTGAAAGCTCTGATAGGATCCTGGGAATTATTAAATATTACAATAAATAATCCATTCATTCTTAAGTGTAGCCAAAACTGTTGCTCAATCTCACGCTATATCACTATCAATCTCTTCAGGGTGTTTGTTTAAGCCAGTGGCCTCAAGCTCAGCTCACTGTCCTGCAGAGTTTAACTCCAACCAGCTCCAGCTCACCTGACTCTACATTAGTATTATTTGTCTATCATTTCCTTCTGATTTTAAGGTAAACACAGCTATGCAAATAACTAGAAGGATAACAGTGCAGTAAACGTCAAAACTATTTGCACTACAAACAAGCGTGTTCATCATATTAATGATAATGAAATTAAAATAATATGATAATTCAAAGTTTGCTATATACACTGATCAGGCATAACATTATGACCACCTTCCTAATATTATGTTGGTCCCCCTTTTGCTGCCAAAACAGCCCTGACCCGTCGAGGCATGGACTCCATAGACCCCTGAAGGTGTGCTGTGGTATCTGGCACCAAGATGTTAGCAGCAGATCCTGTAAGTTGTGAGGTCGGGCCTCCATGGATCGGACTTGTTTGTTCAGCACAACCCACAGATACTCGATTGGATTGAGATCTGGGGAATTTGGAGGCCAAGTCAACACCTCAAACTCATTATTGTACTCCTCAGACCATTCCTGAAGCATTTTTGCTTTGTGGCAGGACGCATTATCCTGCTTAAAGAGCCAGGGAATACTGTTTCCATGAAAGGGTGTACATGTCTTCAACAATCTTAAGTAGGTGGTACGTGTCAAAGTAACATCCACATGGATGGCAGGACCCAAGGTTTCCCAGCAGAACATTGCCCAAAGCATCACACTGCCTCTGCCGGCTTGCCTTCTTCCCATAGTGCATCCTGGTGCCATGCGTTCCCCAGGTAAGCGACGCACACGCACCCGGCCATCCATGTGATGTAAAAGAAAACGTGATTCATCAGACCAGGCCACCTTCTTCCATTGCTCCGTGGTCCAGTTCTGATGCTCACGTACCCACTGTTGGTGCTTTCAGCGGTGGACAGGGATGCATGCAGCCCTCATCTAGCCATCACAATTTGGTCCTTGTCAAACTCGCTAAAATCCATTTTTCCTGCTTCTAACACATCAACTTTGAGAACAAAATGTTCACTTGCTGCTTAATATATCCCACCCACTAACAGGTGGTCAGTGTTATTCACTTCACCTGTCAGTGGTCATAATGTTATGCCTGATCGGTGTAAATCAGCATAATTGACTGTCTTTATACAGGCAAAATAACTGGAAGCGAATGACACCATAAGCCAGACACATTCAAATTACAATAGCCACACCCGCTCTTACGTAAAAAATAAGGTGGATAGGTTGAGCTGAAAAGAGACTGATGGATCTAAGTGGACTGCTCTCAATGTTTTGATGGTGCCTGGGGGCTCAATACCATCTTTTGGAGATAAACCAATGAATGTCATGCTAATAGTCAATGAACTATAAACTGGGTTAAGAGAATGTATTTTAACATAAAAATCTATTCACATATTTAATCTCTAAGGAAATGCAAAGGATAAGATCAGAAGTCGAATACAAAAATACTATGAGTCATTGAATCATTCATTCAACCGAAATGTTTAACAATGCAGATTCTTTCAAAAACAAAATACCACTACTGTTTCTGTATAGCATTTTCATTCCGCAGTGACTTGGAATTATTTTAATTGGTGGAGCAAAAACAGACAAAATTACAGCTTCAGAATGCAGGCATGTTTCACGGTTGGTTATCACAGACCAATCAATACCTGTGCACTACACAATTTTAGCTCTGACTTCAGTTAATGGCAGTTGTGTAATGTGCAAAATAACAGCAATCCGATGACTTTAAAAGTAGTGTGTGGGCAGCATCACACTTTGTCACACAGGAATGACATTTGAGGTAGACAAACATATTTTATTTATTTCACGAGTTTGTTTCCTCATAGAATCTTTAAGCTAATAAGGTTAAGCGTATTTGGCTTGCTGTCCGCTGTGGAGGGGCTCGAGGAAGCAGCTTCAGCTCGAGCTTGGATATACCCCCCAGGGACTACTAATGCCTGAAAGAGGAATACAATAGATGAGATGCCTAAATTATGTGGTGGAGTTGGGGAGGTGGAGGAATATCGAAACAACTGATGCCAGAGCAGGATAGCTGCTTATATGCTCTGGTCGTTAACTGAAAGATTAGGGTTCCCTCCTCTTGAAATTATGTTTGAATTTCACTAATTGAAAGATTAGATGGGTTTACTCCTCCCGAAATTACGTTATGAACTTCACTTAGTAAAAGCATATGTGGTAACACTTCAGTGTGGAGAACAGTTATCACTTTTAACTAGTTGCTTATTAGCCAGCATATTGGCTTTTTATTAGTACTTATAAAGCACATATTAAAGGCATAGTTCACCCAAAAATGAAAATTATCCCATGATTTACTCACCCTCAAGCAATCCTAGGTGTATATGACTATCTTCTTTCAGATGAACACAATCGGAGATATATTTAATAATATCCTTAGTCCTCCAAAGTTTATAATGGTTGTGAAAAAAAAAAAAAAAAATGCATCCATCCATAAAAAAAAAGAATCCATACGACTTGCGTTGTCATGTCATGTCATTGTGTACTACATTGCGAAAGTTAACACTTTTTGGACGTACGTCGAATGCATGTGGCTGTTGCGCCAGAAGCTTGTTATTTTACTTTAAAAAGTTTTAAATAAGGATACTTGTCTTACATAAATGCATCAGTTCACTTCAGAAGGCCTTTATTAACCCCCTGGAGTCGTATGGATTCATTGTTTGAATCCTACCCAATACCTGAACTTAACCACTACAGCAACTACCTTACTATCTATTGATAAGCAGTAAATTAGGAGTTTATTGAGGGAAAAGTCATAGTTAATAGTGAATGTGTTCCCCATACTATTACCGCAAATGTTATCGTATACCTGAATATTTTTTGTCATCACGATTTTTGTCACCTCTTCTCTCAAAGGATTGAATAAGATTCTGACTGCACGTCACTGAAATAAATGAAAAGTAAATTTTTTTGAGGCAACAGTTCCTTGGCTCTATATCTCAGTTCACAATAATCCAGTATCTGAAGTTTAATCTCTTTAAACAGTATTGGAATGTTTGGAGTAAATTGTGCATAAGAAATTCAATTGTCTCTCATTTCTTTCTTTCTTTTTTCCCTTTTTTTTTTTTTCGTGAGGAATGTTTAACTCGATGGCTCCTCATCCTTCTGCTTAAAGACTGACAAACCAGATTCCAGTTTGCTTGGTAACCACTAACAATATAGCTATGAACAGAATATCTGGAACCTCGCAATTAACCTTAATGCACAAAAATATGGCTTAATCTTAGGACTTTCATCTCAGCACTCTTAAAAATGTGGGATTAGGCTGTTAGTCTCTTCATGGCTTCACCTTAAAGCCTTTATGGAAATGCCTCTCTGTAGGCAGAATAGTAAGCTCAAAAGTGATTTAGCAAAGCAGATATGAATGAAAAAGAATCTCAGTGGGAAAAAATTATGACACCGTATTAGTAACACACTGAAGGCAAAAATCGCCTTCTAAGTGTCTCATAAAACTCTTGGCTTTGTTCAGACAGGCCTCCCCTGCTTCTATGCTTTATTTAGGTCATGAGGTGTAGATTAATGGAAGATTTCTTCCACATGCAAATATTTACTTGCATATATATTGTCTTTTCTTTGGTACTGAGTATTAAATTTACCGAGCCAGATGTTTTTCTTTTTTCTTAAAAAAATAAAGTGTTTTAGAAAATCATGTCATCTGAATAAAAAATAAAAAATGCTACTGTCATTAAAATTCCACTGTGAAAACTATGATTTATTACTCTGTTTCGCCTGAAATGACTTCTTTTGAAAATGTGCATTATCTCATTCACTAAGCAGTTAACTCACTTTAAATCAGTGATTAAAAACAGATTTAGTATGTGAATCATAGATCAGTCTCATTGTTTGGAAACATGTAGAGTGCCAACAAAAATCATCACTGACAATAACACAACAATCCAGATTGCTAATTTTCTCATTCTATTATATGTGTCCAACTCTAAACACAGATAATGGAAAGAATATAACAGGGATGAAAGTGTAAGTCATTATTCTTCAGAGGCTGAATGTATTTAGATGAAAGACATTAGAATACATTAGATTGAAAGATCTGAAAAAGCCCATACATTTACCCATCCATAGACCATCCCCTTGAAGAAATCAGGACAGAAGTGGTTGAAAGTGGACAAAAGAGACGGATTGAAACGCCAGGTGTAAACGGGAATGCGTCTCCCTCATCTACTTGTGATCTGATTGACCAAAACGCATCTTAATATCAGGTGTAAACAGGAACTATGCTGGTAATGACAGAACTTGCAACCATAGTTGGCTAACGATGCTTTTGGGAAATGCACCCCTGCGGGAAATGCGTTTCCCAAAAGCATCGTTAGCCAACTAACATCGCAAGTTCCGTTGTTGCTAACATAGTTGAATGATTTGGTGTTTCCCGAAACCATAGTTCAAATGAACATTCGCAAACTCTTGAGCTCTCTCGAGCAGTGGTTAGAAGCATAGTTTTTATGACATGTGGACTTAATAAATCGTTATCTTGAGCAAAATAAGCAAGCTGTCATTAAGTACAATGTATATCTTTTATTTCAAATATATACAAATGTCATTTACATATTTTAGTTTGTCAGGAGATTTTAAGCACAGTTTTTGAAGACTGCGCTTGTGCGTACATGCTCTAGTACATAAGAACGAACCTATGATTTAATCTGGAAATAAAGCAAAATAACTGAGAAAAATTATAATTATTCCTCAGATTCCATGTCTGTATTTATAGTAAAAAATAGCATTAATTAGATCTCAAACGGATTCATAGAAGTTATTACTCCACCATCTGCGTGACATCATTAATCAAAGTGGCTGAATGACACGTTTGTGACAATACGGTTTTGGGAAACAGTCGTGACTAGCTAGTTGATTTGTTCAGCGATGCATCATACTATGGTAATGAAGCAGCGAGTTTCGTCGTTGTACGGGAAAGCACCCCTGTTTAGTTCTTGTTTCTATGGTCAGCTGGACCAGTGTGTTGTGATTGGTCAACCGTTTCGAGCAACCAGGCCTTGTCCCCTTTTTTTTTTTTTTTGCGTATGCCTTGAGCAGGAATTATTTAAGTAGCTATTTACACGACACTAAAAACGGAAAACTTTTTTTTTGGCCGTTCATTTACACGACAACAGTGTTTTGGTGGCCTGAAAACACAAACTTTTGAAAATGGTTTTCAAAGTGAACGTTTTTGAAAACGCTGCCATTGTCATCTCTGTGTAAACTGCAAAAACGCGAATCCGAAAACGCATGCACATGCGTATTACGTGTTTAGTCTATCCAACTTATTTTTCAATGCGAAAGTAAGGTGTTTTCTGTGTATGTTCCGATTTATTAGCCACTATAGGGAAATAACGATAAGAATATCAAAGTGCAGTAAACTGTTAAAATAAGGTGGATAGGCAAGCACATGTGGCGCGAGTGCTCTGTAAAAGAATCGGCCTATGCGCAGGCGCATAGTCTTTCTTTACAAAGTGACATCGCCAACTACTTGTGTGGCATGCGTCATTTTCGCAGATCCGTGTGAACAGGGATAGATTTGATAAGGTTGCCAACTGTACAAAGAACAAACTTTTCCTTTTTTAGTACATCGTTGCCGCGTAAACGTGGCCTTAATGAGGAATACTGTGATGTGTTCGTTTCTGGAAGAAAACTCAAGACTACAATCAAGGTGCTTCAGGGAGTGCGCAGTGATTTAGAGAATAACTCCCTTTGGAGTGACTTTGTACTTTGTAACTTTGCAGGCCTTTTTCATGCTCAAACTGCAACATTACACACTAAAGATGTAGAAAATGTAAAAAAAAAATAATAATAATAATAAAATAAAAAGCATAACAGGACTCCTTTACATATATATAAAAAAGAAGAAATTATATATATATATATATATATATATATATATTTGATTAATATTTTATTGTATTGAATCTGTGTTTTTTTGTTGTTTTTTTTTTGGTTATGGACCGTCAGTTAAAGGAGATTGTTGACAAAAGCCAGAAATCAGAGGCAAATCAGTGCTCTTTTGAGTGAGTGACAGTTAACTGAAAATGTAGTGTGGAAAAGAAAAGCAAACCGATGACTTAGTGTGTGGGCAGCATTACTCTTTCCGTCAGACAGGAATGACATTTCAGGTAGACAAACAAATTGTATTTATTTATTAAATGCATATGTAATCTTTTTTTTTTTTTTTGTCACCTCTTCTCTCAAAGGATTGAAGAAGAGACTGATTGCACGTCACTGCGAAAATGAAGATAACAGTTCCTTGGCTCTATATTTCAGTTCTGAGTATATCTGAAGTTTAATCTCTTTAAACAGTATTGGAATGTTTTGGAGTAAATTGTGCATAACAAAATTCCATTGTCTGCCATAACTGCCATAACCAGTTTTTAGGTTTTGCATAACATTTCTTTAACGCGTAGTATTTAAATGTTAAAACAATATTTCTGATTTTTTTCACACAATTTGTATAAGTATAGTACAAAAACATCTCGGTTACGTATGTAACCCTTATTCTCTGAAGGAGGGAACAGAGACGTACGTCAGTAGTGACCAAAGATATCCCAATTCATTGGTCACTACTAACGTATGACTGACTGAAAGGGAATGTGACACACTAATAAGGCCGATTGTAATGCGAAATATATTGTAATAATAATGAAAGGACTGACTTGTTGAAGTATTTTAGAAGGATGTTTCAAGCATTCGGCATCTCTTAAAACATGATGGTCCTCTTTAATATTCACTCAAAACTTGCATGTATCTTCTCAGAGAAATTCAGAGGTTCCAAAACGTTACATATCCATTTGTCAGAAGTTGTGTGAGCACTTGGAGTACATCAGAATTATATAGAACGCGGAATCAGTTTACTGTCGGAAAATTGTCATGTCACATCCACTGTAGACAGCATCTCTGATTATAATTGATTCCATTTGCTTTTGTCGCGCCGCTCACGTCGTAGACACATTGTTTTATTGTCTATGCTTAGTGCAGAACTACATTCATTTATAAGTTTACACAGCTTGACACCACTTAAGCAGGTAATGCAAGTCAACTTCAGTTCAACTTTATGTCAAATTAATAGAGTTCAATTATTTACTTATGCCAGGTTCAGACTACATGATATTTTTGTCGATTACAATAGTCACTGTGTCAGATTATACGATTTTGACTCCTAAAATCTTGTCAGACTACACTTTGCTATAATCGCCTTGCCATCTCTAATGTCAAGAGTGCTGTCATCTATAAGGCGGGACTATCGACTGACAGAATTCGGTGCCGTGAGTGTAAACAAACACAATAGCAGCGTGTTTTGCTCTGTCTTGTGGTCAGAATAAAAGCCCAAAAGTGAACACATATCTGGATTGCATGGGTATTTGGATTTCCTCCAAAGAGGACTGCGGTAACATGATTTATTTACCTTTTTTCACTCTGTTGCGGTAGTCCCTCGAGGAAATATCATAAACGCTGGAGTATTGTTAGCTCCACAAACATTTCCTCTATTGCAAATTCTGCTTAGCAGGAACGATGCCATTGTCTCTCTTTCGTTTTGGCATATTTGAAAGCATGTACGAAGGTGCTTCTGTGCTTCTATTGGCCAGTGTCACAAGTGACGGAACTTGTCGTGGGCGACCGAGAATTTGTTTTTACATGCTAGTCTTTCTGTTGTGAAGCATCGCAGATACGGCATCGGTTGTCATCCACTATGACACACTACACGAGTTGAAATCTTGCGTCCCGACACCGATTGTCGTTTACGAATCCCCACGACACCCTAAGTCAAGCAAACTGAGGTAAAATCGGGCTGAAATCTTGTAGTCTGAACCAGGCGTGGCAAGTAGCTGCATAATAGGTTGTTTGCAAATGACGTCATTGCTGTGGCACGAAATGTGGCTGGAGGGCAAGCAGTGATTTTTCTATATAGGAAACGCTATCACAAACTCAAAATTCCTATGTTTTGCGTCATTTATGGTTGCTTAAATCGATCAAACCGAGAAACCACAAGTAGCTTTTATCATTTACGTAACTTATATCGGTTTTTGACTTTAAAAGTTGTCGCCTATAATGTTTTGTGTCTGCTGATACTGAAATGAATATGGATACCTGCTTACCTTTTTTGTTTTTGACTTGGTTAAATATTCACATTCTTCATGGTATCGTTTGCAGGGAAGAAAAGCTATTTTATCCCATTGCGTAATCATTTGGTGTTTTCACTTAAGGGGGGGGTATAATGCTATTTCATGCATTCTGACTTATTTACACTGTTAAAGAGTTGGATTCTCATGCTAAACATGGCCAAAGTTTCAAAACACGAGTTTCTGTGCCAAAAATACTCCACCAAGTCCCCACAAACGTCAGGGTCTTTTTTTCGAGTATGGGCCTGTGTTACGCAAACGGGGGTGGAATTCCTTGTACAGGCACTTCTTCCGGAAGGGCGCGCGCACACGTCGACCAGAGCGAGAGCGCAAGAGCACGGCCATCAACGCGCTTCGTTCGGCTTTACGGAAGTCGTCGGCAGCGCTGCACAGATCACAGGACTTCACAAAATCAACAATGTCACCAAAGAAGTGTGTTTTTGGTTGTGAGGGAAAGATAACCTTGCTTCCCAAAGAACCCAGCCTTAAGTGGAGCGGAGAGATTTGTTCTCATGCATTACATTGATGCCTCTCAATATTTGTTATTAAAATAACCATAGAAACTGATAGTTGCAGTCACTTTTTTATTGGTTAAAATGAATGGAGAATGTGTCTGTTTTTCCATGGCTGCTCGAGCCCTCAGGATCGGCACTTATGGTTTCATAAACAAGATCCAGTTCTATGCTGGATTTACAGATCATTTGAAACTGAAAGCTGGAGCAGTCACAGTGATAATGATCCTGGTCGTGAGTCAGAACCATAGGTGCATCAAATGTCTGTTTTGTTGGCAATCGGCACGTAGTGAATTTATAAATTCATTATTCATGGTTCACTATACACTATATTCATTATAGTGATTCAAAAGTTGTCCATGGATAATGCAATGGTGTTTAAATACAGTTATTTAGCTGACCATTGATAGCTTGTAGACGATCTCTACACAAAAGCTGCGCGTGCTCGTGACTCACACAACACGCCCTCCAGGAGCTTGGCTGTTTTCGGAAAGACTCAGTACAGCGTATGTATCTTTTATTAATGTGAGAAAACTAAAGATTTTCAGAGATATGAAGGATGCTATACTCTATAGGCACTTAAGATTAACATGAGATTGGCAGAAAGTTTTGTAGGATTCCGTTCACAACCCTGCTGAAAAATCCAGCTAAAACCAGCCTAAGCTGGTTGGCTGGTCTTAGCTGGTTTAAGCTGGAAGTAGCTGGTTTTAGCTGGTCTCTCAGCCTGGGTTAGCTGGTGTTCAGCTGGTTTAAGCTGGTCTCCCAGCCGGTTTAGCTGGTCAAGCTGGTCTCCCAGCCTGGGTTAGCTGGGGTTCAGCTGGCTTTAGCTGGTCTCCCAACCTGGATTATGTAGTTAAACTGGTCTTCCAGCCTGGACAAGTTGGTGGTCAGCTGGTTTTAGCTGGTCTCCCAGCCTGCAAGTTGGTGAACATCTTACCTAATTACGAACTGATCAGATTTTGTTTCATGTACAGATAAGGTTAAATACCAGGGTAGTTTAGCTTCGTAGTTAGGCTGGCTAGATGGTACAGCCTAAATTATTCTAATTGTTAATAAAATAATATATCTGAACAGAAAAATTAACTTATTTGTCAGAATAAAACAATGCAAATGGTTGATCATTGACTGATTTATTTATCAGTGATGTATTTATTATTATAAAAATAACATACTAAATAAATTCAATATCTGACTAATACACAGATGTTTCAGAGAAGCTTTCATTCAATACTTTATGTACTGCTTACAACATCTGTTTTTACAAGAATAAAGTTCAACATAAGCATATATTATTTAAGTACCAATGTAGTGGGGTCTATGTTATTTATCAGTTTTATTTTGAGAAACATGACATAATACAACATCGCGACTACATGAAAAGAGCTTTAATTGTCATACTGCAAATGTAATGTTAATTATTAAACCAAAACAAAGTACAAAACTTCCAAAAACACTCCGCTATGTGATTATTTTATTGAGTGATAGGGAGTGCAGTGGGTATTATCAGTGACATTATTAGATTTGCTATACTGTGTCTTCCCGTCACCTCCTCAACCTGCTTTTACACGTAGAAAAGGCGAAAATTGTATTACACCATCCAGATTTTTCCCTGAACAATGATGTGAGTTCGATTCAACATTAATGACCTACAATGGCAAAATTTTTCACAATCATGGCAGAAAATCAAAATACTGCCCTTAAGGTCACTAGCAGAAAATCGCTCCTCTTCATAACATAAGGATCACGTCCAACATATGTTGTGATAAAACTTTCTAAACTAGCACAGTATGGACTTTTCTCCATCTCTTACATTCTAATTTTCACTTCTTGCCCTCCACCTGAATTTCGCGTGTCACCAGAACCACGTGATTGCAAAGAACCTATAAGTGGCATAAATTCACAGTTGGGTCTTGCATCACAAGTTTCTTTTGCATAACAATCAGCTGAATTTACACTGGGGGGCGCGAGGTACAACCTAACGTGGGGTTAGTTGTAACACTTATGGTTTAAATACTTCCACACATGCCAGCATGATGAAACTTAGTGTATTGCCATATTGACAATATATAAAGGAAAAAAATGCAGAAAAAGAAAATTCAGATTGTTTAGATTTAACAATAGCAAAAGCAAATTTCTTACTTAAGTTAATTTTTCATCTATATTTTTTTGTGTTTATTTAAAATTAGACAAATCTGACATTATTGTAATCACACACAGTTTCTGCCAATCTCATGTTAATCTTAAGTACCTATAGAGTAGTATAGCATCCTTCATATCGCCAAAAAGTCTTTAGTTTTATATTTATAAAAGATAGATACGCTGTACCAAGTCTTTCCGAAAAAAGCAGAGCTCCTGGAGGCGTGCCTGCCGTCAGTGCCGTGGGCGGAGCTAAAGAGTCACGAGCGTGCGCAGCTTTTGCGTAGAGATTGTCTGCAAGCTGCGACATCATTATAAACAAAAAAGGAACAAAAACGTTCGTGTTGTTGACATTTTATGCACTTGCCAACAAAACACAGACATTTGATGCAGTTTTACTCACCGCCCGTGATCCGCAAATCCAGCGCCGAACTGGGACTTGTTTACAAAACATTCATCGCCGAAATCCCGGGAACAAACAAACATTCGTGCACAACTCAGTTGCTGCCCCGGAAAAACAAACTTCATCTACTGTTCCCTTAATGCTGGGTTCTTTGGGAGGCTGAAAAAGGTCATCTTTCCCTCACAACCAAAAACACAATCCTTTGTTGACAGGATCTGCGTCTCATTTCGGAGGTTGCGTCCTCCGAAGGTCGCATTTGAAGGCTGCATACGTCATCAAGGATGTCATATTTAAGAAAAGTAACCTTAATAAAATTGACTGATATTCATTGTGAGGTGTAAAATACTGTAATTTCTTTCTTACTTTGCAATCTAACGGCTATTTTTCTTAAATGAGACTGCCTCGATGATTGCAGGGTGCAGCCCCTGAGCCATTGTTGAAAAATCTCTCGGCTTCTGTATCCCGAACGAAGCGCGTTGATGAGCGTGCTCTTGCCCTGGGTGATGTGTGTGTGCACGCTTATCAGGAAGAAGTGCCTATATAAGGAATTCCGCCCTTTTCTGATGGCATACAGGCAAAATAGTGAAAATGTCCACAACCGGAAGTTGTATATTTGGCACAGAAATACTCTGTCATACATCCAACTCGTGTTTTGAAACTTTGACCATGTTTAGCGTGAGAATCCAACTCTTTAACAGTGTAAAAAAAGTCAGAATGCATGAAATAGCATTACACACCCCCCTTTAATGCTTCACTAACTAGCAGAAGACACTAAACAGGTTTAAACTGGGGCCGGTTGCACCAGCTGTGCGTAAGTTACAATCTAGCCTAGTTTTGACGTAAATGGGCACAAAGTTACAACTTACGCACTACTAAATATTTTTGTGTTGCACCATTAAACTTAGTTGAAGCTAACTCTACTTATACACTAAATATTTACGGAAGCCTCCTATCAGGAGTAACAGCTGTAATAAAATAGCAGACTGACTGAACTGGATCAATAAGCTCTTGTTTTACCTGACAGACTTCATTCTTTACACATGTATGATGCTGCTGACATTTAAACTCTCTTACATTTTCAGAAAGAGAACATTAAGTGAAAAGATTACTTTGTTAGCAACTCTTCAACACGAACCCGTCTTAAACAGCACACCACTGTGCAGGTCAAATAAAAATAGTCATAATCAATAAATGTCATTTCTTATGTGTTTTTTTTTTTTTTTGTATCAGTATTTATTTATTGATCCTTAATTTCGTTTCAAATACAGTTTCTGAATGTTATTTACATATAAAAACATTCACGATTAAATAGTAGGCTATTATATTTAATGGAAACTTATTTTTACTGTTAGCTACGTGAGGCAAAATAAGTCAGAATTAAGGATAAACTGAAATTCACGGAATTTCAACAACTTCTGCTCATGTATTTGAAGGATCGCTGCGGGTAAACGTCATATTATGCGACTACGGATACCTTACGAGCTACTTAAGAACAAATGGTGCAACCGAATAAAGTACAGAGTTAGTTACAAACTAGCTAGTAGTTACTAAGCCAGTAGTGTGGACTTTACGTTCCAATTTAAGAAAGAACTTAGGAAAGGCTGGTGCAACCCTACCCAGTTGCACAGATGGGGTTCGTTGTAACCCTGCCACGCTATTAGAACTATGCTATTATATACAGTTACCAATACAATTGCATAATTAACTTTTATGAATATTTCTTGAGATACCATGAATAAAGAGGAGGAAGGGGAGTGTTTTTTCAGCTCTGTTTTTCTGAATGTCTGTATGTTTATTCATCCGTTTGCGTGTATTGTTTTGACGAATGTTGTATAGCTGTGTTTTGCAGAGTGTTCACTGTCATTTATATGAAAAAAAATAATAACTGTCTTTTATTGACAAAATATTTTAGTTTGTCATGTATATTTTTTGATTAGATCAGATGTGGTCATGTTACAATGTGCCCCACCTATGGGGCATGTTGTCACATTTCACTTCTTCTTTTGGGGGAAAATAAAGAAAAAATGTATATACTGTATTAATGAAACAAAGCCATATATTTGTACCAGACATGTGTGCAATTAATGTGAAACAAAAGAAATTCTCCGAAGTCAAAGTCAAAAAGCGTTAGGTTTGTCTGTTTGTTAAATCCTTCTGTAATCATCTGCAGATGACATATATTGAAGTTTGTTCTCAGAGGAATTGCTTCCCGCCACAACATTTAATTAATGAACATTTGATACGATTATTTCCAAGCACGAACAACCTGACTGTCAAGTGTACAGTTACTGTGAAACCCCAAATAAAAGGCTTGCCGTCTGTCCTGGCTTTATTATAACATTTTTTTAAAAGTTTTTAAATGAAAGCAGAATGTTCTGTTCCATTCTGAAAGCTCAGATTATTGCATTACGGCATAGAGGTAAGAGGGTCAGTTTGATTCGTGACAAGTTATTGAACCAAGATGGTTTTGTTTTGCTCTCACAGTCAGCAGATTGTCAACGTCTGTGTCTGTGACAACTGGGAATAAGCTGATCCCACTACTGTTCTCTAATTGAGCCCAGCCTTAAAAATATCCTCTTCTATATATATATATATATATATATATATCTTCTCCTATGTAAACAGTTAACCACCATGATTGTTAGATAATGCACAGTTAGACGTGCATTTTCAGATACCAAGAAATATGCATGACAACAATTTTTTGTTGTGATGAAATTGTGCACACTTTATTTTTTTTTTTTTTTAATGCAAATAAAGCAATATTAAACTCATATTACCAATGTGACCTTAAAAACGGACATAGCTTTTTGGCTGTTTGCACATAATAATAAAAAAAAAAAAGTGAGGCCATGAAAACATGTCTAAAGTTACAAAATGTCCAGGGACGGGCTTTCTTCATAGAATAAAAATGTTGATGTCAAACCACAACAGCATAAGTGAACCAGAACCAGATATGTGTCATCTCTGTCCGTAACATGGAGCCTGAAGCTTTATGGGAACAGTAATACTCTTCAAACTGAAAACAAATTCACAATAAATACTGAAGGGGTTTATGGCTATTTCACTCTTTGTTTAGTTTTACAAATGTATTAATATGGTAATCAGCTCTTTTTACATATGAAAGTAAGAATATTGAAAGTAAAAAAAAGAAAATCTAAACATAAAAGGCATTTTAAAAAGTAGCAAAAATGAGGTAAGATGGTAAGATGTTTCCCATTTTAATATCACATTCATACTGTATAAAAAATGCTGGTTTAAAAACTACCCAAATTGAGTTGAAAATGGACAAACCTAGTGACTGGGTTGTTTTAACCCAGCGGATGGGTTAAATGTTTGACCAACCTGCTGCTCAACTGTTGTTTAAAAATGACTGTATTGCTTGCTTAAAATGAACCCAAAGTATGTTGGAAATTTGGATTTATTAATATGTTTAATAAATTAACATTTAATAAACTTTTATTAAATTGCTTATTAATAAAATTTGGATTATTATTGTTGCCTCTAGTAATTATATGTCTGATTTGGGGTTCATTTTAAAGCCAGCCATATAGTAATTTTTACCAGTAGTTGGGTTAAATAAAATTGCCCTGCACATTGGACAAACATTTAACCCAACCGCTGGGTTTGTCTATTTTCAACCCAGCTTGGGTTGTTTTTAATCCAGCAGTTTTTAGTGAGTAGTTACAACTTACCAATACTTAACATCTTAGATCTCAGTTGCATCAATAAGCTAATACAAGTATTTTACCTTAGGACGAGTTGTCAGATTCAAACAGTTTTATGACAATGGCCTCATGTGGCTGCATTTTTATTGACCGTAGAGAAACGGGGCCGAATCGGTCAAGACCTGTGCTGGTTAAAAACACCCCAGCTTCAGGTAGGCTGGGAGCCCAGTCTGGGTCCAGAGTGTGAGGTTCAGAACCCAAATTAAACAAGACCAGGAAGTGAACGCAGCCCCATGAGCGCAGGAAAGCTAAAGGAGGTGTGGCTGTAGAGTTGAGGCCAGAGGATGACATGCTGCTATTAAAGGGAAGGAAGGTAAATCGGCCAAAGTGGAGAGCCTCTTCACGAGCACGTGACTGAATCAGAGACTGGAAGAGGGCTAGCGGTTGATTTAGCTGTTCCTGTATTTTTAACAGATTAATAGAAATGTCACGTCACAAAAAAAAAAAAAAAAGTCATTGAACCATAAACATGCATACTGTATTTGAAAAAAAATTCAAACTGACCACAGCAATGGTTTATTGAGGATGGTTATGTCAACTCACCTGGATTGGATTGACCTCATCTCCATATTTGATGACGGGTGTCCCAGGTAAAGTCATGATAAGGACTAGAATTGCTCTCTGTAGCTCCCACGGGACTCCTCCACCCACCTGTGATTGGTTCAAACACACGTGACATTGCATTCTCAGAAACTTCCATTCAACTCAGACTGAATAAGTATTTCACTGCTGGCAAAATGGGCTTTCAATAAAACTTGGCTGCCTATGCAATAGAAAGGCAATTTTTAAAGAAAGAGAGAAAGAAAACCTGTGCTACCTGACTAGAGAAAACAGAAAGAAAAAAAAAAAAAAAAAAAAACGTTGTCTTCGCTTTTGCCAAATATGTAGGAAATGTCAACACCCATAATGCATTGGGAATGTTGCCATCCAAGGCCACTCCCACCAGTCTGCTATAGATACGCTTCCAGAGTCAAATACCGCCTTGCTTTAATAGGAAATACTTCTTAGCAAACTTTTAGTCATAATGATGTTGACTTGTATTGTTCCCGGGTGCAAGAATTCAAAGAGTAAACCTTTAGCGGGAGTGAGTTACTTTCGGTTTCCAGTGAAGAATCCAGCAGCCTGTTGTAGGCAGAGACTAAAGGCTGCAGAGAATCGTAAATACGGACCTCGATGGAAAATCTGAAAAACCTCCATGTTTGTAGTCAACATTTCAGACTGGATGACCAAATGGAGGGAATAAAACTTAGTTCCGCCTGAAGCAAAACACTGTTGTGTACAGGTAATAAAGCTGTTGCTATAGTGTTCCATTTTTACAATAATGCTGTTTTTAAAGAGTAGATGAATTATGATACAATTTTCAGTGATAATCTTAAATTTATAATAACAACCCTCTGTTGATCTGACTGTATGTGACCGGGATACAAAAATGCGGTAGTATTTTCCGCTTGTTTGTAATTACTAGATGAGCGTTTATAAAAGTAAAAAAGCTTTATGAATGAATGAATTTTATGAATGACCGTGACATTTTCAGACCTGGAAATCAAAATTGAAGTCTCCCCTGATATTCCCAGGTTTTCCATCACTGTGGAACATCACTGGGTTTAATGTTTTTTTTTAACTTTGTTAATGACCATGTAGAAATATAACATTTCTCTTTGTGTGAAAATGTTATCATACTTCACTAAACCATTGATCAAGCTCAAGTGTGTGTCAGCAACTAGTCTTTGTTTGGGTTCTTTATATTGTTTTTTTTTTTTTTTTTTTCTGTAGTTAATTAATGCTGACGTCATGTTTTGTCTTGGTCATATTTACTGTAAATGAAAGTGACACCCTGATCATGTTTTTGGCAGATATTTTTTTTTAGCTGGCAGGAAAATTTAAGTGTGAAATGAAACTGTGAGGTGGGTGGCATATAGAACTCATTTTATCTCCAAATGAAGTGTGTATATTATTTTTTTCCTGAACAACAACTTAACTCTCTGCTTAACCACGATGCAACATTGGAAAAATTAACTCGCTAGTCCCGACTGTTTACCATAAAAAGGTATAGTTCATTTACACAAAACAACAAAAATTGCTAAGTTTTAAAAATCACGTTAACAGGCAGTATTTGCATGATCTACAGTATCCCAGTCCACTTAATAGTAGTTCCAACCACACAAGTTTGCAAAGCTGTTTGAGAATGTTTGTTGGAACTATGGTTTCGGGAAACGCTGAATTGTTGAACTGTGTTAGTCGGAGTGTCCAGTCCTGCTCCTGGGGGGCCACTGTCCTGCAGAGTTCAGCACCAACCCCAATAAAACACACCTGAACCAGATAATCAAGGTTTTACTAGGCATACTAGAAACTTCCTGTCAGGTGTGTTGAGGCAAGTTGGAGCTAAACTCTGCAGGACAGTGGCCCTCCAGGACCAAGTTTAGACACCCCTGATGTTAGTAATGACAGAACTGGCAACCGTAGATGGCTAACGACACTTTTTGGAAACACACTGCAGGTTATGAGACCAGCTAGGACCAGCAAATAAAGTCGGTGTGGAACGAAAGTTGGAATAGTCTTTTCTTCCCTACCCACCCATTTCCTTACGAGCCTACTGCGTTTTAGATTATGGGAGGCACTTCAGTTTTGGGTAAGTTCCACTCAAAAAGACTGATTATTTCTGCAGCAATTACAGACGTGGCATGATTTGTTTCAAACTTTTGGGGTTATTCATGGTCTGTAGTAGTATTTTGTTAATGCTTTTACACTTTTAAATTTCCTTTTAATGTTCAACGGTTGTAGGGTGAGAATGTCATCTCATTGTACTCAGAAAATGCTTATTATTGCGTTCATAGAGTGAAACTTTTGCTGATTGTTTACGGTTTAACGGAAGTTGCGCTCATAATTTGCGCAAAGTGTCACAGGGCATAGGAAAGAGGTGGATTATGATATATCCTAGTGAAACGGCTTCTTAAACAAGAAAAAAAATGTAGGGCGGGACTTGATTTTGTCTATGGGGAATTGATTGGATGGTCGTAGTTTGCTATTGGTCGATATCATGTGAGTGACAGGTTGTCCTGCCCTCGCGCCAGTAAACATGTCATCAGAGAAGAGATGCTGCAAGAGGCAGGGAAAGTTATTTTGATTAAAAATTATGAGGGTTCATGAATTTAAAAAAAAAAAAAAGTTCATAATTTATAATAAATACTGCAATATTCCATAAAAAAAATAAGAATTGTCCATTTTGAATTCATGGTGACTTTAAAAGAATCATTGTGCAAGATCCACTTCCCTGCAGAATACAATCCTCTTTCAATGCCATATGATTATTACATAAAGTAATATGATAGCTTAGCAGACTAAATGATTAGCATGCTATCTATAGAGTAATCTGATGGGAAGTTACCAGTCAAATAGGTTTGGATGCCAACTCAAAACACTATTTCAGAAGTCTTTTGTGGATTTTGTCATTGATAAACTGTTAAAGTCCAGTGCATATTCACTCACGGTCCAGCTCGGCCAGTGTTCCTGTGGCGTCTGCAGACTGGCCTCCATGGCCTCAGCCACCTCAGCAGGAGACAATGGATGGTGTGATGGGGGAATCAGTGACTTTGTAACCAGCTCCACCAGTGCACCATTAACCGTAATGTTGGACACCTTTAGCGCTGGAAGAGTGTTACTTTTTTGGCTCACCATCAGTATTCTACAAGAATGAGACAAGACCTGATTTATGTCACCATGACTTGCGTAAAACAAGTTTATGTAGCAAATTAATTAATAGACATTTGTCGAGTTTTATGTATTGCAGGCTCACAATGGAAATAGAAAAGTTGTTAAAATAGAGAAGATATTTAGAAGAATGTCAGTAACCAAACAGATCTCGCCCCCCATTGACTACCATAGTAGGAAAAATAAATACTATGGTAGTCAATGATGGGTGAGATGTGTTTGGTTACTGACATTCTTCCAAATATCTTCCTTTGTGTTCAGCAGAAAAAAGAAATTCATACAGGTTTGCAACTACGTGAGGGTTTTTGGGTGAACTATCCCTTTAAAGTCAACATGAAAGGGTGTTCGCAACCCATTTTACTTCTATTTTTTACCAAGACTTGAGTTTATCCCTCAGGAATTGACTTTATATGATCGGCATATGGCTGAAAAACTTGATACCTTTCGTCATCTTGTGAACTGAACTCTTGCAACAGCACGTTCCACTCCATTAGGGTCTATGAATCATAAATGCACATTGATTTTTATGAAGGCACTGCGTATGGGCCCCTAACCACCTGCACTACATCATCAAAAACCCACACACTTTTTCCACGAAACAAAACACGTCAGTGTGTTTTCAGACAGTTTTACCTCCACAGAGAAGGCTGCATCTGTATCACAGATCCCAAAACCAGACACACCATACGCCAGCCAATACCTTAATGAGTACTGGAGAGGGAAATAATACCACATGAGCAATAATAAACAAGAGTTAGACAGTAATATTGACATAAAACAGTAATCCTTACAAGAATCATCTAGTGACAGTTAGACTTGCCAGAATATCATAGTTTTCATGTATGCAAGTTCAAACCAGTTATACAGGTATGAGCACTGGTTGAGTGGTAGATGCTGATTTTCGCTCCGCAATTGCTTTCACAATGTTTATATAATAAAAAATGAAAATAAAGGAAATTCATTTATACACAATCCAACCAAAAATGAAGGACAGTGGTGTCAGAGTAGTGCAGAACGGACTAGAAGCACATTCTTCCAATTTTTCCAATAACATTCAATACCTGAATGTACTCTGATGCACCGGACCAAACTTCAGTGTCATTACCCAACTCCTGCTCAAACAGGTCCAGCTCACAAAGGTCCAACAGCACTCTCACACCTGAACCATATGGAAAATCTTTGGATCAGTTAATATGGTCTTAATATTGCCTAAAATTGTACACAAAAATTCTACCTCCATTTTTCTTCACACTTCCCATGTTTCACAAGCACATTTGTGTTTGCAGTATTTGGACACAGCTAAAAATGTCTAACTGTCTTTGCATTAGATAATAAAATGGTAAACCAATCACGCATTTCAAGAACAAAACATTTCACAAAAGATATTTCCTAGGTATTAAATGATAAAACAAACATACTGTTCAACAATAAGACAGAAAGCATGTGGACACTGCTTGTCAAATGTGGAACATGTCCATATTTAATGTGATAAACTACACATGAAGACAAGTGTGAACTTGAGGATAACCTTGAGGGAAGTTGATTAAATGTAATTGGTTAAAATCAACTGAGACAAGTTTGCATCATTTGTTTTGCATCACCTTGATATATTTGTTATTTTAATGCAATGATTTTCAATACTTGGAGGTCATAATATGGCTAAACAGCGCCATCTATTGAATGCCAAGGCTAGCACAGTCCTGATCCAACTGCAGATACAATATTTAATGAAAACTTTTCATTTTTATAATGGGGTGAATGCCAATAAAACTACCAAAATAAAATCAAGCGCATTTTTTAATAATGAAAATGCACCTGCCTGCTTTCCGGCTTTCTGTAATAAGCTGTGTGAATTGTGGAAGTGTGCCCAGACTTTGGTCAATCTCTGTCAGGTTGGGTGGGGAGCGGTCATGCCAGAAGAACCCATCCAGGATCACTGCCCCAACCCCCAGTGATTTCAGATACGGCAGCCGCTCGGACACCCCTGAATGTGAGACATACACCATCATGATGACCTTCACTACTGGAATTTTATTGCTGTTTACATGTATTTGGCTAATATACAGTCCATTCTGTGCTGCTCATACTCAGTCACTGCACTGACACTTCACATGTACATACCACACTGCTTTTATTGTCTATTTATTATCAATGGAGGTGTTAGTGGATCACTCTCAGGAAACCGTGCCATTAGTATGTCCCCATGACCAACTACTGATATAATTAAAAAATTAAATACATTTTAAAATAAAACTTTTTTTAAATGTTAATTGGAATATCAGTAGTACTAAATACTATAATATTTTAGATGTAAGTTGTATATATAATATATATTATAATTCTACAGTATACAGTATTTCCAGGAGCTCATTGCTTCTACCTTGAATTAAACTGCTAACAGTGATTGTCAATAAATTGCCTAAAGTATTACATTATTAGCTAACTGCATTCTCTAAATTGTAATGTTGACATACACTCTCTGTAAAGCTGCTTTGAAACGATATGTATTGTGAAAAAGTGCTATACAAATAAATTGAATTGAATATATAACCTACTAAATATTGTGTGTGTGTGTGTGTATATATATATATATATATATATATGTGTGTGTGTGTGTGTATTTTATATATATATACACACACACACACACTATTTAATGGGTTATACTGTAGAATTAATTTATTTAAATCACAATTATATTTTTAAATCAATTAAATTAAAATATCATGCCTTGTTCAACTCTGTTATTTAGTTTTGTTGTTGTTGTTGTTTTTGGGCACATAGTACAGGTGAATATGGAGCCTCTAAAGCAGGGTTGCCAGGTTTTCACAACAAAACCCTCCCAATTGCTACTCAAAACTACACCAAAACTAGCTCAATCAATTTTCCCCTGGGAAAATTAGCATTCCAGGGAATATATATATTACATTATTGGGGTTCCTTCAACCCACAGACATGAAAAACAACCTGCGACAACTGTGTTAAAGTAGCCCAATTCTGTGGGAAAACCGCTGACTTGGCAACACTGCCCTAAAGGGACATGGTGATAAAAAATAAAAAAAATCAGATGGCAGGAAAATGTTTTGTATTACCCCAAAAACTTCATGTTCGCTCACAATATTTTTGAGTTCTGTGCAAGCTAATGCAAAGTTTCTCAGGGGAATGTAAAAGTTGTGTGATCAAAAGCAAAGTTTCTCGGGGAGTGCAAGAAAAAATGAGAGATATATATTTTTTCCTCCCATCATATTTTTTTTTTCCACCACCATGTCCCTTTAGGGGCTCCGTAGATGAATAATATAGTGTAAGGCACTTGAATTTGCCAGTTAAGGCTTTAGAGATATTTTGCACTGATATTCAACATTTGCATTTGGTGGTAAGGTGAGGTAGGAAAATATTCTTTCAATAATTTTTTCAAGTTAAAGGATGATGATGAATTATAACCAATTATGATGGCACATTTTCTTTTGAATGACCCTTGTTGTCTGATTTACTGTCTATCAGACATTGTCACGATCACAACTTGTGCTAAATGTCCTGTGATGTGGTTTCTGGAGATACTTCATAAATGCAACACTGACTTAGACTTTGACATGCGGGTATAATTTTAGGCTTCAGGATGGATGGTGGGTAAACAGCTTGAATGTAAATGCAATCTACTGTTTTTGTTACTGCTGT
The DNA here is from genome assembly GCA_037101425.1 of Elopichthys bambusa. Lineage (NCBI taxonomy): Eukaryota > Metazoa > Chordata > Actinopteri > Cypriniformes > Xenocyprididae > Elopichthys > Elopichthys bambusa. The sequence continues at coordinate 26,107,359 of CM074444.1, read as the reverse complement.
AAATTGTTTTTATGAACTTACTGCTGATATGGCTGACCTCGTCACTGTCCACATCCATGAAGAGTGCTGGCTGCAGGCGGTAAAACACATCCTTCTGCCACCAGTGTAGTGAAGGAGATGCTATCCGCGGGCTCTGAATGATTATTGCGATTGCAGTGCCAAGCATTATCAGCCAACCAATCCAGAAGCAAAGAACCAGACGAGAACGAAACTTCCTCCATTCTGGTCCTCCTGCACACTTCTCCAGTTCCTCCTTTCTCAGAGGCTTCCAGGTGTGCTGCTGGTGCTGATCTTCTGGGATAAGGAGAGGAACAGTCTCTGACTCGTCCAGATCTGTGAATCGACCTCTAGCAGATGCGCTGCCATAGCCTGGATCAACTTCGACCTTCAGTGTCATCTGGTCTTACTGGATGATGTTAGGAGCCATTGAGATGAAAAACAATTTGTTGGTGTAGGTACACTAAATATCAACAGAAACAACCACAGCACCATATTTTATCTAATTTAATCAAATTTAAAATATTTCAGATTTTGTAGCTGATGAGAATCCCTGAAACTATCATATATTTCACATGTTTCTCCATCAGTGGTAAATAAAAAGGCCATTTAGTTAAAGTATGATGTATAGAGGAGACCAGAGGGCTGTTTCATAAAAGATGCTAAGAAAAGCGAGGATTAAACTCAAAAACCTGACTTGAATGAACCTAACAAATGAGTTGGGGCTAAAGTAATTTAAGTAATTTTAAGTAATTTAAGTTGACGCAGTCCCGCTAATTTGATCCAGGTTTACCTAGTCCAGATAATTGCGCGTGCACGCTTTTCTATGGCTCCACCATAGGAGCATGCATTTTGTGCTATTTTATGCGTTTGAGACACGGTGTTTTCCTCAGTGCATAACTTACTTTTCACAAGTTTATTCTCCATCTGTAAATGTTAGAAAGTCAAGCAAATATTTTCATTTTGCTGCTACATTTCACAGTGAACGAGCACTGCTGCGCGCATGCGCGCTAAACAGACGGGAAGCAATAGAAGCGCAATAATTCTAAAATATACATTTTGCTAAAATATTTGATGTTGGACATTAAACGTGCCTTATGTACAATTTTAAACCTACAATTAAGTGTATTTTTATGATAGTAACTGTAAATGGACTATTGTAATGGGGTAAATCAATATACTGTAGGCCAGTTACTGAGTTTAGATTCATCTTACCAATTAAAATTTAGTCTGTGTATATTAATTTTAATTTTTAATTTTGTGATTTTAATTTCTGCTCTTCTAATAACCATAAAAGGTACTACAGCTGCCAAACAAAACCAGAGATAAATATATTCATATATTTTAAAACAATGTAATTAACTCTTGAGCACAAAACATTTAGCCAGTAATGAAATGAAAACCTGTAGGTTACACACACACACACACACACACACACACACACACACACACACACACACACACACACACACACACACACACACACACACACACACACACACACACACACAGTCAAACCAAAAATTATTAAGTGTTATCTGTCATAATTAAGATTAATTTCTGACACAGTTTAACTCTGAGATCTTGTCATATTTTATTACCATTTTTTTAAAACTATTCAACTATAGTGAATAAACTGTATTAATAAATGAAATGTTCAAGGTGTCTGAATACATTTTGGTTTAACTGTGTGTATATGAGAGCAGAGTATAGATTCCCAGAGGTGTATATTTTAGTAAATATGGGCCTTGGAAAAGGCTAGCTGACTTTATTGTGCTTTGACTACAGTGGGTAGTTCACAACCATGCATGTCACTTCTGCAGGCTGCATCTTACTCTGTCACTCTTTTCATAGCTTTTGCTGGCTCTGAGACACTCGCTTGGTATTTCTCCTGCTCTTTGTCTAGCAAAAAAATCACTAAATGAAAGCTTAAAATGAAGGCCTGATTGTTTCAGGGACCTTGTCACAGGTCTATTGATTTTGAAATTCTGTGTTACTTTTGCTATATTTTCACACTTAAAACAATGATTTGGTAATCCTCTTGTAGCACTGTCCTCTTCTGTGCTAAGAAGTAAGTCTCCTGACAGTTCTCTCCCAAGTGGTTCCAGTTTTGTCAGTATTAAGTCGGAGAATGATTCAGTGGGCTATATAACACTTAATTTTTAAGAAATGACTTCTCTTTAAATGTTTTGGTTCATCATACTTACATTTTAATCAAAAATTGCCTTAAACTTACACCAATTTTTTTTTATTTTTTTTTATTTAGCTCTATTTAGTAAATGTGTGTGTGTGTGTATATATATATATATATATATATTGGACTGATGGTGGTTAATAAAGTCAAATAATATTATTGCATTCCTATTGGTCAGTGTTAGAGGAGCTTAGCTTAGCCTGACAGTTAGCCTGCCCCAGACCAGGCTAGTTTCCTAGCATAAGTTGCCAGAGTAACTAATAAACTAATTTAAGTTTGCTTTATGAAACAGAATTCGCTGACAATAAGTCTGACTAACTAAAATAAGCCTGGCTTGTTTTCTAATCTTGTTTTATGAAACAGCCCTCTATCTCTCATAAGCCTAGTAGTGATTGTCTTATGAGCAGTATGATAACCATATTCATCCGCACAGTCATGCAGAGCCGAAGCACAACCAAAAACAACAATGTTCTTACGCAAAATGTATGCAGTTTTGTTAACCGCTAGTACCTTTAAAGTTTGTTAAATAATGACTAAATTTGTGTTTGATCTGCATGGATGGTTGATACAGACTTGAAGAGTGAAGAAATAAATGATTTCATTACTTAAAACAAACATGAACTGAAATAAAATAAAAACCTTAAACTTATTGTATCGTAACAGCTAGTTGCTAAGACATTTTTCATTTTCGTTTAAAGTTAAAGAACTAAAATAACTAATACTAAATAAACTAAAAAAAAAAAAAAAACTTTTTAAAAAACAAACTATTAAAAATGACAGAAACAAAAAAAAAAATACAAAAACTTTAAATAAAATCAAAATAAAATTTAATTTTCAAAATCTATCAATGATACTAAAATAAATAACACTCCTATTGATCTCTACCAACTTGATAGCATTTAAATATTTTCAATATCTATTTCAAAATTATTTTAATACAATTTTAAACTGGGAACTATTTCTTTGCTTTGACAGAAGCTTTGAGATATTTAAAGTTTGCAACAGATTCATGACACTTTAGCACAACTATAGTTAATGCATGTTATTTTATGCTACAAGTTTAGTCCTCATGTCAGTAAATTAAACCGTTTTTTACAGTGAAAAAAGGTGTTACACATATTTCACATGGTTATTTGTTAGCATTTCTTGTTAATAACACTGTACAGTCTGTAAACTATGAACTCACACAGGCGAAATATTTTGTTGTACTTACCTGCTGCGAACGTCCGGCAGAGTACAAGTTCTCTCTGGCTCTGGCGGTTCTGTTTGTTTCAGTTTTCAGTTTATTGTTAGGATAAACACACCATTAGCATTGCCCAGGTTGTTGCAATGAAAAACAGGTTAAACTTCAGCGAGCTCAAGCTTGACCTTCTTGTTTTTAACTCTCTTTGAACATTAAAGTATGACAGTAACACTAAAGATGAGGTTTAAGTAATTAGTATAGAGGTGTCATGGTCCATGACACTCCAGTAACACATTCTACAGGAGGGATTTTCAAAGTCCCCTTTGGACGCAAAATACATGATGCCCCCAACATGACTGACAATTCATCCACTTATGACTAATTTACATATTTAACACAACCTTTGAGCTATTCATGTATGATTTCATAACAAAATAGACATAAAATGACAAAGGAACATAGAGTTCTCTCATACAAAACAGGGGTCCTCATTCACATCATTATTTTTTATGTGTTGTAAAACTGGTAGATGTACTATAGTAAAAAAAGAAATATGAGACAAGTAAATTTATAGTTCAAGTATCCTTTATAAAGTTTTACAGATGTTATTCTAAACTCTGTACATATTCGGTTATGTAAGTCTATATTCTCTGTAAGTACAGAGATTAACATTCATAAACAAATACAAGAAACGTATTTATAATACAATTATACATTGAAGCATCTTAGATATGTTTGTTTGTAAATATGTTAATTGTGAAGTCAGTTTTAAGTGGTTATTATTAATGATTTATCGGTGCACATCATTATTTTTTTAAATCATGTGCTCTTGTAATAGCAAATTATAATGATCTAACAATCCAATTAATTCCCAATGGAAAAAAATTTCTTAAGCGAGAAGCTGCTTTAAGCCTGGATATACGTCACAATAGGGAAGAAAAGATGGTTGCAACTTCCATTTCATGCTGATTTTTTCAATAGTCAATTGTCTTTTAATGGTCTTACAAGACAACCAGTGTTGCCAAGTCCACGGTTTTCCCACGGAATTGGGCTACTTTTACACTGTTGTCGCGGGTTGTTTTTCATGACCACGGGTTGAAACAACCCCAAATAATAATGATATTTAGCCCATGGAATATGAATTTTACCAGGGGAACCCAGCCAAAAACATGTATTTTACCAGTGTCAATGTTAAATGCTTTATCTTGAGGCCCCCTTTACACTAGTGCATTTTCGTTTTAAAACGCATACGTTTTGCTATGTCGTTTACAGTACTCTGGCGTTTTCGACCTTTAAAAACGTAGATTTGAAAATGCCGCAAAGCCTGTTTTGGTTTGAAAACGCCAGGATTGTGTTTCAGTGTAAACGGACCAAAATGGAGACTTTTGAAAATGATGGCGTGGTTGCCCACGTTTGCGCTGCGTATCCTTGACGACTGTGTAAACAATAACATGGAGACTGAACTGCAATCTTTGCTGGCTTTGTTGTCATTCTTAGCAGCCACTGTGCAGTTAAACTCTACTTTTTAATACTGCAGCTGTCTACATGCGCAAGAGGCTGTACAACCGTTTACACTTGAACGTGCACGCCCAGTGTGCATGAACGGTTATGTGACATGCGTTATCAGTCATGTAGCGTAGACGGAGATCGTTTCTGAAACGCTGTGTAAACGCCAGTGTAAACGAGGCTTTCACACCGGGTAGTTATTTTCCCCTATAGGGCCATTTTCATGGTTGCATTTGCACCGCCAGTAGGAACTCTGAAGTGACGTAAGCCGTCCGACAGCGACGTCATTTAAGTGCAGCATTCAACAACGTCAACAACTCTGTAGCGTAAAGTTGTGTCGGTCCATCTATCACTGTTTTCCCCGTTTATGTAGATAGCTTGTGGAGTAAGTATATGTAAACTGTGTATTTACAGGCCGTTTTTTTAAAATAGCGAGTGCCGGTGTTTCGTATGGCATCGTATGGTATTCGGCTAATCAGTGGTAGTTCCTAATGTGCTGTATTAGACCCTACTCTGAAGTAGGAGCTAATTCAGTCTCCCCAAAAGGCGTTCCAAGACCTAAAACTGTTCCCAGTTCCTGCGGTGCGAACACGCCAAAAAGCAGGTACTGCCACCAATAGTTGTGAAAACGTTCCACTGGTGCAAAAGCCACTTTTATGAAAGTATTTGATAAATACACCTCCTGTTTCTGTTTCCATGTGTACAATACACAACATTGATTTAAGAAAAGAGAACAGTTTGGCTAAACAATTTGACCTCTGTAAAGCAGGTGGCACACAAATATCATCCTCACATGAATTATTACATCTACAGAGATTCAAGGCTTAATTCCATCTTCAGGGTAACAGCCACTAGGTGGAGTCATCAGAACCGCCAATATCCTTAAATGAAGAAAGAGTATTTTTATCAGCATTTTTATTGATGTTTGTAAAATGAACATTTACTATTTATCTTTAACGACACCTTCAAATCATATCAAATAAAATGTTGCGGAATTAATAGTTTATTCAGTATGGCTTAAACATATATGTATGAATTTCAAACACATACCATTGGCTCAAGAGATCTAAAGGCTGCTGCATATTTCTGATATGCAGCAATTATGCAATCTCTCCTGCAATATAGAAAAAAAGACAACAAAACAGAGATTGAGAAACACACATACTCACACAAACATATATCTCTCTTAGTATTTTTGGTCTTGTTTTTTTATTAAAATATCTAAACATTCTTAAATCAGAATTTACCTGAGAAGCAAAAATGACAAAGTTCGTGCTTAAACAAGAACAAATATCTGCAAATGGGGTCGGAAAAATAAACTTAATTCAAAGGGAAAACAACCCCATTTTCTGGCAGATGTCTTATTTTAAGCAAAAACTAAATTTTGATTTGAAAATCATTTTGCAGTGTATCGTAATATCATATATTACTGTCCAGTATTACTCACTTGCATGAGATTCCTCCACCTGGTGGAAGGCCGGGAATATTTTCAGATGCCAGGAATTTCATCACATAGAGCAGATCAGGATCCCCATCTTTAGATCTGATCACTTGAATGATCTCTAGGCAATGTGAAAGAAATATAGTTTTATGTAAAAAGGTTTGACTTTTATTTAGATGGCTATTTCATCTAATCTAATTTGTGTTATGATTGCATCTTATTTATATAGCGTAAAACCTTTTATATCGAATGAATTGGTCAAATTACCTTCCACTTTTTTCTCAATGAGCTGCTCTAACTCAGCCTCATGTTGCAGTGCCTCTGGTGTCACCTTGGGGGCGCCATCGAAACAGATGATGATAATGCTAATGTTGTCTAAACTTCCCTGCAAGATGTGAAGACATTTAAGAATTTAAAATCAATATAATATAATGATATTAGAGTAGATCAATAAATACATACATACATATATATATATATATATATATATATATATATATATATACACACACACACACACACACACACACATACTGTATAGTGTATTTTATATAAATGTTCACAGACAGCTAATGTTAGTAATAAACAAAAGGACCTCTTGACCTGGTTTGTAAACCAGAATATCCCTTAACCTGAGTCACTCGTAATCCCCTCTCGCTCTCTTCTTGTCTTCCTTGTAATCATTCTATTTAAAGAACAGTATTTCCATAGAACAGGTCAAGCTGATTCTATTATGCACTCTGTAAGCTTCCACGCCTGAACATGTGGGATCTCATTATATAATATTACATAACCCAAGTGCCTGTAATCATTTTAAATAACAAAGCAGTCCTAAACTCTTTAAAAGTTGTAGAAGGTGACATTATTTTTGATTACTCATGGGCTAATGACTAAAATAAAAGCATATTGATGCAGTGATTCTCATATATTGTGGTAGAGTGCTTAGTTTTATGGTCCATCTACTGTTTGGTTCCACAGAACCAGACTTTTGACTATTGGCATATTACTTAAAAAAAAACAAAAAAACTAGTGTGCATTATTCTTACCAAGAATCACCCACTTAGACAGGGAGAAACATTTAAAGCGACCAACCAGTTTGTGTTATTTTTATGGGACATTTAAAGCAGGTAAACCTGAAATCAGTGATACCACAATAATAGACAACTGGTGATTGATAAAGCAGCAACAGACCATGCAAACAGTTGTACAACACTGAATAAAAATTGTGAAAAATGTGTGTAGATTTTGTGATAGAATATCTGTTCGTAGAAAACAAAACTGGTTTGCCTACTGTACTACTGTAATAATGTCCCTCAATGCATTACACCCAGCTTGACCGTTTATTTTTTAAAATAATTGTTTTAAGCCATTTCACACTTCATATGCATCATACTTCTTAGGTCGGGGAAAATGTAAATTCTAATAAATAAAAAATTTCACATCAAAAAATCACATCACTTACAAAAAAAAAAAAAACTTTTTATTTGCAAGATAAAACTGAACATTATTTTTTTTTTAAATAAAGTTTCAAAAAGAAGCTTTTAGAAGAGCCATTTTTGGTTCCTCAAAGAACCTTTCAGTGAATAGTTCACCCAAAAAAATAAAAATTCACTCATCACTTACTCACCCTCAAGTTCCAAACCTGACTGAATTTCTTTCTTCTGCTGAAAACAAAAGAAGATATTAAGATATTTTGAAGAAACATCAACTGTTTGGTTACCCATATTCTTCAAAATATCTTAATATCTTCTTTTGAAGAGAAACTCATTCAGGTTTGAATCAACTTGATGGTGAATAAAGGAATAAAGGAACAGAATTTTCATTTTTGGGTAAACTATCCCTTTAAAAAATCTAAACCCTTGTGTTCACTTTAATGGAAAGGTTCCATGGACGTTAAAGGTTCTTCATGGAATATCAATGCCAAAAAATCTTCTTTTTTTTTTTAGAGAGTATTTTTCAATGCAGTCTAATGTGGACAACAATGAAGCATACTATTGTTTGAAATGTTTTTTCAATCCAATTAGTATCCTGGTACCTTGCTAAAAATAAAAACCCATGCACCCTGACTCTAGGGCATCAGACAATCTGACTGAAACTTGCAAATTTGGCCATTAGCCAACCCAATGGGATCCTCTCACTGCTGATACCAACCTTATAGAGGCAGAGGTCAATGACCTGAGCGCAGATCTCCCTCAGATCATCACAGACCTGCAGGCGGTTGCGCACAAACGCACACAGCTCCTCGTTACTGATGGCGTCCCAGACACCATCACATGCCACTACCAGGAACTCATCTTCTGGTGTTCGCTCCAGCTCGTACACCTCTGGTTCAGGTGACACCAGCTGTTCGGTCTGAGTCCTCCATTCCACCTCCTTAAAGTCAAAGTCGCCAAGGGCGCGGGACACGGCCAGTGAACCGTTGATTCGCTGCAGGGTGACGGAGCCGCCAGCGTTCTGGATGCGCTCTTTCTCACGTGGGTTGCAGGGTTTGTGGTCCTCGGTGTAGAAGACCACATGACCATCACGGCAAAGGAAGGTCCGTGAATCGCCGCAGTTGATGAAGTAGATGTTTCGTGGAGAGATCATAACAGCGGTTGCTGTAGATCCACTGTGGTCCCAGCTCTCATTGCGGGATAGGGAGTGCATGTGGCGATCGATGCCAAGGAAGCCATCTCTGATGCCGTCTTTGACATGTTCTACATCCTCATCCACCGTCACACAGCCTGATTATACAATCATATAACAGGGTCAACAGAGTAATATCTCTTTCTATCTGCCCCATGCCTTTCACCCTACTTAAAGCTTGTTACAATCTGAAATATTTGTTACAGTTACGTCACTTCCAGTTAATAAATTACCTTAGAGATTTTTTAATTTTTTGGACCACTTTCCAAAAATATAAAGGCAGCTAATTTTTTATATATATTGTATATAGTCTCATTTATACTGTAGACCTAAAAAATATAGACTTAAAGTGTAAAGTGTCTATATAGTGTAAAACACTATCTAAAAATAGGCCTATGTACTTTCTATTAAGTTGGCACTATTTTATCATTCATTAGAATCATATTAGTTGTGATTAAATTTATAATGCTTAGAAAGCTGATTGAAACTGTAAAAAATAACTTATTATTATTATTATATTTATATACTTCTTTCTTTGAACTTTTCTCCCTGAGCCACATTTGTAAACCCTTACATTACTTTATGTGATCCAATATATTGGATTGGCCTATTAATTGGCCAACATTTTGCATATTAAGATGATATGCACTGTTACAACACATTTTTAATGGTTTTAAAAAATTTTAAATTCTTTCAAATGTTTTAGAACTTAAAAAAAATCATTTTTTTAAATTATCGTTGGAAAAACTCATATAGTACACAACTAGCTTTAGACAACTAAGCCACTTCATAAGAAGTGCTATTTTGTATTTTTGTCCCATTTCTCTTAGAAAACATGATTTTTGCCCAGTCCCAACAAACTGCAAATTTAATTTGTTTGTTTAAATGTTTTATTAGTATCATAATAACATTTATTATGCTAAAAAAGGGTTTTCAGTTAGCTAATGTAGTGATGCTAGCTATGAAAGCAGCACTATTAAAATTGCTCAAATATTTTCTTAAGGCGTAAGATATTAATGCTTGTTTTCAGAGAAAGGATAAAAGTGTGTTTTGTCTAAAGCCCAAAGTATACTTCACTTTTTACGTGTATGCGAGGGTCAGCACACAGTGTGCGTGACCTGAATTTCATCATCAGAAGGGTACACGCATCACTGCATTTTTTTAACTACGCAAGTCGCACATGCGCATTTAATTATTATTTTTTTTGCAGTAATTAGTTTATCCACAAGGTGGCAACCATGCTCTGGGAGCGTCAAATTCACATAGTAGTCAATGAAAAACTGCATAAACACAACAGACCGGAACGCATGCAAGCTACAGCAACAATGGAGGCCTACATAAATGAGAGATTGTGCAAAGAGGTTTGAAAGTACCCTCATTTGTACAACTCTAGCATGAAAGAATACAAAGATATTTACATGGGTTGTAACTCATGGTGAGAGATTGCTCAAAACTGTGCATGCGTCGAATGCCTGTGTACGTGTATGAGTCAAATGAAGTGTACTTTGCAAGGCTGTGCGTTCAACTCTAGCGTACATGTAAAGAAACAAAGTATTCTTTGGGCTTGACTGCACTGGCAGATTTGTCACGTTTAAATATTTGTACTTTATTTTAAGGTGTCTTTGTTACCATGTAAATATACAAATGAGTAATATTAATTACCAACATGCACTTACTATGGGGTTAGGGTTTCACGTGACGCGAGTGTTATCAAAATATCTTGCACAGTGTTGCATCTCAAGTAAATTTATCTCGATTTTTACCTTGAATTAAATGTCCATCCTAGCTACAGACACAAATGATACCTCAGTTATTTTTACATTGCCAATAAGCAACCACCTAGCTGCAGTTAGTTACTTAAAGAAAAAAACTTACAAGACCCTAGAAACCATCTAGAACACCTTAGTGATGGCTAAGCAAATAAAAGTCAACAGCCGGAAAGTTGTCAGGCAAACTCCTATATTGTGGTGGCAGTCACATTTTAATCTTTAAATATAAAAATCTAGTTTACATTTTGAAACTGCTGAAAAGCACATCATCACTGACTCTTTGCAAGTACAAATTTCATCCCTTACCCTCAAAACAGTAATAATGAGTGATATTCTACGTAAAATCGGTGAGTACCTGTGTCGAGAATAAAATCCAGCAGGTTTCTAGAGCAGTACTGAGCCACCGTTCTCCCTGCATGTCCATCGTACACAGCAAAATAGCTCCAGTCTGGTAAGGCATCGGTCATCTCTGGCATGCAGGTGTGGGCATCCTCCATCTGGGCACGCCAGCCCTGCATACTGGCCATGGCGTAGTTAATGCCCCATTTCGAACCCCCTTCTGCCATATCTTTCTCCAAAATGGGCCTTTCTAGGTAGGGTCTACCTATGTCCTCTTCATTTTCAAAGTAGTCATCATCAGCTCCCGACTCCCGTCGGCCACCCTTGAAGAAGAAGGTTACCATCTTCTCAGTTTCCTTCACCAGCTGCCGCAGGAATGAGGGCACCTCCATGGTGCTGGCCCGCCTGGCAGTTCTCATGGCTACCCGGATCCTCCTCTTTAATCTCCTACTGTTCTTCAAACTCCTCTTCCTGGTCCTCCGAAGCCGATCCAGTGCCTCTCGTTGAGGTTGAGCCAAAAGAGGAGGGACAGTCGCTGGACAAACAGTGTGTTATCGCCTGTACTTAGTTTGGAGTCCTTAATATGTTGTCATTTGTGCAATAGCTCTCTCCTCTCAGTTGTTCCCAATGAAATCCATTGAACTGATATGAAGTCTGGGTGTGTTTATCACTTTTTCCAAGCGGTGCTCTTTCTCTAGCCCAGTTCTGATTGGCTAATCTATTTATGTTCACTCATCCTTAGACACCGCAGTGTTCTGTCTTTCCCTTCATCTGTCGTCTGTATGCCCTCATGTAATCCTTACTTCGTAATGCGCCTGGATTAGTTTGCGTCCATAGATGCACCTGATGAACTACAAGGGTTTCATAATGAGCATCCAAACAGGATGAGTTTGATTTTCACATGCAATATTAAAAATTAGCATTACTGGCACATGGTCAGTTTATTGAATGGTTTTTAATAGTGTGTATGTGGAATATGTTGAAAATGCATATACTGGACAACCTGTTACTTTTAATCTACAAAGTATGATGGTGTTGCCTCTTACACAATGTATTCACTTAGTCATTCAACTTTTCGCACTTCTTTTTAAATCACGATTTTTTCCATATATCATTTTGATGTGCTAAAAGCCTAATGGCCAATGACAACCACATGCTGTCTCAAACACTCCTAATCCACTGTAAGTAAACACTGCGTTTCACTGCTTGTTTGAAAGAATAAAATGGCAGTCTGAATGATTATATAGCTGCTTAGATGTCTCTTAAGGTAACTGTCCTTATAAATAGTAGGAACTGGCCTCCTTTGGAAAGCCTAGTTCTTGGAAGGCTTGCAGATTACCTGTATATAAGGCGCGTAGGTGTGTGACATTTGGACTTGAGCCATTCATAAATAGTGAGAGATTAAAATGAGCAAGGGCATTGCACGACCCTGACATTAAGATATGCATAACTACAATTAGATAACAGGCAAGTCCACTTCTTCAAAAATTCCCTCGTGTGATATTGCTTTATATCAGCACGGCTATGGTTAGACCATAGGCCTTGTGTGATATTGCATATACACAACAGTTCGACGACAAGTGTGTAAATAAATATGAAACAACAACGGATTGTTTTTAAAAACCTTCTTTTGTGTGGAACTACTTCCTTCCACCACGGATTCAAATGTCAAGTTGACAGTTTATTATGAGAAAGATGGACTAAGTGAGTGTATCACCTGCATCTGATAGTCTTGAGGTCAATTGTATATTTATAATAAAAAAATCTGTTTTAATGTCTGCTGAGAATCTTTGCCTTTTAACAGTTAAGGGGATTTCCCGTGACAGCGCTAGTCAATGCACTTGTCGGTTACGTCTTGTAAGGTGCTGTTTAAAGTAAAAAAATAATGTTCTTGTTTCAAGCACCTCTCCGGACTTTTAAACACACCTATACCCAATTCATTATCACCAGTGTTCTTTGTATATAAGTTTGGTCACTTATCAAGTCTTGCTTTTAACTCCTTAAAAGCTAAAATTCCAATTTAAGCTTTGTTGTTTGAAACAAACACACAAAGCCAATGCTAAAGAAAACACACATTTGTTTAATTGGACTTTTGATTCCCCATGTGACAACTAGCCCTTATCTTCACAGTTAAATATTATAAAAATAAATTATTGCTGGTTTTGAATAATTATAATAAATAACTAGATGAGTAAAGCTTGTAGACAAACTTTAAGTTGGCTTGAAAAAGCCTAGCCAGAACGTTTTGAGTAGTTTTAAAAGCTTGAAGTTTGAAGCTTTTCAGTTTGAAATAGTTTAAGTTTTAGTTTAGTAGTTTGAAAGCTAGCTAGTGTGTGAGTGTGTGTGTGTGTGTGTGTGTGTGTGTGTGTGTGTGTGTGTGTGTGTGTGTGTGAGTGTGAGTATGTGAGAGTGAGTGTGTGAGTGTGTGTGTGTGTGTGTGTGTGTGTGAGTGTGAGTATGTGAGAGTGAGTGTGTGAGTGTGTGTGTGTGTGTGTGTGTGTGTGTGTGAGTGTGAGTATGTGAGAGTGAGTGTGTGAGTGTGTGTGTGTGAGTGTGTATGGATAGATAGTTAGATAGATATTAGTTAGATAGTTAATTAGATAGATAGATATTAGTTAGATAGTTAATTAGATAGATAGATATTAGTTATATAGACAGATAGATATTAAGTAGATAGTTTGTTAGTTAGATAGATATTAGTTAGATATTAGTTAGATAGTTAATTAGATAGATAGATAGATATTAGATAGACAGTTAGATAGATATTAAGTAGATAGTTTGTTAGATAGATATTAGTTAGATAGTTAGATAGTTAATTAGATAGATAGATAGATAGTTAGATAGATAGATAGATAGATAGATAGAAAGATAGACAGTTAGATAGATATTAGATAGTTTGTTAGATAGATATTAGATAGTTAGTTAGATATTAGTTAGATAGTTAGTTAATTAGATAGTTAGATAGATAGATAGATAGATAGATAGATATTAGTTAGATAGACAGTTAGTTAGATATTAGTTAGTTAGATATTAGTTAGATAGTTAGATAGATATCAGATAGTTAGATAGATATCAGATAGTTAATTAGTTAGATAGTTTGTTAGTTAGATAAATATTAGATGTTAGTTAGTTAGATAGATAGTTAGATAGATATTAGTTAGATAGTTAGATATAAGTTAGATAGTTAGTTAATTAGTTAGTTAGATAGATATAAATTAGTTAGATATTAGTTAGATAGTTAATTAGATAGTTAGATAGATAGATAGATAGTTAGTTAGATAGATATTAGTTAGATAGTTTGTTAGTTAGATAGATATTAGATAGTTAGTTAGATAGTTAGTTAATTAGATAGTTAGATAGATAAGATAGATAGATAGATATTAGTTAGATAGACAGTTAGTTAGTTAGATATTAGTTAGTTAGATAGATATTAGTTAGATAGTTAGATAGATATCAGATAGTTAGATAGATATCAGATAGTTAATTAGTTAGTTTGTTAGTTAGATAAATATTAGATGTTAGTTAGATAGATAGTTAGATAGATATTAGTTAGATAGTTAGATATAAGTTAGATAGTTAGTTAATTAGTTAGTTAGATAGATATAAATTAGTTAGATATTAGTTAGATAGTTAATTAGATAGTTAGATAGATAGATAGACAGTTAGTTAGATAGATATTAGTTAGATAGTTTGTTAGTTAGATAGATATTAGATAGTTAGATAGTTAGATATTAGTTAGATAGTTAGTTAATTAGATAGATAGATAGATAGATATTAGTTAGATAGTTAGATATTAGATAGTTAGTTAATTAGATAGATAGATATTAGTTAGATAGATATTAGTTAGATAGTTAGTTAGTTAGATAGTTAGTTGGATAGATATTAGTTAGATAGATATTAGATAGTTAATTTGTTAAATAGATATAGTTAGATAGTTAGATATAGATATTAGATAGTTAATTAGTTAGATAGATATTAGATATTAGTTAGATAGTTAGTTTGTTAGTTAGATAAATATTAGTTACATAGATAGATATTAGTTAGATAGTTAGTTTATGAGTTTGAATGAGTTTAAATGGCTTAGTAATAGTACATAGAATGGCAGCTTCATTGAGTCTAATGGGCTTCATTGTGTTTAGATTTGAATTTTTGACAGTTGGAGGTTGATGGAATGTTCAGATTTTCAATGTAAGTCTATGGAAGTTTTTCTAAGTTTTGATCAGCATTTTTAGGAAAACCATAAGTCGGATCACTCTGAAAAGATATAACAACTAACTTCAGAACAGTCTGAAGGTCTGAGCCGAGTTTGGTGGTTGTAGCTTTAAAGCTCTAGGAGGAGATGCAGTCTAAAATTTGGCTCAGAAGAAGAAGAAGAAGTTTATATATACCTTATTTACCAGAGAAACAAGCGCGCCGCCATCTTTAGAATATTGTCTTTGAACTTCCGTTTTTGCGGTAGCCCTGTATATTTCTATGGCATCGCTGTTGAAGAATAATTAGCTGGTGAAGTGGATTTACCTGTTGTAGAGTTAATGAACGTTATCATGAGCATTGTAATGTTTAAAGCAGACGTCTTAACAAATGTCAGTAGACCGGGAAGATTTTAAAACGAGCAGTTCATTCATAAATGCGTAAGATCGCTGTGGAAATACAAACCGGAAGTCAAAAGACAACGCGCGCAGCGCTTAAAAGGGGCGGAGCTACATAAGGTCTACAGCATCAGTAAATTGGCTTTTTCATCAAATTATATTAAATAAAATTTTAATTTTATAAAACAAAAACTACAGTAGGTCATAAAAAGCATTTCATTTTAGTTTGATAAGCATTGATTTTTCTGTATCTGAACCTGTGTGGGCTGCTGTACAGTTTCTGTTCAGTAGCAGATAGGCCACATGAGCATTTCTCATTTGCTAGAGTACCCCGCAACCCATGAGGCTCTGCTGAAGGCAGTGGACACAAGCAGAAGCTACATTAGAGTTTTAAATGAAGGCTTATAGTGAAACACATACATATTTTATACATATACAAGAGATATAAAGGTTTATGTTGCTGCATACTCCATGCAGAACAGTAATGGATAACTTAAAGGGGACAGACATATCATGAAAATCTGACTTTTTCTGTGTTTAAGTGCTATAATCGGGTCCCCGGCGCATATACAAACCCAGAAAATGTGAAATGTTTTGGCAAACCTTTCTTTGCAAGCATGTGAAAAAACAAGCCGCTCAGATTTCACTCCCCTTGTGACATAGGAAGGGCATTTTATTATAAAATTACCGCCCCTTAATCTGCACGTTTCCACCCACGGCGCCTTAATTTTTTTTCACAAGCGAAAATGCATGCTAACTATTCTGTCGTTGGCTGCACAGATGAGCACAGAACACTATTTAGAGTCTCGTTAGCTTTTGATAGCCTGCAAGTTGACCCTGACATGCTTGATTTCTGTCCGAACGATATTTTGGAAAACATATTAGACCATTCACAGCATTTGATAGCAGTCATCTGGTGTGTACGGCTCTGTTTGGCAAACAGGTACGCTATTTAAAGTGGATGTCCATACGGGTTTTGCACAAAAGATTAACATGACGGCACATGCTAGTCGATGAGTTGAATCAACTCCACGGCAACTAAATAAATTTATCCACTAACCATTTAGAAACGTCCAATTGCATTCTGACTTGAGTCTCTCCATCAGTGTCCGACTCCAGTTTGAACAATGTAAGGCTGAACACCGTTACTGACATTTGTCATTTTGGCTGCGTGAGAATCTCCTGCTTTGTTGTTTTCGAGCAACCGAAGCGTGAGCTGCTGAAGCTCCGCCCTCTTTTAGAAAGCGGGCAGAGAGCAGCAGCTCATTTGCATTTAAAGGGACCCACAAAAACGGTGTGTTTTTGTTCACACCCAAACTTGACAAGCTATAGACCTTATGTAGCTCCGCCCCTTTTAAGCGCTGCACGCGTTGTCTTTTGACTTCCGGTTTGTATTTCCACAGCGATCTTACGCATTTATGAATGAACTGCTCGTTTTAAAATCTTCCCGGTCTACTGACATTTGTTAAGACGTCTGCTTTAAACATAACAATGCTCATGATAACGTTCATTAACTCTACAACAGGTAAATCCACTTCACCAGCTAATTATTCTTCAACAGCGATGCCATAGAAATATACAGGGCTACCGCAAAAACGGAAGTTCAAAGACAATATTATAAAGATGGCGGCGCACTTGTTTCTCTGGTAAATAAGGTATATAATAAATAATCTGTGGGGTATTTTGAGCTGAAACTTCACAGACACATTCTGGGGACACTAGAGACTTATATTACATCTTGTGAAAATAGGCATAATAGTTCCCCTTTAATGTTTAATAATCATTTCATGTTTGTCAAGTTGATTTATGGTCCATCGCACCAACCTGCAACCATTAAGGTGTGCGAGAGGTGTTCATTTATTAATAATAGTAGCTTATTTTTTACTTCAAATGTATTACTTATTTAAAATAATTTAATTAATTTAAATATTATTTATTTAATATTAAATCTCTTAAGTAATTCCTCTTGAAAGGTGCTAATTAAAATGAAATAAATTCATCTTAAGGGTGAATTTTAAGGGTGCAACATGTTCATCCTTGTTAAATGCAAGCAGATGGACATAAAGAGGATGTTGAACTGAGATGCCAGAGATGAGCTACACACATGGATGCACTCATACTGATATCACTCATTTTGAGTCAGGTCTCTTCATCTACCCTCTATTGGCTGCAGCAGAGAATGAGAGAGCGGGTGAAGCTGGGAGGGGCCGTCTGATGATGAAGAGAAGGGAGGGTGAGAGAAAGAGAAACAGCAGTGCACTAAAGGAGGGAGGGGTGCGTGAGGAACACAGAGCGTGAGGGAGCGATTCAGCAGAGGAGAGAGGGGACTCCAGACTGGATGGGCCCAGCGGTGCCTTGATGGAGCATGGGTCAGGTTTTAGGGTTCTCCCACTGCAGTGAGTCCTTCCTTTATTCCCTATGTTTCTGTATTTCTCTCTGTACAGTATGTAGCTGTTCATATTCTCTTGCTTTGTGTCTGATGTATCATCTTTGTTGTGTGTTAGCTTCAGCACTCATTCACCCGTCTGTTTTGCTGGATTCTGCTGATGTTGCAGTGTGGATTTGTTCTGTATATGTGAATGCAGCATCTGCATGAGACTTGTGCTGTTTACAAATGCTTTTGAGGGGTGAACAATGGGGAAATAACGGGGATAATCTGGCATGACTTGGTGTAACAATTGTTACAACTGGGTTGTGTTTTTGTCTAATTTGTATTACAGTATGTGAGTGTAAATAGCTGCTGATTACAGCAAATTGTATTGTAGTTACACCGAAAAATGTTGTGTTTTTTAACAATATTAATAGATTGTCATATCTATTACTATTCATGGGGATATTTGAAGGGAATTGATAAATGTTCCTAAATTGGTTATCATTTAAATCAGGGGTCTTCAGCAGAGGCAATTTTTGTGAAAAAATAGACGTATTTGTGAAACAACAATACAATATTATGGTTAACCATAGCTAAGAAGATAAAGGTTTAAAATGTACTATATATGACTCAATAATGCTTATTTTAATGGCTCTGCTACATGAGAGCCATAACAAAGCATGTAAATATATTAATATGGCACTAAGCATATGTTTTTATCAACCAGGCATTAAATGCAACACTTATTTTTGTATAATATGTTAAGGGAGCTGGCAAAGAAAACCTCTCACTTCAAGATCTGAACAAAGCTCTGTTGCTGGGTTTGTTTCACTCATCCTAATATGGAATGGAAGCTCAGAGGCTTTTATCACATGGTCTCTTTTATGGATATCCATAATATTCAAATAGGCATGAGCCAGCTAAGCCTGGTTCACCTTGCAGTATATTCTCTGCAAGAACTTCCCACTTAAAGGAAGTCTTTCAAACCAACATGAAAAGCGACATAATTTGTTCTGGCTTATCTGAAATAGTCGGTGTAGATTTTGTAATCAGAATTTCTGTCTGCTGTCATAACTATGAATACGAAGCAGAATTCCCATCTTTGCTTGTGCCATCTATATCTAGTTACTTGTTACTATAAGTTGAGCACATGGTACAGAAAGATTACAAACCGTTTTTTTTTGATATGATGATGGTTTTCTACCAATACTGTGGTACACCATTTTTCAGCATTTCTTTTTTTTTGTCAGCAAGATACCTAACGCTAGCTAATTAATGGGGAACTTTGACCTTTCTATTTGATGTAATCATCTTCTATTCACCTTATTTTTCAATGTGAAAGTAAGCTATTTCCTGTGAATGTGCAAGACTTCCAATTAATTAGCAGCTATAGGTGAATATGTTAAAACTATTTGCGCTACAAACTAGTGCATTTATGATTACAATAATAAGTTCAAATAATATGATAACAAATACCAGTATGCAATATCAAGCAGCATAACGAGCTGTTTTTGTACAGATAAAATAAATGGAAGCGACTGATACCGGATGCCTTGCACAAGGTAAAAAACTGTTGCAACCTAGGATCTGTCATTTAATTTAAATATATTTTAAAGTTTCAGATATCAGAGTGTAGCATATCATGGAATGTCAAGGTATAAACTATTTTTGATACACAGTTTCCAGTCATTTACAACAATACTTAAATAGCCTATAACAACAATTTAGCATAAATAAGTAAGCTTTATTTTATGCTATTGAAGTAGTTCCACATAAACTTTACAAATTGAATTAATAGCATGGAGCGAAACTTCTACATATTTTCATGGCACTACGAACCTCATACTTACGGAACGTACTTTTTCGTTCATTGCTTATAACAGGGTTTCCGCGGGGCATTAAAAAGCATTAAAAGTCATTAAATGGATTTTGTGAAAATTAAGGCATTAAAAGTCATTAAATTTTATTCCTACAGGCATTTTTTTTTTACATAGTTTTGAAGAAAAATAATACTACCGGTTTATTTTGAATACAGCCTTCATAATTAATAAATCTGTCGCAAAATATGAACATTGGTGTGATATACACGCGGAACCAGTTTGGTCATTTGCTCCGGCCAGTGCAAAATTGCCGTAACGCTGTTCTGGACAGCGGCCCAAGTAGACTCTCCAGTACTGCCGCACAAGCGCGAGATCTTGCTTTACTGCCTATATCTGCGTCTGCTCTGTTCATTAATTACATTTAGTGCAAGTGGCGATCGATAGTGGATAATAATAGGTTATATAATATATAATGTACTGACGGTAACAAATGAGCGCAGCACACACAAGAAACTCGGTTAAATACTGCGGTAAAAATTAAAATGTGGAGTTTTTATATTTATAAGTTGTTAATATTAAGTCACTTACATTTTAGAAGGAACATTGACTATTTTTGTTCTGTTTCAGCAGCGAAAATAGTTCCAAAAAAACATCACAGCAGAACCATAGCGCATCTCACAGCAACACTCAACCGTGTTTTCTTTACTGTGTGATTCAGCGTTTTGAACTAAGCGGTTGAGTCAATGATTCAGTGACCCATTCATAAACAGCTGCCTCATTCTTGAACGAATCATTTGAATAAACTACTTACTTATTACGGTCACTTGCCGCCACCTACTGGCGGTTTACTATCATTTTCACCCCAACATTTCTTACTAGTATTATCAAAAAATATTTAAAACAATCTCATAATTATTTAATGCACTTGTAATTTTTTTTATTGTAAATTATTTAATTTGATTTGATAGCCCTGTAGTGTGATATTATTCTAATTATTCGTCCCTTATAAAGGTTTTAAAGAAATCGGGGTAAATATCACAAATATGCGGATTTAAATATGTCAGAACTGCAATATTCTGAAAGAATATTCAGAATAAAGAATATTCTGAATGAAAGAATACTGCTTCAGAAGGAATTTATATTTACACCACACAAAAATCCTATTTTTTTCCGGACAAGCAACTTTTTTTTACTCGGACAAGTGAATGACTGTATACTTCTCCATAGGACAAGCACATGACAAGGCTTAATGTCGAGCCCTGCATGTGGTCTTAATGGGCCGCGTTTCACTCACTATTTCATACTGTCTGACAACAAAAAGAAAAATAAATAGATTAAATAGTTTTATTGGGATTTTGTTTGCATTAAAATACATTATGTGAGCACAAAGAGTAGCAGCAGAGAAGCAAACAAATCTAAAGGGCTGACACTTGGCAGAATGCGAATGCAATGTAATGACATAATGAATATTCTAATTGCCATATGACGTCATCTATCGACTTTTAACAAATATATATATGGCATTAAAAATTTGGCATTAAAAGGCATTAAATTAGTTTTGATGAAACCTGCAGAAACCCTGTTAAAAGTAAAAAGACGTTGGAATTGGAAATACATTTGCAGCGATATCAGTCCAAGCTGCTGAGAGCGACGTTTAGATGAATATGTAAATGTGCTGCACACTTTCCTGTCGATAACAAAATAAACACAACAAAAATGAGGTGAGAATACAGCTGTTAAGAAAACAATTGATCATAGCGATATGGAGATGTTTGCACCGCTCTGCAATTCACCGTATGTCAACTGATGAGGTAATTAAAATTTATGTTATGATAATTTGATTATAAAGTATAGACTATATAGATCTGGCTATGTGAGACAATAGTTTGAATTAATTCCTTTTCTTTGCATGACACATTGAAATTAGTTCGTTTGGCATTATTCTGGACATTGTAAGCATGTGAAACCAAAGAAAAGCTCTCGAGAACACGCCTAAACGTCACATTTTGATTTTCCCGGCAAAAACGTCCCGAGACCTTCGCATGAAAATCAGTCTACAGGTTTTCGTAGACAACCTAGGAAGGCGTGTAAGGTCTAGTTTTTTAAGTTTCGTTACAAGCTGTTCACATATTGGCAATAAAAAAGCTACATGAAAATTCTTGCATATATAGATTATATATTCTTACATGTATAGATTGAGCATCATATGCCTATATTGCTGTCTCGTTTCAGAGGATTTTGGAACAGTGAACTCAACACCTGACTCCACTCCTCCCTGCTCAGATGGTAATATTTTCATACATTATATTTAAATATATGAGTGCTTCGGTTATCTTTGCATGTTTTCCTGATATCCACATCCGTTAT
Source organism: Elopichthys bambusa (assembly GCA_037101425.1). Classification (NCBI taxonomy): domain Eukaryota; kingdom Metazoa; phylum Chordata; class Actinopteri; order Cypriniformes; family Xenocyprididae; genus Elopichthys; species Elopichthys bambusa. The sequence continues at coordinate 26,085,158 of CM074444.1, read as the reverse complement.
AGCCCCTGATAACCAGAGACTGTTGTATCAGTCATAAACATACACCATTTTTGCTCAGGTGGAAATGAGGAGTCTGACTTCCCCGAACTGCAGACAGCCAGGGAATGGTCGGACGACGAGGAAGGCCTCGAGGATGATGACGCATGTCTCAGTAGCTCATCCGTATGGGGCACGCCGCGTCAGAACTCCTTTGAGCTCACCTTCTCCTACATTGCCTTCTCCGAGAGCGATGGCTCATCACGGAGAGACTCAGGGCGCCGCAGGACTGGGGGGAGGGGAGGCCGTGGTTCACTGCACCGCACGGATACTCTGGATACCCAGGTACCTCCAGACTCCCCTGCTGTGGAGTGGGACCCTCATGACTTCTTGACTGTGGAAGGGGAGGGAGACGTGGAGGAGGAGAGCCTGACGTGGACGCTAGAGTCACCGAGTCACAGGGTGGAGGTGTTTCAGGATAAAGACACAGGGACATGGGAAACAACGGAGGAGATCTCAGGCATCCAAACACACAACGAAACATGTAGTCATCAAAATGAGCAAATAACAGGTGCTTATAAAAATTACCATTGTATGCAGTTTAAAACAAATGTGTGTTTGCACTGTACATGAGGCATTAGACAATAGATATGATGGTCAAAGTAGACAATGAAGGCGCCTTAAAGGGATAGTTCACCCAAAAATGAAAATTCTGTCATCGTTTACTTAGCCTTATGTTGTTCCAAACCTGTATGAGTTTCTTTGTTCTGCCGAACATAAAATATATTTTGAAGAATGATGGTAACCAGACAGTTGATAGTAGCCATTGACTTCCATTGCAGGAAAAAAAATACTATGGAAGTCAATGGCTAACTGTTTTGTTACCAACATTCTTCAAAATATAATCTTTTTAGTTGAACAGAAGAAAGAAAGTTTTACAGGTTTGGAACAACATACGGCTGAGTAAATAATGACAGAATTTTCATTTTTGAGTGAAGTATCCATTTAAAGGAACATGACACTTAAAGGATTAGTTCACTTTCAAATGACAATTACAAATTATTATATGACTTTATGCTTTCTGATGAACACAATCTGAGATATTTTAATACATACCCTGATGCATCCAAGCTTTAAAGGGACATTAATGACATTAAAGGGACCAGAATATCATAGAAACTAGGAAGTGGGCTCTTTTGTCTTTGGCCAGAAAGAAAACACCCAGAAAACCCTAGGAATCATGTAGCAATGCGCTAAAACCCCCTCAAAATACTTTGGGAACGGCCTATTAATGACCTAGCAACTACTAACAACATCCTAGAATCATGGTGGTGAGTTTTGCATGGTCATATACCAAAAAAAATAAAAATAAATTGCCATCATTGGCAGCATGATTTATTGTAGACTAATGCTTTTTTCCTCAGTTGTTCAGAACAAAAGTGGCAGAAATGTTACTTACTTGTTCAGATGACATTTTCCAGTGAAAATTCTTATATTGGTCATACTTTCAAGACGGAGAATCTGTGATTCTGAAGTACAGTATCCACACCGGTGTAGTGATTGACAGCAAACATTAGATTCATCCGTGCTGAGCCGTGCTGAAGCAGAGATGGCGACAAAGAGTAAAAAATCCCGGACTACAGCTTTAAATTATTGTGTAAAACTATATATATATATATATATAAAAAAAAAAAAAATTGTGTGTAAATAAAATATTTTTTTACAACTTATTCACGATGATATAAGCAAAAATATAGAGAGAGAGAAAAAAAATTTTATTAACTTTATTATTCTTTATTATTAATTTTTATTTTATTAACCCTTTGCAATGAATCAGTGTGTCATACATATATTCTCATGGTGATTAATTGTGGATTATGTCGGCAGTACCACAGCTTCAAGGGTCAGACCCTTCTGTTGCCACGGAAACCACAGCCACCCTGCAGATGGTGGACCCATCACATACAACGCCTCCTGCCACTGGACGTAACACTCAGGAAGAACAGATCTGTAAGCAGTGGTGCTCTACTCTCAACTTATCGGAGGGGCCAACAATTTGCATCCAGATAGCAGGTTAGACATCACTTCCCATCTCTATAATCAATTATCTGCTCCCAAGCCTGCTTTAATTGTCATATTCTTTAGAGCCTGGTAGCTTTCTGACAGCATTTTGCTAGTTAATATGTCAATATATAAAATGGATCTTAGGGATATGGTTTCCCTTGTTCACAAGAAGCACAGGCTTCCCACATGTGAATACAAATGCTCGTGTTTTATTGGAGATTACAGTTTCCATCTCCATGGGAACACACTCCAGGGGCTGCTTCCATAATGGGCTGATGCTACGGAGTGGATTCCTGGCCAGTCCGTCTTCATTATTCCACACAGACCAGAAAAAGCAGAGTCATGCTGTCTGTATGTGCTATACCGCTCAAAACCATTATGGTTGGCATGTGCTTCCCGTATGGTGGTTAGAAGGGCAGTGGCAAAATTGATTCTCATGGGCTACTGAAGTATATTGACTATAAGGAGCCATTTGTGTTCAAAGCAGACATTACAGACAGTATTCATGTTACCAGTACAGAAATTGTCATCATGCAGAACAACAGATGTTCACAATGTCAATATCATGTTACAGTATCATGCATAAGCAGAGCTGAGCAGCATGGCAGGACCGTAGCAGAAAAGTAGATGCACATTAAAAACAGCACAATAAATATACATTTATTCAATTTGCAGATGCTTTTATCCAAATATATTTATCAAAACAATGAATCTCAAATTAACCATGTGTACACTGCAAAAAAAAAAAATCCCCTTTTTTATGTTTTTTACAATGTAGTTCCAACAAAACATACTGTACAACAGACAGAATAGCTCAGGCAAGCTGAAAATTCATGGTTCTCCACAGAAAGCATACGTCATGGAGGGGAGAGGAAAATACAAAGAAAATAATAATAAAAAATTACTAATAAATACTATTAATAAATAATAATAAAAGTATAATTAGTAGTATAAATACTACTAGTAGTATAATATTTATATTTATAAGTATTTATAGTAGTATAAATACTACTAATAAATAATAATAAAAAATTACTAATAGGCAAGCTGAAAATTCATGGTTCTCCACAGAAAGCATACGTCATGGAGGGGAGAGGAAAATACAAAGAAAATAATAATAAAAAATTACTAATAAATACTATTAATAAATAATAATAAAAGTATAATTAGTAGTATAAATACTACTAGTAGTATAATATTTATAATATTTATATTTATAAGTATTTATAGTAGTATAAATACTACTAAAGTAGTATAAATACTACTAATAAATAATAATAAAAAATTACTAATAGGCAAGCTGAAAATTCATGGTTCTCCACAGAAAGCATACGTCATGGAGGGGAGAGGAAAATACAAAGAAAATAATAATAAAAAATTACTAATCAATAAATTGTAAAAAATGAAATAAAAGAAGTTAAAGGATTAGTTCACCCAAAAATGAAAAAATATGTCATTAATTATTCACCCTCATGTTGTTCCACACCCGTAAGACCTTCGTTCATCTTCGGAACACAAATTAAGATATTTTTTAAAGCTTTACGAATCTTTTGTTTCAAATCAGTGGTTCGGAGCGCGTATCAAACTGCCAAAGTCACGCCCTCCAGTGGTGAACCATTGAAATTTCGAAACACTTATGATGTAACAAAGCCTCGTTTACTGAAATCACATGACTTTGGCAGTTTGATATATGCTCCGAATCACTGATTTGAAACAAAAGATTCGTAAAGCTTCGAAGCTTCATGAAGCAGTGTTTTGAAATCTTCACTAGATATCGTTAAATAAAGTACTCTCGTCGCTTCATAACATTAAGGTTGAATTACTGTAGTCACATGAACTGTTTTAAATATGCCTTTAGTACCTTTCTGAGCATTGCAAGTGTAAATTATCTTGCTGGCAATAGAGCACTGAGCCATCTGATTTTATCAAAAAATATCTTAATTTGTGTTCTGAAGATGAATGAAGGTCTTACAGGTGTGGAACGACATGAGGGTGAGTAATAAATGACAGAATTTTCATTTTTGGGTGAACTAACCCTTTAAGAAAAAAAACATCATATACTTACCAAGTATATTGGCAGATTTTCTACCTTGTTTAAGTTTAAAGAAGGTAAACAAGCCACAAAGACACAAAAACACTTATATTCAGGATACAGTATATGAAAAGAAATATTATCTTATGCAGTGTTGCTCCATTTAGTAAATGTATCAAGGATTTTAGGAATTTTTAAAAAAGTAAAAAGGGATAGTTCTGTCATGACAACTCTCAGAGTGTTTGGCATGGTAATGGTATGACAATGTTGATGTATTTGGTCTTGGTGGAATAGATCTGCTAGGCTGCTGCTGCTGTTGATTATTGCTGCTTCTGTTGCTGCAGAACAAGTACGGGACTTGCTACTGCCATTACATACATGACATGCTGTTGTGAGCAAGTAAGACATGCTGCTGCTGTACAATATAGCAAATACATGAATTAACCGTAGCAGATCTATACAGGTGGAGCTGGGGGAGGTGGAGGGTTTCTGAAAGTGCACTGCAAACTGCTACAGCAAATGCTGGCCAAGTATTTGAATTGAAAGTTGAGCAGCCAGCTCATTGGCTGCTGATACAGCAGGAACCAATCAGCTGTGCCCTACAGAGAATGATGTGATTACAAGCGGATTGAGTTAAGGACCTATCAGCCTGCGCTATATAGAGTTTCATGACAGAACTTTGTATTTCACTCAAAAATTAAAATTCTCACCCTTATTTCAAAAACTTTCCTTGACTGACACCTAAGAAGATATTTTGGAAAAATGTCTTGCATAGTTTTTTTGTCCATATACGGAAAGTCGATGGGGTTCTATAGAAGAAAGAAAATCATACAGGTTTGGAACAACATAAGGGTGAGTAAAGGATTTTTTAATTTAAGTTTTTTAAATAAAAGTGTTTAATTAGTCTTTTTGCATGTAAAAACCTGTTTCCAAACCTTTTGTGCATAAATCATTATGTTCACACTTCCAAATGTAGAATAAAATGTCCACTTTAAACCGACTCCAGACTTGTGGTATGAAATCCATAACCTGAAAAACTTCCTGATAAGCATCCTGTTGTAGGTGTTGTTAACCAATAGTCTAATAAAAATGTGGAAAGGGGGAAGGAAAATAAGGATAGAAGAACAAAGAATTACATATTATATATAGAATATATTATATTATGCATTATCATCTATTTTAATAGAAAAAAGGTGTTTGTACATTGCTTTAGTATGATTTGCCTTCATAAAAGTGGTTGTATAATGCGTAAAGTCTAGTAATGTTACTTGGTGAGTGTGTTATAGATTTACAGTGCTATTACTGTACATTGTTAATTAGTGTAAACTGATCTCAGGTAGATGTACAGTATGTACAATGTATTTGTGAGCAAGTGTATTTGTATCCTCCCACTATGTCAGTCTAACTGCTTCTGTCTTCTTTAATGGGGCGGGCACAATTGTGCAGATTTATTTTTGGGTCGTTGGGCCGGGGGCCTGCTGACAGAGCAGGCCCAGCCAAAAACAGCTTGAGGGGTTTTCAGAGAAGATCAGGGACATAGACACAGGCCAGAGAAGGATCGGCCCATGAAGACTCCAAAATGAACAGTAAAGGTGAGGGACCAGGAAATACACACAGTTGGTGCTTTCAGAATATGATTGCCACCATAGAGAGTCATTTAAGTGCACTTAGTGAACTTTTATTCCTGTCTGAACCACATAGCAAAGAGTTGGAAGTTTAATCCTGTGCTGTAATTTCAGTCGAGTTTATAATATTTTTTATAGTTTTTGATTATGCGACCAAGAGATATGTGTCGTCTTTCATGATATTAGAAATTGTGTGTTTGTGTACGACATGGAGAATGAATGAAAAGTGTTTTGGTATCCATTCAGGAGTTTAACTTTATAATTCATACCTAGATTATGTGTGGGTATGTGTTTTATGTATGTACAATATATATTTGATGGGCATGATGGTATTAATCTATGATAGGTGGGTGTTATCAGTTATTATTTTCTAACTCTAACCCTATACTTGACTCTGATTGGCCAGTTGCAGCTTTCTCTAGTCAGATATTTTGTACATTGACTGCTAAACGTTAACCATTGAAAGCGATTGATTATCCTACATAACTATGCTACTTTCTTATATGTTTTGCATCACTCTGTGGTATATTTCTTCAACTAAAATCAATATTTCACAAACATTTATTTATTTTTTTGCTACGTAGCTTTGTAATAAGTGGGATAATGTAGTCAGATAGTCATTACCACAAAATAAATCCCTTCAGGATTATACTGATCAATTTGTCTGGGTTGCGATTTAGTGATAATGACCAGCATTTATAAACATACTTTTGTTCCTAACATTACTGAGATTTTGAAAATATATTGGTTAATCATTTTTATTCAGTCTGATAGTAAACAATTTGCTCCTTTTTAGTTTAGAAGCTAGTTTAGGATGTCATTAGCTTTGCATTTGTTTACAGATAGCCATACTGCCTGAGCTGACAAGCTTGCTAAAGCTAACCACGTCAAATAAGTCAGTTAGGCCACCTGGCATAACAATAGACAGTTGTGTCTAAAGCTAGGGGCTTTTTACACATTACGTTGATGTTATAAATAGTACATCCACCTGCTGCTAGGTCCACCATTCAGAGTTGCACGACAGACATGAATGGTATTAGCGCTGAGGTAATTCTGAATGGATTAGCCACAGTATTAGCCTGTGAGCTATTGCTTTGCTTATACGAGTTCCTTTAGACAGTGCACAGGGAGTTTCCCAGTGTATAAAACTGACTTTATAATACTGAGAAGTGGTTGTGATTAAAAAGTAAAGCTTCTAGGAGAGTATGTTATGTGCGGTTCTTGAAGCCCTGAGACTATTGATAGGCAATGGGATACAGGTTGAGTGTTGTCAGCAGGTGCTTTAAGAGACCACTTTAAATTCTTAGTTTTTTTCTTCCTTCATACGCTGTCTAAAAATAGCCACGGTCAGCCCAAAAGACTCCTTGCAGTTTGTCTCCCTGTCATCAATAACTTAAACCACCCCTCCCACATTCCTGTCCTTTCTTACAAGAAGTTTTGATTCACATTTATCTACATTGCATCCTTAAAGTGCTTGTAAAGCATAACTGTGTTGACATTCCTCTATGTATCATTCTGTTTCGGTGTTTGTTTAAAAAATAGAGTTCTAAACAAAGGTTTGGGAGGAGCTACTGTAGTTAATCTAATCTTGCTAATCATTACGCAAGAATTTAGCCTATAAACAGCTGCTTACCTCACTACAGTGTCACTCCCTGTCCTGCCTTATATCTGTCCATTTGTTAATTTATTAACAATTTATTTAATTTATTAAGTTATTCATACTTTTTTTTTTCCTGAGAAATTTACACTTTAAGATTTAAGATTCTGCAAAGGTTTGTTTCCATCCATTTGTATCAAATCTCATAGTGCGCAAGAATCGTGTTCAGGAAGTAAAAATCCCATTAATTTTTTCCATAGGGGAACTTATAAAACATTAAAGACAGATCTACTGTGAGCCACAAGGTTGTTAATCAGTGCAATGTGCTTTTGTTGAAGCAATAAGCCTTCAATGCATTTTTTATTCATGTTTAACAGTGCAATTCCTGGTGAAAAACTACATTATCCATGGTTTTGCAAAAACATTGTCTAGTCATGCCAAAACAACACTTTAAACACTCACCCACTCCCATGAAGCATGCATATTTTGCGAAAACTTAATTTATAGTTTCTATTTACACATCCAGCATTTTTAAATCAATCATTTATCCATTTTATTTGATTGTCATTCGCAATGCTTCATGGGATTGTAGTTCTTTCTCTCACTAAAGCTGTTAAATGATTAGTTCACATTGAAATGAAAATTAGCCCAAGCTTTATTCACCCTCAAGCCATCCTAGGTGTATATGACTTTCTTCTTTCTGATGAAGACAATCGCAGAAATATTAATAAATATCCTGATGCATCCGAGCTTTATAATGGCAGTGAATAGGGATTGATTAGTATGAGCTGAAGATAGTGCTTCAATCTACATCCATCCATCATAAATATGTGCTCCACACAGCTCCGGGGGGTTAATAAAGGCCTTCTGAATCGAAGAGATGCATTTGTGTAAAAAAATATCCATATTTAACAAGTTACGAAGTAAACGAACCGCCTTTCGTATTCATTGTACGCAGAAAGTATAAAACTCTTGCAGTTCACAAAGCTTATGCTACGTCCTGTGCCTTCCCTATTCAACTTACGGAAAAAGTGTAACTGACGCAACGGCAGTTTACACTTTCTTCGTAACTTCTATACGGAAGGCGGTCTGGCGGAAGCTACATATTTTACTTCATAACTTGTTTAAATATGAATATTTTTTTACACAAACACATCGCTTCACTTCAGAAGGCCTTTATTAACACCCCAGAGCCGTGTGGAGTACAAGTTTATGATGAATGGATGTGGATGGAAGCACTTTGTTCAGCTCATACTCATTGATCCCTATCACTGTCATTATAAAGCTCGGATGCATCAGGATACTTATTAATATTTCTGCGTTTATGTTCATCAGAAAGAAGAAAGTCATATACTTGAGGGTGATTTTAAGCCTAACCTGAAAATCTGATTGGTTGATCTGAGTGTTGCAGGGCCAGCAAGTATGTTGATCCAAGCACATGTCCTACTTGGGTAAATAAGCTTCTAATCCATTTTATTAGAGGTGCTCACACAACCCTAATGTTAAGTGTTAAACTTTGACATGTCCCAGACTGTTTGTGATACAGGCGTGAATGATACCTCTAATTATATGACTTGTTTAGGAGAGCCATGCTATTATGTTTCTAGGTGACATTGAAGGAGTACATTGGAGTATTTTGAGAACACTGGAGGAGTAAAATGTCATAGAGACGTATGCATCCACAAAGCAACACCCTGGAAACCACCCACAGCACTCTAGCATCCACTCAAATCTAGTTTCATCTGCTTTTGTTTGTTAACCACAGTCTTTAGGAAACCTAAAGACTTGTAGTTTTGAATCCCAAACCTTTTTCTACCTCCTTGTAGTAATGGACCTGATCTACTGGAAGGATATGGAGCGGACAGGGATGGTGTTCACAGGGCTGGTGGTGGGGCTGCTGTCTTTGTTCCAGCTGAGCATCATCACTGTGGTGTCCACTCTCTCCCTGGCCATCATCTGCTTCACCATCTCAGTCAGAATCTACTACAAACTTCTGCATGTGCTCCAGCTGGGAGATGGAGTACACCCCTTCCAGTGAGTCTCTGATCTCTTCTCCAGTTTGTAATTACTTGATTCCAGATATTTTCACAACATGTCCTCTAGGACTGGGCAAAACAGCTAAAAAAAAATTATCACGATATAATGTTTCATATTGATCAGTATCGATAGTTATTGAAAACATTTTAGTAGGAAAAAATGTTTGAATTTAACCAATGCATTTTTAATTAAGACAAAATTTTCAAAACAAAGCTAAATAAAATGTAAACAAATCTTTCTTATATTTTATATTAAGATTAAAGAAATAAGTGTTAAAGAAACTGCACAATTCTGGATAAATTGAGAATTTTTTTTTTGTTTGGTTGTTTGTTTCAAACCGAGATCACAATTCTGAACGTCAACTAAACGAAATAACGTAATTTACTAGAGGTTCTGACAAAATATTAATTGCTGGAGTCTTTTTAAAAATTTTAAATATATTTGAATTAATTATTAAAAAAAAAAAAAAAAAATCTGTTTGGATGTTTGATTCAATGACGCCCATAAATACTCTTTAATAAATTGTGTATTTGAAAGAATCTGTTAAATGAAGATTCAATGTCAAATACATCAAATACATCAGTCAATTTTCGCCACCTGGTGGTGAAACAATGTAATCGATTAATGCGTCATTTTTAGCGCGTTCAAAGTTTCTTTCAAAAGCCGATAACATAGACATTAGTGTTTTTATCTGAACTATAAACTTTTATCTCAGTGCTTCTGTGATAATTTGAATATTTGTAAGAGAAATAAAGATACTGTGTGGTTGAAAACACTGTGCAGCTGTTAATACCTACATGACAACTGCTCTCTTTGAAGTACTTTGAAGTAGATCAACTGTAAGACGTAAGGAAACCATGAAACGGCCACACTGACAAACTGATATGTCCTCTTTTATTCACAAACTCCTCGTCACTGGCGGGTACAGCACTCATTTTCGTGTGTTTGTGTGTTCTGATCTCACGTGGCGATTGCGCAACTGAACTCCACAGCAACTTGTTTGCGTGTCACTCATAGCGCGTCTGTTTGTGACCCAGGGACGGAGCGAGCTTGAGAGTTGGTCATGCAACCGAACTTCATGTCTGTTTACATTTTAATGCATTTAAGTCAAACTATATCAAGAGTTTTATCGAAAAAGTTTTCTATCGTTATCGAATAAGACGTACCGTCGATAAATATCGATACCGTTTTATCGCCCAGGCCTAATGTCCTCACCTTAGTGCAAATGGACCATGAACAGAGGATTTGGTTGTAGTACAGTATTATGTGGGGGTCAACAAGTGCCCTTTACTTTTTGGTATAATTTTCTTTTCTTTTTGATTTTAAATTTTATGTCAAACAAGGATTATCTTCAAGTGATGTGCCTTCTCAAGCTAAAACAATATTGTTTAATATGATGGGATTTAACAGTGCCTTGAGAAAAGTAACAGGATTGACAGTCTAGTTTAAAGGGTTAGTTCAGCCAAAAATAAAAATTCTGTCATTAATTACTCACCTCATGTCGTTCCACACCTGTAAGACCTTCATTCATCTTGCTACAATTTTTTGATAAAATCTGAGAGGTTTCTGATCCCCAAGAGGAAGCAACATAATTACCACATTCAAGGTCCAGAAAAGTAGTAAAGACAGTGGTTCAACCTTAATGTTATGAAGCGACGAGAATACTTAATACCGACTTTATTCAACAATATCCCTGTCAGTCTCCTACACTGTTTACGTTGTAGAGACAATGCTGCGCTTCCGGGTTCTACGTCAGAACGCCGGCTCTGTATTGGTCGATGCTGTTCACGTGAGCAGCATGACACATGCATGTGATGCTGACTTAGGAGCCGGCCAATATGAGTCGGCGTTCTGACGAAGAACCTGGAAGCGACATGAGGGTGGAACGACATAAGTGTAAATAATGACAGAAATTTCATTTTTAGATGAACCCTTTAGTTTGACATTACAAGCCTTTAGTGTTGGGGGTAACGCATTACAAGTAACGAAAGTTATGTAATCAGATTACTTTTTCAAGTAACTAGCAGAGTAACGCATTACTTTTAAATTTACAACAAAATATATTTTCCCATGCATTGACTGACACCTCTTTTGTCCTCATATTGAGAGAAATATGGAGTAAGTGCAGAAGTATTGAGTGTGTTATCTAAACATGATGGGTATTGTAGTTTTAGACTAAATTTGAGCATGCGTTGCCATTTACTCATCTCACTCGCACAAAAACAAATTCAGTATTCCTCAAAATGAATAAAAACAGTGAAATGCAAACTCAGTATATTGTGCAAACCTGCAATAATTAAATGTTAAATACTTTATGTATTTAATCTCATTTTCATTTTGCCAATTACTTTGCTGCTGACCTTTGATGATACAAGTTAACAATACTAAACAAAAATGAACATCACATTTCTGTTTTCATCAGTTTTTTTTTTTTTTTTTTTTTTCAGTTTTTATATTGCTAAAGGCTGATTTATACTTCTGCGTCGAGTGTATGCCGTAGCTACAGTGTAGGCTGTGTGTAGCCTACGGCGTAGCCTGAAGCCAATGGTGCCCCACAACTGTTTAGTTTCCCATATCCTCCAAAATATCTTCTTTTGTGTTCAGCAGAACAAAGAAATTTATACAGGTTTGGAACAACTTGAGGGTGAGTTAATGATGACAGAATTTTCATTTTTAGGGTGAACTATCCCTTTAAGTATTGTTATATTGCTCCTGCATCCTATCCTTCTGCAGTCCAGAATGGCAGCACAGCTGAAATGTTTGTGTGAGCTGCGCCCACTACTGTACAGGCGTGAGTTTGCACTTCCTTCAGCCTGAGACTTATGCTTTTCTCTTTTGGTGTAAAAGGGCCTTTACATTTGCCAAAAATATAACTTTTTTTTTTTTTTTTTTGTTATTAAAAAACAAACCAGCAAGCCCAGCTCAGGTGAGGTGAGAAAAAGTAATGCAAAAGTAATGTAACACATTACTTTGCATAAAAAGTAAATAAGTATGCAGTGTTCACTTAATTTGTATCCATTTTTACACGCATAACAAATGTCCCTCAGTTGCATCATTTCCATTGTGAACAATTATTTTTGCCCCTAATGAAGTTCTTCAAAAGTCAATGAAGAGCTAGAGAATTTTATTTCATGTCATGTGATAAAGTTTTGTCCAAAATATTATTTAATTGTATATATTCAGGATATATAAAATGGTAGCTATAAGATTAGGGTTAGAAAGGGGGGAAAAAATAAATTTTATTACAAAAATATATATTTCTACTAGTGGTCGACTGATATTGATTTTCTTTAGAACTGATACCAATACCGATAATTTGTGTTTATGTGCCCGATAACTGGTATGCAGAACTGATATTTATTTACTATTATACTTCTGTTTTTGACACAATTACAACACCACTGAACTGAACAAACCATTTTATTTATAACAATCACTCCCTCCTTGCATGGAAAACAAAACAAATCTTATTTATACACCAATAAATAGAGGGGTCTGAAACTGCAAAAAAATATTTTGTTGAAAATTAGTAGTCTTTCATGTTAATTTTAATCTTCAAATTACAAAAATAATTTTATTTATAAAAAGCATCAGCAGCAACAATAATGTTAACAAGCAAAATAAATGTAGAATGTCTAATGTTGTCAAATGGAGAAAATAAATTAAAGACAGGAGTCATATCAACTTTGCAGAAATGTAATACTTAATTTTAAACTACAGTTTTAGTAGATTTATAAGCTGTTTAATAGGCTAAAGAGTGAAGAATAATTCGCTGGATAATGTTAAATAACAGAATAATATTCTCTGGAATATTGAAATATAAAAAAAATCATCATATTTTATTGCATTTCTCAACTTGTATGTTATATCAGAATTATTAATAATGTTTTTGTCGATCTAGATTATGAAATATCTGCTGACAAAGCGCTGTTTATCTGCATTTACACAGAACTATACTCTAACTGCGATCGCTCGCGTTGTGTTTTTTGTGTGAGTTGTGTTTACTTGGATGTTTATTAGCGAATTAATGGTTATATAGTAAATGTTTATATAATTACGGTGTTTTAAACAAGTGAATCTTGTTAAAAGGACGACTTCACGAGACTAATGATGAGCATAGACAACAGAGAATTAAATTCAGCGCGTTTATTTCCAACATGTGCTCATTCATGGCTATATTATTTATTCATGCAAAGTTACATCTTTATTGTGACAGGATTTGACGGATTATCGTGACACCGTGAGTGTGTCTTTATTTCTTATAACTAGCTACATTTCAGGCGTTTCTGTAACACATCTAATTTGTGCATTGATGGCTGTTATGTTAAATAAAGTTTACTAATTACAGCAAAGCAGGTAAGTATACTTTACCTGTGCACGTCGTTGTCTCGTCTCCCCTTAGATGCACTGTAATGGCGATCATGCGCGCAATTCTCAAAACACCTTCAAGATGGCGGCGTATAATCGGTAAATCCGATATTACAAAACGATATCCGATTATGGTAAAATGCTTAAATATCAGTAAATCGATATATCGGTCGATCTCTAATTTCTACCACAGAACACTATTAAACACAATAAACATGATACATGCATTTTCTGTAAAGCTGCTTTGAAACGATATTGTTAAAAGCGCTATACAAATAAATGTGAATTGAATTGAATATGAGATGTAATGGAAAAATAACTACATTTAATATCTGTGTTTTCAAAGTGTTTACAGCTGTGTCTCTGTATGCATTGGTGTGCTGCAGGTCATATCTAGACTTGGACATCAGTTTAAGTGGGGAAGAGGCTCAGCACTATGTGCAGAGGGCTATTGTGCTGTCCTTCTCTGCCGTGGACACACTGAGGAACCTAATCTTTGTGGGTAACCTGTTCAACTCACTCAAGGTGAGGCCTGGGAATTAATAGTCTTGTATAAAATTCATTCATCTTAACACCCATATCCTGAATCTCTTTGTGATACAACAGTGATATTCCACATTCATGAAATAGGAAATAAAGTCATCTATATCTTAGTGTTTTTTCCTTCAGAACATCTCTCTTTCAGAAAGATTCACATTGTTTTGTGTTCTGTAGTGCCTGTCCTAAGAGATTCTTTTCATATCTTCTCTTGTCTGCTTCTATTTATTAAACTCTCATTTTTTGGTCTCCTCTTATTTTCAGTATCTGAATGTGCCTTTTGTTTTGTTTTTTCTTTCTTCATCCTCCTGAGAAAACCCTTAGAAACACATTTGAATGATAAACGCATTTGAAATGTTTCATTGTATCATATTTCATAGGAATATTTTTTTAATCACTGTTGACCTGTAGTGTCTCCCCAACAGGAAGAAACTAAATCATTTTTTTCTTGCTTATTCATTTACATGAAAAATAAAATGAACTCTACATCAAATATTAATTATAATTACAAAATAACAAACCTAATTGTTTCTCTTTCCATGAAATTCACAAATCCAAAGATGTTTTCATGACAACTGTAGCAATTAAAAAAGGTCCTCAACAGAGGACAAAAATTAGTTTTCATTATTTCAGGCCTCGCAGCTGTACACTTAACAGCTGCCACTCTAAATACACTCAAGACTTGCTACATGAAATACTTCTGACAGTGTTTTGGGATGTATTTTCAGGCATGAGACTTGACATGGAGTGTCTCCCAGACATCATTATTTTTATCCTCTACAATAATTATTTTCTCTTAAAAATAATGCATTACAAATGGCTATTGTGTTTTTATCCTAACTTTTATGGTAGAGTTTTACACCTGAAAACAGAAAAGCAAAGTGAATATATTGAGCTATAACATTAATATGGATAGCATATTAAAAGTATTGGAAGAATTTGATGAGAGTTTGAGATCTCTGACATTTGATTGCAGACTTTGGTATTTTGCCAATCTGAGCGCAGTTTGAGACATTGTTGAGATCTCTTCTGAAAAATGAAATCCACATTTAAAGGTAAATTTCGCCACTAGAGGTCGCTTATTCAAAACAAAGGTGTAGCTTGATGATGCCTTGACTTGGGGGAATCATGGGAGGTGTTGTCTTCACGTCTACAGCCAGTGGAAAAGAATGCAGCAGGGCTCGGGCAGAAATCATATTAATGGATGAGCTAATGTATTAAGGATGTATTAACATTACTGTAGTATGAAGCAGGGTGTGGCTGAAAGCCGTTGGAGCGGATCGAGGTCGCTGGAGTGATTGCTAATGAAAGACGAGCGCGACACACATCTCGAGCAGTGGAGCTTTTATTATGCCACAGACGATCGTTTCCGCTTCTTTCGGTCAAGCGTATGTGGGGTAACGCAGCACTGCTTTATCATTTTAGATACATTTGTGTGTTGAAAGATTTTATGATGTTACTCCACGTTTGCTCGGCAGCTGCTATGAGACACTTGTTGCACACTGCAGTAAGCTAGATCGATATTAGTCATGGTAAACATGGTACTCGCTGTAAATCAAGAAAACGAGATTTAAAAGTCCCATGACATGCTGCTTTTTGGATGCTTTTATATAGGCCTAAGTGGTCCCTAGTACTGTATCTGAAGTCTCTTTCCCGAAATTCAGCCTCGGTGCAGAATTTCAGCCACTACAAGCCAGTCCCACAATGAGCTTTCCTTAGGACGTGCCATTTCTGTGTCTGTAGCTTTAAATGCTAATGAGGAGGAGAGAGGCGGAGCAAGGTGAAGGGTGGGTGTGTGGCCTTAACCAGCTTGCAGCCACGGTACCATGCGCTAATATTGACAGTGGATGTATCGCAATGGCTCGTAGACACGCAGTCGTTCAAACTTTTCAGTTTGACCCAGAATCTGATCCGGATGGAGAAGCACCAGATGAAGAAGTTACAGCAGGACGTCTCCGATACGGTACTTTAGTTGGTTTGGTTACAGTTATTATCATGTAGCTAATGCTAGCCTACGTTGTTGGCATTTCATGTTGCTCTGATTTGCTTCGCTCGTTTGCAAGCCATGATGTCTCTCGAGGAAAAAAAATATTGCCCTCGCCTCGCATGGTAGTAGCTCATTTTCTCAGGGGAGGTAACCTTTCCTTGTATGACGACATATAGGGAAGATTCCAGATTGGGCCATCTGAGCTTTCATTTTCTCAAAGGCGAAGCAGGATACCCACGGCTTGGTTTACACCTATCGCCTTTTCTAGCCACCGGGGGACCATAGGCAGGCTAGGAGAACTCATATTAATGTTAAAAAACGTCATAAAGTGAAATTTTCTTTAAAGAATAAGACTCACTGTGTTGAGCTATTTAACAATGATTCGTTTTCTGTCGATTAATGTATCAAAACAGTTGCTCACCTGTCTAATAAAACATAATATATTAAAGCGTCTTTGCTGTTTCCATGGAAATCGAGGGTAACACGGGTATGATGTCATTGATAGGCGACGAACACGGTCCTGGTTAAAATAGCTTATTTCTCTGGATTAAAACATTTTTGGAAACATTTGGGATAATGTAAGTACACAAGTCAACAAAATATATAACACTGTTCTAGTGGTTTTTGGATATTTTAATCCAAAAATCTTACATATTATGCCTTTAGTCTCAATGATCAGTTAAGAAACTCTATATGTCGCAGGCAGATTGGACTGGTTCCCTTCTTGCCGGTCCTATCCAAGTAAAGCACTGTTTTTTCCCCCCTATTTTTAACATTTAAATACCGGCACTCACCTCGTCATCTTCGACTACAGTCCAGCAGCACAGGTGGTACAACATTTACCCTCCTCCTCCCTAGCTCCACATGTCTATTTCTGCTTTATATGCTTTATCATTTTTATAAAATAAAATATAATTTTTTACAATACAAAATCTTTGAAAACTATCTAAGAGTTGTCTTAACTGAACTTGATGTCTAGGAGAAAAACCTAGAGATTCTATTTCTTTTAAAGATTTATGATATTGTAAATGTGTTTCTACTTTCTTTTCTATGAACACAATCCTAATAAGTTTGGTTATTTTTATATTTTTGAATACAATTTAATCATAAATTGATGATTATTATGTATATATTGGAGGACCAGCCCTATAAAACTGTCTTTTAGACACGTCTAAACTGATAAATTCAGCGTAGAGTCTTTAGCTGAAACTCTTCAGTCCTCAAGTTTCTGGGGGTCACTTAGAGTCACAGTATGACCTGTGTGGTATGTGACATGGGACAAATGTAGTCTTCTGTAGTATGAGACGAGAGGACACAAGAGGGTCTTGTCCTGAGTGCAGTTTCCAGTTTCAGACTTGGTGACTAGAAACTCCTGACTGAGAGATATAAGAGGAAACATTTTCTCTACAGGCCAGAAGCACAGTGTTAGATAATAATCTCACAATCATCACATCCTGCTGTGGATGTCACGTTTTGACAGAATGCTGAAGTGGCTTGTGGAATCAGATTTGTGTATTTCTATAAACATTTAGGAATTGAGTAATGAAATGTGTGTTGTTATTTCTAGTTCTTGTTGCTGATGTATCTGGTCACGTTCCTGGGAAACCTCTGCAATGGCCTTACCTTGCTCATCATCGGTATGTTGTCCATGTTTACAACTTACATATTTTTTTAGATATGCTGTGTATTTTGCAGTCAGTAGTTATTCTATAACTTGCAAATCTACTCATATATACAGTGGCCTGAAAAATATTTGAACACTTTTGTATTACATTACATTAGCTATGAACCTTCCACTAAAGTTTGACAACCACAATACTTTTTGCCTGTATGGGAGCTGATTTACTAAAGAGAGCAAATTAGCTTGAGACCGCAATCCCATAAAAGCGCAGTGGGAGTGGAAAGTTCTGTAGGTGATCTACTGACAGTGTGTAAATTAAAGAACACAGACGCTGCAGCTCATTTCCATAATGACCAACACAATCTACCAAGAGTAGCACAAAATGCTTTTTTTATCGCTAATTTTTTACTGAATGTCTTTTCACAGTTGTTTATTAACACAGAAAGAGGGTTTGCGCTGGTGCAAGCTGTTAGTAAATCTGGCCCTATATCTATTTAAAGGTGCAGTAAGTGATTTCTGAAAAAGACTGTTGAAACTTGTAGCCAATCAGCAGTAGGGGGCGTGTCTACTCATGATGGGGGGCGGAAAGAGAGAGCAAGAGGGAGATTTGAAGAAAGACACATGGCTGAAAGACATTACAAAAGAGAAAAGATCAGAGAAATATCACTGGAGAAAGAAGGTTTATGATCAGGCAAGAGCTTTAGGACTCGCGTTAATATTAGAAAAGCTTTCCAGCGCCTAAGAGACAGAAGCGGGAAGGCCTGAAAATGGCCGCTGAGTTTGCGTTGTTTCTGCTCGGTACGTGAGTAACATTGGTTTTGAGTGTGTGCTGCTGGCGACTAACAGCGAACATTTTGGGGGCACACAATGTGTGTCTGTTTGGGTTGATTTCAAATATCAACAACGATTCTCATAAATTGCCTACTGCACCTTTAAACCTAATATATCTTTTTTTTTTTTTAAAAAAACCCAAAGTTCTTTTTGTGCTTGCAATGTGTATTTTTGCATATTTTTTAAATATATGTAACATTTTATCTAATGTTTTATTGTATTATCTAATGCAATGACATTCAGACAGTATACAGTATTAGTGATGCTTTATGAGAAGTTAATGCTGAACTGCTTTTCTAACTAGTTCTCTTGTCATCATGTGGTGTCCAGGTGTGATTGCTGTCTTCTCTGTCCCTCTGTTTTACACAAGGCACCAGGTAACACAATCTCTATGGGCTACAATGACAGTGGCATCTCATGCATATTTATGTATTTCTCTGTATACTTTAGTTAGAGAGTATTTTCATATTCAAAAGCCTGTATTTAATACTGTATATCAACCTTTTTCCAACTTTAATGCTGTGAAAATTAATATAACAATATTACAATATACAAATATAATATAATATAATATAATGCAGTCTAATTAAACCCATAAAAACCTTCATTTCGTATGAAGGAAGAACTTTGACTGTATTATACAACTGTTTATATATATATATATATATATATATATATATATATATATATATATCTCAAATAATTGCAATTAAATCAAATTAGATGATTGATTAATCGCAACAGGCCTAGTAGTGGATTTGTCTCATTTGTTTAATTGATAGACAGCCTTAATGTTAACACATGTATAGCAGCTCATGTCACTCTTCTTTTACAGGACAAAGTGGACAGCTGCTTTGTAGCAGTACAAGCCCATTTTGACAACATAAAGGACTTGTGAGTATAGCGCCATCTGTTGGGAGCAGTAATTTATATATTGCTTTAATATATCAGTGCTTCATTGAGACTCGTGATATTTGTGTAGTTTAATGGCTAGATTTCCATCAACCAATAAACAAACATTGGTTCTCTAAATCTATGACAGAGCACAAATGATACTTTTTGTCTGTTGAACAGCCTTCGTCGCCTGGCCCAGGGTGGCGGACCACCCCTGGATCCCACCCCTGGTGGAGCTAAACCCAAAGCCCATTGAGGAGGAACTACACGCTGTCACTCAAAAAT
Organism: Elopichthys bambusa; assembly: GCA_037101425.1. Taxonomy (NCBI): domain Eukaryota; kingdom Metazoa; phylum Chordata; class Actinopteri; order Cypriniformes; family Xenocyprididae; genus Elopichthys; species Elopichthys bambusa. Next base: position 26,065,304 of record CM074444.1, on the reverse strand, counting down.
GTCTTAAATAGCAGTTTGTGCTCAGAGTCCCGCCTCTGCAACGGTGGCACAGGGCCTTAAATTGGAGGAAATATGGTTTAAAGGAGGGAGGACCGTGCAAAGAACAATCTTGGATGAAAATCAAATCAAATGGAATTTAAGAAGTTAAAGACATGTTTTCGTTTCCACATTACAGTGCGAGTATGAGTGTATGAATGAAAGACAGTTCACTAAGATACTTGAGCCACCCATACAATAATGGAGAGTTATCTGAAGAAACATGGATGACTTCAGTGAAGTAACAGCAGTGAAAATGTGAATCAGAGCTTTTTGAATCCAGATTGACTGCAGTTTGACTGGCAGAAACATAACACAGGACCAGTTTCAAGATGGGGTTTTTACTTCTGACCGTCTCAAAATCACATTGTGTTTGTGTGTGAGTGTGTGTATGTGTGGGCAGCTTAAGCCTGTTAAAGTACCTAAGAGCTATTAAAACCACAATGTTATTTTCTTTTCCAATGTTTTGTTTCCTTGGATTATTTGAGTGTAAATTTGATTCCATGCCAAAGCGAATCACCCTTATCCACTTGTCACAGGGTTTGCTGTATTAAAGATCCAAAGATGATACAGAATGAATGATGAAACAATATTTAATAAACACAAAGAGCAAGACTACACAATTCACAACGTTATCACAAGACAAAAGACTGAGGAAGACCGAAGGCTTAGGCTATGTCTACATTAATCCAGATACATTTGTAAACAGTGTTTTTGTTTCAAAACGCTCCCCGTCCACACTGGCTTTTTTAATCATTTTCCAAATGTTGCTCGTCCACACTGAAATGTCTGAAAATGCTTAAATGTCCTTACTGCGCATGCGTAAAATGTAATAAAAGCTCACAAGATGATACGGAGAGAGCAGGCATAATAAAGTTCTTACTTCTGGCACGATTATGTTATCAGCAAAATATCCCACCACTCATAGTTGAGTCCAAGTCACACTCAAAATCGTATGGACTAAAACACAATTGTCATCATGTTTTGACGCAGGACAGCAATTGCGAATACATTTTCTGTCATCTTTGCAGGAATGTAATATGAAGATTCTACAAAGGAACATTTATCTGTAGCAACACTATGAAAGTAAATAGCAGGTACAGCAAACCATAGATATTATTGGTACAATATGCATCACATAACTAAACATGCTTCATTGTTTTCAAACACCTCAACACGAAAACACTGTTTTCAAATTTATCCACTTGGGAGAGGGTTTTCAAAAAAAGCTCCATCTTTGTTGACAAAAACGCCTTCTCAGTGTGGACAGAAGGCCAAAACGGAGAGAAAAAGATGCGTTTTCAAATGAAAACATATTAGTGTGGACAAGGACTTAAATATACAGAGGATGGAAATCAATGGACAAAACAGGGACAATGAAAAGTAGGTCATTTTTCCTGACAATGATGTACAAAAAACGGACGTTTTTCCTTTGCATTTTTCATGTAAAGATGACAATGATGTCAAAACAATCCCTGCTGATGACGACAATGACTAAAAATGCTGTGTTGTTCATGCCAGGCCAGTAGTCGGCGATGTCACTTTGTAAAGAAACGTTACACGCCTATCCACCTTATTCCTGACTAGCCTACTGCGTTTCGAATTATGGGTTCCACTTCCGGTTTGGGGAACTTCCATTTAATAAGACTGAAACGAATCGTTTCAAATCATAAGGTTGCCCTACAAATAAAGCTTATCCGTCAGTTTGACTGAATGAGCTGTCAATTTTTTTTTTCCATGTTTTCATTATTCTCAGACATCAACGTGTAACGTAACGCTTGGTAATTTAACGTAACATGTTATAACAATATCTATGGCAAGAGCTCTTTTCAGTCGCTGCTTTCTATCCTCGTGATTATTTTCTTTTGTCCTTTTGCATAACGCTGTAATAGTATGAAAAAGGACAACATATACTGCACATTTGTGGTCTGTTCTCCAGATATAATTTACAATATATACAGGTGCTGGTCATATAATTAGAATATCATCAAAAAGTTGATTTATTGCACTAATTCCATTCAAAAAGTGAAACTTGTATATTATATTCATTCATTACACACAGACTGATATATTTCAAATGTTTATTTCTTTTAATTTTGATGATTATAACTGACAACTAAGGAAAATCCCAAATTCAGTATCTTAAAATTAGATCACAAAATTAGAATATTGTAAAAAGGTTCAATATTGAAGACACTTGGTGCCACACTCTAATCAGCTAATTAACTCAAAACACCTGCAAAGACCTTTGTGTACAAGCAATAGGGATAACCGCACCCCAGAGAGGATTGTGAAACAAAACCCATTCAAAAATGTGGGGGAGATTCACAAAGAGTGGACTGCAGCTGGAGTCAGTGCTTCAAGAACCACTACGCACAGACGTATGCAAGACATGGGTTTCAGCTGTCACATTCCTTGTGTCAAGCCACTCTGACAGCGACAGAAGCGTCTCGCCTGGGCTAAAGACAAAAAGGACTGGACTGCTGCTGAGTGGTCCAAAGTTATGTTCTCTGATGAAAGTAAATTTTGCATTTCCTTTGGAAATCAGGGTCCCAGAGTCTGGAGGAAGAGAGGCGAGGCACACACGTTGCTTGAGGTCCAGTGTAAAGTTTCCACAGTTGCCATGTCATCTGCTGGTGTTGGTCCACTGTGTTTTCTTAAGTCCATGGTCAACGCAGCCGTATACCAGGACGTTTTAGAGCACTTCATGCTTCCTGCTGCTGACCAACTTTATGGAGATGCAGATTTCATTTTCCTGCACACAGTACCAAAGCTACCAGTACCTGGTTTAAGGACCATGGTATCCCTGTTCTTAATTGGCCAGCAAACTCGCCTGACCTTAACCTTAATCTATGGGGTATTGTGAAGAGGAAGAGGAAGATGCGATATGCCAGACCCAACAATGCAGAAGAGTTGAAGGCCACTATCAGAGCAACCTGGGCTCTTATAACACCTGAGCAGTGCCACAGACTGATCGACTCCATGCCACGCCGCATTGCTGCAGTAATTCAGGCAAAAGGAGCCCCAACTAAGTATTGAGTGCTGTACATGCTCATACTTTTCATGTTTATACTTTTCAGTTGGCCAAGATTTCTAAAAATCCTTTCTTTGTATTGGTCTTAAGTAATATTCTAATTTTCTGAGAAACTGAATGTGGGATTTTCCTTAGTTGTCAGTTATAATCATCAAAATTAAAAGAAATAAACATTTGAAATATATCAGCCTGTGTGTAATGAATGAATATAATATACATGTTTCACTTTTTGAATGGAATTAGTGAAATAAATCAACTTTTTGATGATATTCTAATTATATAACCAGCACCTGTATCCAATTAATAATTCACTGGAATGCACAAAGAATCTATCGTTTTTCTCCTCAAAGCCTCACGTCTCTTTCCAGGTTTGTTTTCACAGGTAAATACAATTTATTATATGTAAAAATGATGGAAATCACTTTGAAATAGTATCACGCAATGCTGAAGTTCATGAACATTTTTTATTAAGGCAACGTATATTACATAATACAGATATATATCAATATATTTAACCCGTCCGTGCTTAAAATGATGAATACAGCATGTGACTTGAAACGTCATAGATTAGTGCATTAGTATGCGAATTGGGACGCACTTATTGTATCACCTGAATAGCAACATGCTAACATGCTAAACACCGAAAATTTCGCATAGACAAGCATCATACTTTTTCTCTAGAAAATGTGAAGATAGTTTTTACATTTGTTAAGGTGACCTCTAATAGCTGGAAGAGTGGATGCCGTATTTATTGTCTGATAAAGTCATAATAAGAGATTAAAAGGGGGAAACCGGTTTTATGGCTGCTAATGGTCTTCTTGTTTCACCAATTACAGGTTGCCCTTTTGACTAAAGGCCCTGAATACAATAATACTATAATGTTTCCACAGCCATTTACAATGGAACATTTTACAATGTTAGTCACAGGCCTGAGTGGATGCTGATAGTAGGCTCTACTTCCTTTTTATGTGTTGTAGTTTCACTTTTCTGTTTAGTATGTTTTTTCAATATTGAGAACTTTCTTTTAGGCCAGAAACTTGAAAGTTCTTTTTTCAATCTTGTTGCAAGAAAACATATGTAGCCTACCCATGTAAAATAACCCCCTCATCCCCCTGAAATCCACATAAAATATCCGAGTAATGCTCTTGATCCCATATGGTCAGTTAATTCAAATTCAGTACTTGAACACAGTTTCTCTTCATCGCTTAACCCGAACACGTTATAATAGAATCAGATCAGAATATAATAATCACTTACGGAGTTTGTTCCGATGTGAAGGTCATGCTGACTGCTGTACTTAGTACTTTACCCAGATATGTGCTGTCTTTAGAGCAACTTTCCTAGGACCTCTGCCTTTCATATGGCAATTAAAGACCTTTTCAGAGCTTATCACAAGATAATAGGCTATACCTTAAAGTGTAATGAGACCATTTATACAGTAGATATGAAGCCTTAATTGAACAAAAAATCAATTTCCATCTCCAAATTCATTGATGACATTACTATGCTATTTAGTTTTATTTTAGTAAAACATAGTAGATATATTAAGCATAATGGGATGAATCTTGATATACTAAAAGAAAAAAAACAAAACAATAAAAATGACTTAATGATATTGTCTGTCAGTTATTTGGCATCACTTGGTTTCATAATATGCATACATATGGCTACATTCATTTCTCAAACTTAAATAGCTAATATTGACCACTAGCTGGCAGAAAAGATCAGTTTAAAACTCACCAAAAGGAGAAGAGTAACAGGATCAAATCAAATGTAAAATAAAAGCCAGTGTTACTCAAAAAAGTAATTCATTAGCCTAGTAGCTACTAATTACATAGTGTAGTTCTCTAAAAAGTGTCTCTAACAATTATTGCATTACTTAATACTAATTACTTTCTAAATCCCATATTAACCAGTTGAACAATACAAGGATGGACACGAAACTGCTCTTTTAATTTTCTCAAATAAATTAAATTGCATAAATTAATCTTAAACTGACCAAAGTATTTAAAGAGAGAATGTTACATTAAAAACATACATTTTAACATTAAATGTAAAATTTTATATAGAAATGTATAGTCTATCTATAGCCTATTTAACGCAATTATATTAGAAGTAACTGTAATTTAATTAATTATTAATAATAATAAGAGTAATCCCTTTACTTTTTCATAGGAAAAGTAAATAAATTACAGTAATAAAGGCACATTAAATTCTGCTACTAAAGTTTAATTATCATTAAAATGTGCTGTAAATGTAAAAAATACATTGTTATATTTTATAAACACAACGTTTTTCGGGATTTTGTTGTTGTTGTTGTTGTTGTTAGCCACATTCATAAACACAATGGGTTCACTGACCTCCTAAGTTGCACATTTTCAAAATAAAACTTTTTGAAGGAACTATATTTTCCCAAATCCCCCTAAAGTAGAACAGGAAATGTATACCAGTAGCCTTTTTATGTGTTTTTAACGCACACTTTCCATTGTTTCTAGTGTTTCTAGTGAGCGTCATAAATAGCCATGTGAAGAGGGAGGAGCTGGTCTAAAAGCTGACTATAAAAGCTGCCTTTCTCGCTCCTTATCCAGCTGTTGTAGAGTGTGAGACGTCTGTAGTGTTTCGTGGAGATAGTGAGTAACTGTGACTTATGAAACTGACGGTTTATGTGCACAGCAGCGGATTAAGCGCATTTACGCAGTGCTCATAGCGCCCAGTCGTTTATAAAGTGCTCTTATTAATGTTTTTTTCTCGGGTCACTCCATCAGGAGTGTGCGATCCACCTGCGGTCCGGTCGAGCAGCGCGTCTGAACGCACATGGATTACAGTACCCTGATGGCGCCTCCGGTGCCTCCACACAAACCCACATCCCCCCGGCCTGCGCACTGCCAGGGGCGGCTGCTGAAGTGCGTGTTTCTCGGGGACGGAGCTGTGGGGAAAACCAGCCTGATTGTCAGCTACACAACCAATGGATATCCAACAAAATACGTCCCGACAGCATTTGACGATTTCTCAGGTGAGTCTTTGAATGCGTAATTGTGCCATTTTAGAATTTCAGTGGATCTGTGAAGTCAGTTCTCCTCAAGTTCAGACAGGTGTTTCAGCAGAGGAACCACAAATGCAGTTCATCACATTAACTATGAACATGTCAGACTTTTTAACCTTAGTTTTGAAGATTATTGTATAGTTTCAACTCATTTACACCTAACAAGCCTTTTACTTGACAAGCATGCTCGTTTAATTAAAATAAATTAAAATATTCATAAAATGGTTTCATAAAATGTGTTGACAGTGTAGGGGAAACATTTCCTTGTGACCAAAATAAGTCAAGTGCCATCCCTTACATTTCAGACATTTTAATGGAAATTAATGTAGTGCTTTTATAACAATTTTCATTCAAAGAATGCTTCATAAATGTTTCATAATTTCTGAATGGACCTGAAAGAAAAGCCACTCGCTGTTGAGTTCCCACAAGCATGTCTTTGTAATTATAAAGCCCTTGCGCAATAATGGCTGACCTGAAAATCTGGCCCCTAAAATCCACTAGTTTCAATCTCTGAGCAGATATTGTGTGCTGCCCCAGTGGTGATGTCACCCTCTAACTCCTGGAACCAGATCAGAAAATCTGTGCACTGATTTGAGAACAGTTACGCAATTCAACAGGTGGCACTTTAAGGGGGAAAGGGCTGAATTCAAGGCAGATCATATGACAGGGATTTGGAGACAATTACACAATGGGTGCTTGAAGCAGAACACTTTGAAGTGACAAATCATCACCAGGACCTCAGTGTTACTGTGTTTCATAAGATCACTTTAGCGTGGCATGATGATGAAATGAACATTCTCATAGATCTGAACAGCACCTACAGTGCTGCAAACAAGTAAAGGTGAAAGGTCAAATGATGAGCGGCTTATGAGCTGCAGGAGCTCAGATTATATCTGGGCTGTTGATCTATACCATGTTCATGAGGGTGTATAATAATAATTAACAATACTGATTATAATTTTTTATTATTATTATTATATTAGGGTATTTATTACAGGCTGACATTTGAAAATAAGATTATTTTATTACAGACCAATTGAAAATAACAATGATGATAATAATATAAATTAAAAAAAATAATATAATTATAACAAATGTAATATAAATAATTAATATAAGATAAATATAATATAAATAATAAAATAATATAATATAAATATATTAGTAATAATAATAATAAAATCTGCAAAATGAACAAATGTAATAATAATAATTATTATTATTATTAAAGAGCCTGTTATATTAAGATTATTTTATTACAGATTTGAAAATAATATTATTTATAATTGTTTAATAATAACATTAAAGAGACCTTTTGTTAATTTAGCAAATTAATTTAGATGTACAAAATGTTTAAATCAGTCTGTAATAAAATAATATTAATATTTGTTATAGAGTTGTATATAGGGATTATATAAAGAGTATATATTTAGAATATTTTCAAAATATTTTTAATAAAAATATTTGTGTATACACATACACAAATATATACATACACACACACACACGCACGCATACATACACACACACATGAATACCCACACACACACCCACACATGCATACATACACGCATACCTACATACATTACACACACACACATTCCTTAATATATTTCATATAAAGTTTATTACTTATATAAATGTATAAGGAAAAGCATGTATCTTAGCTCTAATTAAAATAAAATGGCACCTTAGACTATTGACATTGTGTTTGTTTACAGTGTCAGGTGAATAAATGGAAACAGGTGTGTGTTGGCAGTAAAATGACTCATTTTTTCCCCCTTTTTTTCCTCCAGCGGTCGTCCAGGTGGATGGTCAGCCAGTGAGACTGCAGCTCTGTGACACTGCTGGACAGGTAAGAGCACCAGTGCACCACCTAGTCTGACAGCATGACTGTCTGACGCTCATTACATCATGCTGCTTTCCATTCATTTTGAATCCAACCCAAAGAGGAACACTGACTAACTAGACCTTTTTGTTTGGGGTGGATGAGGGCATTTCTGTCACTCTCTGAAAGCTGGATTTGGAAATTGGATAACCAAGCAATTGCGTAAAACAAATTCTTATCGATTAGAAAAGATCAGCGGGGATACCATACTGTGAGGAAATCATAAGAGAGTGAAAAGAACAATCCTCCAGCTATTGGCACTTTATTGGATCTCCCTCTCAGTTTCTGAGTCACACAGGCTTGGACAGGGTACTGTGTATCCAGCGGTTTTGCCTCCAAGTGATGTTTTAGATGCCAAACTTTTTTCATTGCTGATTGTTTTCGAGCTGCAGTTGTGTAACTACCTATCACTATTACTAATCTTAAAAGGCCGCTGGCTCTACATTCATTCTAATTTCCACGTCGGAATATTAGATTGCTCGAAAGGTTTTCTTTAAGGCTTTGAACCTCAGAAACTGACACTCCTTTGTCATGCCTTACATGGGTTAACAAATAAATGACTCTGCCTTCTTCGTACACAATCTATAAATCCCTTTACACAACCATGCAGAGGCAAGCTCAGGCAAACACGGGAAGATAAGAATTCATTTCCCCAGTTATAGTACGGCAGGCTCTCATATAGTTTTTAAAGGGAAAGAACAAATGCACTTTGCCCAAAGTATAGAAACAAAGGTTAGTACCACAAAAGTCTATTGCTGGCCTATTTAGATGTACTTTCATTGTGTTGTGCAGGTGTCCATGTCAACAAAAGAAAACAGTCGTTGTTTGATAATGATAAAAGCAATCAGACAATGTTTGTGCGTCAGTAAATTGCCGTCTATGTGCTATTAAGTGCTTTTGAAAGACCGATTTGAGTGATTGTAATTGTAGGGCTGGGTGATATAACTGTATATACTGTACACAATTACAGTAGATTCATGTGTATACCACAGTACATCTTTTTTAAATCTATAACACAAAAAAAAATTATTATTTCTGTTGACAGCTAGTACAGTAAGCTTCACTGGCTATTTACAGTTATTTTTAGATTACTGTAATTGGTGGCTGGAATATATTACAGTAAAAAAATTAAATTGTACAGTATCAAGCTGTACTTATACCTAGACAGTAAATGGATTACTGTAATAAACATATTATATTAAAAGTTAAAATATATTTTATTGGTGTGTATATATATACATATATATATTTGAAGTGTCAAAAGGTCATTTGGTTTAACCGTCCAAAAGCCAATACAGCCATTTCATTTGTGATTAAAATATCTTAAAATGTAATAAATGTATATATTTTTTATCATATATCAAATTATGTGTAGAAGTCTTTGCTGGAAAAAATGTCTGGAAAAATGAATTTCATTGATGTCATTCGGAGTAACCAATATAAAGGGGATCATTTTGGATCAAGTCAAGCGGTCAATATCATGTGACAGGATGTGACATCATTCAGACACCTGCAAAGGACCACATGGTTGTGAAGCAAAGTCACTAACTCTCTTTTAACTATTTGAAAAATTCATGTTTTCACTCACTAATATGCATGTCCCAAAACATCACATCATTCGGTACAACCGCTATAAAACATGGAAAATTTTGTAATATTTTAAAAACTTGTACTGAATATAAAATGTTTGATTGTCCTTTTGCTAGCTAGCTAGCTAGATATCAGCCTGTTAGCATTGTTTGAAAATATCGTCATTTGGTATAACCAAAAGTGTAATTCGGTAAAACCAAAATTTTGGTTAAACCAAATGACTTTTTTGGTGACAAATTTTGTCCAACTTGTAAAAAATGAAAAATGTAAAAAAAAAAAAAAAAGGGAATAAAAAGTGTTAATTGATTATAAAAACCACATAATCTCATCGTTAACACTTAATAAAACTTCAAAATGAATTATATCTCCATTATATTTTTTCACACTTTTAAAAACCTTATCCGTCAATGACCCATGTATGTGTCTGTATATTTTATATATATATATATATATATACATATATATGATTTCGCAACAAAAAGTATATGGAGCAAAGGCATTGAAAAGGTTTTGGCGCTCTTATCTGTCATAATTGCTGTTCTCAAAGATTTGAGAGGTCCTGCTCTCCAAAAGCTCTACAGATTTATACTTTCAATTCATTTGTACAGCATAAATGGGACAGGGTGTGCCAGAGTTGAAAACTTTGGCCAAGTTTAAAAGATTAAAGCGTGCACTGCGTGTTCCACATGCAATGTTCTTTGTGAGCGCCAACCTATAATTTCACTTAATTGCTCCAGGGAATTATAAAACACCCCAAGAGCTAGTTAAAAGGATTTTATTATTTGAAATAACAATTTGGAATCCCACAAATGATTTTTGAGAAGGTTCACGAGGCCTTGCGTTACTAAACCCTCTAAACATCAGTAATGATACCCAGTTTAATGATATAAAGTGACAGGCTTCCTGTCTGGGCAGTGCATTTACTTTTCTCTTTCTTTCCACCTCAGGACGAATTCGATAAGTTGCGTCACTTCTGCTACACACGGACTGATGTACTCCTGCTGTGCTTCAGCGTCGTCAGCCCTGCTTCCTTCCAGAACATTGGTGAAAAATGGGTCCCGGAGGTCCGACGGCGTTGTCCGCTCACACCTGTACTGCTGGTGGGCACCCAGTGTGACCTGCGGCAAGACGTCAAGGTCCTCATCGAACTGGCACGGCGCAGAGAGCGGCCTGTCCTGGAAGAGGATGCCCGCGCCCTGGCGGACAAAATAGGAGCGGTAGCCTACGTAGAATGCTCCTCGCTCACACAGAAAAACCTGAAGGATGTGTTTGACGCCGCCATCTCCGTGGGGCTACGACACTCCGACAGAAGAGCCAGACGAGAACGGAAGGTCCACAGTACTGCTGATAAAATGAAAATGCTTTCAAAGTCGTGGTGGAAGAAATATATCTGCATACAGTAGCAAAGATCAAGCCAATCTTCTGAGGCATGAACTATGTGATAGACTCTGGTTTAGCGTCACGCTCCTCAAGTGGATGATGGTCGGTTGGTAACGAATCAACAATGAGTATTGCTGCTGTAAGGACGATGAATGACGACAGAAGGTGCAGCTTGTTTGGTGGCGACAGTACAAAGGAAGTTGCAGGGCTGTTGCTAAAAGAAAATCACAGGGCCCAAGATAAAGATTTCCTGCCCTGGGTCTATTTAGTAGGTGTAGAGGACCTTATTAGCCATGTTTCCATCCACAGATTTCTATGCAAATTTTGGGATATTGCATTAAATGGTTAGTTTACCCAAAAATGAAAATTCTGTCATTTATTCACCCTTGCATCGTGCCAAACCCGCAAGACTTTTGTTTATCTTCGGAACACAAATGAAGATCTTTTTAATGGAATCTGAGAGATTTCTGTCTCTATATTGATGGTCTACGCAACTACAACTTTAACGCCATAAAAAGTTCATAAAGAGATCGTAAGACTAATCGATATGACTTGAGTGGTTTAGTCTAAATTGTCTTTATGTGATGAATAGATTGAATTTAGGCTTTTATTCACATATAAACATTGATTAGCGAACATAAACAGAAGCTCAACCGTACTTGCTTGATGCGCGAGAATGAACCTCATTGGTTCTCGTTCATCAAGCAAAATGCTTGAGCTTCCATTTTTATATCTGATGTGTATGTTGATGAATGTTTATATGTGTGTAAAAGCCTAAATTCAGTCTGGTTGTCATATAAAGTGAGAAAATTCTGACTAAACTTCTCAATTCATATGGATTAGTTTTACGATCTCTTTATGAAAGCGTCAAAGTGGTAGTTGTGTAGCTGTCAATGGAGGGACCGAAATCTCTGATTTTATTAAAAATACCTTCATTTGTGTTACGGGTTTGGAACGACATGAAGGTAAATAAATAATGACAGAATTTTCATTTTTGGGTGAACTATCCCTGCTGTATGCTGGATGGAAATGCCAATATCTGCATAAAATCTTAAAATGCCAATTAAAAAAAACATACTAAATACTTTTTTTTTTTATTTGATAAGAAACATGTTTATAGAATAAATTCCTGGATGCGCAACAAAAAAACTTGTGACTTTGTCTTAACAGATCATGTGATTGGATAACTTGACTAACCAGCAGATCAATCTCATTGCATACCATCTCAAATATTGTTTTAATCATTCTGAAATGCCTGAGCTAGTATATGTCATCAAAATTATTCCCAGAACACAATTGCATTCCCAAACATTAGGCATTCGATCGCAAGATAATATGACAGCGTTTGTAATTGCTTTTTATCTGCATACTCTTTCGAGGTGCAATTTATTATGTAAGAAAAATGAGTCTCAGGCTTCCTTGGTTGCAGCAACTTTTTATCTTTTTATTTTGCACCAGTTTCCCATTTTGTTCTCTTGAACACATGGGATGGAAATGGTGCTTGATTCACAAATGTTTTATGCGATATTCCATTTTTTTGCACAGTTTTACTTCATAACTTAGGATGGAAATGTAGCTAGTGAGACCCTTCATCACAGAGCCTAGGAAAACGATCCCAATCGTGCCTCTGCGATGTCAGTCCTCACTGTATGAACATTAAATGACTCAACTGGATAGTGAAGAACACTGTTGACCTCTTCCACAGCCAAAACTCTGATTATGGTTTTAAAAATCATCTATTGCTCTTGTTTTCAATACCAAACAAAGTGCTACAGTTTCTATTTATTTACCCATGTCTTCTAAATTATAAATGCATGTTTGAACGTTGTGAGACCATATGTTAATGATACTAGCATGCTAACACTGGTGATCAAGCTCCTTTTTTGTTTGTTTAACCTCCATGTCTGAGGTCACAAAGAGGGTTTTATAGCAGTCCTGTGGCCGCTCGGCCATTTACGCTCACTCTAAATGGTCCTTATATCCCATCATGCTGAAGTGTTCAGTCTGTTACTGAACCTACTTGTAATTAGGCCACGTTTTCATTGTTTTGATTGTCCAAATGGAGTGTAACTGCAACTCTTCTATCCTTGTTAACACAACTTTGCCTTTGCATTGTGAAATGGTGTTCAGTGAACTCTTAGGTCCACCTTTCTGTGACTAATAGTACACATCATACATAACACATTACCTTTGTATGCCATACAGTGCATTGCTCTTGTGATCTCTTGTTAATCCCTATCGCAGTCTTTTAATTTTAGTTGATCTATACTGTCGTGTCATGTTGTAAAAAGTCTATTACAAAGTTCTTTGGCTATGTGTCCTCCTGATTAGCCAATGAGATGTTGAATTTGCTTCTCATTATTCAGAAGCCCAATCAGAGTCATTCAGTCAGAGATCCACCACAAATGAAAGGGCACAACAGTAGGGTTCAGGGAGTAAAAATCCCCCCAATTATAAATTGTCATAGCACTGGCAAGTTTGTAGTGCGTAGTTCATTTTCATTACATCATTTTATTCATTTACTTTTTTTTCTTTGTACTGAAATGTTTTTGATCTTAATTTCTTAATTTTTTTTTGTTAAACTCCAATTGAGAAAATGAATGGGGAAGATACTTCCAGAACCAAAACCGCCTATAGAGTGGTCGGTCACTGTTACGCTCCATACAGCCTCACATCAGGAAGTGGCCTCTGTTCTTTATGTACTTTATTGCCACAGCAATGACATTATCAGGGTAATCTACGTTAAGATCTGTACATTTTATGATTGCATTTAAATTTCTTACTCTATAAACACACCTGTTTATGGTACAGTGTGTATGTGTTTCAGTTGCTGACTGCTATCCATGATTTTCATGGAAAATAAATGTGACATTAACTGAAAACTTACATGAGTTTTTCCTCAGTGTTTTAGATGTGCGTCTGTCACATCACCTGACCTACAACAGCAGGAGCATGTATTAAAGTACATACTGGGTCAATTTTGCTTTCATGTTGACTTTAGCATGCAATAGCAACCTGTGATGGCTATGTTAGCTAACACTATGTGCAGTAAGTGTGTATATGTCACAGGGGGAAATAATTTAGAATAATTTGAGATCCACTTAGTGTCCAAACATCTTTAAAAGAATGGATAAAGTGTCAAGGAAAAAAGCTAAATGTTGTTTTAATGTCCGAGAAGGAACATTAGAATTAGAAAATCCTGAAAGGATTCCTGTAGGTACAGCTGTCAGTCGCAAAACTAATGATTTAGTTCAGATCCCACTGTCTTTATGCTAATGCTAATGATTGTAGCTAAGGTTAGTTCCAATGTTTATTATTTTTACTATTAAAGTTGCCAAGTAATCTGTAACTGTAAAATGTATATAATGACTGGGTACATCATGAATCCATTTTCCAAACCGCGTTTTTGTCTGATCCTGAATCACTACTGTACACATAAAATAAGTATTTATATTCGGACTATTTTAGACCGGTCAGGTCGGCACCGCTGCGGAGTTGCACAGTACCCGCGCGACTAGTCATAGACATAAACAGAGAGAAGTAGCTCCGGCTACAATGTTCTTCCGCGAGACGCATGCAGTTTTTAGTGTCGGTTATATTTAAAATGTGTGCATAACAGAATTATTTGACCTGAAGACGTACCAGTGCAGGTCACTGGGCCACATGAGATAAAATGCTAAAAGGGAACTTGTACAGTACAATTCTGATTATAATTGTCTGCAACAGTCTCACAGTAACCCATCATTAAGAGGCTTTGTTTTGTCTCACAGAAAAGCCAACTGCACAGACAACATTTTCAGTGAATACAGTCTATGCTTAGCTTAGTTTACGTAGCATTTCACTCAGGAATAAACAACAGTTACTCTCAAACCATAATGTGCACTTTTACAATACATAACAGCCAGTTTTGTATGGCAGTGATCAGAAAAGATATCACACTTCACACATGCTAAAAGACGATAGATTTTCAATAAACGTCCCTTAAGGACTGTCTAAGTAATACACATTCAATGTGGTTAGAAAGAAGCAACACATTTCATAATAATCACAGAGTAAAAAATGTGGTTAAAATCATGCAAACACAGAGATTTCTATTGACAACTTTCACAAGACACCTAAAATGAACAATAGCAGACCTGAACACATATCATGTGACTTTGGTGTGACCAATGCTTAGTCAATCATCTTTGGGTTTTAAACCCCTTTCACTCTTCTTATGTAATATCTTGGAACATTTACTGTAGGTAACTGAATGCCTGAACCTTGACACATCCTGAAATGGACTTTGGTAATGAGTTATGACGACTTGATATTGCAGTTGGATTCTGTCACTGTGGTCCCATAGATGACAGGAGTCTAACATCACATTGGTGCAAGTCCTTTCTGCCTGTCGATGTGATTTGTTCTGGAAGATGTGTGGAACTTTGCACAGCCTGAAGTCCCTTGTGATGTGTGTGTGACGCAATGTTTCAGGGCCTCTTTAGCGGGAAGGCTGATAGGATTAAAACCCACAGCGGTGTGGTCTCATTTGGAGCATTTTTGCTGACACAAATCTGCTTTTAATGTACGTCTGAAGGCTTGAGGGCACATTGCTTAAGATAAATTAAATCTCATTACACACACAGTGATGGTTTCTAAATACCACAGTGTTGTTTTCTGAAGGCCAGCTCATTTCCTGCCATAATTAGTGGTGTTTGCTAAGGCAAGCATTATTATTAGAATCAATCATATTTAGAATTAAGGGTTTAGAACAAAAAAAAAAAAAAAGAAAAGAAAAGAAAAATTAACTTCTGTCATCGCACCCTTACAAAAATACAAGTTTATTAAAATGTGCTATTAGTATACTTCTTTTTTTTTAACCAAAAAATAAGAAAGTATACTTTTAGTCTACTTTTTACTTCTCAGAAATATACTTAAAAGTACAAAAGTATGCTTGAGTTATAGAAGTCTATGTTTATTCTAAGTATATTTTATTCTCAGAAATCTCATTTTCAATTTCACTTATATTCAAATACAGTGTCAAATGATCAGAACACCATGTTTGATGTCAGTGACATCATATGTCATTGTTTGTTGTGTCTTTTAAAAAACAAAGGAGTGTCTGCTGGCAAAAAGCGAATGCAATCTGAGCTCGTAATAAAACAAGAATCAACATTTGCTTGGCTTTTCGGAGATGGCGAGAACTGAGGGATTTTAAATTATCTAAAAGTGATGGAGATGGCGTTTTTATTACTCAACAGGTGAGTAACGTATTTTATTGAACAGATAAATTGCCATGGAGTTCATTGTAAAGCATTATCTATTGTGAAGGGTCATTTCATTATGTGCTAGAATTTATTTTCAAGGAAGTACCACGTCTATTAATAGGTAAAGCTACAGTAACGTCTTCAGCTAGTCAGCTTGAGATCCTTTCCATTTAAACTGGTTGTATCTCTTAAGCCCACTAGTGATTGTTTTATGAGCAGTATGATAACCACATTCATCCGCACAGTCATGCAGAGCCGAAGCACAACCAAAACAATGTTCTTCTGCAAAAATCAATGCAGTTTTGTTTTTTAACCTCTAAAATTACATAGTGTGTCTTTAACCAGTGAATAACAAATAATGACTTAAAGGGATTGTTCATACAAAAATTAACATTCTGCAATCATTTACTCCCCTTTTGTCATTCTGAACCATCAAGTTTTTCATTTGTGGAACACAAGAGAAGATAATATGAAGAACATTAGCATGCAAACCACTTTGGACCCCATTAACATTCACTGTGTGGACAAAAAAATTTGCTTTTGTTTTCTTCAGAAAAAGTAAAAATGTAGTTTTGATTTAAATTTGGCATTGCTTTTGAGAAGCTTTTTGAAACTGAGCCAGACTTGAGTGTTTCTGTAGTGACTTAATGCTGATATGATTGTTTGATAACTCCTGATAAGTTGCTCCATAGTTTCATTGGCAGGAGCTTTTGACTTCCTGCCATACACAAGAGGCCATAAAATCCCATCAGTCTTTGGCACACAGACTCACACATGCAGGCGCAATGTGTTTGTGTCTCACATGAGGCTGCTTTTCCCTGGCTTTTGTCAACACGGCCAAAGGGAGCTTCACATTTAACTTGCATATAGTCAAATGATCAATTCAGAGGCCATTGCGAGGAAACTTAATGACGTTAATATCCGCAAAATAATATAGGTTTCATAGACAATTGGAAAAGTTTTTGGGGCAGACCTGACCTGTTAAAAAGAGACCCCTCTCGGGATGGTGCTGCTCTTCTCTCTAGTAATATGGCACATAGTCTTAGAACTGAAACATGAAAAACTAGGGCCCAGGTCAGGAAGCAGACAGACCGGCTAAACCGACCGTCTGCTAGCTGCCTCACGTTACAGAAGTCAGATAAATCCCAACACATAGAAACTCTTACACCTAGATATTATCACATAGAGACTGTGTCTGTACCCCGAATTAGTAAAAACAAAAAACTTCCAAACCCATTTAATGGTAAAAAGTTAATTGATGTTCAACAAATAAAAAATAGAGATAATAATGATAAACAAATGATAAAGCTTGGGTTGTTAAATATTAGAACCCTTTCTTCAAAATCACTTATTATAAATGATATTATCACAGACAATAATCTAGATGTGCTGTGTTTGACAGAAACTTGGCTAAAACCGGACGATTACATTACTTTAAATGAGTCTAGCCCTCAAGGTTATGATTATCGACACAATCCTCATCAGAAAGGCAAAGGGGGAGGTGTTGCTGTAATTTATAGTAATATTTACAGTATTAGTCAAAAGCCTCTCAAATATAATTCCTTCGAAGTGATGGTACTTTATGTAACATTATGTAAGTTGACATTTGTGTTGGCTACTGTATACAGGCCACCAGGACACCATACAGACTTCATCAAAGAATTTGCTGATTTTCTGTCGGAGTTAGTACTAGCTGCAGATAAAGTCCTTGTTGTTGGTGACCTTAATATCCATGTAGATAATGAAAAAGACTCATTGGGATTGGCATTTGCAGACATTATAAACTCTATTGGTGTTAGACAACACGTGTCAGGACCCAATCATTGTCGTAATCATACTTTAGATCTAACATTGTCACATGGAATTGATATTGATGCCGTTGAAATTCTGCAGCAGAGTGACGACATCTCAGATCATTATCTAGTCTTGTGTATACTACATTTAGTCAAGGCGGCTAAACTGCCTCCCTGCCATAAATTTGGTAGAACCATCACTTCTACCACTAAAGATCGCTTTATAAATAATCTTCCTGATCAGTTTCATCACCTTAGCATACCAGACAGCTTAGAAGACCTCGATGTTGCAACAGAAACTATTGCCTCTGTCTTTTCCAGCACATTAGACTCAGTTGCTCCTTTGCGTTTAAAAAAGATTAAGGAAATTAATCCAACGCCATGGTACAATGAGCACACTTTTAGAAAAATGGAGCGCAGCTAGAAGAAAACAAAACTAGAAGTATTTCGCATTTTGTGGAGAGAGAGAATGATTGAGTACAGAAAGGCCTTAAAGTCTGCTAGATCTGCCTATTTTTCAAAACTTTTAGAAGAAAATAAACAAAACCCTAGGTATTTATTTGATACAGTGGCTAAATTAACAAGAAATAAAGCTTCAACTTCTGATGTTTCCAAAGAGCACAGCAGTAATGACTTTATGAACTTCTTTACTTGCAAGATTAATAATATTAGAAAAAAAATTATAACCATGCAACTGTCTACTACAGTATTGCGCCAGACAGTGCATTGACAGTGCAATTCAATTCATTTACTGCTTTAGGAGAGGAAGAATTGTCTAAACTCAAAATCAACAACATGTATGTTAGACCCTATACCGACTAAGCTATTGAAAGAGATGCTTCCAGAGGTCATAGATCCTCTTCTTAATATTGTCAATTCATCTTTATCACTAGGATACATACCAAAAACTTTTAAGCTGGCTATTATTTAACCTCTTATTAAAAAAACACAACTTGATCCTAGAGAATTAGTCAATTACAGGCCGATCTCAAATCTCACTTTTCTGTCAAAAATACTAGAAAAGGCAGTATCATCACAACTATGTTCCTTTTTAGAAAGAAATAGTATCTGTGAGGATTTAGACCGTACCATAGTACTGAGACTGCTCTCATTAGAGTTACTAATGATTTGCTCTTATCATTAGATCGTGGTTGTATCTCTCTATTAGTGTTACTGGATCTTAGTGCTGCATTTGACACTATTGATCACAATATTCTTTTAAATAGACTCAAAAATTATGTTGGCATTAGTGGAATTGCATTGTCATGGTTCAAATCATACTTATCTGACCGTTATCAGTTTGTAGTAGTAAATGAAGAGAGGTCATATCGATCACAAGTTGAATATGGAGTACCGCGAGGCTCAGTACTAGGACCGTTGCTTTTCACTCTGTACATGCTACCCTTGGGAGATATCATTAGGAAGCATGGCGTTAGTTTTCACTGTTACGCTGATGATACTCAGCTCTATATTTCTTCGCGCCCTGACGAAACTTAACAATTCACAAAATTAACGGAATGCATAGCTGATATAAAAAATTGGATGACCAGTAATTTCCTACTACTAAATTATATTACAATATATATATAACAAGATATTCTAATTTTTGGACCAAAAACTTCTTCACGTAATAACCTAGAATATTGTCTAACACTTGATGGCTGCTCTGTTAAGTCTTTGTCGTCAGTTAGGAACCTAGTTGACCTAGGAGGAACCTAGGCTCTTTGATACCAATCTTTCATTTGAAGGCCATGTTTCTAGCATCTGTAAAACCGCATTCTTCTATCTTAAAAATATATCTAAACTACGACATATGCTCTCAATGAAAAATGCAGAACAGTTAGTTCATGCGTTCATGACCTCAAGGCTAGATTACTGTAACGCTTTACTGAGTTTCTGAATTCAGGCCAGTTGATAAAACCTAGAATATAAAAATCAACTGCAGGCAGTAGATCCTTCTCCTATTTGGCACCTAAACTCTGGAACAATCTTCCTAGCATTGTTCGGGAAGCAGACACACTGTCAGTTTAAATCTAAACTAAAAACGCATCTCTTTAACCTGGCATACACATAACACATTATCAATTTATTTTTTCATTATTAGGCTGCATAAATTAGGTCAGCCGGAACCAGAAACACTTCCTATAACACCAGATGTACTCATTACATCTGAAGAAGAATGGCATCTACGCTAATATTAGTCCTTCTGTTTATCCCGAGGTTTACCGTAGTCAACCGGATCCGGGCCGTATCCAGGTGAGACCAAGGACCTGAGCCTTGACACGACCATAATGCAGCCCTGAAGTATCAGCAGAGATTGAGTCAACTAGATCATTCACTGTGAAGGCCTCATCAACATGACAACCAGTGGCGCAGCTCCTCAACAACCGTCCATACCGGTGTGATGAATACGATCCTCAACTGGATGGAACTGAATTAAATACTTTGAATGTTGCGATCCTATCTGACTTATGATAGCAACCTGAGTCGTAGCACTGTTTGCCAGAGGAGAACTGGCCCCCCGACTAAGCCTGGTTTCTCCCAAGGTTTTTTTTTTCTTCTCCATTTTAACACCTGTTTGCCACCTGTTTGCCACCTGATGTCACCTGTTGGAGTTTGGGTTCCTTGCCGCTGTCGCCTTTGGCTTGCTTAGTTGGGGACACTTGACAATTGACATTCGATATTCAACAGTGCTTTGCTCTGCATGCATTGAGATTATTCTCTAAGAGCTGCTGTGCAGCCAAAATAATGTACCAGTTATCAATGTAAAGCTGCTTTGACACAATCTACATTGTAAAAAGCGCTATATAAATAAAGGTGACTTGACTTGACGTTTCTGTGCAGGAGCAGTTTAAAAAAAAAAAAAAAAAAAAATTGTGCTATGAAAATATTAACGACAAAATGCTTTTTTTTTTCTTTTTTTTCATTTTCTGAAGAAAATTTTAGTAGCATTTGCCTGTATATAATATAGTATAATATATAATGTAATATATAATATGTTTGTTAGGCATTTACCTTGTTTTCCTTTGGCAATAACAATAAATTTGATTTAATCATGTTTTTCTACTAAAAAAAGATAAAATAATAACAG
Organism: Elopichthys bambusa; assembly: GCA_037101425.1. NCBI lineage: Eukaryota > Metazoa > Chordata > Actinopteri > Cypriniformes > Xenocyprididae > Elopichthys > Elopichthys bambusa. The sequence goes on along the minus strand of CM074444.1, from coordinate 26,044,203 downwards.
AGAGGAATAAAAATAGATGTTAATTAGACAATTGTTGACGTACAGTAAGAGTGCAAAGCTGTAAAATGGATGTGGATCGCATAACTCATATTATTTGCTTTAAGTTTGATAAGAAATGATTGAGGTCAAATTTGGAGCTCCAGATTTTGGTTGCAGACTTTGGAATCTTAAATATTAGTAATGTTTGTCTCTTCTGAAACTCCAGAGAAGACATGTGAAATTTTCTGGCGTATTTTTCTCAGGAGAAACACCAGAGAAGCATTTCTTCTGATCTAATTAGTGTTTGGGATTAAGAAATGAGATATTGATATGGAGCCCCTGAAGGGACATGGTGATGGAAAAAATATGATGTGGGAGAAAAAATTATATTTCAGTGCTTTTGTTCTCACAAAAGTTTCACGAGCGAACGCAAAGTTTCTTGGAGGGAATGCAAAAATTTCACAAGCGAACACAATTTTCTTGGGGGAATGCAATGCAAAGTTTCTTGGGGAATGCAAAACTTTCACGAGCGAACGCAAAGTTTTTCAGGGAAACGCAAAACTTTTGTGAGTGAACGCAACGTTTCTTGGGGGAATGCAAAACTTTCACGAGCGAACGCAAAGTTTCTTGGGGGAATGCAAAACCTTCACGAGCGAACGCAAGGTTTCTTGTGGGAACGCAAAACTTGTGACCGAACACATGCAGCAAACCTAGACTAATCCTCTGGCTCAATCAAGACACATGATTAGGTTAATGCTGCCTTCACGTGCTATCAAAAATGTCTTACTTCCCACTTCTGAAGTTGTGATTACGAGCTCATTGCATTCAAGTTTAGATTTGAGAGGGCCTTCATGTGCAATTTTTACCTAGCAAACTCGTATCTCCAATAATACCGAGAGCAAGTGAAGGCAGCATAATATTCAGTAGCATACTAATGCTTTACATCTCCTTGTCTCGTTCTCTCTCTCTCTCTTTCCCTTCCTCCCTCAGTCAGTTTTGTTAGTTTTCTTTCGCCATTGTTTGACCGTCGCTAGGCTGTCTTTGATCTCCCACATGATGACCGATAGCACCTCAGCCCCTGCAAAGTTCCCGATGCCCCCGAGACATTCTCCTTTGTTTGTGAATCAGATAGTCAGGCAACAGGACTGCCTTTGTTGCACAAACCAAACCATTGATCATGTGTTGGTGTATTCTGAAACACACAAACTAAACATTGACCAGCCACAAGTCCAGCCCTTATCATGCCCCTTTCACCCGAAGTGTGCTGTCACATGCTGGTTCATTCACAAAAGATATATAAGCTATGCTAAACTGATGAAAGAGTTACTCTGGATTACTTGCGGTTTCAGTAAATCATTGGGGATCTCCCAGGTTTGAATGGGTAAATGTTGACAGCTCAACACTTGTTTGAAAAAACGGCCTGACGTAATCATACTACACTTGCAATTACTCTGAATTTCTTAATGGTGTCCTTCCAAAAACTAAAGTAAAATATCCCATGTTAGATGTTTTGTGAACTGTGAGATGAAGACCATCATTATGAGTGGGTCTGGAACTCTGTGTCCTTGGCACTGAATAACCAATTTTAATGCAGGATTAGCTGTTCTTGATCCGAACCCACAGCAGGGTGGTTAATGACAAGTTCAGACTGGAGAGGCTGCCATGGACGTTTTGTTACGTAAATGTGGACATCTCCCTATGTGCAGCTCTTCATACTGTTCTCAGTTACTGAGTTTTATCTGTTTCTGAGATAACACCTGTAGAACGGCTTGACTTCACTCTCCACATCGCAACAAGACGCAGATTAAACAAACTGTTGGTACCGGCAACAAGTACAAACTTGTAAACTTCTGAGATCCTTCCCTAGTAAAGTCCTTGTTATTCATGCAAACTTTTTTGTTAAAACACACTTTCTCTGTTAATTGTGAATTAAATATTCTTATCATTTAACTTCATATAAAGAAAATAGTGGCATTTATGCCTATGCTTTTTATTTATTTTATTTTTATTTTTCAAATGTTTTGAATATTAACATTGTTTGATATTTTGGGGACATGAATATTGGTTGATATTCTGATGAAAAATATATTTTAAATAAATTTATGGTTAAAATATAAATTTTTACACAATAAGATCAAATTTGGATCAATCAATCAATCAATCAATCATATACTGTCATGGGTGGGTTCCACAATGAAAGAAGTAGAGGATACTTTATTAAACTTGAAGACATTGAAGACACCAGACTAAGGGGCCAGACTAATGATACACAATATTGTTTTCAACTAAAACTGGAAAAATGTTATGCATTTTGGTCATTCGTTTACATGACAACAGCGTGAAGGAGGCCTGAAAACGCACATTTTCGAAAACAGGTTTGAAAGTGCAATTTTCTAAAAACGATGTAAACTACGACGCGACTATGAGAAGCGATAAAGTCAATCAAAAATCACAGCCAATCAGAAGAGTGCATGGGAGGGCTGTCTCTGCAAGCTCCCATCACTCGCAATGTAATTTATAAGCACAAATTCATGAATATTACACCATTTTAACATGATTAAAAATACATACTGAGTTACTGAAACAATCTTTGTTATAGAATACACTTTTCTGTTCACAATGTGTTGACAGTTTCCTTTTATTTATTTTGAAGATCTGAGGTGAATTGTCCATTGTTGCTTTTCAGTTTGGCTATAAAAGACACACAAAATGATAAATGAAACTCACATTAGACGCTTTTAACATTAAATAAAGTAAACAGTACCTGATATTATCATTGCCATACTTTGCGTTGTATTCCAAGCTGCGACGAGCTGTGAGAAATAGAAATTGTTTCTAACATAGAATCGTCGTGTGTCGCAGCTGGTTTATCACAAAAACTCAGATCAACATGGAAAAGATACCTTCTATCGTGTGTCGCAGCGCATGTAGTTAGGACACGGTGTAAGAACTGAACAAACAATAGAGCTAAATGAGACACAGGTGAACACAATGGGTTGCTATGGAAACAAATGATCACACACTGGGACAAGGAACACTAAGGTTACGTTTACATGACAACAATGTACAAAAAACGCAAACGTTTTTTGTGTATAGACGACAACATTATCAACACGATCCTCATTTACATGGATCTGCGAAAACGAATAAAAGCGCTGTATTATCCAGTAGTTGGCGATGTCACTTTATAAAGAAACACTATGCTCCTATAGACTGAACACGCAATACAAATTCGCATTTTAGTAGTTTACACGGAGACAATAATGCTATCCTTTTCAAAAACTTTGAAAACCTGCATTTTCAAATGAATGGCCAACATGTATAAAATAGTTTTCCATTTTTAGCTGAAAATGGTGTCGTGTAAACGCCCCCTATAGGTAAACCAAAACATAAATGTGACACATATGTATTCTGATTTTATACAATATTGGCACAAGCACATGCTCGACATTTTTACACCTTTATATATATATTTTTTTAAATTATAAATTATAAAGTATGTCTTATCCTGTTACTGAGAATGCTTCGTAATGTATTTGTCTCAGTGATTAGAGAAAAGCAAAATCTGCTTGCAAAGGTCTGATATTTTTCATTCACAGAGCAGTTTCACCAGCTACAAATTACAAGTGTCTTTTAATCAAATGTACATTTTATTTGATTTTGAAAATAACCTCATTATAGCATCTTATCTGAATATGATAATCTAGTGAATGAACTACCAATGAAACGCAAATGCTCCTTCCTTGTGCCATCCCTCTTTTGATGCTAATGTGCTTGTCACCTTGTAAGGACTCTATTTGGCCGCAGCCAGCAGCTCAGGTATGTAGTGAGCTCACACAGAGGCCTTGTTTGCTCATATAGGTCAAATGGTAGGTGAACTGTGGTGGTGATTGATGAGGAACTCAATCCATGGCTGTTAAGTCCAATTGTGCTTCTGTGTGTGTATAATGTCTCAAATCTTCTAGATTACCCTCCGCCATAATGCTGCCCAACATGTTGTTGCCATAGCATGCATCACCCCTCAAATGAGCTAGATAATCGTTTCCACTTTCAGCTCTTTATAGCTGCGGAAGCCATTAGCGCTGTCTGATTGAGGCTCAGCAGCCTCTCTTGGAGTCAGCAGCTAGTGACCCAGTTCTATAACTAGTGTCCTAGCCTTTTAAAACTTAAGAGAGAGGGGCGCTAACCTTTAACCTGCCTGCCTCACCTCCCACGACCAGAGCTCCCCCTGTTCCGGGACAGGATGTGCCCTCACCGGTAGCATGGTTGGAGGCCCTTGGACGGAGACACTGTCCAGACAGCATGTCTGCTTTAAACATCAAGACTTTGTTAAGGAAAAGCGACAGTTTAGAGAGGGTGTTTATGTTTAGAGAGGTGGTTCATAAACCTGCTATGAACAGAATATGTGTGAGGTAGAAGAAGATTTACAGGTATTATTATGTACTATAAATATTCATAATGTATGTGAGTCAGTAACGTCACACTTGTTCATCTATAATTTTTTTCGAAAATACATCAGTAATACAATTCATGCATGCGTTAACTTGAACACACTATGATAAACGTTTTTGATGATATTTCGATATTTCATATTTCAGGAAGAATGTTCATATATCATAACATAAAGAAAATGAAGAAAAAAAGCCCCATTAAAAAATGTTATTTACCAGTGTTATATAATTTATATACTATTATATATATATTTTTTAAATGTTTAATTCGTTTTTATTTTTTCCATTTTTATTTTAATTTTAGTTAAGGTTTTAGTAATTTTCCTGTGTGTTAAGACATTTTTATGTTTTATTTTATTTCAGTTAAAGTTATATAAGTAACAAACTTTTGTTTTTATATAATGGTTTTAGTTTTAGTTTTAGATAACAATAACCCTGGAATGACATTTTTTTTTTTTTAAAGAAAAAACTATTTAGTAGTTTAGCATATTATTTCATTATTTCTTAAGGGAAAAATATGACTGCTTCACTGCTTATTAATATTTTAAAAAAACATTTGTCTGCTACATTAAAGTCATGTGGTGCGACCAACAAGCAGAAAAAAACAGGAAATGATATCATAAAGAGGACCACTGTAGACCCTCTTAACTGTGTGTCAAGTATATATATATATATATATATATATATATATATATACTTATATATATACAGTCAAACCAAAAATTATTCAGATATTTTTTATATATTTTTACTAGTGGGTGCAGGACACTATAGTTCATTTATGTAAGTGAGGATAGCAAAATAAAGTAAACTGTGACATATTATACACAAAAATTCTTCATACAGTGGACTACCAGTAAAACTGATAAAAATTTGGAACCAAAAATGATTTAGACACTTTGACCTGACCATGTTTTGCTTAAGTGTTATATGACATAATTAAGATTTTTTTTTTTCTGACACAGTTTAACTTGAGATCTTGTCATATTTTATTACTATTTTTTTAAACTATAGTGAATAAACTATACTAATGAATGAAATGTTCAAGGTGTCTGAATACATTTAGGTTTGACTGTATATAAACTGAAGTTGAATCTAGTAAAAAGGTAGCTACTTTTGACTGTCATCAACTGTACAACAAGCTCTGATAAGTTTTTTGGTTATTACATAATTCCCATATACTTCCATTTGTGTTATTTCAGTAGTTCTGTAGATTTTACTATTACCTAAACTGTGAAATATAGTAATAAAAAAATCAGTATGTGTGTCCAAATGTTGACTGGAAGTGTAACTGCTGTACATTTCCACACTGATGTTCTGTGGTTTTGTTTCTGGTTAGGGTGGACAGAGCAGATGAACAGGGTTTTGTATTATTGTCCTGCTGTCTCTCCTCCCAGTGCACACACTCAATCTCTCCCCCGCTCTTGAACCCTCCCACGTTCAGTTTCGCCTTTGAATGCTGCTAGTCATTGCCAGTACGGAACATATGAACAAAATCTCTTGTTCTCTTTGTTTGTCCATTATGCAACTGGTCGATGTGAATCCATATAATTCATTTGCTTTAACTGCTCTCTTCTCTGACTGTTGACAGAGACATTAGTACAGAGAGAGCTTTTCCATTCCAAGAATGGGTGTATGTGTTCACATCAAAGACATCTACACTGCATTATGCTCAGTGCTCTAAATGTCCTCTTTATTTTATTTTTTTATTTTTTACATCTTTAATTTGCTATTGCACTCACAGAGCAGAGGGGTCCTATTATACCCTTTTTCAAAGTCTTGATTTTGCTTTAGGGATCCACTAAAATAGGATTTCATGTGTGAATGTTCAAAAAACACATTGTTTTTCACATATATTGCAGCACCTCTTGTCCCAGTCTTTCAGTAACGCTGGGCCCTATTTTAACATTCTAAGCACATGGTCTGAAGCGCACGGCGCAAGTGCATTTAGGGCATGTCCGAATCCACTTTTGCATATTTAACGACAGGAAAAATGGTCTAAAAGGGTTGTACCTAGTCTCTTAATGAGTAATGGGTGTGTTTTGGGCGTAACGTCTAATAAACCAATCGAAGTTTCGTCTCCTATTCCCTTTAAAAGCCAGTTGCACTCGCGCCATGGCGGATTCGCTATTTACATGATGGAATTTGCGAGCGAAAAAACTGAAAGCTTCTTCAGTTGCCTCAAAATAGCAACACGCCTACAATGAGCCTACACCTCGTTTTCAGACCAGCACGCCCATGGGCAAACAGATGGGTGTGAATGCATTTGCTATTTAAACAATGTGGCGCAGGACATGAAAATGATACTAGCAAAAAACACACTTGCGTCGCGCCTGGTGCCACATTGCGCCGGGTGTATGATAGGGCCCGCTCTGTTTATTTCCTGTCTCTATGAAGCCCCTCCTTCTTAAAAGCGCAATGTGCTCTGATTGGTCAGCTGGACCAGTGTGTTGTGACTGGTCAACTGCTTCAAGCGTGTTTAGGAAGTGTCACTCCTCTCACCATAACTGTGAGTTTCAACACACTACTAACGCAACTCAATCATGCCTCATCCCTTGTGTTGAGTATACCTTGGCCGGGATTTATTTAAATGAGGAATATTGTGACGTGTTTGTTTCTGGAAGAAAACTCAAGACTACAATTGAGGCATTTCAGGGAGTTCAGAAACAGTGTGTACTGATGTAGAGAATAACTCCCTTCGGAGGGACTTTGTGCTTTGTAATTTTTTTCATGCTCAAACTGCAACATTACACAATAAAGAATGTTGAAAATGTATTCAAAAAGACCCTTTAAAATGTATGAATCACTATGGATCTGATTAAAAATAAACCTGATAAGGCTCTGCAGAGCTGTAGGTGCTACACACTGCCACAAACAGCTCAAAGTTTGGTGGACCTTCCCATTTTGCTCTTATTGTTAGATATTTAAGAGTTTATTTATTTTTTTATTTTTTTATGACTAATCGATTTTTATAATACTCACTGATGTGTAAATGTGGGCATTTAATGGTGATTAAATAAAAATAAGAAATAAAAATAGGAAACTGAGGGTAGTGATTCTATCAATAAATAACTAGGATATTTTATATAATGTGTCATTACATTGAGCAGCAACTAAGTAAATATAGATCATGGAAGAGGTATATATACCATATACCTTAGAGTTTCTGTTGTTGTTGTTTTGGAGTTTGGAGTTGAGTTTCTTCCTCATTACCTAAAACTAAATCCTTTTGGAGGATTACTTTCTTTTCTTTTCTTTTCTTTTCTTTTCTTTTCTTTTCTTTTCTTTTCTTTTCTTTTCTTTTCTTTTCGTAGAGAATAATGATGAAGGGGTTGTAAGGGTCAGGCACAGGGTCAGAGGAGGATAAGCACTACAGAGAGGTGAGGGGGAGGGAGGGAGACGGACAAAGTTTATCCAATGAAGCAGAGAAAAGCCATTATATACAGTGAAGGAATGTTTTACTCTGTCTGGGTGTTTTTCTAGGACTGTTTAAAGACTTCTGTCATTCCTTACACTCTTGTTGTTCCAAACCTGTCTTTCTTGATTTGCAAGAGAGTATACTATGAAAGGATATAGTGACCACGAGCTCGTAGAAACATACTTTATGCCTCATAATTGTGACTTTATATCTTGCAACGTAAGTTTAAATCTTGCAATCACTTTTTTCTGCCTATTTGTGACTAAGGCTACGTTCACACTGTCAGTTTTAGGGATTGACAACCGCATTTACTTACAGGTGTGAGTCTCGACATGTCCCGTTCACACTTCTACTTAAGCCATGTTCACACAGCAGCAGAATACGGTTGTCAGTCCTGTGTTTGAGTCCTTAATACGGTTACGTTCACACGCAGTACGGTTATTTACAGGAGTGACAACCGCATTTACTTACAGGTGTGAGTCTCGACATGTCCCGTTCACACATCTACTTAAACCATGTTCACACAGCAGCAGAATACGGTTGTCAGTCCTGTGTTTGAGTCCTTAATATGGTTACGTTCACACGGTTACGTGACAACCGCATTCTATAACCGAACTCAAACCCGTAAATTTTCAGGACTCACAACCGCATTCTCAGAAATTCTGCGCTGTGTGAACGGAACAAGACTGGACAACTAGTTGTCTGTCACGTCATGCAGAGCGAGAGAGCCGCTCTTCTAAGCTGTTTTGTGTGTGGTTTTGCCTAACTTACAGCAACAGAGAGACATCTTAAGGTGTTAGATCCAGTCACTGTTCTCCACTGGAGCGGCTCCCGTCAGTTTTGTGTTTCTTTTCAAAATTCAGATGCCGTGTCATGAGTGAGACGTGACATGCGAGTGCAACGTTTAAAGACTCTGCCTAGCGCGTGTTTACATTTATACTGCTGTTGGTTAATGAAGTTTGAATGGATAAACTCGCAGATCAATTAGTCTCTTGTCATGTCAAAAGTGATAATACTTTTTTAATATTACGTTGGTCACTGTCACTATGGTTACTTGACTCTCGCTGCACGTTCATACAGACAGTGTTCGAGACGCTACTGTAAGTTGCTGTGTGAACGGGACATTTCAAGACTCACACCTGTAAGTAAATGCGGTTGTCAATCCCAAAAACTGACAGTGTGAACGTGGCCTTACAGTAGCGTCTCGAAAACTGTCTGTACGAACTTGCAACAAGAGTCAAACCCGTAATCTCTTTCTAGTAACCATAGCGACAGTGACCAAAGTGATATCAAAGATGGCGACGTCCATAAAACTGAAAAGTCTTATCACCTTTGACAGGACAGAGGCCAATTGATCCGCGAGTTCATCCATCAAATCTTCAATAACCGACAGCAGCTTTAACATGCGCTCACCGGACATATTTAATCGTTGCACTCGCGTCTCACGTCCTTTTCAGTTTCTCGCGCATGACACAAGCTTTTGAGTCACGCAGTGAACACAAAACTGATGTGAGCGGCTCTAAAGAAAAATAGTGACAGGATCTAAAACATTCAGATGGCACACGACTCATATCTCCCTCACTGTAAGTTACCGAAAGTGAAACCACACATAGCGTAGCCCTTAGCATAGCGGCTCTCTCATAGGGTTACCGGGAGGGGACATGTTCGGTTCATTTAGTTTTGTCGTGGCCTCGAGATCATATGGTGAGGGAATGACATATATTTCTCATGGCCACGAGTTAAATGTGTAAACAACCTGCGCGACCATAGCAACCTGGAATTATCAGAAATGAATAAGACTATAATAATATTTATTTTTAATTAAGAATGAAAAATAAGGGTGGAATTAAGGAATGATTATTAACATATTTTTACATTATTAACAACTTTAAGTAACTTAAAGTACAGAATGTTAATTAGATAAAGAGTTATGGGAAATGAAGGGGAAAATAAAGCAAATAAATTTACAAATGTAACTAATAATAATATAAAAATATTAAATAAGAAATAAACGATCAGTGAATGGATTTAAAAGACTGTTGGATGGGATTAAAATGTACAGCATTTAAACATTTATTGATAAACTTCATTTGAATGCTGTCTAAGCAACATCGTGCGCAATACAATATAATATGCATGTTAATATAATAATTTCCTAATTCCGTTCTTTTTCTAAATTAAAAATAAATATTATTATAGTCTTTATAATAGACCAGGTTGCTATCCGCTTAAGTCATGACGTAAGGAACGCCGTTTCTGGGTCAAGCCTCGACTCATTTCACTTGAGAATGGCATCTCGACAGGCGCTATTTATTCATATTAAACGTTTAACATTTAAAAAAGTTTTAAAACATTTAAAATACTTACAGTCTACACAAAAGTTTCCGTGCTCACAGCGTCACAGATATTCATATTTTAACGATTTATAAAAAAGTTAATCACTGTCTGGCCATCTAGGATTTTGGTATGGAGATAAAGGTTATGATTCTTATTTTTTGATAGTATTACGCCACATCGTGTGTGTATATTAGCACCGTTTGTTGTTTTCTTGTGGAATGAGATAGAGCATTTGGACCCGGAAGTGCGCTGCCGTGTGGCGTGTGCCGTGTGTCATTCCCTCAACATAATAAAGTCGTGGCCACGAGAAAAATATATTGTTCCCTCACCATATGATCTCGAGGCCACGACTTTGCATCGCATGGCCACTACATGATGGCGTTACCTTGACAAAACGATCTCATGGCACAAGTTATTATCACGTTCCCACAAATTAATATCTCGTGGCCACGACATATTATTACGTTCCCACGATTTTATATGTCTTGGCCTAAAAACTGTTGTGGCTTCACAAAACTAAGTGAACCAAACATGTCCCCTCCCGGTCACCGTACTCTCGCACTGAATGACGTGACAGGCAACTAGCTGTCCAGTGCGGTTCCGTTCATACATCGCAGTTTTTCCGAGAATGCGGTTGTGAGTCCTGAAAATGTACGGGTGTGAGTTCAGTTATACAATGCGGTTGTCATTCCCGTAAATAACCATACTGTGTGTGAACGTAACCGTATTAAGGACTCAAATTCGGGACTGACAACCGTATTCTGTTGCTGTATGAACGTGGCCTTTATAACACACAATATGACTTTATAGTTACCTTTTGTGCCGTGATGTGCTAAGTATGTGTATGTTGGAATGCAAATCCTTTGTATGGCTTCAGAAGATTTGGAATATAGAGCACAAGACATATGGACCATTTCAGTATAAATTAAGATAACTGCATTTAATAAAAATTTAAACTACAATAGATTTTCAATTAATTACAATTCAATTAAGTGGCCAAAAATATTACATCAAGTTCTACTTAGTTTTGTAATAAAAGTATGCTAAAAGTATGCTATTTCAAAAGCCATTCCACAGAAGAAAGTTTCATTTTTGTGTAAACTTTTCCTTTAAATTCAGTGTTTAGGAAAAAACAAAAAAAAACAAAAAAAAACACTAAGTTAATGATAGATAATGACAGATAATGTTTAAAGTCTTTCTAAACCAAAATTGTGTTTTTGTGCTTTCTCCTCAAAATATAAACCTAGCACAAAATGTATTATTATAAGCATCACTATGTTCTTAAACGTTCAGATCAAAGGCTGAATTTCAACATACTTTTTGTAATGACAAAAACATTTTGCTTTAATGTTTTTAATTAGTTTTTTCAGGCGGCATTGACAACATACTTGGGGCAAGAACACAAAAACCTGACAACATAGATGTGATCAGAGGAGGAATATTCGCCCCTCATTCAGCTTGGTAATTGTGCTCATTAGTGAGGAACTTCCTCATACGAGCACGTCTGGTGACCTTGGCCTCTGAAATGTAGAACAGAGCCCTCTTATGAACAACCGGCCTCTCTGTCAGGAAACGTGCGCTAGTGTGTATCTCTACGTAAGTATGCATACGAGTGGGCTCATCGATACTCCATCTGACGTCAAACCAAACAATTACTAAGTGTCCACCTCAACACTCTCCTAAAAGTGTAAAATCTCAGGTCATCATCGGGCCTGAGCGATTTGACACGCAGCCTGCTGTTTTAAGATCTAAAGCGCTTGAAGTTCAAGTACAGCATGCGTTAAGTCAAATGAAAATGGCAGTGTCCTGACAGCAGCTGCTGTTAAAAAGATTCAGGGTGGCCTGATTCCTCCTCCTGCTGCTGCTGCTGCTGAGATCTCCAGCTGTCTGTGGCTGTCTGTTCGTTTTCTTTAGATTACAGGCTTGTCTGACGGACACAAACAGAGCTGCAACTTTTGCCCTTTATTTTGACCTGCCACGTAATGTTTTCTAAAATATAATCATTTTTACATTGTTATATTATATTATATTATTATTTTGATCTATTGTTATTCATTTAGCAGATGCTTTTTCTAATTACAAATGAGGAAAATTCGTATGTAAGCCAACAAAATATTAGCCGTGAAATTATGTTAAAAGTGCAATATGAACATTTAAATGCATTAAATTTAAATTACTAGGACTTAAATTAAATTAGGACTTCGAAATTATTGTTTAAGAATTTTCCAAAAAAAAAAAGAAGTTCTATATGAAGATGGAGGTGGATTGCGAATTGCTTCATAACTTGCATGCCACAGCCTGAGTCGCAGCCTCACCAAATCTAAACCCTGTGTTATTTCACTGTAGTTGCATAACAGATCATGAGCCTCTACATGCACATAATGAAGTTATGAACTATGATACACCCAATATTATGTTTGTAAAAACTTTTGGAAGACATTTGACATCTTAATCATTTTTGAGGCTTGGCCATTCTGCGGTGTTCTGGTTTTGTGTCCCAAGTGTAATTTGGTAGAGATTTTGCCCAGTGACTGAGTATATACTGTACAATACTTGAGCAGATGCCAGGGACAACCTATATTTAAACCTCTTTTCTTTCTTTAGAAATGGCTGTATCTATGTGCTGAAATAGCTTATCCAACAATAGAGGTTCTTGTGAGACACCACTGTACATTTTACAGGTTATATTTAATAATCCGCCTGTCTGTTGTCTGTATGGATTCATTCAATACTAGTACTGAGCCATTCTAATGCCACAGTTTTCTATAGGCTACAGTTAAACAATAACCACATTTTACAGTGATTTTTTTACCATGGTAAAGAAGATAAAATCACTGTAATGCACAGGCCCACATGGTGCAAGCAGTGCTTGAAAAATAATAGAATTAAAGCATGAGAATCAAAACAACATTTGAATTCTGCTTAAATAAATCACAATCAAACGCAAATCAGACACCATTTGGAAGTGACTGACAAAATGGCTTTAGAAAAGTGGAGCAACCTACATGCCGCTTGGTTTGATATTTTTATGTGTGACTTAAGTGTCTGAATATTTTTTGGTGACGTGCAAACATTAACAGGTAAAAATGAAAGGATCTGCAGTTGCCCCCTAAATAGGCACAAATGTAGCCCAGACAGATGTATAGACTCCACACACAAATATAGAAACGTAAAAAACAAACAAGGCACTGGAGATAGAAAATCTTGCCGACAGTCACAAATCACTCACACTACACCCCAAATTTAGATGCTCAGACACCGGTAGAAATAACTGCACTCTTTCTTTCACGCTGTCTTTAAATGTCTCTGCCTCATGGGAACACACTACCCTAACCTAACCCAAGCCACTAATATCTCTGCCACTGTGTACAAGCACTTTTACAGTTAATTTGAGGCTATTCCACTTAACAAACAAAATGTTCAACGGACAAACCATGTAATGATCTAGCTGGAAAACAGCATGTACTTATCAAATAATAAAGAGATAGCTCTACGCTTGTATAACAGTGCTAAAGAAGATAGTAAACAAAACTCAGTGTCCTTTAAATCACCTAAAAAATCATCATCATTCATCATTTACTCACCCTCATGTATAAACACAAACAGAGATGTTAGGAAGAACGTCCAAGGTGCTCTTTTCAGCGAAAGCATGTAGTGACGCTGCCAAGCTCCAAAAAAGACACAAAAGAACCATAAAAGTATCAAATAAGTAGTCAATATGTCTTTTACACTATATTTAAAGTCTTCTGAAGCCATACAATACAATAAACAGACTTAAGTCTTTTTCACTAAAGAAGGGTACATTTGATTTTTATAGTGCCACTATGTGGCTGATTCTCACAAAATGTGGTACAGTGTTTCATCTAGACACCCTGTATGAATTTGCCAGATTTCATAATGATCGGCCATTTACAATTTAAGTTATTAGCTGCTGAAATTTGGGTAACACTTTATTTTGATGGTCCCCTTTTAGACATTCTGTTGACTATAAGGAACATTGCACCTGAATGTCAACTAACTCTCATTAGAGTATTAGTAGACTGTCTGCTTAATTAATATCTGCTAACACTTTATTTTGATGCTCCCCCAACAAACACTTACTTAGTAAGTAACTATGAATGTACATGTCAACTTACTCTACTAACACTAACCCCTTATTCTACTAACCCTAACCCCACCCCTAACAGACTACTAATACTCAACTAATACTCTAAAGAGAGTTAGCTAACGTTACTTATAGTCAACAGAATGTCTAAAGGGAACCATCAAAATATAGTGTAACCGAAATTTGATTGGCTGCTGGCAGACATATTTGTTGATTTGTCCGATTGATATTTAAAGGGTATGTGAGCAATTCTACCAAAGAAAATACATTTTTTTCATTTTCTTGATCAAATGTTTGCAGAGTTGATGGGTTTTTAGTTGTCACACCCCCTATGGGCAAAATGTGATGCCATTTGGCATGTGTCCATTGAATGCCTTATAATTAATTGCCTTCATTTGATTAATCAAAATTCTTTTGACAACTTTTTTTTTGTCATGAGGATCTCTTGATTCAAAATGGCAGAAACATTTAGATGAAGACGTAGCTCTTAAATCTCTTTCCTCTCATTCATTCCTCTCATGACTCTGACCTGATGTCTTACTCTTCTCCACAACTCTACTAATAGCCGAGACTTTTCCAGACAGGACAGCACCGTACAGAATGGAGCAGATGTGTCTTTATGACCCCTTGACTCATGGGCCCCATCGGCTGCCAGCTGAGGAGTGACATCATTCAGGGATCTAGGCCCTGTTGATGGAAACCCCCTTTTCCTTGGACACTTTGTCGAGCTTGAGATTTGGGGGAAGGGAAGCTTCATAACTCTTGGCCACTGAAACAGATACATGCCATAAAGGCAATCTGTCAGGCCTTGTGATAAATATCTGTCCCAGAATCAGTCCACGGCACTTTGAAGCCCTAGCTGTGTGGAAAGTGGAAGGTGGAAGAGAGTAGTGAAAGGGCGGGATATGGGATTAGTTTCGACAGAAGGCTCTTCATCAGCTGATAGCCTTGACTTTGCCCCATCAGACTGCTAAACAATCAGTTGGCTTCAAAGAGCAACAGCACCATTCTTTATGGCCAGTTGTGGAAGTGGAGGCCTTGGACTTCCATCATCATGATTGCAGGAGGCCTTTGCAGTGCAGTGTAGTGCGGTTTCGATTGTATTGTTTGGGTTCCAGCGATAAGAAGTTGTGCATAATCCCAGCGAGTTAAGTTACAAAGAAGTTTATCTTTCTGTTCACATTTGATTGTGCTATTTAGAGTTATTTCATTACAACTCCAAGGAACAAAGACTTGCAAGGGGAGTTCCACTGAAAAATATGACATGAATTATGATTTATATCATATCCAGACACGCTTAGTTGAACAGGTCAGATTTGACTTCAGACTACCACATGCAAATCTCATAAACATAAGGAAGATGAGTGTGTGGCCGAGAAGTGTGAAGGTGTGGTGGTGGGAAAAGAGGTGTGAGGTGCCACAAAACTAGTGTGAGCATAAACATTGCACTTCAACACTTGTTCTGTCGGCGGGAGACCGAGATCGTTTCTTCACAGCAGAGTTGCTACTATTATTAGTGGTGCTTGCTAAGGCTATTTCTAAACTCCTAACTCAAAGTGTTTAACCTGCGGACATGAATGTTACATCAATCTGAAGGACTTGCTTATGAGATTTTTGACTGAAAATTGGTAAAAAAGTCCAGTAGACTTACACTGATAGAAGAAACTGAGCAATATTTAGGAACAATAATATCATAGAGGTTTGGGAATGAACTCCTTTGAGTGGAGTAAGCAACCACCTAAAACCCCCAAGGACACCCTTGCAACCACATAAACCATTTGATAAATGGATAGCAAGTATAATTCCCTGATCTGTTAGGAGAAAAAATACACCCAATTACTTGATTGACCAAAACAATATCCTCAATAACAACAACCAAGGGAGCAGCTTCTCTGATCTGAGGTCAGTGTTGTTTTTGGCACATCACTGAAGCTCTCAGATTTCAGTAGGACATCTGCTGCAGTACACACCGTTAGAGACCCGTTGACCTCCTGTACAGTAAACCCTCCCAAAGTCTCCTTCTGAGATTAGCTGAAGTTGCCCTGCAACCAGTTTCACACTTTGTTTTAGTATATGTCTGAACACCCAGAGGCATCTTGGATATAATCTCTGATAACCACAGATTGTTGAGCTTGTAAAACATGAAAGTGGACTTTTCAGAAGTAGTTCAAATAATAGCAGAGATTACATCCACCTGGTAAACAGACCGGAACAATCGCAGTATGTTATGGATTCCTTACTTCTTCCTCCTTATGTTGTCATCCCTAGGCTGCATAGATGGTGACAACAATCAACATTGATATATAGCTCAAACAGTACAGCATAGTTCTAACAATGAAAAGGTCATGGGTTCAGATCCCAGGGAATGCATTAAGTGATACAAAATGAGGTTCTTTCCCAACCCTGTCCCCCTCTCCCCCTCTCTCTCCTCTGCCAATGCTTCATGCCTAACCTTGTACCATCCTATCAAAATACAGGCAAAACAAATGATACAATGTACACCCTGAATGCAGTGTTGCTTTAGATAAAAGTGTAACTCTAAGGTAGAGACAGGGAATATCTTTAGTGGTGCTTGCTAAGGATTTAAAACATAAACCTAACATTAAGTGCTAAAGTGCATAACTTATCCTTTATCTGATCCACCTCACAAATAAATTATACCTCAAATTGTGCAGCTTATAGGGAACAAGCCATATCCGGAATATCATAGAGGTCTGGAGTGGCTCTTATGACTTGGAAGCACCTAGAAAAGCAATTTTAACCACTCACAACCCCCATTGTGGGGGCATGATAAAATACCCAAATCTATTTTTAGTATGTAAAAAACTGAATATAATCAAGCATCTATCCACTTACCTGGGTAGGACATAGAGTCTTACACTAGAATTTTCTATAGTCAGAAGCCTTCCCCCCTCTTACTTCACTCCCATGTCAATTAATCAACAGCTTTCCGCTGTAGGCACACACGTACAGGCACAAAAGCTTGCACATACACATACACACACACACTAATTCCTGGGTTTCTATGAATGGTACACATTGAACCTGCTGTCTTTCCCTCTCTCTTTGAAGTGTTTGTGTTGAACTGAGCAGGTAAGTGGGGCCGGGTAACCTGATCTCTCCTCCTCTCTCTCAGGGGCTTTTTTTTTTACCGCACCCACACACGGCTTCCATTGTTCGACAGCACGGATATTTCCACATCCCACTGTTTCCTAGGCCCCTCCGCTACCTGCCGGCACATTCCTGCATCCTGCCGTCAGTGTTCCCAGGCATCTCAGCATCTGATGAGACCACAGACATGGGACTGCCTCTATTGTTCACATGCAGACACATATCCAAACATGTTTGGGGAACTTTATTTTAGGAGGTCTTAATAACAATGATATGTTGTGAACGGGACACCAAATTCATCCAAAGCAACTTACATTGCATTGAAGGTATACATTTTAATCAGTTCTTAGACCCTCTGGGAATCAAACTTTGGTGTTGCAAGCACAATGCTTTACTGTTTGAGCTAAGGGATTGTCTGGGGCTTCACTGAAGGTCTACTTTTACAGATATGTTTAATGGAAATGAACTAATGTCTAATACCATACCATATATTAATATGGTAGTATCATAGCATATAAAATGTACTGTCACATAGCATCATTCAAACTGTTTTTGAATGATCTTAATGTCTCTGTTAAAGAGTTAAAGGGTGTGTAAATTTCCTTTTATAAACAGTAAAACCTACCATGGGAACTAATTTGTGCACCTGTAACTACATAGCCCCAGAAGTTATGGCTTTCAGCTGAAGTGGAAGTCTCAGGTAATGGAGATTAACTGGCAGAAAGCATGGGGTGAAATCCGGCAGCTTTATTAGGGCACTTGTCGTGCTGTGAGAAACCCCTGAGAGCATTATATGGCAGGTGATAAAGAGATTTAGAAGTGGACAGCTGAGATTTACACATCTCAATCCATCTCCTTCCTTCCAACAAACACACTCCAAAATACACAGCATAAATGCTCAGCTATGAATATGTAAATCATAAAGTTATGTTGCTACTATTTTTTAATACAATAAAACTAAGAACATGTGGCATTCGCCAGCAGCAGGGTTGCCAGTTATTGGCTTTTGGTATGCTCGATTGTACTTGGCCAGAACACAATGCAGTGGCTCTATTTGATTTCCATTTCTAGTAGCATTTACTTTCCACTGAATGAATTCTAGCTGCTGGTTGCTGAAGGTTTGGTTCACCCCATTCTGACACACTGAACCTGATCTGCCCACAGTCGGGCCCCTCTGTAAGGGAAGTAGGGACAGATGTCAGCATTTAGAGTCTGACTGCTTCTCCAACAGCACTTCATGAAGCCAGTGAGATCAATTACTCAGTGTAAGCAAGCAGACATCGTATCAGCCCAAACCCTTGCTCACATCCACCGCTCCCACAACACTGACAACCCCCTGAAATAGGTCTATTCAGCCATGAGCACTGCACTGCTGATCAAGTCCCTCCTGAGGCTGGAGGAGGGGTGAAGCCCCCTAGGGGCGCTCCCTTAAGCCAGGCAGGGTGGTCCTGTTTCGCCTAACCTCTTTGGGGCTCTAAGGTCAAAGGTTCTAGCAGTGCTGTGTGGGAAACGTGCAGCGACGGTGGTTGTAGGTGGGGAGCCGGCCATTTGACTTCCCCCATGCTACTACTTCCCCTGTAGTATGTTGGATTGAATGATTGCTGCAGTTTTTAGAAGGGACAGACTGAGACATTCAATGGTTAGTGTTGTGGTTAGTGGTTTGGTGGACCAGCATAGCGATGCTATTCCCCAGCAAAACATAGTTTGTGAAACTGGTAAACCAGCATGCCCTTTTTCAAGAAGGTGGTTGACCAAGGAAGTCTTGCTGGTTAAGGTTTCTGTTTGTAATCTCCTTGATTGAAATCCAAGGCCTTGAATGAGCAGGAAAAAGTAAAAAATGTCTAGCACCACTTTTCCTGTATAGCTCGAACACTAGGGCTTTGCATTAGTGATGCCAAGGTCATGGGTTTGGTTCCCAGGCACTGCACTAATGCACACTTTGAATGTAATGTAAGTTATTTTGGACAAAAGTGTCTGCATAGATGTCTGCACAAATGCATAAATGTGAACTAGAGGTCCCAAAAACTACTTGCATTCAAAA
Source organism: Elopichthys bambusa (assembly GCA_037101425.1). Taxonomy (NCBI): domain Eukaryota; kingdom Metazoa; phylum Chordata; class Actinopteri; order Cypriniformes; family Xenocyprididae; genus Elopichthys; species Elopichthys bambusa. The sequence goes on along the minus strand of CM074444.1, from coordinate 26,024,761 downwards.
CATATGCTAATGACCTTTATTTTAGACCCTGTGCATAAAAATCGTGCTTATTCACAGTGGCTTTCATTTGAAAAGTTGCAGGTATGGTCCACCTTAGAAAAGCATAGAGGTCTTCTGGAACTTACCAACTGGTTATTTAACTGGTGCTACCTAAATTTAGTGATCTTTGACCATTATGTCACAACACTTGTTTTGTTTGGGCAGGTCCTCTGATGCTGGCAGGTGAGGTAGATTTTGAAAAGTATCTTTTGTAACATGTACTTAACAGCTGCCAACAGGGCCCAATTTGAGGCTTGAACAATCAAAGGCCGTGTCCCAAATGGCAAACTTGATGTGTACTTGTGGTTTCTGTACTGTGGACTCATTAGCATGTATCTGTAAAGTCCACCAGACGCTAGGTGTCCCATTTGCCATTTTGTGATTCAAAGGATGCTCATGAGCAGACACTTTTGCATACTCCTGTGGATTTCTACTCATTAGATTATGTGGCATTATGTCACATGGTCTCAAGTGTGGACTCAAGAGTTAAAGGTGGGATTTGGGACTACGTAGAGGTCTCAGGTCATCCATGGTCTTTCTAGTGAAAGGGAATCTTCTAATGCTTCAGTGTCAATCCAGTCTTCTCATTAATGTGTCATCATCTTACTGGTATCAGAGGAGTGCTGGATGAAGGTTTTTCCATATGCTTACAGTATGGGGAAAAAATGTCAGAACACAATGTATCTGTGCTTTGAGTGTTGGCAGCCACTAATGTTGTTTTGTTTTGGGTTGGAGGAGACAGAGGAACAGGTGAGTAAGCTCTTTGTTCTTGTGCTGAAATTTTTAACAGCCCATGTTGTAGTACTCTTCTTCTGCCTTTGGCAAGAAGTTTATGAACTGAAAATTAAGGCACAGCAGATGTTCCAATCCTTCCTTGTTCTCCATAGTTTGACTTGATCTGTTTATTTCAAACAAATCTATTGAATTATCCATGAGCTATGTTTCCATCCACCTATTTTTATGCATTATTGGGATATTGCAAAAAAAAACGCTGGATGGAATAGCCAAGATGCGCATAAATTCTAAAAATGCGCATAAAAAACTTACGCGCTCAAGAGAGTCTGATCAATTTTTTATGCGATACAAAAATATAGCTATTGACAGGACTTTAGAATTTCAGAGCAGGTTTCAAGTAATAACCATAACATGACAGAGCTTTGTTCTTTTGGCATATGGGTGCAAGTAAATGGGTAACACTTTATTTCACATTGTCCTTGTTACACATGTACTTACTGTAGTAATATCAGTAACTTATGCATAATTACATGCAACTAACCCTAAACCACTTAAATGTACAATTACGCTGTAATAAGGGCCACCTTAAAAAAAGTGTAACCAAAAATAATTCATATTTTCGGCTTCCAGTTTATGTTCATCACATAAAGTAAGTTTTTTGTTTTATTTTTTGAATTATTTTCTGTGGTAATCAACAGCATGACATACTTTAGGTGCTACTGATTTGCACTGAATCCAAAAAGTCCTTTAAGAGCGAGTTTCATTCTTCTTCCATATTCCAGTTAGGCCCAGCCAACATTTCATGGTTGGCCAATGTAGGCACAAAATGGCGTTTGAGGTATAGGACTTACATGGGTTTGTTCATATCAGACCCTATTTGAAGTTTGACAATTCATCACCAACTTCTTGCATTGTCCAAATAACCATAATTTCCCAAATGTACCATTGTAACATTGAGTAAAAATGTTTTTATTATAAAACAATTAAACAGAGTAAACCCACAACTTGAGCACACATGGCTGAGTTACAGCTGGGGGGAGAAGAAAGAGTCTTATTTGACTCTGAAAGGATTTGCTTCACTTCCAAATAACTTACAAACATTAAATAAGGACAAACAGATTATTCCAAAACACACACAGAGCAACAACAAAAGAGAGGCAATGCATGGCATGTGATGACACGGGAACACATTTTATTGCCTTGTTTTCAAGGAAAATGTATTGCTCCCTGTGCAAACAAACTTACATGACTTCCCACTTTGATCTATAAGATGGAAAAAAGCAGTGTGGCGTAGGACTGAATTTTTTTCAGTGCTGATATTGATTTTGTTGCTCACCAGGTGAAAGGGGATGAAAAAGGTACATGATAAAAAAAGGGAACATTGTGTGCATGTGATCAATTGTCAATTGTTTAAATGGGTAAAGTCAAAGGAAGGATAGTTGTAAAAAATGAAGATGATTGCTGGGTTAGGCTCTCATGCACACCTTCAGGGTGTGGTGTGTTTCTGTGAATGGAGGAGAATGAAACAGCAAAGCTCAAGTAGAGGAAACTACAAACTGAGAAAAAACTTCCTCAAATCGACAGTTTGCTCAATTTTGCATCTGATAATACCTCATAAACACTTGTAAATTCCAGCTAGCTTTCAACAACGTTCAAGACAACTGCTAGTCAATTTTTGAACTAGCTGAAAACCAGGCTCACCTCATCTTGGAATTTTATATGGCATCTTTGATGCCATGTTCCAAACAAAACATGAAAAATATCCTAGGTGCTGTACTTTCCAAAATATCAAAGTTAGGAATCAGATTTATTACTGTGAAAAAGAGCCTCTATGGCCTGAGGGATAAGCACCATCTGAGATGTATGCATTTAGACATTCCACTGGTAAGACTCAATCTGCTGTGGTCCAGACATGCTGGGGAGGCAACTTTAACATGGTGTCAAAATTAATGGATAACTCCATTCAAGTGGGTAGGATACACATGATACACACCACAGAACATGTTGTGCTGAATACAGCATGTTCAGTTCAGTTCAGACTTCTGGAGGAAGCAAACTTGGAGGTTATATTTGTCTCTTAGCCAGGCTAATGTGTAGCTAATATTTCGGATCGATCTGGCACCTTTGCACCCTTAAGGGGTGATTATAGTCTAAATGAGTCTGTGGTTTAACACATCTAGAAGGATATTTCTAGAAGTCTGAATGCTTAGCTAAAAACATGATTAATACATTTTTAAAATGAAACAATGCATCTGTCTGAACTTGTGAAATAGATCCATTTTGTGTTTGAAAACAGCAATGATGTTTTTTTTGGTGGGCGGAGCCTATCTGGTGGCAGAAAATGACAGTTCTGCAGTAGCAGTCTGTGGAAGTGAAATAAAAGAATAATTAAGTTTATATTTCACAATTATGACTTTTTTCCTCTTAGAAGGAAAAACAGAATTGTGAGATATACTCGTTATTCTGCCTTTTCCCCTCAGTTTATATCCTGCAGTTCTGACTTTTTCCCCTCAAAATTGTGATATAAACTCACAATTGTGCATTATAATGCACGAAATGGGAGATATAAACACGCAAAATGCAAGAAAAGTCTGAATTGTGAGATAAAAATGTTAGATGTTTAAAAGGTTTAAAGGTGCAGTGTGTAGATTTTAGCGGCATCTAGCGGTGAGGTTGTGAACTGCAACTAAAGGCACACACCCCTCGCACCCCTCCCTTTTGGAGAAGCTACGGTGGCCGTCTCGCAAACATGTCGTCGTCTGAGAGAGCAGAGAGTAGCAATGCAAGCTGCCTCTAAAAACAGGAATGATTTAGAAGATCAACATAGTGACTAAACGCGCTCTGTAGTGTGTTTGTCCATTTAGGGCTGCTGTAGAAACATGCAGGCACATAATGGCGACTTGACATGGAAGGGGGACCCACTGTGTATGTAGAGAGAAATGGCTTATTCTAAGGTAATAAAAACATGATGTAAGGTCTTTATGTACCACTGAAAACGTAGTTATGATTATTATATTGCATTTCTATCAATAGATCCTCCCACATTGCACCTTTAAATATTAATTCATGCTGTAACTGCTATGTCCCCTATGAACTGCATATGTGAATATTATATAGGCTTACTGTTTACATCAAATTCATGCTTTAATAATAGACTAAGCATTGCAGGTTTCATCAGTCCAGTCTGTAACTTGCAACATAAACATCTTCGTTTAGCCTCAAAGGGCGTCTTCAACGAAGGTATTCTATAAAAATGAAGATTATATTTTTTGCATTCCGATTCTGACATCCAAGGGCACAACAAAATATTTTTCTCTTATTCTGTGGATATTGCCCATTTTCCTCCACTTGTTATCGCTATTTTTCTGCCACCACTATGCGCACATAGCTGCAAGTGACGTAACTGTGAAGTCTGCTCCAAATTGGTCTATATCAACCTGATCTCATGAGAAAACGTAACTATTTTAATCTTATTTTGAGCTGGCAAACTTGTACAGTGTGATTTGTAGGGAAACAAACATTAAGGTCCAGCCCTAAACTCTACAAACTATATTTTGGTCCCAAAATTGCAAACCCATTTATCCAAATCAACTTGTGTTACATTTTATCAGCCCTTGCATTCCTTGGGAATCACACCCGTGACCTTGGTATTGTTGATGCCATGCTCCACTGTTTGAGCTCGAGGAACAAAGTAGGCATTGGGACTTGAAAGTAAATGAATTTTTTTTTTTTTTTAAAGTTTATTGTTTGTGAGACCACAGTTATAACTAAGTCCAAAAACCTAGTAAACTAATACCACCTCTGAATAAGCCATACAATTTGAAGTCTTTGCACAAATTATGTCATCTCTTAAAATGAGCAATAGTAATTGCCTTAGCAAGCATCATTATTTACGGTTAAATATTTAGTGGAGAAGAGCATAAAGCCATCTGTTGACACCATATGTCAGCAAAGGAGTAATTCATTACACATTTCTTTGCATCATACTGTGGATGTGCCTCTAGGGTCACCATGAGGGTCCATCATGCTCTGCATGGGGTTATTAGACTCATTTTGTCCAGCTATTGTGTCTGGCGTGAATGTGTTACAGGCACTAGGAGATACTATATCCAAGTGCGTGAAACAATCAAGGCACAACTGTGGATGTAGCAAGAAGAATTTGAGCTAGCATGTGTGCACCATCCCAAAGTCTGTTAATTATTTTTCCTACTCTCCCCCTTCCATTAGCTTGTGCTGAGTCACTATTCATTGAAGTTGTGTAATTACAGTGCAGCCTAATGGGCAACTGAGGCTATTTCCTTCATGCGAATGGAAACTAATAGAGATGTTGCAGTGGGTCGAGTTTGCATTTTAGAGGGTGTGGACATCCACACCTAGCTTAGCCAAGGAGGGTCAGGCGGCAACTCAATCCAGCTCGTGTTCCTAATGATAGGCCTTTGCTTTCCATTGTGTCCCTGTCATCGCTGAAGCCCTCAGGGTGGGAAAACTAATCTAATCCCAGGTTTTCAAGGCCTATAGCATTTAGCTTTATTAAATGAAGACTTTTGGATTCATTTGTTCAACAATGACTGGGAACTCAAAAGCACTTCAGAGGAGAGGGGGGAAATATTTCAGCTAAAACGGAAATTAAAAAAAAAAAAAAAATTGTTTTGAGATGACAGACTTATGGCTAAGTAACCACCTGGAAGGAAATGAAAGGATCCAAAGCTTTGGGTGCAATTGTGTTCCTAAGTGAAAAATTTTAGAGACACAGTTTATGTGTAAACACAAGTTACACAATACATCTGTTTTCATACTATTTTAAGTTAATCTGACTGGCGGCACAAAATATCAGTGCCTGTATGCACACATCACTATGTAACACTATGCACAATAGAAACATTTGTAAGACACCAACTGAGATAACTGTACTTTAAAAGCGAAGCTCACAGAAGACTCAGCTCACAATTGACCACGAGTTTGATTGACAGGCGATCTAACCAATCATAATGCCATTTTGTCTGACAAATCAGTCAGGGTGTTACAGTCACATGGACTTTCAGTTTGTTGTTATCATCTGTCACGTGTTCCTTTGTTCTAGTTTCCCGCCACAATCTGTTACCATGGACACTAATCACATTCATCACAGCTGTTCGTCATTGGAGTTCAATTATCAGTGTATTTAAGTTCCTGTTTCTGCTGATTATGTGGTCGGGTATTGTTTGCGTTTATGCTGGTGTATGTTCCTGTATTCTCCTATCGGATTTTCTAGTAAAGACTCAATTAGCTCTATCTCCTCATTCGTGTGCTTAATACACTGGTGAGATTGTAACACAGGGGAGTTAATAGATTAACGTCAGTTGACTTGAACTTGTGGTGTGTACTGAAACCTTACGCGGTTGAAACAACATTCCTTCTGATGTTCATTCATGTTTATTTGATGCTATAAATTAACTAGTAGGAAGAGATGATTGGTTCAGCTAACTAGCCTATGCACTCTGATAACAATAAAAATACATTTAGACTGAAATATTTTATTGACCACTTTGCAGACATATTGAAATATAGGCCTATGTTTATTAATAATAACTCGTAAAAACTCGCAAAGTTGGTCATTCATTGTTACGACATGTCACGCATCTAAGTCTGAAACAAAGCCTTAACAAAACAATTATATTGTGAACAATAAACCCAAATGACTACATCTTAATTCAAAATTATGAAATTTTGATTGAAATTATTAATTTCTATCACTTGGTATCAAAATTATTGTGGTACATAAAGCAAACTGCGAAAGTCAAGTGATCTCATTGATCTCTATATAGATTATAGATATAATACATTATATATTATCCATATTATAGATCAGTGTTTCCACAGTGTTTCAATTCAACGTCCCAACTTGACAACACCTAGAATTCAGAGTTTCCCACTCATAAATATGATTTGTTCGGTCATTCATGTGCTCAAAACTTGTAATTACAATATTTCTGATTCCACGTGACAGAGACATTAAAATGCTCATCCACCATCTTGGATTTTTTTAACTGAGCTTGTCACATTTCATTGTGGGATTGGCTTTTATGCGAACGACACATACAATATATGTGACTTGACTTAGCTAAAAGCATAGGAAGTATATTATCTTTTGGAACAGCCTTTTAGATACCCCATAGTGCCTTAAAATGCTGCCTAGGTCAGTAGCTCAATATGTTTTGGGACAAAGGTAATGTATTACAGATACCAAAAAGCAGAGGTGGTCATTTAAAACATAGGTTAAAACGTAGGCCTACATGAGGAACACACGCACACAAATTCACAGAAAATAATAGGTCTAGCACAATGACACATCTGCAGTCACTATTATGTCTAATAACAGCAACACCACTGAGGCATAAACACAGTACTCATTGCCCAGAGGAGAAAAGAAGAAAAAAAGATAGATTAGATAGGTGGAAGTGGGATAGGGAGGATCCACAAGGTAGACAATGTTCATGTGTCTTTGAATGGATGAGGGGATGGAGAGAATAAATGCACAATCAGAGTGGTTTGGAAGGGGAAGGGGAACTACAAACACCACTCAGATTAAGAATAGAGAAACTGTACTGCAGGTGTGCTGCACCTGGTATTATGTCATCAGTATTGTGTAGACTCAGGCCTCAGGACCTGTGTGAGACCTTTGTGACATAAAGCTTTCTTTCATCAGACAGAACCTGAAGGGACATTCAGAAAGACGTCAATGCTAGATTGTTGCTGCATTATAATGCATGATACAGGTGTGTATGTATTGTCTAAAGTATCCAATAACTTATAAATATGGACACTGGAGAGGAAACTTTTATTTTATTATTTTTATTTTATTTTATTTTTTTTAATTAGTCTATTTTAAAATTGCATTTAAAAAGTTATTATTTTTTTAAACTGGGAGACTGTTGAGAAATATGAGAAATGTTACTGCATTTTGTTATTGATTATTTTATTTTATTATTGTATTTTTTAAAGTGTGAGACTTTAAAATTTCGAAATATGGGAAATATGATACAATTATCATATTATGCATTATCGTCCCGGTGCGCACGAGCCTTAAGGCTTATTCATTTCACTTTTGATGTAAAAGGACCTTTAATTTGCTAAAAGTAAAACTTTTCTGTTATTAAACAACAAACAAGCAAGCCCAGTCAAGATGAGAAAAAGTAACGCAAAAGTAATGTAACATTACTTTCCATACATAATTTGTTACTTTTTTTTTTGGGAGTAACACAATATTGTAATGTATTACTTTTAAAAGTAACTTTGTACACAGCACCAGTTTTTCAATGGTCTTACACTTAAAAAAAACAACAAAATAAAATAAAAAATAAAACAATTGATAAAAAGGTTTAAAATGTCCACAAAAAACAAAACAAAAACATATTTGCACTACCGTTTCTAACTACCATCTCCTCATGTCATGTATATGCCATATATGCCATTTTATATCTGTGTTTTTGTTTTATTTACATTCGAGAAATATTATTTAGAATGTCTAATTCATAAATATGTTTATTTGCACTATCGTTCACTTGCACTAAGCACAAGCGCCATATACTGTCAGGGAGTGAATTTGCATATTCACTCGGCGCATCGCCAGTGAAAATCGCTTGGGTATGAACACAAAGTCTCGAAAAACGCTAGCGATAAGCACACGCGATAATCATCCCTGTGTGCACGAGGCTTCCGGCTGAAGGAAATGCTAAACCACGTCTATACAGTAGAGGTCAATGGGAAAACAAAGTGACTTGCATTACTTTTTTTAAAAAAAGTAACTCTGTTACTTTAAAAAATAATCTGATTATATAACTCAAGTTACTTGCAATGCATTACCCCAAACTCTGTCTGAATGTCCTAAAATCTGAAATCACCTGCATTGTCGGGGTCAAAGGTGAAGAAATAATAAAACAATAAAAAAAATTCTGTGAGGCTTAATTTGAGGATTAGGAGATAAAATATCATTACCTCAGTATAGAAACAACAGAAGTCAAAGGAAAGTCCCACCATCATAGAAACACAAATGTGTGAGTGTGATGTGCATGTGTGTGGAGGTGCAGGTGTGTAATGCCTGTGTGGATTAATGGACATCATTCCTCAAAGTCACTGACATCATCCTGACATCACTGAAGGCTATACTGTTTCCATTTGTCCTGATTCATGCTGGGACAAGCTGCTGTGGAGTTCTGTGAATGGTGTATGTGCTGCAGAGTTTAATGCAGAGCAGAAATTACCCAGGTGCACACTAACAAATATAAACTATATACATTGCATCTAACCGTACTTCCAGCAAGCATTAGCATAAACAAACGATGGTGGTCTAGAGTGGATTTTTAACTCTTCCTGTACTTTCTGTCAAAAACCTGTCAGTTAACCTTTAGGGTGCGTGCCGTTTGTGAGCGTCTGTACACCATGTTGCGCACGTAGCTGTCAGAGCTGTTGAGCAATGTGTTGAGAGATGTCTAACATTAGATTCTACATCACTGTCCATATGAAGACCTGTGGCAGATAATAAATGTTTGAAATGAAAGAAGTGCACTTTAAAGTGAACTACCCTGCACCCAGACATGAATGTTAGTCCTGTTTGCTGTCAGCACCCAGTTTTGATAACTTGCAATACAATCTGTTTCTCGTATGAATTCCGAACATTTCCCAATGTTATCATGCACGGATTCCTCAACATGTTGCATCTAGTCGACTTTTCATATATAGCCAAAACTTCATATTGCAGAAACTTGACAATTTTGATTGCTGAGATTAATTTTATAACTGATTGGTGTTGTTCCCAGACACTATAGCTGATTATTTCCACTGTGCAATTAATATCTTGAAACCTTAAAGGGATAGTTCAGCCAAAAATGAAAATTACCCCTTGGTTTACTCACCCTCAAGCCATCCAAGGTGTATATGAGGTGTATATCTTCTTTCAGACAAACACAATCAGAGTTATATTAAATAATGTACTGGCTCATCCAAGCTTTATATTGGCAGTGAATAGGTGTTTAAGTGTTTTGAAAAATGTTAAGACTTGGAAATGGAATTGCTTTGGCATAAATCGCTCATCTGCCTTATAATTTGTAGTTGTTTTATGATGTGCTCACGTTCCTCTGGGTATTGTTGACTTGTGGAGCCGTTGACATTGCAGGAGAGGACTGATAAGAGAAACGCACTGTCATCAGTCATATCCCTTCCTTTAGTCACTCTCTTCCTCTTCTTTTGTGTTCTCAAGCGTAGTTTGTTTTCAGAGCTTTTTTGGCACAAAATACAATGGAAGAAAAAGCGTTTCTGTCATTTCCTTACCTTGGTCTAGGGTGTTTTAAAATAAATACTCTGTCATCATCTACTCACCCTCATGTGTTTTGTTTTGTTTTTGACAGTTGGGATTTGCATTTTATTTCATTGTGTGGTAAAGAGTACCTTGGAAATTGTGTGAAATTTATTTTATTTATTTATTTTTTGTGCTGAGTGAATCTTTTGCTTGACAGAGAATCATTTCAACATGACAGGAGTTGGAACCAACCAGAGAGTGAACACAATGCTGCAAAGTTCAAAACAACATCTTAAAGGTACACTATGTAAAAACAAAACTGCATGCATTTTTGCAGAAGAACATTGTTTTGTTTGTGCTTCAGCTCTGCGTGACTGTGAGGATGAATATGGTTATCATACTGCTCATAAAACATTCACTACTAGACTTTCGATTTTCGAGTTTCGATGGAAAGGATGTCAAGCTGACTACTGTAAAAAATTATTTTCATGATTTATCACAAAATGTTTTCTTTCAACTTCAATAATTATGTTTCAGATAACATAATATTTTGAGTTTCTGCTGATTAAACCAATCGCCTTCATTGTATTAACTAAATCTTTTAATTTCAATGAACTAGGCAACAAGGTAACTTACTTTTTTAAGTTAAAACATCTTCAGTGTAGCTGATGTTACTGTAGCTTTACCCATTTATAGACACGGTACACAGCAAAATCCCCAGAGTTAAATAAACTCTGTTCAGAGTACATTTGGTCCCTCTCTAAATAGTGTTATAGTAACACTGAAGCAGAGTTAAAGTTAATGACATAATTAAGCGATTAATTAAGTGTTGATTGAACATTAGTGATAAACACCTGCTGTTAACAAGCACAATCAATGAAGAAAAGAGAAACACAATAACAGCTGACTTCAGCCATAGCCTTAGATGAAATCAACTGAAGATAAAAGACATTACATTTCTACAAACAACTCTACAAACAGCAGACACTTATTACTAACTAGATTGACTTTATTTTCATATGTCTACAGAAGTCCTTTTTGAGAAATAATAGAGGTTTAGATGTTGTTTTATCAGTCAAGAAAAAAATGAAAAGAAAAAACATGATGCCACCATCATTGGGATCCGTGTTTGCTTTAGTTGGGCTCTTGAACCTTGACTTCCTATGTTAAATTTTTCTCTGCAACAACTCATATGATGTTGTAAATCAGTGAGGTCAGTGTTTTACAGTGAGTGTATATTAGCTGCTTTTATTTGGTGATATAATTGTTGTGAGATGGCCTCATTGCATCCAAAACAATCATATGTTTTGTCATTTATACATTTAGGTTTTGCATTAACAACCCTGTAAAACAAAGCATGAGAAGAAAGTTTTGTAGCAAACAGTTATCGTGAATCATTTGAAAACTGTGTAGTGCATTAACATTTTTGAACGACTGCATTATTTAGATGCACACAGACATCAAGAATCAGCATATGCATCTGAAAAATGGGGATTAAAAATGCATGCAATGCATACTGGGAACCACCATTGTACAAAACTCCCATCATGCACTGCAGTATAAATATATATTTGAGCAGTTATAGTTGTTTATTTTCAGCATTGAAACATTATGGTGAAATTTGTTTAATGGATTTTCTTTTCTTTCTACTGAGAGACCTCGTTGTGATGTTCATTTTTGTGCACTTCAATCTTTTGATTCAGCAATGTGTAGGTGTTTGCTGTGAAACACTATTGCAATTTCTTAAAAGCAAATTGTTTTAAAGACATAAAAGGGTCAAGAGCCCAACTAAAGCAAACACTGACCACCATGATGGTAGCATCATTTTTTGGCCAATAAAACATAAACATCTTAACCTCTATTTTCAATAAGAACTTCTGTAGATGTATGACAGAAATAAAGTCAAATAAAGATCTTGAGAGATTTAATGTCTTTTATCTTCAGTTGATTTCATCTAAGGCTTTGGCTGAAATCAGTTCTTGTGTTTCTCTTTCCCTCACTGATTCTGCTTGTTATTAGCAGGTGTTCATCAGTAATCCTTAATCATCACTTAATTAATTGCTTAATTATCTCATTAACTTTTAACTCTGCTTCAGTGTTACTTTAACACTATTTAGAGAGGGACCATATGTACTCTGAGCAGAGATGATTTAACTCTGGTTATTTTGCTGTGTACTTCCTTGAAATAACAATGCCATCTCCACGTCACTCATTTATATTCCCTCAGTTTTTGCCATCTCAGAAAAGCCATGCTAATGTTGATTCTTGTTTTATTACGAGCTTGGTTGCGTTCTCTTTTTGCCAGCAGACTCTCCTCTGTTCAGCGTTTGTTTAAAACGGGTGATTCTCCAGAGGTTTGAGATTTAGCGATTTAGTGCCATGTCAAACTTTCTCACTTTTCTGTCCTTCCCACACCATACACACGTCAAAGTAGCCAGAGCAACTTTTCTCTGATTACAGATATAAAGGACACTCACGAGCGATTAAGTATAAACACTTATAACAGGCTTACCATAGTGAATCAGGGTAAGTAACCCGATCTCACAACAGTTTGTAAACATTTTACGAGGTGGCTAATTTGTACGACCTCACTCATACGAATTTGTAAGTTTTGTGCTAAATCGTACGTATTTTACGAGTTGCCAAATTTTATGAATTTGTACGAATGACTTACCTCTAACCCTGTCCCTAAACCTACCCATCACTGGGGTTTTGACAAATTATATTTTACGAGGTGGCTAATTTGTACGATTTCATACGGCATCACTCGCACAAATTCGTACGAATTAGCCACCTCGTAAAATGCGTACGAATTGGTCATGAGACAAAAACATGTTTTGGAAGAAGGATTGATGGTGTATTGACTCATTATTTCACTTTTGTTAATTTTAAACAACAAAAAAAAGTTACATAGTGTACCTTTAATGTCACACTATTTCAACATTAATTTGCATGTACATTTTTTATTATTCACACTACTGTTCAAAAGTGTGAGTAGGGTTTTTTTTTTAAAAGAAATTAATACTTTAGATTATTAAAAGGATGCTGTATTTGAGGTGAGTTCAGGCCATGTTTTAATTACCATAATTACGAGATTACGGCTTGTAAAAAGCATTCACGTTCTTGTAGAACTCGTAATTACAATTTGTAAACTGGGAATTTTCTAAGCGCTCCAATTTATACCACAAGACAAATTAATCTGAAAAGCATATAATATTCTCCCTATTTCAGTGTCTTCACTTAATTATTGTATACAATCTTCTTTTCTTCACCCGTGACTTTTTTTCCCGTTTGTTTACTACATAAGGAAATCCATGTGAAATAACTCTGAGTGACTTGGCGGCATGTTTCCAAAGCACTTGAAAAGAGCTAACAAGCAATAGCCAAAACATCTCCCAGGATGTATCTTTATATCCGCTCTTCCACTCTTGCATCCCAAGGCAGTGGAGCATGTCCCACTGCAGACAGATAGCGCAGAGGAGCATGTGTGTGTATTTGGGGCTCTTGGGGGGTTACACCGCTTCCAGCCATTAGCTCAATTCTGCTCACAGAAGGTCAGATAAAGATCAGAACCTGGAAAGGGGTCGATGTGCTCTTTCCAGTGGACATGACTCAGCTTGTTCCTCTGCCCTGACCGATCATCCAAGCTCCTTCAGGGCCCAGTTCACCCTTGTTGGCTTCTCCACACATAAACAATACACACAGCGTGACGTTTTATCAGCCTGTTTCAGTTTGTAGAAAGCTGGGAGCCCCGAAGCTTGGCCATGGGCGTTTAGACATCTGGAGCAATGTCATTTTCCATTTGAAGCAAATTGGCTTCTTGTCAAAGTGAATCTGTGAGTAGTTAACAGATAACACCCCATTCTTAAACATAAACAGGCACATTATTCAGGTTTTATTGACTTCCAATGGCAGCCAGAGGACACAGGGGAAGCATAGCCTCCTCAAACATTTATTAAAATGTAAATAAATTACTTTCTAAATATAATTATAAAAAATAAACACATTGCAGTAAAAGCAATAAAATTAGTTTATTTTAACATATCATTTTCTAATTCACATTACCCATGTTCAAATTTATGTTCATGTTGATATTTTTGTTTTCAAATTTTATTTGACTTTTTCTTTCATGTGCGGTAGTCAAATTGACCCTTTGCTAAGTTTACCAATAACACTTCCACAGAAGGTTGAAAATGGACAAACCCAGTGATTGGGTTGTTTTCACCCAGCGACTGGATTATTTTAACCCAGCAAATGGGTTGTTTTAACCCAGCGATTGTATTGTTTTAACCCAGCGAATGGGTTGTTTTCACCCAGCAATTGGGTTGTTTTAACTCAGCGACTGAATTGTTTTAACCCAGCGAATTTGGATTATTATTGTTGCCTCTAGTAATTATGTGTCTGATTTTGGGTTCATTTTAAGCCAGCCATAATTTTTATAGTAATGCAGCATCATAAAAACGTTTACACCAGGTAATGTGTGATTTGTTTCCAACATTTCCTGTGAGAATGACGGGCTGATTTACACCAGAGGTTGCTTTAACTCACAATTTTAAAAACATTGAGGGATAATTCAAAATAAATCCTGTCATTCACAGATGAAAAATCTATTGTTATCGAATGGTCTAGTATTTCCCTACTAGAAACATTTGCACATGCTAACATGGATTAGACGTGAAGAAAATGGGGAGAAAACAGAACATCTAAAAACAGAACATGTCGACCCAGCCAGTCAAAGTGACGGAAATAGTTTATTTGTGTAGTGCAACCTCTGTTTTACATAATCTTCATCTGAAAATTCCCTCACTGTTGACTGTCAGTTGCTCTTTCTCTTGCTCACATGGTCTAAATTAAAAACTAACTTTCTAATACCAAATATCCTAATTATGATTATGCTCTTGCATCAATTTCTAACCCCATTTTTGTTGAACAACACTGGAAACATACGTGACTATGTGCAGTTTTCTACTGGTCTGAGAAACGAATACCACTGATAGAGCCACACATTCATTTTCACGCTGCTTCAGCTAGTAACACAACCAATTATATTATGAATGTTATATCATGTTTGTGTATGCTTAAGCCCTAAGGCCTGAAAGGCCTCGGTAAGATAAATGCTTTGAATATATTCCAAGTAAATACTGCATTATCTATGGCCTTGTCCTTGAAATACAATAGGTCAAATACATTTGTGCTATTTTTTGAAAGAGAAAACAATTGAATTAAGTGCTTGCATCAGTCTCCACTGTTGAAATCACTCTTTAAAAAGCACGCTTGTCTCTAAGGATTGTCCAGTCTCAGAAAACTGACCACAGATGGGTTAAAAACACACACAAGACCCTGAGGTTTATTTATACTTCTGCACACCATGTCTATTTTAACCCGTCTCTTTATTCTATATCACGGAGTAGAAGAGAAAGTGGGGAGAAAATACATTCAAAGAATACTTTGCCTTTCAGGTCATTTCTCCCTCTCAAAACCTGATTATTTCACTCATAGTGAGTTGCTAGCCTGAGGATGACTTATCAATGCTGGTCCGACAATGCAGGGCCCTATAGAGCGAACTTCAGCAAAAGCACTCAAGAAAGAAGCAGCAACCATATGTTTCTCTACTATAATATCAATGCAGAGACTCATTTTAAATTAGGCCATTTGATTTTGCGGTGGGGATATCTGTTTGTCCAAACAATGGGGGACGAGAAAGTGTACGCAATTGAAAAGAGTAAATATTTGCAAGTCTGTTTGATTATGCATATAGCACACTTCATCTGTAATATCTCCATCCTATTGTGCTCATGTAAAGAGAATTTGCTAAACAAAGAATCAGTGTAACCTGACTCTAGAAGGTGACTCATTAACATGACTTGGGAAAGTTTGTTGTTTTCACAGACTCTAAAATGTAGTGCACTTAAGCATTGAGTCATGGTTTATTATTGAAGAGTTCACTAGTACACTAATGTTTTATTCTCTTCCTTAGATGCTGAATGCAGGGGGCTTTTCTATCCTGAAAAGGACGTACTAAATAGTTTATTTTAAAAGGCCCGAACTCTGCCCTCCAATGGCCAATAGTGGATTAACGGCAGATGAGTTTGCGTCAGATGATTTCTGAACTCTGATCTGGGGAGTCCAACCGTGATCTGGAAAACAGCCTTCAATGGATTTTGAATGGATTTTGAATGGATTTGGCCACATCCACAGAATCCTGAATTAAGTGCATTAGTGTACGTCATGAATCAAGCCAACCATCAAAGTGAATCACAACATTACAAACTTTAATCTGAAGCAAAAAAGTATTTGAAAATCAGACAAAGAGTCAGGACTGTGTACAGCTTTAGTGAGGAAAATAACTTGCAAATGACAATCAAATTCAAAATAATGAGAAACATAAAACTATTCATTTAAAGTTGTTGATTATCTATAGAAACAATACATTTTAAATGGTTAGCTCACCCAAAAATGAAAATAATGTCATTTATTTACTCACCTTCATGTCGATCTACACCCGTAAGACCTTCATTCATCTTCAGAACACAAATTAAGATATTTTGATTAAATCCGATGGCTCAATGAGCAAAGCAATGACACTTGCCCTATCAAGATCCATAAAGGTACTAAAAACATAATACTGCTTCTGAGCTTTACGAATCGAATCAGTGACTCGGAGCGCCAAAGTCACGTGATTTCAGCAGTTTAGCCGTTTGATAGGAGATCCGAATCACTGATTCGATTCGTAAAGCTCAGAAGCAGTGTTTTGAAATTGGCCTATCACTATATTTTTGAAAAGTCGTTATTTTGTTTTTTGGCGCACAAAAAGTATTCTCGTCGCTTTATAATATTAAGGTAGAACCACTGAACTGACATGAATGGTTTTAAATATGTTTTTAGTACCTTTATGAATCTTGAGAGAAGAAATGTCATTGCTTTGAATGCAGGCCTCACTGAGCCACTGGATTTAATCAAAATACCTTAATTTGTGTTATGAAGATAAATGAATTTTTGGGTGAACTAACCCATTAAGTTTATTGCAAAATATATATTTCCTGCAAGCTGTTTTGCTGTGATTTGCTGAAATTTTCTGTACAGCATGTACAGAAATGCAGATAATGTAATGTAATGTAGGTAATAGTTTTACACCACTAATGCAGCTGTTAAACACGATTATTTAAACAGATGGCTTCAACAAAAGCATATACCATTGATTAACAACCTCTGAACAGTAGGTCTGTCTTTAAACGTTTATAAGTTATTGTTAAAAATCAGTTTCTCTATGGAGAAAAGTTTTCACTTATGGAACCCGACTGTTGGACTTTATTGGAATTTAAAATGGAAAGACAGAAAGAAGAATGTACTGAAGAGCAATTCAAACAAATGTAACAGACACACCAGAGGAATTTCATTTTAAAATAGTTGAAATACTTTTTCACATACTGCAGTTCTTCTTGTTAAAAACAAAAAAAAAAGCTTACATGCAAGTCACAGCAGTTTCTAGCTGAAATGAACACTAGTGTCAGTAAAACAAAACAAAATAACTTTTAATCATTTTCATGCAAATTACATGGGCATATTATCAATTAAAGGGGTGGCTGATTATGATTTCACTTTTTAAACTTTAGTTAGTGTGTAATGTTGCTGTTTGAGCATAAAGAACATCTGCAAAGTTATGATGCTCAAAGGTCAAGGCAAAGGGAGATATTTTCTTTTAAAGAAATCGCTGTTTAAGGACTACAACAAACGGCTGGTAGGGACTACAACAAGCTTCTTCCCGGGTTAGTGACATCACTAACCCTAAAATGTACATAAACCCTGCCCCCGAGAACAAGCCACAAAAATCGTCATTTTGGCTGCGTGAGATTCTCCAGCTTTGTTGTTGTTTAGCAACTGAAACACGGGCTGTTAAAGCTCCGCCCTCTTCTGGAAAGCGGTCGGGAGCAGCAGCTCATTTGCCTTTAAAGGGACACACACAACGACGTGTTTTTGCTCGCACACAAATAGGAGCAAATTTGACAAGCTATAATAAATGATATGTGGGGTATTTTGAGCTGACATTTCACAGACACATCCTGGGGACACCAGAGACTTATATTACATCTTGTAAAAGGGGCATTATAGTCCCCTTTAATAAAGACATAGCAGCACAAAATGTCCACCACCTCAGACAGATCTTGTGTCTGTGTACACCATAAAAGCTGTTATAATGTTCAGAGACACTCTTCGAATATTATCAGAACGTTCTGCCCTATTATTCCACCAAATGGGGAAAAGCACCATGATGGCACTGTTTTTTAAAAACATAATTAACTGAGAAAACTAAGAAAGCGATTTCACTTCATCTGACTCTTATCTACCTGAGAAGTACATTTAGGCCCTGCTTATTGCCGTTTGCAGCTATATGCCTAATTTAGGTCTGCAGGTTTCACCCTCCCGCACATGTCCTGACATGTCTCTTCATTAACATACACACAAACGCCAGAACAGGCTGACTGACCTGGTCCTAATCTTGTACTACTAACAGGTTTGTCCAAGGTCACAAACATGGAGAACTCATAGTCTAAACAATGAAAGTGTTATGGTGTTACAGCCTAGTACGAGTATGGCAGAGCCTTCACACCATGAACCATTGGGGTCTAAAAAAAAAAAATCACCCCCTTTTTCAGCCTCTTTCATTCAAAGTTTGGACAATAAAGAAAATTTAAGAAAACATCCGTGATCCATACGGCAGGCTCCCCCTCCTCCCTTTAATCTCTGAGAGAAAAAGACCTTTCAGAAAAACATGCTGGTGTATCTGTCATGGGAGAACAAAGGCAGGGAGGAAATCATGTAGATAGTGGCAGAGGGATCTGTAATTTATCACCTGTGGGCCCTGGGCGGTCCGGCATGACAAGGGCTTTGAAGACGTGTGCACCGGGCCCCTCGGAGTGTGCATGAAGGAATGTGTGGACAGAAGAGAACAGAAGATGACAGTATCTTGCGCTTCAAAAAGAATGTAACCAGCAAAGCCAAAGACTTGCAACCAACACTTTTTTTATACGTTTTCAGCAGAGGAAACTCTTAGTACAAAATTGATGCAACCATATCCTTGCTTAACTTAGGTAATATGCATAAATTAAAGTTTATATTTTGAGCTTTAATCACCATTTTGACTTTTTTTTTTTTTTTTTTTATCATTTATGATAACATTTTAGCTTTTGTGCAGTTCCATTAAAAAAGTCTGGTGGTGTGATAAATTAGTTTTTCCACATGCATATATTTGCAACTACATGTCAACTTAACCTAACAGTCTACTAATACTCTAATGAGAGTTATAGTTACTTATAGTTAGTATAATATCTAAAGTGGATCATCAAAACACAGTGTTTAACACCGCTTTAGGTTAAGTAGGCTATCAAAGTCACTGCAGAACACTGTGGATCATCCCTACATACAGCAATGCTAGTTCAAACAACATAATTCTGCCTGGAGTTTGACTGCCACCGTGTGTTCATACTGTGAACTCTATTTAGGGTATATTTTGACTAAAAAATTAATAGAATCTATTATGTTTTCAGATACTAAGCAATAAGAATATGTATATTTTATATAATGTATCTTTAAAACATACATTAGCTTTGATATAATGAATAAATGAAACTGTAAAATATATAACATCAAAGAATATGAAAATATTTTAATAGAAAATATTTAATATATATTATTAAAAAAATCACATAAAAATAAATATTTAAATGTTTTATTTAAAAAAAAAAAAAAAAAAGTCAAATTTGCACTGTGGCGACCACCTGGTTATATTCAGAGCAGCGCCATGACAGTTATGAAAGCGAGGCTCCTGAGAGGGATAGACTTGCCGTGTTTTCAATGGCATCCGATGTAAAAAGCTGTATAAACTACTAGATCAAGTATAATTTTCCACAGCTATATAGTATAGGGAGTTTCTTGTTTACTGAAATTTTTTGGAAAAATATTTTTCAGTGTTTTGTCAGCAGAACAATCAAAAAACACATTATGCTTATGTCTCACAGCCTCGTTTTTATTCCCGCTAAAAATAAAAAATGGCGCTGCTGTGAATATGCAATGTCGAAGTTCAGCAGACGCGATTTAGCGAGACTCTATTATATTACTCTAATATAAAATACTCTTAAATATTGATGGATATTAGATAAAGCCTATTTGTCGGATGATACTATGCCAACTTTGTAAAATGTTAATAGTGACCGGTGTTCAGGGCACTTAATGTGCTCAGGTTAGAGTGATATAACACTATATGATACCTAAAATTTAAAATAATAGGCTATTTCGATATTTTCGCATCACAACGAAAATATTTCCATTATAAAATGAAGGTACTTAACTCAAATACTGCTTACTTTTTTTATTCAATAATTAATTTCTTATTTCTTTATGATGTGATGAAACATGACCGGTTTCATATGACAAATTTGCGTCATGACATCACTCCGGTGTCGCGAGCACGTTGTGCACGCGCAGGTTTGTGGTGTAAAACAGGAAACGGTGAGAGGCGTTAGTAGCAGTTAGCCTGTTGGCTACCACCACTACATAGAAACTAAATCCAAGCGTTTATCTGAAGAAGGGAATAAAGAGTATCGTCTGCCCGGTTTATTGGTTTTATCGGTGGGACCGACATGTCAGAGACGTACGGTAATGACAGTTCAATTGTGTTGTTGTTAGTGTTTAGGGCTAATGAGTGCTGGCGCGTGCGTGTGAGTGAGAGCGCGTGCTGTATCAACATCATCATGAAGCAGGCGATTTCTGACTCCAAACCCTTGATTTTTTTTTTACGCAATATTCACTACTACTTAGTGTTATCATAGTATAACATAAGACTCACAACTGTAGTTCTGGCGTGGTGAGGCTGTGTGTAAACATATGTGTTTATTAGGTTAATTCCCACATTGTCAGATGGGCCTGTCAGATCAGCAGCACGCTTGACGTTGATGCACTGGTGATAGTGATGTTTAAAATAATGTGTACGTAAATGGGTGTGTGTAAGAGCTGATAAACTGATTAGATAATTGCTGATAATCACAACAAAACAATATATACATCGCACTATCTACTTAGAAGGGTTGTAAACGATGTTTTTTGGAAAACAATGTTTTTTTAGCCAATCATAAACGTTCTCTGCCTGCTAATCATTTAAAATGTTATAGAATGCTAAAACAGTTTTCTTGTCTGGAATTTCCATATCTTATAAATTCTCAAAAAAGAAAAAAAAGGACCATTTCGAATTTGTTTACTGATTCTTTCAGTGACTTTATCTGCAGGTTACAGCACCATTAGGTGAAAGGTGAGCTCTTTTGTGTGTCACTGAATCGTTCACTTAACTGATTCATTAAAAACAGAGAATAGGAGAATTAAGTCTTAACCCATATGAAAATTTGTGTTTCTACAAATCTCATAAGCATTTTAACCACAGTCTTTTCCCCTTCCATTTTGTCAGCTGTTGGGTATGACTTTTATCAAGTCAACAAATGAAAGAAAAGTTTCAATAACATCCTTGCATAATTTTTATAGTTTGGAAATTAGTATTTTTTTTTTTTTTTTTTTTTTGAGATTCACTGCCATTCAGTCATCTTCATTCATATACAGCATTTTTGAGTTGGTTGTTTATTAATTACATGTTTAGTTCATTTAGTTTCTTCATGAACAAGATGTTTTAAGTTAATTAAAAAATGAGTTATTGAATGGTAGTGAACAAGAATGATTTGTTCATTGAAAAGATTTATTCAGAAATGCTATAAACACTCAATTGTGTTTAATGTCAGGATTTGCTGGCATGCCTTTGAACACTTTATAGATTGTATATTTTATCTTTAGGAGGTCAGATCTTCAGGTTTTGAAGAGCGTGTGGTTGAATGGATGACTTAGTATGGTGGAAGTTAGCAAAATGGCTGAAATCTCTTACAGCAGCTTAAACAGAAACTTGACATTTGTGGTTTAAGGATAGTTGGTTTCATTTGCAGTGACTCTGTAAAATGTGACTTCCTTCATAAACATAATGCATCATTGCTCTGCATGAACTGTGTCTAGCTGTCTTTCATTTTTACACACTGATAGAAAATCACAAGCACCACTTGTCCTTGCTGTAGTTAGCATTGATCCTTTGAAAAGGGGAATGTTTACTAGATGTATTTTCTTCTTTAAATACTGAGTGTAACAAAACTAATGCTATTTGATTTTATTCAAATGTTTTGCAGTACAGCTTTATGTAACTTTCTTAATACACATTCATGCTCTTATTCTTATAGGGATAGTTCACCCAAAAATGGAAAAATGTTGTCATCATTTACTTCGCCTCATGTTGTCCCAAACCTGTGACTTTCTTGCTTCTGTGAAACACAAAAGATATTTTGAGAAATGTTTTGTCCATACAGTGTAAGTCAATGTAACCAAAATTATTTGGTTACCAACATTTTTCAAAATATCTTCTATGTCCTACAGAAGAATGAAAGTCATAGAGGTATAGGAACGACAATGTGGGTGAGTAAATTATGACAGAATGTTTTTGTTTTTTTGATTGAACTATCCCTTTAATGATTTATCAGTGCATGTTCTTCCAAAGAAAACACATTTTTGTCTTCATAATCAATGGGTAATATCTTTTTCCATTTCTAAACCCCCCCCAACCCCCCCCCCCCCCCCCCCCCATTTCCAAGCCTGTTGCAACCACCTGTCACAGAGAAAACACTTTTTACGAACCAGTGATCAATGGATAAACTCAATTGTCGCCTGTTTAGATTTTTGTTTTTCCCATTGTATAGTTTCACTTATAAATGCATAACATAAGCAGGCCTAAAATATGTTGCGAAAGCAGTTTCATGTTGACTTTCCGGTGCCCTAAACTCTGTTTTGAATAACCAAGTTATCTTACTATTATCTGCAGTATGTAGGCCTCTACTTTATGCACATTATGCAAATATTCTGTACATGGAATGATACCAGTATGAAATAGTAGTAGCCTACTACATTTGCCAAAATGTACAGTATACAATGGAGCATACTGCAAGGAATACTTTATCCCAGAATGCAGTGTGTTCCACATGATTTTCTATTTCCAGTGTAATGAATACACCAGAAGACTTAAAGGATTTGTTCACTTTAAAATTACTCCAAGCTTTACTCACCCTCAAGCCATCCTAGGTGGATATGACTTTCTTCTTTCTAATGAACACAATCTGAGTTATATTAATAAATATCCTGATGCGTCCAAGCTTTATAATGGCAGTGCACGGGACCATTATGAAGTGCATCCATTCAAATCCATCCATCAAAAACATACTACACACAGTTAATAAAGGCCTTCTGAAGCGAAGCGATGCGTTTGTGTAAGTAAAATATCAATATTTAATAAGTTATAAAGTAAAATATCTAGCTACTGCCAGACCGCCTTCAGTATTCAACTTGCGACGAAAGCGGAACGCCTCTCGCAGTTCAAAATGCTTACGCTACATCCTACGCCTTCCCTATTTAAATTACGAAAAAAGTAAGCAAGTTGAATACAGAGGGCGGTCTGGCGTAAGCTAGATATTTTACTTTATAACTTGTTAAATATGGATAATTTTCTTACACAAATGCATCGCTTCGCTTCAGAAGGCCTTTATTAATCCTCCGAGCCGTGTGGAGTACGTTTTTGATGGATGGATGCACTTTCTTCAGCTTCATATTCGTTGGTCCCATTCACCACCATTATAAAGCTCGGATGCGTCAGGATATTTATTTATATATCTCCGATTGTGTTCATCAGAAAGAAGAAAATCATATACACCTAGGATGGCTTGAGGGTGAGTAAATCTAATTTTTATTTTAAAGTGAAGTAATTCTTTAACATCTTTCTCGACATGTAGATAGGCTTATAGTGTATACTGTGCGGTATGCAATAAGAGAAAAATTAATATTTCATTGTGAAATGCGCATGTTGCATGTGTGGCTCCTTTAAATCATTGGTTGAAGACTTCAGTGATGTCTTTTGTCTGATAATCGACTGATGTATTTGTGCTGTAGATGATAAAATATTCATGTAGTTAATGTGGATACTAGTTTCATGTTGCAGAAATCTCCCCCTCACTCTCATCTCTTCTTTCTCTCCTCCAACCCCCCATCAATCCCCTGTGAAACTGAGTCTGCCTCATTGTACTTGGCCTACAAATCACCTTTCCATGCCAATAAAGAATGAGCATCTTGCCCTGGCACTGTAATTGCTCTTCTATGGCATATTGATATCCTTAGCCAATCTCCAGGGCCACACTTAATGACAATCCATTGCTCACTCAGGATACAATATGCAGAGATTTCTACTAGAACACTAGGCCCAATCAAGGCCCAAAGTTTACATGACAACGATGTACTAAAAACAGAAGTTTTCTTTCTTTTGTACAGATGAGAACATTATCAAAACTATGCCCATTCACACGGATCTGCGAAAATGAATTAAAAACGCTGTATGACGCATGCCAGACAAGTAGTTGGCGATGTCATTTTGTAAAGGAAGGAAGGCGTCTGCACGTATATTGTTTGGTCACCCTGAAAATGGAAGTTCAAGTTTGGACGATTTTAATTGCTGTGCTTGTTTGCTGTGCTTGTTTGTAGGCTGCACAATACGCTGTGCATATATGAATTCAATCGCAGCCATATCATGATTTTGGTTTTATTGATTATGCAGCCCTACATTGTGGGGTATGATATTTCATTATTTCAACAAACTCTCTTACAGGAAGTGAAATGAGTCATTTGTTAATCAGATTATCTTCTTTGATGTAGTTTGCCTTGTAGCTGAGTATGGACTTGACAATAGTACTTTGGCCTGGATTTCTTACTAGTGCTGTACTGCATCTAAACTGGCAATTCATATTTATATTGGTAAACTTGGACCTGTCCTCTTTAATATTTGACATCGCTTTTCAAAACACTTTCACTTCCCTTACAGTTCATTAAAGGGAACTGATACACCTTTCACATGTCAGCCGTAAACGCCCAAGTAATTTCAGTGTAAACATTCAACAGTGAAGAATCTGATGTTTTTTAAACTGCTTGTATCTGTACAGACTGGCTGTGAACATTTAGCCACCAATTGCTTTTCCATGAAGACATGCTCAAGGTCATGTTGTCAGAGTACACACACTTGCACCAGAAATAGCACCCATTAGCTGACTGTCTCTGTCTGAGTCTGGACCACTTCATTTAATATGATTTATTATGCCTAAATGTCATGTTTGAGTGATTGTGGAACTCATTTATCCATTGAAGGTCCTTGCAGGTTTTACCTTTTTCCGTTATGACAGAATAGTTATGATAGATCTGTTCCAAAACCTTGCTGTCTCTCTTAACAGAATTTTAAGGCATCGTAGATGGGATCGTGTTGTGAAACTGTGCTTGAAGGTACACGGCAGCATCTTATATTAGATAGGATACTTGTACACAACCGTTCAAAAGTTAAAGACATTAAAGTTTAAAAACATTAAAAATTTGGGGTGCAAAAGATTTTTAATGTTTTTTAATACAGTGAGTGTATTCGTGGAATATTATTACAATTTTAAATAATTGTTTTGAAATATTTTAATATTTTAAAATGTAGTTTTATTTCTCTAGCCTAATGGTAAAGCTGAATTTTACTCCAGTCTTCAGTGTCACATGCTCCTGCAGAAATCATTCTAATATGCTGATTTACTGCTCAAGAATTTTTATTTCTTTTTTTTATTAGCACCTGAATGTGAGTAAGCTTAATTAAAAAAAGCAACTTTTTGAACTAAATCTGAGAAAATTGCATTTTTGTTGACTTCTGGAGAAGTCTGGAGATTTGGTACTCTTTCAGAAGATGCATAATATAATTAGTGATAATTAAAACATGGATTGCTGGAAAATTCTGTCAATGGCAGGAAAAGAGTTAAATGTACTTTTTAAAAAAATACTTTAAAAAAGGTCTCTGCTTCAGATTTGTGTGTGCTGTGTATTTTTAATGTATTTTTTATGTGTTGCTTGCAGAGTTTTGTTGACTGTAGACTGCCTATGTAGATTCTTAAAAATGCAAGCATTTTTTATACCTATGACTGTTATGATGCTACATTTATTGACAGTTGATGTTTGTCCAAAACGCTTTCAGTGAGAATGTGCTAGTGATTGACCGATACCGATAATTTGTGTGTTTATGTGCCCAATAACCGGTATGCAGAACCGATATTTATTTATTGTTATACTTCTGTTTTTTACACGATTACAACACCACTGAACTGAACAAACCATTTTATTTATATCACTCCTTCCTTGCATAGAAAACAAAACAAATCTTATTTATACACCAATAAATAGAGCAGTCTGAAACTGCAAAAAAATATCCTGTGATTTAAAAAAAACAACAAAAAAAAACATTTTGTTGAAAATGTTTCATGTTCATTTTAATCTTCATATTACAAAAATAATTTTATTTATAAAAAGCATCAGCAGCAACACTGCTATGTTACAATGTTAACAAGCAAACAATGTTAACAAGCAAAATAAATGTAGAATGTCTAATGTTGTCAAATGGAGAAAATAAATTAAAGACAGGAGTCATATCAACTTTGCAGAAATGTAATACTTAATTTTAAACTACAGTTTTAGTAGATTTATAAGCTGTTTAATAGGCTAAAGAGTGAAGAATAATTCGCTGGATAATGTTAAATAACGGATAATATTCTCTGGAATATTGAAATACAACAAAAAAAATTCTCATTTTATTGCATTTCTCAACTGGTATGTTATATCAGAATTATTAATAATGTTTTTGTCGATCTAGATTATGAAATATCTGCTGACAAAGCGCCGTTTATCTGCATTTACACAGAACTATACTCTTAACTGCAATCGCTCGCGTTGTGTTTTTTGTGTGAGTTGTGTTTACTTGGATGTTTATTAGCGAATTAATGGTTATATAGTAAATGTTTATATAATTACGGTGTTTTAAACAAGTGAATCTTGTTAAAAGGCACGTGCAGTGGCCGTTTTGGAGCATTTCCTGAGCATCAACCCGCTGAGTGAACAGCAAAATGCAGACGACTTCACGAGACTAATGATGAGCATAGACAACAGAGAATTAAATTCAGCGCTTTTATTTCCAACATGTGCTCATTCATGGCTATATTATTTATTCATGCAAAGTTACATCTTTATTGTGACAGGATTTGACGGATTATCGTGACTACGTGAGCGTGTCTCTATTTCTTAGAGACAAGCTACATTTCAGACGTTTATGTAACACATCTAATTTCTGCATTAATGGCTGTTATGTTAAATAAAGTTTACTAATTACAGCAAAGCAGGTAAGTATACTTTACCTGTGCACATCATTGTCTCGTACTGTGATGGCGATCATATGCGCAATTCTCAAAACACCCACAAGACGGCGGCGTATTATCGGTAAATCCGATATTACAAAACCGATATCTGATTATGGTAAAATGCTTAAATATCGGGGAAAATATTGGTATGTCGGTCGATCTCTAGTACATGCTGTTCAGTTATGATCATAGACATTTCCATACATCCTCCCCCTGTAACACTGAATCCAGCTGTGTCATACCCACACATGCAAATAGCTCTTTCTCTGTCCTCTTCCAACACAAAGAGCTTTTAGGAACGGTGCTTGTCTCACACTGATCAGCTGCTAAACCCTGCGGCCCACTGTGTGGGCCGGGGTCGAGACCCACTCCGACCCCACTGAACTTCTGCACCACGCACACCCTCCGCACACATTCACCATTAATTTTAACCATTCAAAAAATCGATTGAGATTTGGTAGATTTCTCTCTGATTGGTAGATCTCACATTGGGTCCCGACGGGTTGTAACACACAACTCTACTGTTATTTAGCTCTACAGCATAACAACCTGAAACAAAAGCTTGTGCTTTCTTTTTCTTTTTTTTTTTTTTTCTTTTTACACAATGATGAATTGCAAGTAAGTAAATCATCAGGTATATCAGCGAGAGCGACTCACGACAACACTCATGGAAAGAATACGTGGTTTTGTTTGTTTGGTAACGTATTTGCAGTCCATGTTTCTCTTCACGAGACACAAAACTTTTGTGTAGAAAGACAATACTCTTGAAAAACTAACACCAAATATAATTAATTGAGTAATGAACATGTTAAAATGTTTTGAGGCGCATTTTTTGTGTATGTCACCTTGCTTGAAACATTTGAAAGACGTACATGCGTTTCTCATCACGTGGCTGCGAAACTTAAATTGGCGCCTATGCCTCCTGCTATCATGTCATTGTGTCTTCAGCAAGGATTTGCGTGCATTTCTTTGCATTTTATTGATATTGTATTGTACTGATGAATAGCCTATAAAAGCCTGTTATGTAATGTTGGATGATAATGATATTAGAAGTAGATGAAGTGGTCAACCAATAGTAGTGGTTTAATGGCTGATGTCAACATCTAGAGAGCAATGTCTGATATACTTGCAATACTTCTCATATAGGCTAATAATACATTATATATGAGGTCAACTGATGTGTTTTTATAGCCAATGCCAATCCAATTTCTAGAGATCAAGGTGGGTGATTATTAGTGGTAGACCAATAATAATATTCAACTTAATATTCAACAATATTATTGATCTGACTGTACTGATGCTATTGTATGAGATTTGAACTGAGCTGGACAATAACATCATTTTTAGCTGCAGAGCTGCTTTGTAGATGAAGTGAATTTAATAATTGATGATTTTTACAACAGAACTTAATTCTGTTGTAACAGACTTCAGCTGAACAACAGCCGAAATGCATCCTTTTTCTGTTATCACCATAAAGCTGCTTTGAAACAATCTGTATTGTATAAAGCGCTATATAAATAAAGGTGACTTGACTTTACTTGACCAATACATCAGCAAAAATGATTAATTGGCCAATATTTGCCTATTTTAATATACCTGTAACAGAAGTCTGGAGAGTGCAATTGTAGTGGATTTGTTTAAAGTGCTAATGTTTTAAATCCTGCTTTCTAAAGTTTAGACTTCTGTTTATCGGATGCAGATAATCTCAAGATGGTCAAATATTGGCCCAAATATACACATTACATTTCAAGATGTGTTTTGAAGGAGTGATTTAATGAAGGATATCAGGATAGTCCAGCACACTCAACCACATTCAAAACAGCCTTTTAAATGTTCTCAGAACGCAACAGTCATATTGATTCTCTCTTTTTTTTTTTTCTCTCTCTCTCTCTCTCTCTTGGTTTCAGATTTCCTGTTTAAGTTCCTGGTGATTGGCAGCGCTGGGACTGGGAAATCATGCCTACTTCACCAGTTCATAGAGAACAAGTGTAAGCCCATATTAATGTCTCACTCTCACAAAGACTTGAATTAAAACATGACCTTTAATTCTCAAAGCATTCAGCAGAGAGAATGGGGCCCTTGAATGTTAATTCTTTTGGAAACCAGAGTAGCTTTACATGCTTTTGAAACGTGGGCATGTTAAGTAATGAATGAAAATCATGTTGTCAGTAAGCTTTAAAAATCCAGTGCCAATCTTAATTTACAGAGAAAATGAAGAAAAGAGGCTTAATTGCTGGAAATTGTTTTTGACATTGAATTATGAATGACCCTGCTTTTTAAGTTTTCCAAGATAGAAACCAGTGATTGTGTTATAATATGAAAATTGAATATGCATTGACTTATAAAAGTGAGTGAACATATCCTCTATCTGAATATGAAGAGGCGAATATGAAAGGCTGAGCGGCAGCAGGCTAGAGTAAAATAACATGCCTACAAGGTGTGTATAATTTAAATTACTTTATCAAATAAGTCCTGACTAATTGGCACTTACGGTAGCTATTGCTCTTCTGCGCTCTTCCTGAAACACTAACCTTCATTAAAGCGCCGGTGAAGGGTTGCCAGATATCACAAAAAACCTAAACAAGCCCCTTAAAAACATAATATAGCAAAACTAGCAGGGGAACGAATATAAACAATATAACTAGTAAAGTAAAAAGGCCGGAAATGTAATTTATTATGAATATAACAGTTCAATATAATGTGTTTACGTATTATAAACTGAGGATGAGATTGAAAAATAATAATTCAACGAAACTTTAAAGATTATTTACACCTGTGAGTTGTATTTAATATCAATCGAGAACACAGGATTTCTCATGCGGGGGAGGGGCAAGAATCAATTTTTGAATCGAATCATGAGATTCCACAAGATTTCCCACCCCTACTATTCATGTGCTTCAAACGAGTCATCAATGCACCCAAGTATTTTTTTTTCACAGATGCACGCAGTAATTTCAGTTGCAAATGCCACTGAAAATGTTCGCCATGTCATTCTAAAGAATACACAACAGCAAATTTATTTTTATGATATAATTACAGTCTAATTACTGTATATGAGAGCGGCTTATTTCAGCATGGATTGTTTTGTGAACACAATGTAAAACAGGCTTTTTAAAGAGGCTGTTATTGAAGGATGGGGGTGCTTGACCTATATTTGATCTGACAGCAAACCCACATCCCGTGAGTAAGAGCAGGAAAGTGCTGTATCTTATTTCACATGTAAAGAGGACATTTACGTTAAGGTCTTAAAGGCACGACAGCAAAAACAGTGCATTTCTCTGTGAGAAGATGGTCATGAGAAATTGAATTCTGGTACACAATGGCATCAAATTGTATGAAATATCCTCTTTAAGCAGTCCGTCAAATCAGCTTCTAACCGAGCATCTTCTGTCACAGTCAAACAGGACTCCAACCACACCATTGGCGTTGAGTTTGGCTCCAGGGTTGTCAACGTTGGTGGCAAAACAGTCAAACTGCAGATCTGGGACACGGCTGGGCAGGAGCGCTTCAGGTACTTGCCTGTGATTGGTTTGATAGGATATCCTCACTGCTGTATGCTGACTCTGATTGGTGGACATCATTCACTGCTTGTGTCTTACAGGTCAGTGACCCGTAGTTACTACCGTGGAGCAGCGGGGGCTCTCCTCGTTTATGACATCACAAGGTAAGGCCGTCACAGCAGGGTCACTCGACCGCAAAGACACATTTTGTAGTGGAGTGAAATTAATCTTTTTAGCTGTAGGAAGTGAACTAAAACAGTGCCCTATGATTTCTGCAATGCAGAAAACACGGGCAGAATTGTGGAATCCAGTCATAAAAGTGGAATTAACTGTATGACGCAGTGTGACAGAAAACTGGGTGAATAAATCAAAAGTAGGGCTGTACACTTCAAATTGCAATATGTGAATATTAAGTCTGCATGTTCTGCGTGTCTCAGTGTAAATGAATGGTGTGGTTTCCTCTACTACACATCTACTATTTAAGCACGCGTGATGCTTATGGTGTTTTCAGCATCTTCCTTCTAACTATAGAAGTGCATGAACTTATGTTTTTGACATTGAATGAATTATGAATGACCCTGCTTTTTAAGTTTTCCAAGATAGAAACCAGTGATTGTGTTATAATATGAAAATTGAATATGCATTGACTTATAAAAGTGAGTGAACATATCCTCTATCTGAATATGAAGAGGCGAATATGAAAGGCTGAGCGGCAGCAGGCTAGAGTAAAATAACATGCCTACAAGGTGTGTATAATTTAAATTACTTTATCAAATAAGTCCTGACTAATTGGCACTTACGGTAGCTATTGCTCTTCTGCGCTCTTCCTGAAACACTAACCTTCATTAAAGCGCCGGTGAAGGGTTGCCAGATATCACAAAAACCTAAACAAGCCCCTTAAAAACATAATATAGCAAATAAACATAATATATTGAATCACAAATCCAGAAAAGAAAATACAACACAGAATTTTAAGCTTTTAAAGTTTTATGAAGTCAATTGATTAGACATGCTTTTTGGCTAAAAAAAAATGAATTCAACCATTAAAATGGAATCCAGAAAGTTGAAATGGAAAACATGAAATTTGGGAAAAATAAAGAGGAATTTGAGGAAAAATAAAACTTAAATTCAAAAATATTTTTTGTTAATTTTAAAACGTTGTTGTTGTTTTTTTTGTTGTTTTTTTTGTCATAAGCTATCTGATATATTCTGATTGTCAAATATGTGAAAGTGAATCAGTTTTGTCATGTTTAAACACTTATGATCATGTTAGTTGATCTATAATGAGCAGCGGCATGTTAGTTTGCGGATCTGTCGAATCGGTCGTTCATGAGAGCATCACAACACATACGTGTTGTGTTGAGACTCGCGCGTCAACAACGCGCATGCACGAGTGTTCACGACGTGTTTCGTGTTCACATGTTAGCTGACGTTGCGGGAACACGCTTTAAATAATATTTTGTAAATAAAGTGATAAATTATGCTGTTTTTTTTTTGTGCAAACACAGCACTCGTGTCACTTCATAAAATTGAGGTTAAACCACTGGAGTCACATGGAGTACTTTAATTATGTTTTTACTACCTTTCTGGACCTTGAAAGTGGTAGTTGCATTGGATCTCTATGGAGGGACAGAAACCTCTTGGAATTCATTTAAAATATCTTAATTTGTGTTCTGAAGATGAACGTAGGTCTTATGGGTGTGGAACGACACAGGTGAGTAATTAATGACAGAACTGTCATTTTCGGGTGAAGTAAGCCTTTAAATGTCTGAATTTAAAGAGGCAGACAGAGAAAATGACTGGCGTTGAATTGGATCATCTCCAGGTTGCCAAGCAGCTGTCATAATAATAGAGACAAAGACAATGGAGTAATAAAGACTGACAGCACTGTAATAAAATGTCATCTTCTGGCGAGCGGCAACCCTGAGTCCATTTGACGGAGTGTAAGCACAGTGAGCGAGAGATGAACACAGTGATGGATTGTGTGTTTGATGAGGGTCATCCTTCAGCACTGAACTGCCATCACTGCAGCTGCAGACCGGAGACGCTTTCACTGCTTTACACTGAAACACATTTAACACGCTCCCTTTCGCTTGTTGCTGTGGCCACAGGCTAATGGTTGCCCTGGAGACGAGTGACTCAAACAAAACTAGATTCCCTGAAAGCGTGACGGACGCACAGTGAAGAAATGTGAAGGGCATTATGAGTCGTGTATTGTCTCATCGCTTCTCAAAGCACTCAAAGGTCGTCACAGACATTGACTTCTGAGAAGTGGAGTTAACAGTAAAGTATGTTAAATGTTTGCTGTTATTCACTCACAAAGGCAGTTTCTGTGGGACTGATTATAAATGGTAGAACGCAGGGTAAATATTGGATTAGTAACAGACCTGGCCATACTCTGTCAACATACTTCCTGGTATCATTCTGCTCAATTTATCTCTACAGGTTATAAATGTTCGTGCTCATAATTGTTGTTAACTTGCTCAAAACTGAAACCACTTTCCTTTTCATTGGACTAAGCTGCACATGCTATTGATTAATGTTCAAGCATTGTTTTAGGCTACTATTGGCGCTTGGCTTGCTTTACTTTCGGTTTGCTTTTCCACTGCAGTTTAGTACCGCTTCAAAGTGGGTGGGATTACAGACTGATCGTTAGTTGCGCCGCCTTTACTGTCATGGATCCACTCCTTGTCTACTAACGAGTCTGCACCTCGTTTACTGACCACGATACAGCCATTTCCTTCTTCAAGTTGCGTGCGACGACCGTTTAAAGCAAGTCGTTTAAAATAAGATGAACAAATGATACTGTGGTGGCTGTTACTGATTATTTAAATCTAGTGGGTTTGGTGTAGTGACGATTCTCTCTGACCAATCAGTAATCTGCAGTGTTTACATGTCACATTTAGTTTTGGTATGGCACGCTTGCAACCTCAACCGAGGTGGTACTATTTAAGCAAGCCATACTGTTCTGTACCAAGCCATTCCATGCAGTGGAAAAGCATCATATATTAGGTAATAGTTAATTTCTGAAATGTTTCCAATGGTTATTAGTAACTTAATGCCTGGCAATGTAATATGGATTATGGCAATAATAGCAAATAACAACAGATTTGAAAGCGTGAATACTCACCAAGACCAGCATTTTGACATTATTTGTGTGTAATTGACTGTTTAAGTGCAATAAGCAGTGAAAAAGAACTTGTGTAAGCACAAAATCTGTGGGAATGAGTAGAATTATGTGCAATATGCACAATTCCATCTAACACTAACAATATTCATCCAGAGCAAATGAATCAAGTGAGTGAGTGAGTGGAGGTGGGATTGTGTGTCAACTTGCTGTTGGACAGATGAGAGAGCGAGAAAACGCAGCTGGTATCGTGTATCTATTCTGCCGAAAATTGATATTTCAGGATCGATATGTATCAAAAAATCGATATTTTGACAATGCTATATTGCACTTAGTTTATTATTTCAGATGCCTTTTTAAAAGACTACAATAAAAAAAAATGTAGCCTATATATATTGTATATAAAATTCAACCCACCAAAGTAGCTAGTAGGAGTGACTGCGTTACACGTCACTGTGAAATTTACAAGCTGGAAATTATACAGCTGTTAAGTAGTACCTTAACACATTTTTTTATTGATGCTTTTGAGACAAATTTTTGTGACTTGATATATTTTGTTGGTTGGCTATAAGGCAACTACATGGGTTAAGGTTAGGTTTAGGGGTAGGTAATGAAAATTACCCCAAGCTTTACTAACCCTCAAGCCATCCTAGGTGTATATGACTTTCTTCTTTCTGATGAACACAATATGAGTTATATTAACAAATCCAAGCTTTATAATGGCAGTGAACGGGGGCACAAGTTGAATACTGAAGTCGTAGGACATAGCATGAGCGTTTTGAACTACGAGAGGCGTTACACTTTCTTCGTAAGTTGAATATGGTAGGCAGTCTGGCGGAAGCTAGATATTTGATTTTTTTTTAAACTTGGTAAATATGGATCTTACACAATATTGTTATATTTTCTTACACAAACGCATCGCTTCAGAAGGCCTTTATTTACCCCCTGGAGCCATATGGATGTCTTTTATGATGGATTTCTTGAGCTTCAAACTCATTGCCCCTGTTCACCACCATTATAAAGCTTGTAACTATTTTATCGCCCAGTGCTTTATGTAAATGCAAGTATACATAAAGGATATGCAAGGATATGAAAGTATGTCCAACTTTATCCACATACATGCAGTATACTAGTGTAAGGCAATATATACTATATAGCATATCTCAATTGCCCGATTGCTTGTATCATCGCAAAGTCTAAACTATATTATCTCCTTAGCTCTAATCTGCTAAATGAGACTGTAAGGCCTGAAGATATGAAGACGTTCTAAACATTAACATCATGATTTTCTGTAAAGCTGCTTTGACAGTGTATATTGTGAAAAGCGCTACTTTTTTGACAAATTTGACTTTGTCTTTCTGTCTTCTAGTCGAGAGACCTACAATGCTCTGACTAACTGGCTGACGGACGCACGGACGCTGGCCAGCCCCAACATCGTCATCATCCTCTGCGGTAATAAGAAGGATTTGGATGCGGACCGTGAGGTCACCTTCCTAGAGGCGTCTCGTTTTGCCCAGGAGAACGGTTAGAGCTGCTCTTAATGCATACCTATTTTGTAACTGGGGTCCGAATGTATTAATATTTCTTTGCCTGTTTGTGCCTCACAGTGTGACTCATCAATTTTCACTAGCTTCTGGCACCTGTTTGTCATGTATCAAGAGAGATCTTTTGGTATTCATAATTGTCCAAACAGATGTGTACCGCTGCAGAGTGTGTGCTTCTCTGTCGAACAGCAGGATTTTTATGAGCGACTCATTTACAAGCCCTTATGTATTAGTCACAGGAGTGCTGTAGACATGGATAAAGACCATAAGTTTGTTCCTGATGATGCTGTTTACACTAAAGCACCCTCATAAAACTGATGTTTAGCAAGCCTGATAACAGGTGTCCAAATGGACCTTTACAACACTAAAGCTTTTACAGCATGATCAGATGTTTGAGTGTTCAGAATGTTTGACGTGTTCGCCTGACTGTGTCCTCCACCCAGAGCTGATGTTTTTGGAGACGAGTGCTTTAACCGGGGAGAACGTAGAGGAAGCCTTTCTCAAATGTGCTCGCACCATCCTCAACAAGATTGAGTCGGGTAAGAGTTAAATGTGCTATTAATTTACTGCTTTCTGACTGACGGAGCCTAAATGCTTTTGTAAAGCTTCAGTAAAGCCATAGTGAAAGAAATAGTTTTAACTCTGTAAGCCTGTCATAGTCATAATATTTAAAAAAATAAATAAATAATTGCTTGTTGTTGTTGTATCAATGTTGTATCATATTTGATACGTCAGGCTCTTATGGCTTATGTGGTACACAGCCATGGCCAAAAATATTAGCAGTGACAAATGTGGGTGGTTTTAGAATTATATTTAAAGGCCTTAAAAATATTTTAATTTAAGAATCAGATTACATAAGTCATGTAGTAGCTAATGTACAACAGGTTTTTCAAGTTTTGATTATGTTTATAATTTAGAGTCCTCAGAAATTTGTTTGTAAACTTTATAGGGTTAAATGTTGTGTTTGTGCCCATACAGGCGAGTTGGACCCGGAGCGGATGGGTTCGGGGATCCAGTATGGTGACGCATCCCTGCGGCAGCTCAGACAGCCCCGGGGCTCTGCTGCACAGACCAAGCAGCAGTGTAACTGTTAGGGGCCTGGACACCCTGACCGCTACCTGTCATCAGACCGTACACACACAACCTCCCCCTCAGGTCAGCTCAGTGCTTTCATATGAATATTAGTGTTACTTTTTTATTAAAAGGAACCTTCTGGGATTACCACAAAAACTAATTTTGACATGTGAGTAATCATATGTACAGCAATGCGCTTACAATAGAAGTCTATAGAGCAGTACATTACACCAGAATAAATGTTACCAATTTGCATAAATGCATACTGTTATGAAAGTATTACAAGATTTAAACATTGTACGTATATGTTCAAGTTTATCCATCTTAAACAGCAGACTTGCAGTTAAAGGACTATAATATAATATAACTACTTTTCGACAAACGCGCAAATGAATTTTACGTAGTGCTTGCGAAAATAGATAGTAAATATCTCCGCAATGCTTTATCGTATTCAGACCAAACTTGGTACGTTATCACAAGCATGACCTGAGGCTACGTGCACCGTTTTAGCGCAGCACCACCTACTGGTCTGGAGATACGAAAAATGGCTATTTTTGCTTATAACTTCTGAACGGTTTGCCCAAAAATCATCTATAAATCAAAATAAAAATGTGTTTTGTTAGATTCGGGGTGGCATGCCGAGTTAACTGATATCAAATTTTTCCATATCAGCCATTTTGGACATCGGCCATTTTGAATTCTGTAGTAAAATAATGTATTTTATGAATGCATTAGTGTATCGTTATGAAACTCTGTATGGGTCACAGGCTGATTCGATTTTTTTGAAGCTTGTCAGGCCATCTGATCATTCTGATTGGCTGTTCAGCTACTGCCACCTGCTGGTACGGAAAGGCGTTTCTTCTTACGCAGGCGCAGAACAGACGTGCTACTTGGCCGTCGGGTGTCGAGCGTCGGTTTGGTGTGTCAGGGCAACTTTGCACCCAGACACTGCCGACGTGAACCAACCCCGCGTCGGCTTGGTGTGTTCCGGGCCTTAGATTGCTGAATCCTTGCCAAGTGCAACGATACCAAACACATTTTGTAATTTTATACATTTCTTTACTATTTTTAATCAATTTAATGTGTCCATGCTAAATAAAAGTATTAATTTATTTTAAAAAATATGTAATATTTAATTTGTTACAGTCTGTGGTAATTGACCATACACAACTAGAGTTTAAGTTCTGTTAAAATGTAATAATCAGTGTGGATTGTACTGTTTGTAAACATTGATCAACTCTTTCTTTCAGCTCCGGGTGTCTCTGGGTATGTACGCCCCCCTCTCCCAAACGTGACCCTTCCACACCCAGACACATCTGGATCATTTCTTATTAAGTCCATCTGCAACCTTTGACCTCTGAACTCAGAAGGCTGTTCACCTAGGACAGATCTCCCTGGCTGCTTTGCTGGGAGACCCCTAGCGAGGGCCACGGGCAGTAGAGGTGAATCCGACCTGACTGAGAGACTGTGCGTGTGTGTGTTTAACTTCTCCTGTGATTCTTACACACACACTTCCTTCTTGTAAAGTCAACAGCCATCATCTAGACTTCACTAGACTGGGATAAACAATTCAACAAAAGCAGTAACATTCCTAGGTCTTAAACTAGATATTGTTGAATCATTTTATACATTGTGACATATCAGACCTTTGTTGGATTAGTTCAATTGAATGTCCCCTTTTTGATTTTGTTTCAAAGTTACCAAAAATGACCATATGATTGGTCCATGCATGTTAGCTGGTCTATTA
The DNA here is from genome assembly GCA_037101425.1 of Elopichthys bambusa. Taxonomy (NCBI): domain Eukaryota; kingdom Metazoa; phylum Chordata; class Actinopteri; order Cypriniformes; family Xenocyprididae; genus Elopichthys; species Elopichthys bambusa. Next base: position 25,986,397 of record CM074444.1, on the reverse strand, counting down.
GCACAGGCTGCATTTTTACCTGCTTACAAATGAGTATTTCTATAACCATTTAGAGCCAAATATTGGTCTTCTGTAAGAAAGTAAAGCTCATTAAACCCTTTATGCACTCTGTTGCATTGGCCATGCCTTTAAAGAGCTCTGAAAGCACAAAGAAGGTGAGGCGGGAAAAGATCTTGTAATACACTATCTGGCGCATATCAGATGTTTACCCTGCCCTGGCTTGGGTTGGAGGTTATCATCTAAACTTAACCTCACTAGTCATTTGCACGGGCTGCTAATGGCTAAATCATTTATTGAAATTTAGGACAACAACTCAGTCCGGGGTTTAACATTTCTTTAAAAGTGTATTGTCCAGAAATGTACAAAAATCAATCATTAAATTGAAGCTTTTGGAGTCTGTATGGGTGAATCTCTCAAAAACTCAAGAACATGTTTGTCATATTTCACCCTGAAGCCAAAAGAAAAAACGATAAATTTTGTTTTCTAAAGAAAATAAAGGTTACTTTAAGGCAATTAAGATTTTTGGAATTTTGGTTTAATTACTCTAATGTAAAAAAAAATATTATTAAATTATAAAATAAATTATGCTGATTTTAAACCTGAAAAAAGATTTTTATTACTGGATTATAGTAATGTGAATATATATATTTTTTTTTTAATGCTTAATTTTCAGATAAAAATGTCACAATGCCTAAAAACAAAAAACATAATAGCAAAATCTAATTTCTTATTTTTTTTCCTTGTGATTTTTGGGGTGAAACTGCACCCAGACATTTCTTTGTGAGATTCAGCCCTTCTACTGTTCTGTCGTGTAAAAACTTAAACAAGGTATATTGTTAGACCGCAACATAATTCATCTTACACTTGAGCTATTGTACATATTTTGGGTTTGCTGTTTGCTCTGGTTACCCATGACAGGGAGATCTAGAGGTGATGACCGGCACGGTGCCCCGCTCCCTCAGTAACATTATCATTATGCACCATAGACAGACCTGTTTTGATCTGTGTTTTAAAAACTGTCTGTGATATGTTTTTTTTTTTTTTTCGTTCTTTTTTTTTTTTTCCTCTGCAAGTGCACTTTCTTTGACTGTTTATATACTGTACCTATAGAATTGTAAAATTTATAGTAATTTAATGATATTAAATGAGAGAATATTGTTTGAGGAGTGATCATTCCTTACTAAAGAACAACTGAGGCAAGTCTGGCACCATTTCAGCAGGAAGTGGTCACCTTGCTGCGGACAAGAACATGCTGTTAGTCGTAAATGTGGGGTGGGTCATCGCCACATGTCTTCTAGTACAAGCACAGCCTTAACTGACTAACCACATGATTGTTCTACATGATTCAAGAGGCGCGTTTGATCATGCTCTTTAAAATGCACTTATACTGTTACGTCCATTTTTTTTAAATTTTGGTCGACTGTGATCACTTGGGAAGTTTATGCCCTTACAATGGAAGTCACTGAAGCAAAGTCAAAAGCATGTCATTGATGCTGTCCATTGAGCTCAACGTATTTAACCTGGAATATTCCTTTTAATATGGCGCCGATATTAGTGAGTTCCAAACTGTTTCCTTAAATTTGCATGCTTTGTATGGTCCCATTGAAATGTAGTACATGGTGTTAAGCAGAGGCGATCACAATTACTCACCAAAATTCTGCGGGCAAAATCCAGCGTTTGCAATTGGAATCCATGTGATCTGGAGTTTCATGTATGGGCGGAAAAGTTCCTTGCACAGATTTCGCTCTTGTTCAAGCTTGCTGCTTGGTTTGAAAGTGACTTCTGTGTGAGATGTGCTTCAAAAATTGCTAGTTTCGCATTATTTTGCATATTCACATTTATTATTTTTCACACAAGTCAAAAACCACCTCAAGCTAACTTTTTTGCGACTTGAGGGGTTTTATTTTAAATGTTGCATTTCCATCACTCGTTTGTGATACGATACTTCAAATGCGCATAAAAAAGGGATGAAAATGCTCAAATCGATCACGCAAATTTTTAACTGAAATATTTTTGACCAAATTGAACAACAGATTCTGCATTGCAAACTTTTTCACCCTCACATGAAATTCCCGATAGTGTGGATTCTTATTAAAATTACTGAATTTTGCCAGAGAAATGTCAAATAAATGTAAACGTGATTAAGGTGTGGACACATTTACTATTATACAGCAAATTTTTGCAAGCAAAATCCAGTCATTTCAATAGGAATCCACACGACAAGAAACTTTATGTCAGGGCGAAAGATTGCCCCATGCAGATTTTGCAACGGGTTCAAGTCGATCACGTGAATTCGCCTTATTGACCAACAGAACGCTGCTTGGTTTGAAAGACCTTTTTTTGTTCAAAATGTACATACTGAGTAAGTACATCATGAATCCATTTTCCAAACCGTGTTTTTGTCTTATCCTGAATCACTACGTTACACCTATAATAAGAGTTTTTATTCGGACTATTTTAGACCGGTTGGGTCGGCACCGCTGCGGAATAGCACAGTACCTGCGCGACTCGTCATAGACATAAATGGAGAGAAGTAGCTCCGGCTACAATGTTCTTCCGCAAGATGCATGCAGTTGTTTATTAACCGCTAGAGCGCCAAAAGTTACGGACTGCAGCTTTAACTGCAAAGTTTTGCTAATGTGAAGCACCTTTAAGCAGCATTCTGTGGGTCAATGCGGCAATTATTGTTTGGCAAATTTTTACATGCAAAATCCAAGCATTTCAATAGGAATCCACGTAATGGAATTTTGTGTAGGGGCGTTAGATTTCCCCATGCTCAAATTGATCATGTGAATTCACCTTGTTGAACAACAGAACGCTGCTTGGTTTGAACGTGACTTTTCAACATTTTCAAATCGATCACGCCAATTTGCTGCGTCGGCCGACAGATAGCGGCTCGGTTTGAAAGACAATGGATCTATTTTTAACTGCAAAATTTAAGCATCTTTCTGTTGGTCAATGCAGCAAATTTGTTTGACCAAATTGTATGAGCAAAATCTGTGTGGCAAACTTTTTCGCCCTCACATGACACTCCCGATAGTGCGGATTCCTATTAAAATGACAGGATTTGGGCAGATAAATTTTGCCAAGCAAAAACCAGTCATTTCAATTTAGTTTCCCTGTGCAGATTTTGCAACAGGTTCAAGTCCATGTGAATTCATCTTATCGACCAACAGAAAGCTGGTTTAAAAGTGACTTTTGTTCGAGCTGTGCTTCATACATCACTAGACAAAGGACCTTTTTGCCCGCAAAATTTCGCTGATGTGATGCGCCTGTAGAACAGCACTGTCTGAGCCAGATAATATTCAATGGCTTATATAGTGGAATTTGGTAGCATTTCATAACCAAATATCATTATGGAGTGCATTTGAAAAGTAGTTCAAAAAAGTACTGCATACCAGTTGTTGCTTAGTAACCAGTGTGATTTGTTCATTCATAAATACTGTATATCTGGATCATCTATGCTGTAAATAAGATTGAATTTGTCTATCAGAGTGTTTGGGGGGGAGGGGTGCTTGTTGCGTTTAAAGATTAAGATTATAATTAAAGTCTGCTTGTTTTTGTTTTTTTTCTGTTGTCTGTTTTGTGTGGCAGTGTGTGACAACGAGCAAGTTGCTGTTTGCATTTTTGTTCAACAAATGCTCTTTATTCAAAATGATCTCTATTTCTAAGGTGACATGGATAAAATGTGAGATTCATAGGGAAAGAGGTGGTGATTTCATTTGAATTCATACAGTGTGATTCATACCACCACTAAACCTAATCGTCAGTAATGTGTAAGCAGATTATATGAATGAGATTGTACAAATTCATAAGAATTCATTTCGAATAGTTACGAATTGCCTTAAGTGTGCACTTTTAAAAGAATCGGTTCTATATAGAACCTTAAATAGTTATTTCAGGTGTTTATATAGAACCTTTTGAGAGGTTCCCATCATGGGACCATTTTATGGACTTAGTTTCAATTTAAAGTTTTATTAAAATGAAATATAAAAATTATGAATTAGACAGCTCATAAACATACTTTATCACTGAAAAAAAATCTGAAATAATTGTGAACTGTGAATCATTTAACACATCCTTGTGTAGAACCTTTTTGGAATAAAAGGTTCTTTGAGAATTGCTAGAGTTCTATATAGAACCTTCTTTTCTAAGAGTGTGTTGAATACTGTAGTTCAACAAAATCTGGTTGAGAGCATAAAAGTCTGGTCTGCAATCTACTTCATCTACTATATTTTTGAGAAAATGTTCGAGTAAGCTGAAAAATGACATTCTTTCACAATAAAAATAAATAAATATATATATAACTTTTATGACATTAATTTTTTCTTGAGCTCCCCAATATTAAATGTAATAAATCAGTATAATATTTTATATATATATATATATATATAATGTTAACATTATTTATTCCTAAGGTGCATTTGTTTCCTGATCTTGTGCATAAATCTTCCATTATAGAAATCTCACACAACTAAAGTAAACACTTAAAGGGTTAGTTCACCCAAAAATGAAAATTTTGTCATTTATTACTCACCCTCATGCCGTTCCACACCAGTAAGGCCTTCGTTAAACTTCGGAACACAAATTAAGATATTTTTGTTGAAATCCGACGGCTCAGTGAGGCCTGCATAGCCAGCAATGACATTTCCTCTCTCAAGATCCAATAATGTACTAAAAACATATTTAAATCAGTTCATGTGAGTACAGTGGTTCAGTATTAATATTATAAAACGACAAAAATATTTTTGGTGCGCCAAAAAAACAAACAAAATAATGACTTATTTAGCTTCACACTGCTTCATGAAGCTACGGAACATTATGAATCAGCGGTTCGGAGCGCCAAAGTCACGTGATTTCAGCGGTTTGACACGCGATCCGAATCATGATTCGACACGCTGATTCATAACGCTCCGAAGCTTCATGACGCAGTGTTTTGAAATCGGCCATCACTATATAAGTCGTTATTTTGGCGCACCAAAAATATTCTCGTCGCATTATAATATTAATATTGAACCACTGCACTCAAATGAACTGATTTAAATATGTTTTTAGTACATTATTGGATCTTGAGAGAGGAAATGTCATTGCTGGCTATGCAGGCCTCACTGAGCCATCGGATTTCATCAAAAATATCTTAATTTGTGTCCTGAAGATGAATGAAGGTCTTACGGGTGTGTGACGGCATGAGGGTGAGTAATGACATTATTTTCATTTTTGGGTAAACTAACCCTTTTAACTGCATTAAATATCAAAACACTAAGTTAACACATTATTTAAAATGTATCATTGTTTTCAATCTTACAAACCACCTGTATTTTATGGAGACATTTAAAAATGATTAAGGAATAAGTTATCAATTTAATAATTCGAACAAAATGCATTATTTTAATACAAATTACATATAAATTAAAATGAATACAAGTATATTAATCATTAGCCTACGTATTTTATAATTATAGTATTATTCATCATTTACATTATAATTATATACATGATTTTATATGAATTTAATTTATATTCTAGTTTTTTTTGTTTTTTAATGGAATTGCTCTGCTTTTCTTTGCCCATCTCACTGAAAATAAATTTGGTAAAACAATTTGCTTCCATTTGCTAATATCTTTAAATGATTATTTATTGTATTGTATCTATATTACTGGCACATATTCATAAATTAACTGAGTGGTCAGAGGCAGAAATAAATCTTGACACCGGTAACTGTCATGACCTCGTCAAATATTTGCATAATCGTCAGTATCCGATAGATGGCAGTATAGTACATGAGGAAAAAAGTCAGTCATTGCTCGGAAACTCACTACATGTAATACACATCTATTTAAAATAGTTTTAAGTTGCTTTATTTCACCTTCATGGATATATACACTGACAGAAACACATATACATGACAGTAACACCACTTCTATCAGCTTTTCACTCTGCAATCTCACAGGGACAAATAGGCAGATCTAGAATACTTTGGACTAAGGCAGAAGGGACAATAAAAGAAAGACAATATAAAACACACGTACAAAATAAAGACGATTCTCAAACTGCAATGGAACGTTTCAAGGCTGGGCAGTTACCGTAGAGCTCTTGGCGCGAGGGACCAGCACCACAAAAGGGGAAATTAAAAGTAAGACCATCTTTTGTCATTTCCCCAGAGTTCCATTCTTCCATCCAGCCTTGTTCTCTAAACCGCTCTCTAATCGCTGGCTCCAGTTCCCACAAAGCAATGCAATGCAATTACAAAGAGCAGCAACTGAGACTTTAGATGCTTGGAATGATGGGTTAGTTCATACAATTACACTTAAAATAGATGCATTTATAATGTATATATGTACACAATACAAACAACCTTCACAGATTTTGATTTGACATACTGAACATTAATGTTTGGAGAGGTTTGTTTGATAAAATCAAGTTTTATCACTGCTATAAAGTAGTGCAGCCCATTATTTTCCAATTATAGAAGCGACGGCAGTTTTTGGCCAACGTGATTATGTGTGTTAGTGTTAATGAACAGGCTTGAAGAGGTTGCCGGTCGGACACACTGAAGTCTTCTGTGCTATAAAATTGCTGAAGTATTCAATTCTGACTATGCCAAAGAATAATTAGGTCAATAACCAGGGAGGTTTTTACGAATGCATAGCTGCTTTAAAAATTATGATTAAGTTATAGAACAGAACGGCAACATCCTTCATCGTGGATGTGAGATTTAAAGAAATGGTGAAATGTTTGTGGATGTATTTGAGCTAGACGACACCCATATGTACAAATAATATGGCTTGGCTGCAGCTGGGGTGGGCAGAGCCTGCTGCAATGGTGCTTGATTGAGTGACAGGTTGGACACCAGTAGGCTCTTTACTCCAGAGACTGCAGCATGAGCAGCTGCTTCAGCACCTTCGTCTGGCTCGTCTCTCTGATCTCTCCTGCCAGAAACATCTCGTCCACCACCGTATAGACCTGAAACACAACAGCAGCAGTCTTATTAAAAAAATTTAACTAACACTCTAGGCCGTGTGTTCACCAAAGCATTTTTTCCGAGGCTAGCATATTTTTCCAGCGCCGCGTTTTTAAAACGCCAGGAGCGCAACGAGGTGCTGAGCGTCTTTTTTTTTTTTTTTTTACCGGTCACCGAGAGTTGAAGAATGTTCAAATTTGGGTAAAACGCAGTGCTCATCACGGTCACTTTGTACACAGGCATCCAATTACAGTGGAGGAGGGGCAGGACAAATACAACACTGACCAACTGCATCATTCTGCTTGTACAACAAATGACAAGCATAACAGAACAAAATAATTTAAAGCAAGAGCTAGAGCAAATACTTTGCATTGTATCAACATTTTTTATATAGAAACAGTACAGAAACAAATGATGTGTAATGAGATACTAGTAGCCTAAGGGGCCGTTCACACAGAAAGCGTTTTTCTATTCCAATGCTACTTTTCCATTGTTTTTCTATGTAAACGTGCTAGACGGACATGCAAAACCGCGCTCGCTTCTTGCGTCTTTTGCAGCGTCTCGCATGTGACATGCCGTTCTAAAAACGCGGCGCTCTAGTTAAAATCAGTTTAAAAAAACTTGTCTCGAGATCTTGCGATTTTTCCCATTCCGCTGCCCGCATCTCACGTTTTTCAAAGCACGACATAACGGTCATGCGCATTCTAGCGCGTTTACATAGGAAAACAATGGAAAAGTAGCACTGGAATAGAAAAACGCGTTCTGTGTGAACAGCCCATTGGGGGCGCATTTTTCTATTCCAATGCTACTTTTCGCTGTGTTTTTAAGACGCCATGTCAACTTTTACACGCAGCGACGCTCATCAATATGAGTTACAAAACAGTGGACCAATCAGAAGAACTCGGAGGTGGGGCAAGCGTTGCGTTTACAGTTTGCTTCTGTTTACAGTTGCAAGTTGGCTTGGCCACTTTATTTGTTCATTATTGCCGTTATTCCATCATGTCTCAAAAGTGTCTTGAGACCCTCGTGTTCTGTGCTGCGCTTTTTTAAAAACCGTTTTTAGATGCAAAGACACGTTCTGTGTGAACGAGCCCTAGGAGTTTCCATATCATAGCAAGCAAGGCGTCTCAACTGAAGAAAAAAAACCAAAAAAAAAAAAACCGCTGCGCTGCCAAAGCGCTCTCAAGCGCCCACAGCTACGCGTTTTCAGCAGAGCGCCTAGTGTTTTCAGCTGTCTAAAAACGCTTTGGTGGACACATGGCCTCTAAATTATTTATATAATCAAAACTTTGTTGAAAAACCTGTTGTACACAGTCTACTACACACCTTCCGTCATCTGATTGATAGGTTATACTTCTTAGCAAGTAAAAGGGCTTTTCTTTTCTAATTCTAATAACGTTCCCCTTCAGGTAATGGTTCATGTGTCTTTTCGCTGTGAAATCTTTGCTGATTTTTATTAGGTAAACATAAGAATAACTTTTATATTATTAGTAATATTTCAAAACCCTAACACTTGTAACACCCGTACTTGATTATCCATACTTCATTTTTAGTAAAATTATTGGAAAAATGTGAGTATCAAATATGATACATCAGGCTTTTGAGGAACATTTATTTGTGTTTATCTCTTAAATCATCATTTTATTGCATTGCATGATATGTTTTGCCGCTACAATTAAAACTACAGAGCTTTGAGCATGAAAACCATTTTACTAAGGGGCCGTTTACACAATGCCACTCTCAATTTTGGCCGTTCATTTACGTGACAATGGCGTTTTAGGGGCCTGAAAAAACTGTTGAAAACGGGTTTCAAAGTTTTTGAAAAAGGTGAAAATGGTGATGTCATGCGTATGTGTATGACGTGTTCAGTCTATAGGTTTCTTTACAAAATGTCATCGCCAACTACTAGCCTGGCATGAATAACATAGCGAGCGTTGTTGTGGAAACTTACCCCAAGACAAATTATTGGGAGCTATAGAGTGACAACTGAAGTATTTTTAAATAATGTTATAAAAAAAGATTTCATTGATCTCATTTCATCTCATTTACATTACAAGCAAATCAGAATGAATTCCATCTTACTTTTTGGCCATATACATATCAGCAACTGCACCAAATTTCATATTCTTGCGCAGTTTGGGCCTCTGAATAAAGGTGTTTTTTGAGCTCCATACTCTCCTATATTATACTATATGAGCCATAAAAGCCCCGACGTATCAAATATGATACTCAAAGAAAACACATTCAATACATTTTTCATTTTTAAAATAGTTAGAAATATAATTATTATTTCATGTCAGGTTTTACATGGTTAAAAAGAAAAAAATCTCATGAGCATTGGTGTGGGCCAAACTGTTCATGCAGTGGGTGAAATTAAAAATACATCAGATAATTAGCTCAGCAGAAATCAAATGCAATTATCCAAGGCAACTTTTTTTTTTATTATTACTTCTACTCATTCTGAATGGATGTGGATGTTCTTAATTGTAAGACTCTTGTAATTACACATCAAATAACTGTTGCCATGGAGCTGCATTGCTGCTGAAACAGAGCTAATTACATATTTTTCTCATACTGCTTTGGATGTTTTTCTGTCATTGAAGCTTCTCTAAATGTTCCTCTTAAAGAAACACTTCATGGATAGATGTAACCAGGCATTTACCTTAACAATAAGGCCTCTGATTGGTTAAGGCAAGTTATGCTGCATCACATCAAACAAATGTTTTTGAAAGAAATTAATACTTTTATTCACCAAGGGCGCATTAAATTGATCAAAAGTGACAGTAAAGACATTATATAAATGTGTCATATGTCATGATCTATAAAAGTGTCATGATTTCCACAAAAATATTAAGCAGCAACAGTTTTCAACATTGATAATCATAAATGTTTCTTGAGCAGCAAATCAGCATATTAGAATGATTTCTGAAGGATCATGTGACACTGAAGACTGGATAATGATGCTGAAAATTCAGCTTTGATCACAGGAATAAATTACATTTTAAAACGGTAAACATTTCTTTTAAATTGTAATAATATTTCACATTATTTCTATTTTTGCTTAAGTAAATGCAGCCTTGGTAAGCATAAGAGACTTTAAAAAAAACATTAAAAAAAAAAAGTAGTGTATAACAATATATATTTTAGATGCATTGTTTACAATGTTTATTTATTTTTTCTTCATTTTTAGCTATAGTAATGTAGTATTAGTATATTAGTTTAGTCCTAATATACACTTACCTTGTAGAAATTGAAGACCAGGTCTAATTCGCACACATTGTGGAAATACTCATTCAAAACCTGTGGAGGAAGAGAAATACAGATCAGTTCCAAACCATTCATGGTGGCATCTCGTTTTCGTTTCAAAACGCTCTCAGTCCACACTAGCGTTTTCAAGCAAATTCCAAAAGTTTCTCATCCACACTGAAACGTCAGAAAACGCTAAATTCACCTCAGTGTGTATGCGTAAAACCTCAAAAGCTCACTGAGAGGATACAGACATAAAGTTCTCATGCTATTTTTCTGGCAGGATTTTTTTTTTTTTTCTTTTTAGCAAAATATCTCCCCATTCACCGATACATCCAGGTCACACTCAGTCACCAATTATTTGTTCGGTCTAAAATGCAACTGCTCGTTTTAATGGGGAGGAGAGAGTGAGCAAGAGGGAGAATTGAAGAAATACTGTAGAAAGAGAGATGGCTGAGAGACATTACTAAAGAGTCAGAGGTCAGTGGAATATCAGTAGAAAAAGAAAGGTTATGATCAGGCAAGAGCTTTAGGACTCGTGTTAATATTAGAAAAGCTTTCTAGGGCTGGAGAGACCGAAGTGGGAAGGCCTGAAAACGGACGCAGAGGTTAATTTGAGTTCTCCATATGTGAGTAACATTAGTTTTGCCGTTTCACAGAACCAAGATACGCTGTTGTTTTGAGTGTCGATGAACAACGAACTCTTGCCTGTATTTACTCTTGTATACTGTATATTCATTATTTGTTCTTCCTTGTCGTTCGTTTGCTTTATTTTTCATGAAACATTAATTTGCTTCGCTTTAGCAATGATAAAATGACATCCACCCTTGCATTGCGTGTTTGTTTTAGGGGTGGAGCAATGAAGGGAGGGGTGTGTTTGTTTGTTTGGGTTGATTTGAGATATCACTTACTGCACCTTTAATCACATCAGTCTATTGTTCACCTCAATAAGTAGCAGCAAAACCAGTGCAGAGTAGCTGTTGACTGTTTTCGGTTGATGACCCAGGCGTTTGTTTGTTCTTAATCCAGTGTTATTCAGCAAAGTAGGCTGGTTTGGGCAGAAATGAAGTGGGGATATGTTGGGGGAGTTGTTTACAGTGAGGGTCAGAGGAAGTCCTAGAATTCCATGTCACAATGTTCTTGAACTCCTGGCCACTGGTTTCCCTCACGGACACATTCCATTTGTCTCCCAGATATGGAAAATTACACCCACAGAAGTGCTGCTCCAGCGCTTCTTTATTTACCTGGTGAGAGGTCTCGCTAAAGCTCATTTTATAATTATTTGTGTTACATTAAATCATATTCAGATTGGAAATGTTTACGGTAAGGGTTAATGGATAGACTTACAATATATTCAATATTATTTTGTTGACTATATAAAATTAGATAATGATTTTAATGTGCTTTTTAAAAGGTGCAGTATGTAATATTGACAGCTAGTGGTTGAAATGTGTACTGCAGACCAAATTCAAAATATTGAAAATATCCTCCCACGGACCGTTGGCTGAACATCTGATGCATATGGCACACTTAACTTAAAACACTTCAGGAGTATCAAAGTCGTCACCTGGTTGGTTGAATTCTACAGGATGTCTGGGAGACGTGTGTGTCGCTTTCTTTAACGGTCCGCCTGGAAACGAATGCCGTGACGCCAAACCCCGTCGTGGAAGAAGAACGTCGTCATGTTTACAACTGTGACGATGACCGCTTACCAGGATCAACAAAATGCTGGATTTTTTAAAAGTTTGCGGTCCCATTGTTGCAACAAAGTTGCACAACGTTCTTGAATGAATAATTTATTAGATGCACGTTGGTCTGTTATTGTAGGGACATAGACTTTTTCACACCCTTAAACATGACGCAGAACAAACAAACTGTGATTGGTTGCGTTACATGTCAGTCAAACGTCCTTTTGGGCGGTCCTTGTCTAATGAAAGCTGCGATAGAGTCTAGACCTTCTGCCGTCAGTCTTAAGGTCTGGCTACGCGAGACTACATGGCTACAAAACCGCCAAACTGGCAACCCGGGGTGTCGAAATACTACTGGGTAAATTGGCAGTGAGTGGGATCGCACAAAAACAGACATTCCGACACAGAACGCACACTTCCCTGCTTAACATTTTAAAAGCTTTATAAAAAATAATTCCACTTCTGTATTTATAATGTATTTGGGCACATAGCAAAAAAATTATTCTCCCATGTTTCCAAATAGTAAAAAGAAAAAAAAAAACTGAAAAACATGCTTGATTAGTTTTAACTCAATTAATTGTTCTGCTTGTTATTAAACAACTGTGGCTGTTTGGTCAAAATGATGGTTCTTCTGATTTGGGGGTTAAATTACCCTTAAAGCCATTTCAGACCAAAAATGTTTATAAACATCAATTTTTTTTTTTTAGCTATATCGCCTTGAATTAAGTATTTCTTTTAAAGACTAGAAGCATGATTATATTGGTATTTGTGGAAGAACAAGCAGGCAATCACTTTTAAACATTAATGAAAAGCACATTTATCATGCTGCACTTAAGAACCTTCATTAAAGTTAATCTCCTGACATTTTAAAGCTAGAAACCTGAACTTCCTGCATATCTCATTTTTATTTATGCTTCATAAAAGTGCATATAAGAGAGATTTTTAATTATGGATTCTGTGCAGCATAATCAATTTAATGTGTGCTGATTACAGCATTTAGCTGCTCGATTGAGCGCATAACACATAGATAATGATTTTATATTTTATTTAGTTGGGAGCTGAAAAGGATCAGTGTATACAGCAGTGGCCCAAAACATTTTTTAAGGAGATTTGTTTTTAATGATCCTACAAGTTTGATTAAACCATCAAAATATAAGGAAAATATTTTATATTTTCAAAATATTTTAAATATGAGGGAAGAACAAGAGACTAAACTTGGTTAAGGTGTTTAAAATTATTTGGCAAAAAAAAAAAAAAGGCAAACTACAGCTACAGGCTTTATTTTACTAAACCAAAAAGTTCACAGGATTATGCAGACTACAACATAATCAGTTATTAATATTTTGTTGGTTCTCTCTTGTTTTTGCATTTCTTTGCATGACAGCCTGGCCAAAAAATGATGTCCACACAATTTGGCATGTCTCATGGCGTTATCACAAATAAAACAATCGACTCCAAGCACAACTATGCAATATGCTTACAAAATCTTTAATAATGTTTGAATAAAGCAGGCAGATGTCAATTTTCCTAGGCCGGACATTACTTTTGGCCACTACTGTATATATATATATATATATGTTTATTTGTTTTTACAGTTAAAATTAGCTTCAGTATGATTTACCTCAACAAAGTTGTGAATAGCTTCCAGGTAAGCCAGGTTATTGTCTGTCACATCCACACAGATGCAGAAGTACAGGCCAGCGTACCGCCTGTAAATGATCTTGAAGTTTCTGAACTGCAGAGGAAAAACAATATATAACATCTAAGGCCAATATATAAACACCTTTTGACCAATCCTGGCTAAAATCATGTGTGATTTTTTAAAATTTTTTTCATTTTTGAAACTGAATACTTTTAGATAGACTTTTAGCCCCCCAAAAATGATGATTCTCTTGTGAGGAACTTCCTTACTAAAGCATAAAGGCAACTATAACTAATATATATATACACACACACACAAACACACAAATGTAGAAACCTAGTAAGCATGATATTATAAAGACATGTTATTTGCTAGCTAAATCAAATAATTCGCTTTTATACTGCCATTTTACCAAATCCAAAATTAAAGAAATATTAACTAGAAAATATATTTCTACCTGAAGAGAAACATTTTACTTAAAATTTATTTTTACAGATCTTTTCACAATAAATATTGTCTCAAAGTCAGAAAACCCCTGGATTAGATCACCGTTCCTTATGCAACACTAATTATTTAACTGTGATGGACAGTAACTCGTCCCTGAACCACAACTAGTGTAAAACGTTAAAAGTAACTTAAGTGTTGTACCTCTACAAAGTTGGTGTGTTTGGCATCACGGACTGTTACTACGGCGTGAACCTCTTCAATCAGCTTCTGCTTCTCATCATCATCAAACTGCATGTACCACTTGGCCAGCCTGGTCTTCCCTGCTCGATTCTGGATGAGGATGAAGCGGATCTGCAGAGGAAGAACAGGAGAAAAGTTTAGACCTAATTCTCACAAATCATTCAAGTCATGTCATTAACCTGACATAATGCTTGTTAGCATGTTTGTAGGCATAATGACAGTGCATTTAAGCATTTTAATGGCTCAAGATGCATAAGCCGCCATTATAAACGTATAAAGCATTATATTATTTATATGAGAAGACAGTATTCATATATACTAGACAGGTTATACATAGTTTGCATCTAGGCATAAGCATTTAGCTTCATTCATTTAACGTTATTATTCCTATTCTGACTCGGATTAGAGTAATGAAAGGCTGACTATTTTTTTCTCTTTGATATTATAGTCAATACATTATGTCTATATAATATGATTTATGACCTTGGTCGTGTTGTTATAATCGACATATATAACGTTACTAGCATGCTAGCCGAAAAGAACAAACACTCAAACTACCCAACAAAACGATCCGAACACGCAAAAATAGGCATCTGCACTTACCATTTTGCTCTGTATTTATCGTTTAAGGTGGCCTGAGTTATTTTAATCAATGTTTAATTGATTTAATTACGAAATAAAGCAACCGCGGCTTGGGTTAGGTTCTGTAGCCGCCCGCTATCTTCACCGGACAGGATGCGAGAAGGGGCCGTTGTTGCTAGGAATGATGGGTAATGTAGTTTTGTCAGTTAGCTGTAAACATACATCGATATCAAGAGAATGCGCCTTTCCATACTACAATTACAATCGTACACCGCGGTTAAACTGTCGATGATAGCACATGACTTAAAGGTAACATTAAAGCATTATAGATGTTTGATATGACTTTTGCTTTGGGATTAGTTATTAAATAGAGCCCAGGTCGCTTGTGAATAATAATAGCGTTAAATAATATTAATGACAGCTTTTATGAACATTATTCCAGGGGGTTTCAACGTTTACAGAACCTAAATAGCTCGACTTTTCTTTTTAAAAACTATATACCTATGGCTATTATTAATGTAGACTACCACATTTTGACATTTTTCAAATATTTCTGTTCTTTACTATTATTATCATGCTAAGTTATTATACATCTATTCACGGACCTCCACAGGGTTTCCTATATTGACCTATTCTGTAAGCCAAATATTCTGTAATATGTACTCATTTTTGATAAAGATAATAGACTAAAGAATAAGAAATGTTCATGTGAAATAAAAGAAAATGTTCCAGAAAAACATTCAAAATTTCTTTTTCATCTGTCAGACCATATTGATGGATTTAGTAAACATGATAGATAGATAGATAGATAGATAGATAGATAGATAGATAGATAGATAGATAGCAGAGGTGTAAAGAATACCTGAAAACCATACTTGAGTAAAAGTACAGATACCTTGCAAGTCACCAATTCCAATACGACTTGAGTAGAAGTCTTAAAGTATCTGATTTTAACAGTACTTTAGTATTTTACTGAATGTAGGCTCAAAGATGCATTAGTCCTCGACACCTAAGAGACATGCCATTGAAAATAAGAAACAATTGATTTGTAAGATGAGAAACTAATTACATTTACTCAAATACTTTACACCACTGATAGATAGATAGATAGATAGATAGATAGATAGATAGATAGATAGATAGATAGATAGATAGATAGATAGTGTTAATGACAAATTATGTCCCAAATTGATTCAATTTTTTTAATGCAGTTAAAAAATAAATGTAAAAAACATTTCTCATTCCTCGACTGGCTTTTAACATTTACTTTTTTTGTGAGTCTCATTTCATGAAAAACAATAGCATCTGGACAATGGCTCCAGAGTTCAGTCTGAAGTCTCATTACTCATTTCTTGCCATATTTTCTGGATACATCTTTAAAAATGGAGGCTCATTTCTGCGTTACATCACCACACTTGTGTTGTGTGCTTCAGCTTGTTAAGGATAGTAAGTTTGTCTACTACAGAACATTGTCCAGAGAACTTGGACAGGGTCTCTGCACATATTCAGAGGGGGGTTGGGGCTCTGACTGCTAAGAGATTGCACAACTGTGAGAGAGAAGAATGTGTTGGCCCTTGGGACTTAGAAATATTTCAGCTGCAGTCTAGAGGTGGGAGCAGAGACCTTTCACAGTTTCTTCACTTCAGCAAAAGCAGTTTGTTGTGAAAGGCTGCGGTTTTTACTAATGAACTGTGTCATGATAAATACCATTATGAATAACTGCAAATAACTGGATTTAGCTTCTGTTTCTGTCATTTTAGTTTTGTAGGCCTATTTATAGATAAACAACAGAAAGCATGTGAGCTCTTTTTATTTAACTTTTACCCCAAGTGACTCACTGATTGGGCTCACATAATCAATAATATGAATAATTATGGTGAGATGGAAAGAACTGAACTGAACAGAAACCTTTGAAGAGCTAAAGCTGAAGGCAATTACTAGGCTAGCAGAATATATATATATATATATATATATATATATATATATATATATATATATATATATATATATATATATATATATCACCCTGACAATAAAGTTAAAAACATTTTACTTAAAGGCTGCACAATATTTGAATAGGCCTAATTCAGAATAACTTTGGGCTACAGGGAGGATTATGAGAAATTATTGTTTATATGGTCAAGCACTAATCAAAAATGCATCAGAAAGGTGGTTGATACACTTTTTATATTGCAGTGAATAATTCTTAGAGTAGATTTATTGCCCTGCCTTTGGGGTAAGTTGTCACAACGGAGCATGTCATTAAACAGAATATTATTGGCTTTTCATTAAAGTCCCCCTGTGGTGAAAATCAAGTTTTTAATGTTGTCTGTGTGGTGTTTTTTAATATGCTTTAAGACAAACCATGTGCAAATTCATCAGTCAACACCATTGCTGAGTATTTTCTCCTTAAAACTGCAGTAAACCAAAGACAGTCTCAAAAATGCGGGTTGAAATCGCTGGTGTTTCTGATGTCACAAACTACCTTGTAACCAATAACGTCAATGTGTGATTGTCAACAAGTGGATCTCTGAACTGGTGTGAGTGGAGGCAGGGCTAATTTGCATATTCATAGAACCGCATATACTAAATAAGGCAAGGGTGTAGAATTACTTTTAAGCTATTTTAAGGCATCAAGAAAGATGCCTTTTTAGATTTTGGTGATCAAAGATGAGTTTTAAGGGATAAAATGATTGACTACAGGGGACTTTAAATTTTAAACAGTATTTAGTGTAAGAACACATGTGACAACCAGTGTTATTTCAGTATTATTTATGTACTATTATAGTTTTTATTAAATTTATTTTTTAATATCTAATATTATTATTTGCTTTTATTTTTATATTTGCAGATTTCATTTTATTTTTAGTTAGTCATTTTTTAGTAATTTTGTTATGTGTTTTTGTTACTTTTATCAGATTTTATTCTCCTTTTAAAAATGTTTCTATTTAGGTTTAATTTATTTTCAAGTTTTAAGGTTTGTTGTTCATCTAATATTTATATTTTACTTTATATAAGCTTTATTTCAATTAACAAAAATGTTTTAAATATTTGTAATTCTAGTTGATAATAATATATAGATAATAGTTCTAGTCAATAATAACCTTGGTGACTTTTAAACTTGCTCCACTTTTATGAAAAATAACCTTTTAGTTAAAAATAGGCCTACATATTCTTGCATAAATATGTTCACTTGTTTACTCAACAGATATGACAAAAATATATTGGAATTTTAGTTTTAATCTTTTATTTATTTATATACCAACGCATAAGGGTCAAAAACAAAAAAAGGGGTTTCAAGCATCAAAACAATAAGTGTATTACAGCTTTGAATTGTTGTTGTTGTTGTTGTTTTTCAATACATCAGAATGGGTCCTGTTTAATTTGGTTTTTTTTGTTTGTTTTTTTAAGCAAAAATTAAATATCATACATTTTTACCATGATTTACAGAAGACACCCACTAAAATGTCATTCATTGTAACAATCTTGTCAGGGATATTTACAACAAAAATAATCTAGACCTATTTATGCCATATTAAAGACTAATTACTTTTACCCCAAATGCTAATTACTTGTAATTTTACATTTTTAAACTTTTAAACTGCCAAAATAAATAAATAAATAAAATAAAATTACTCAATTAAAATGCAATAAAATTTAGTATGCTCACTTATTCTTTTACATATTTTAATACATACAAGTCAGAATAAGTATGTTGTTTCAATTTTTACATGAATATAAGTGTTACAATGAATGACAATGGAACATTATTTCACTTATTTGAAACCTTCAAAGTAGACGTTTTACTCGCATTTAATGTGATTTCTATGTATATAAAATCACTTATTGATGCGGGCATCTAAAAGTCTTTGACCCATAAACAAACAAACCACATATTTGGACATTTGACTCAAAGCTTTATTTAGTTGCTGAGATTGAGCCCTTTTGACAACTCCCCCCATACTCTTTTATATAAGCCTATAAAGCGAGAAATTTTTATACTGACTAGCATATTATTTGTTTAATAATAAAAAAAAAAACAGCAGTAATATTAACACCAATCCTAATTTCACTGGACAACAGCACTTTTAAAGATGTGTGTTGGCGTTATAATAATTACTGTGTGTGTGTGTGTGTGAGAGAGAGAGAGAGAGAGAGAGAGAGAGCGCGCGCGCGCGCGCTCGCGCGCCCGCGCCCGCCCGCGTGTGTGTTCGGTAATTGTGTCCATGCGCGAGACTACAGAGGAGGGAGGAGAGACCGAGAACGGGAGAAGGGCCGCCATTATTGGGAAGCTGAAAAAACACATTAACGCACACATTCACACACGCACCGTCACTGGATTTCGCCTTTATGCTGCGAGAAGTCCTTTTTTCCGCTGGAGACCTGCGCTGTTCCTCACAGACCGCGTGTTGACGGCTGAAATGTGTGATAAACATGGACAACTCAAGATGTTTTGGACACAACAAAGGAAATTATAAGTGCTCAAAAACAACGTGGTGAACCCAAGGGAAGACACAACGATACAAAGCTGTTTTTCCCTCTCTCTCCTTCAACGCCCCCTCCTTTCCAACAAGAAACAGTGATCTGATATTCCAGTCTGGTTTTTCCTCGACTCCTTTTTTTTTTTTTGTCTTTTGTGCTGCATTTGGGAAGAGAAACACACATCAGATTGTTGAAAACTTTCAGAATACAATCAGTCATTGAAAGAAGAGATTGTGTTGCGATCGGACAGCCGCAGAAAGGAAACGCCGATGTTTATGGGACTACTGCTGGACTATTATTATTGTTATTCCTCATCTTGATGAATTTCTGAGCCGGTTTACTGCTGCTGCAGATAAAGGAGTGAAAGAGAAGAGAGAGAGGGAGGCATGCTGTGGTATGCGCCAGTCCTTTTCTTTTCCTTCATCTAGATTTCCTAATTCCAGGGGATCCTGTTAGCAAACTGGTTTGTGGCTATAAAAACTATTTTAATGGGCTGTTTTAATTTGTATAGGGGAAACTAGAGGGCTGTGTGTAGATTTGCTATTCCATTTAACTAGAACTGTGATATTGTGTGATAGATCAGGAGTTTGTTAAAACATGCTCCGATACCAGCCTTACAGCTGTCAGGCAGTATGTGACAAATGAAAGATTTCAGGGCAGTCTTTATGTTTTACATCTTTTAAAATCATTTCTTGTAAATTTAAGATCCACGCTGGGTTATGATAAGAAGCCAAAAACATAATCGTTGCTGGTTTTTGTGTAAATGAAGAAATGTCTGAATGACGTTTGGCTTTCAGATCTGATACACTGACCGTGTTTACATTGATTTTATGATATCAGAGTTTGGTCATATTCCGATTTTGTAAGACTCACATGAACATTAGAATGAATATCTGGATTAAGCCAAAATTCCGGTTATTCGGTCACAAAACGCCCTATCCAACATAAATGTATAAATTATTTAATTTCTTACATGCCCACAAAAAGATAATTTCAGGTGATTATTAGCTTGCTATTGAAGAAACAGGAGGAGGAGGCTTTTTTATGATTAAAACATGCTGATGTATATTTTGCAATTGGAAATATACATTTTGTTAAGTTTCGTTATTGTTAAGTAGAATTGTTATCTTATCATCTACAATGATGACTAGAATAGTAAATGGTATGTCCAGTATTTCTATTTAAAGAATGCTCTTTATTTGGATTATGCAGATTACATTATAAACCCCTTTTTCTGAATAAGGCTTTACCAAAATATGGACCTTTTGTGGCATAATGCAGTATAGTTAAGTTCTCTGATTTTAATATTTTTTTTTGCGAGTGCTGGTTCTAAATGACTTTTTGTGTGTGTGTGTTAGAAAGAGAAAAGAAATATACTGTTTGTTTAGGAAGATTTAAGTTAGGTTGAATCCTCTAGTTGATGTTCCAAAAACAGCTGGTATTGACCTATACTCCCTCTAAATTCAGAACAGGCTGGGGAACTGGTAGAGGTCTGTTCCTGACCTATTGCACAGTAGTTCAGTATGACTAGGGTAGCTATATGCATATACTGAGGTTTTCATAAAAGTGTGAATCTGTTATATTAATTTGTCATATCTTGGCTGAAGTTACAGCAAAATTGAGTGAGATATAACCCCGTTAGACCCCAGATGTTAGTGTTTTGTCATAGGAACTAGCAAATTAATCAGGCAATATCCATTGCTTTGACATTATTGAGATTATTATAACAGAACTAGTCATTATTTGATATTTTGAGCTAGTAATGCTGCTACCATTCAATTGCATTACATATACTTCTTTTAATCAATTATGTTGTAACCGTTATTGGCAAGTTCAGATGTCATAATTACTATTTATTAAAGGGTTAGTTCCCCCAGAAATGAAAATTCTGTCATTAATTACTCACCCTCATGTTGTTCCACACCTGTAAGACCTTCGTTCATCTTCAGAACACAAATTAAGATATTTTTCATAAAATCTGATGGCTCAGTGAGGCCTCCATTGGCAGCAAGACAGTTAACACTTTCAGATGCCCAGAAAGCTACTAAAGACATATTTAACAGTTAATGTGACTACAGTGGTTCAACCTTAATATTATAAAGCAACGAGAATACTTTTTGTGCGCCAAAAAAACAAAATAATGACTTTATTCAACAATATCTAGTGATAGGCGATTTCAAAACACTGCTTCATGAAGCTTTACGAATCTTTTGTTTCGGATCTTCAGTGGTTCGGATCACCAAAGTCACTAAACGAGGCTTCGTTACGTCATAAGTGTTTCGAAATTTCAGTGGTTCGTGTGACTTTGGCAGTTTGATATGTGATCCGAACCACTGATTCGAAACAAAAGATTCGTAAAGCTTCGAAGCTTCATGAAGCAGTGTTTTGAAATCGCCCATCACTAGTTGAAAAGTCGTTATTTTGTTTTTTGGTACACAAAAAGTATTCTCGCCGCTTCATAACATTAAGTTTGAATCACTGTAGTCACATGAACTGTTTTAAATATGACTTTAGTAGCTTTCTGGGCATTGAAAGTGTTAATTGTCTTGCTGGCAATAGAGGCCTCACTGAGCCATCGGATTTTATCAAAAATATCTTAATTTGTGTTTCAAAGATGAACGAAGGTCTTACAGGTGTGGAACGACATGAGGGTGAGTAATTAATGATGTAATTTTCATTTTTGGGTGAGCTAACCCTTTAATAAATCAGCTACTACCCGGCTGATATATTGAACTGTCAGTACTCACGATTAACATATTTTAAGATTACTCTTTATCTAACTTGAGTAAATTCCCCACCTGGCACAGTCCAGGTTATTTGAAATATTCCAGATTGGTGTTTGTGTGCTTGATGATGACGGTGTATATTTGTTCTGCTGCTCGACTGTCACATGTGTAACAGATTAGTCTGTGACTCCTATCTGAAACCCTTTAGTGATGTGTTGCCTTCTTGCATTCAGGGGCATCATTTTTAAAACCCCTTTGACAATGAAATATCAGTTGAATCAGACTGTTATTTCTTCAGGGAAGACATGATGTAGCTTGGAAGATACACAAGAATATCAGCGAGTGCGCAAGTCAGACGGTGAGGAATTTGTTGACGATGCTTGATTGAGTAAAAATGAGTCTGTGTTCCTCATGCAGATGAAAGTCCATCAAATCAGGAATGAACGATAAGGGTTGGAATGTCTGTTTAGTCAAACTCTGGGGCCATTTCCCATTGGTATTAGCAGAAAGGCTCATTTCTCTTGTTATTCTGCTCTTTTATGAGATGTTTAAAGGAATAGTTTACTCTAAAATTGACATTCTGTCATCATTTACTCACGCTCATGTCATTCCACAATCTGTACTTTTTTCTCTGCAACACAAAAGAATATATATTTTAGCACACTTTAATGGCAGTGGCGAATTTGTGTGAAATCGTATGCTCTGTTTGCGCCTCACTGACAGGTTCAAGGGTGGACAGTCATATTTTTGTTTTAAAAAATCATACATTTTAATATGAATCACATAGTAGGGATGCACGATATATATTGGCCACCATATCGGTATCGGCTGGTATATGTTCATTTTTAATGTTATCGTTATCAGCCTGATAAGAAAATCTGGCCAATTATAATAAAGCTGATAAATAATTCCTCCAGCTAAGACACTTCATATGCGCACTGTTCACCATGATATTTTAGAATTGCTTGAAATATGATATTTAGATTTATCTGCCAGTATATCAGTTATTGGCTTTCAAATATAAAGAATTATCGGTATCGTCCAAAATGTTCATGTCGGTACATCTCGATCACATAGTGAGTGTTTTGTTTTTTTTTACTAAATCGCCACCTCATATAATAGTTACATTTTCTCATGAGTTTGGATTGGATGTTGTACAAAAAAAAATTGGTCCATACAATGAAAGCCAATGTGATCCAAAATATTTTGGACCGTGACGTTCTATTGAAAAGCATCTTTTTGTGTTTTGCAGAAGAAAGTCAGTTTTAGAACGACATAAAAGTGAGTAAATTACAGAATATTTATTTTAGGGTGAATTAAGTTCCTTTAATAGTAAGTAAACAAGATTCTGATCATTTATCTGCTTGCCTTGTCCTAGTGTACATGTACCGTGGGCAGCCTGTGCTGAAGCAGTGCTTGGTGGTACCATAAATGCTTAATAAATCGCATACCTGTTATACTGCCTTCCTGTTACAAAGTCTGAACATTAGAGAGACTAAATCGCTCAAGTGAAGCGTGTGTTCCTTCCTATGATCCTGAACGCAGACCCCGAGCCCCTTAGCTGAAATGTGAAGAATGCAGGAGGATTCAACGTAATGAAACTCTTCTGGCTTCGAGCACAACTGCCATGTTTCTCCTCTGTAGCATGTGCTCTGAGTGAAGGTTAAGAGTTGAGGTTGAGGATGGTTTCGCAAGTGAGTGTTTTAAAGGGGCAGAACTCCCAAAAATGCCATCATTTACTCATCCTCATACTGTTCCGAACCTGTATTACTACATGCTTTCATTGTATGAAAAAGAGCATCTTTTTGGACATTGGTCTAGATGGCTGTTTTTGTGCACCACACAACAACTTAAAGGTGTGTAAAGGATCAAGTGAACTGACTTTATAGGAGATTTCTGCTTTGGAATTCAGAGGGGGAAAAAAACTTGAGAGATGTCTTGTCTCTGTAACTTTGAACAGGTAGACAGAACTCAGAGAGACGCTGTGATTGCAATCTGTTGTAGGAGCGGCTTTGCTTTTTCAGAAATCCACAAACAATTCGAGCCGGCCGATGAAAAGTTAGATAAAATTCATGGGCTTATGAGAGTTTAATCTCTCATTCCTCAGCCCTGTTCACTTTATCTTGCATATATATATATATATATATATATATATATATATATATATATATATATATATATATATATATATATATAATATAAATATATCATAAATATATCAGTTGACGTGATCCAGTCACCATATATGCAGTCCAGATGTGAGACCAGACACCT
The DNA here is from genome assembly GCA_037101425.1 of Elopichthys bambusa. Taxonomy (NCBI): domain Eukaryota; kingdom Metazoa; phylum Chordata; class Actinopteri; order Cypriniformes; family Xenocyprididae; genus Elopichthys; species Elopichthys bambusa. The sequence continues at coordinate 25,962,109 of CM074444.1, read as the reverse complement.
AGGCCTGGTTTCACAAACAGGATTTCGACTAAGCCAGGATTAGGCCTTAGTTCAATTAGGGCATTTAAGTAGCTTTTATAAACGTACCCTAGAAAGAAAACATTACTAGTGTACATCTTGAGACAAAACAATGGCACTGATACATTACGTCAGTGCGAGTTGCTTTCAGTTAAAACCGCTCAAACACATTTTATTTTGGGACTAGCTTAAGCCTTGTCTGTGAAACCGTAGGATAATGTGCTATTTTGGCTATTATAAGCGTGATATTTAGACATTTGAAGTTGGTTGACATTAGTATTAATAGGGACATTTGCTAGACAAGCACACCTCTAAATGCTTTCCACCTTTGTTAATATACGTGTGATTTGCACGAACAGAAGCGTCTGTGATCCATCTAAGCCCTTTTGCTGTGCCTTCAGCGCGAGCCACTGTTCATCTGCCAAGTGTCTGGCCCGTAAGACCCGTCCACTTGCCAAAAGTTGCAGAAAGGGTGATTGGTAATTTAATCCTTCTCATTTATTTTTCCAGTTCCATTTTCTCCTTAAATTCAGCATGTCATGATTGAGTAATTAGTTGTGCTTGCTAAGGCAAGCATCACTATCAGTATTGCTCATATTTAGGGTTGGGATTTAAACAAACCTCTAGCCTTAGCAACCACCCTGAAACAGTGTTGGGTGTATAGTGTTGCTACAAATAGCAAAGCTACATTTCTCTGTAGTTGCATAGTTTTTGAAATGATGCAGGTTTTGAGTTGCAAACCTATTTTAATAATTAAGTAGTGTGATTGTTTCGACAAACTAATTTTCTCCAACAATACTTCCAAAATTAAGTTGTGTGTCAGGTATTTTCTGTCAGCTGTTTATAATTAGAACAAATTAGAGCGATTTGAGAATTAGCTATTTTTTGGATCTTTTAGTTAGTTCTTTTCAACAAATCAAATTATTTTACATTTATGAGCAACATAAAGTAGTTTAAATGTAGAAAGTTACTTTTGCGCTTCGGCTTATTTTGTTACCAGCTACTTTAAACTTTAAGCTTAGCTAATTTTCTTGTCCAAACCTGCCCAAAACATCCCAGTAACTGGATAGCAACATCCTAACATCTATTCTGAAGGCCTTGGCAACACCTTGGCGATAGTGATGCACCAAATTGTATTTAACTGAAAACTGAAAATAACATTTCGGTAATTAAATTTATGTAGTTCTGTAATTGAATTCAGTATGATGTTCAGGGTGTCGTGTTCACAAGGCGTAGTAAAATTTCTTCAACAATGCAAACATTTTACATATAGCTACCATTATTTTTGGTCACGGTGAAGTGCTTTCACATGGCTGACATGTTTACCTGTTGTAGCTTATCAGTTTTGTGTCAATCGGTCAATGATTTTGGCCATCTAAAGCCCGGAACACACCAAGCCGACGGTCGGCCTTCGGGCAGTTTTTGTTCATCGACAAGTTTTCTCAGTGTGTTCCGCACCGGTGGTTAAAGTTGGTCCTCGTTGGCTTTTTTTCATCCGATTCTACATGTTGAATCGCCGTCGGAGCTCGTCAGTCAGCCGGTCAGCCGACTTGAGCCAACCCCGCAGTCTGCTTTCGTCGCCACTAGTTTGTCGGCGTCGGCTTGGTGTGTTCCGGGCTTAAAACTATTTCGACCGAAACAGAAAATTTAATTTTGTTTGCTTTTTTGGCTGAATATTCTTGCTTACGTTTGACCACACAAGAACCTACCACAACACCCTAAAATGGCAGCAGTGAGTTTTGCATGGTCAAGTGCCACTTTGTAATGTAAAAATGTAGTCATAATACCGTTGATGTCTTTGCGTTAATTATGCCCTTAGATTGTTTGTCGTAAACAGTATTCGGTTCAGTCATCTGCTGTCTTAGAGAGGAATCTGAGCTTTATTTAGGCTGCAGAGTCTTTGTGTTTGTATGGAAAAACAAGCAGATGGCTCAAATGTGGTCACTACAAGCATTATAGCACTGTGACACAGTCTTAGTTTCCATAGTATTATGTTTCCTAGAGTGACTTAAAAGTCATATTAACGCAGACAGTCATTGTTTTGAGGCGATTTGCAGGACTCTGCAAGAATGAAACCCTGAATGCTTCTGAGTAGGCCTTTGTTTGATGTGGGGGGGAAAAGTGAGCATGAATTGAGTTGAGAATTGGGTTGTGTTTGATAAAGTAAAGAGCTAATTATAGCTGGTTTAGCATGCGTTCCCTAGATTACACCACTTCTGCTCTGAATTGCTGCCTTGTTTGAGGCTGGATTACAAGGAAAGGAAACTGGCATTTTCTAATGAGTATCTGAATTTCCATGAGGAAATCTGCTCCTAACACTCCCCCCCCCCTCCTTGTTATTTTTCTCGACATGAGGCATTTGATAGTAGGCAACAACTAAGGAGTTTCTCTGGGGTAAGAAATGCTGTGCTAAACTTGGTCACAGCTTACCCAGACACCCCCAGTAGAGTCTAGATAAGAAACTGATAAGAAAATGACTCACATTGGAAGCTCCATTTTTGAAATGAACACATTGTCATGGGTTTCAGAGGGGGTGGGGACCCTTGCTTCTACAATGGGCAACTATCTATTGTCAGAGAGTTTTGAATCGCCCGCTATAGCACTTTGCAACAATGGCCTTCACGTTGTTTTAAAGAATAGTGTCCATGGCGATGAAGTTCCTGGATGTTTTTTTGCATGACTTTTGCAGGGCTGAATGGGATTTTTTTTCTAGTGGCCCATTTGGGCCAGTGGTTCAAATTTTACTTGCCAGGCCAAACTTTTTACTGGCCCCACCACAGAAAGGTAATAAATAAATAAACTTAAAATAGTTTTTTTTCACCCGTGTTTTTCACCAGTTCACAGTACCACAGAAAAACTACTAGCACAAACTTTATTAAAGACAAGTAAGCAGTCAGTAACAAAAGAACAGATAATCAAATTATAAACAATAACACATGTAAATGCATTTAAAACAAAGATACAAATGAAATATGCAGTGCTTTAATTTTTTCAGGTCTAATAACAGTAGTATTCAGGTACAGAAATTAAATAGCAATCAAATGTAAAATAATACTGCACAGTCTTCACTTTTTAAATTAAATTTAGATTAATCATTATGAAAGTTACAAAACTCATTAAGTCAAGAGATTTTTTTTGTTGTTTTAATACACAGTTAGCAGCAGGTTTATTAGGCTGCTGTCACTTTAAGAGCGAATGCACAGATCCAATATACTGACATTTTCTTTCTCAACTGTTTACATAACCGACTGTTCATGAGGATACTCACCAAGATGAGCAATTTGACATAATTTTGTCTGTATTTGTCCGTTTAAGTGTAAGAAGACATAAAAGAGAACTCAGTTTGGTACTGGCACTCTAAGAATCGGCTTTCTGTGTATGCGCTTTGTGTGCGCAAAGAAAACGTCAGACAATGTGTGAGTACCGAATTGAGTTCTCATTCACATCTTCATGTACTTCACTTGAATCACTTGAATCTTTACATTTGCAACTGCAAATGATAAACTTTTATGACGATGCAGCAGTGGCCCAATCATGACAGTGAAAATTCAGTAAACTGTCCTGAGCATCTTTCGCTTTGACCCCTGGCCGTCTGGCAGACCTTATTATCGAGTCCTGCTTTGCTATCTGCAGTTCTGCTTTATTTTCCTCACGTAGGCATCAAAAGTGTGCTGCAAATATACAGAAGCTCTCAGGAAATTGTCTAGTAGCGTTATACATTTATAAAAGAGCCTCCCAACCATTTCCCCAATGCATGTTCCAAGAAACTGCACTGGTTCGTGTGGATCAGCTATGTACATTCTGTCAATAATCTGTCTCTCTGTGGTCTCCAGCCACTCCTGTGGCCTTGAGTGCAGCTCTCAGTGACTCAGCATTTTACCTACAGATGAGAGCATCTGGGAAACAAGAGAGATCAACAGAAACCGAGCAAAGATGGCCCACAGGAAGAACTTTCTGTAACATTCAGGAATTTCACCTCCCACAGACATGGCGGACTCCCGCCAAACTGAAACTATTTCTCCTTGTGTCTGTATTTTTGGGCTTTAGTTATGTGAGCATTTTGGTAGTTTTTCTTCACACCAAGGCAAAGAAATACGAGTGGATCGCCGCCACGGCCTCCTCCCACTTGCCTCAGTTTTTGCTTTATAACATGTTTTGGTGTATTGGGAAGAAAACAGCTCGGCATGTGATTTCCAAAAGAAGCCGTCTCCTTCGCTCTCCCTTCTTTGTTTGATCATTTTTCAGCCTCCATTTCCTCTGGAGGTGCCCTTGCAGTTTTTGTCGCTACATTGCGATTGTTGGGAATCCCCTCTTTCCTTCAGCGGCGTTTCGTTTCCTGCAGGATGTCCACCAGAGATGCCCCTGGTAGGGGGTAAGTGAAAAAACAAGGAGAGAAGGGCTAGTAGACTGCCGTATGAAAGGGCTTAGCTGGATGTCAGGCCTCTCTGTGGGGGATGAACATTATTACATACCTCCATTCCTTCGAATACAATTTGCTACCGGTCAACGGATCATCAAAATTAAAAACGTGTGCTTCATTTGGCAACAGTTTCATGGGTTAACGACGTGATGCTCATGTTTTTTAGATCTATTAGTTTATTCAAAAATATTTTAAAAATGCAATTCACACACAATGACTTAATGAGGGACTTAAATACACATATGATGAGCATGTCTTAGTTAATATATTACATTTAATAATATAATATTTAATATTTAATAATATCTTGTAGAAATAAAACAATTCTTGAAAAAAACCGTAAGTAGTTTATAAATAAACTGGAGTATTGATGCTGAAAATTTAGCTTTGCTTCACAGAAATAAGTTGCATTTTACAAAATATCAAAATAGAAAACAGGTTTTTTTTTTTAATTATAATAATATCACACAATTTTAGAGTATTTACTGTATTGTTGATCAAATAAATGCAGAAAAAGAGATTTCATAAGCAAAAAATCTTACTAACCCCAAACTTTTGAACAATAGTGTATTTACCTTGAAAATAATATATAATACATAATATAGATGAGTACATTTACATGTATTGTGTAAGGAAAATGTTATTGCTTTTTTGATGGTTGCACCACATGACGTTAAAATAAACAATTTCTTGAAAATGGTCTTGACATTTTTCGAAATGAAACCAACATTAATACAAACAGTACAACTTCTAAGAAAACTAGATTTCTAAAAGATTCCTCTAGCACTTCTCATCCTTTCCTCATGAATGTGTGCAAGTAGTGCTCGAAAGAGCACAGCAGGCGCTCGCAAGTGAACCTTGCCTGATTATGGCTTCATCAGATAAAAAGAAATTACATTACATTTACCGTTTGAAAACTCTTTTATAGCTTCAATTGTGACTTCCAGCGTTTCCACCTGCTAGGCAGAAATGGAGGAAGAGAGTCGTTGCAGTGTAACGTATAATTAGCTATAGCAGGTTTAATCACGGGAAGATGAGCAGTCATGAGAGAAGGGGGTTTGAAAATGCCCAAATGTGTGAAGGCATGATGCTATCATGAGTTCTTGCACAGGCCCTCTAATCTCACTCCCCTCTTCCCATCTCTTTACGTCTGTGCTTAAACTTCGGCAGGCGCCCAGGGTGCCGGAAGGCCAGCACCTTGTCAGAAGCTATTAGATGAGGCTGTCTGCTCGCAGAAACTTCGTTACCACTGCAGTGGCCTTTAACACTGCCCAGTGCTTACTGAGCGAATTCAGTCACCACAAGGGTGGAGTGAAGCAATTGGCCGTCTTGAAATGACCTCAGTGGCAGACAGTGTTTGAATGGAATTAGGGCTGGAAAGAGAAATGGCAGACTGAGAAATATACACAACTGTTGCACGCGTGTCTGAGCAGTCTTAAGGTATGACGATGTTTACCGTTATTCTGTTAATCTTATTTCATGTGAGGGCAAAAGATTTCCCTGCACAGATTTCTCCACGGGTTCACGCGAATTTGCCGCGTTGACCAACAGCAAGATGCTTGGTTTGAAAGTGGCTTCAGTGTGAGCTGTGCTCCATACTTCGTTATTCTATTGATGATGGACAGTTTACCGCTGTATCTCACTAAACTTTTGCTAATGTGTTGCACCTTTACTAGAGTTTTAATACAAAACAACAAATTCAACTAGTCTGGGTCGTACGAACAATTAGTCTTCATTAGATCTACACCCTGTTTTTTTTCCGGTTAGGTTGGGTCATAATATTCATCTACAGTCAATTTAATTCTAGACATCTAAGTAGTCTATTAGTGAGTATTAGAGAAGTACATTAAATGTGCAATAGGTGATTCTCTACAGAAACATTTTTTGTTATTCTGGCTGAAATTCTCCTCATATCCTTATAGGAATCACTGTTAAAAGGTCTTAATGTATTTTTATAAATATATATTGTCTATGTAAGGCGTAGGACCATAAAATTGTTTACGTTCATTATTATTGTAATGTTATGTGCTTTGAGACGTGAGGTAGTTTAACGTATTCTCTTGTGACGCGTTGCTGAGAACAGCGGTGTGTGTGCGCATTCATGTGTTTTAGAGGAGACGTGGCTTTGGATGGCGATTTGCAGGGAGGGTGGGATTTGCTTTCAATGCTAGCAGGCTAATGTTAGCATTTCCCAGATCACCTGCTGCACCTTTAATTAGCATGCTATCATTGAAATGTGCTTTAGCTATTAGTTTGCAACAAAGTTGCCATTATAATTTTTTTTTTAATGCATAGCCACTGGAGAACTTTGGCAGCTGCATTTTGAGTGTCCCACCATATGTGTTGTTTTTAAAATGCTGTTGTTTTAGTGGTATATTTATACTATTACATAGTAGTATTATTTAAATATTTTGAGTTGGCTTTTATTTTAATATTTTCAGTTTTTATTTTAATTTTTTATTTTTGTTAAATTAAAATGTGCTTTTGTTATTAGTATTCTTTTTTATTCTTAACATTTCTGTTTAGCTTTAATGTATTTTTATTTCAGTTTTAGTCATTTTAGTGCTTCAACTTAGCACTAAGTTGGCAACTGTAACATAAAATACATTTTTCATCTAATATTTATATTTTATTTCAGCTTTATTTTAATGAACAAAAAAGATTTTGAATAGTTTGAGTTTTAGTTAACAATAACAACACTAGTGTCAAATTATAAATAGTCAGCTGACATATTTAACAAAGTAAATATCTATCTTTTATTAAGTAAAACTTATTACATTCCTCACAAACCAACAAAGACCAATAGAAATTGAAATTAATTTGTTAAATTGTTTCAAAAGGGGCTGTAGCTATGGTGCAATAAAGGATTTGTTCACCCAAAAATAACATTTCTCTCTCATTATGTACTTCCCCTCATGTCAATCTGAAAAGGTTTTTTTTTTTTTTTTTCCCCAGTGTTATTCCAAAACATTTTGAGCGCTGAAGCATAGTATCAATGAGTAATGTTTTTTTTTTAGTTTTTTTTTATAGCAGCACTTGTCAAATGGCATGGTATTGGTCATTCCCTTCTGAGGCGTGTGTTGCTGCATAATGACAAACACATCTCCTTAAATCATGCGATAAGAGAACCATCTGGGACCGTTTTTTTATCTGGCCAGCTCTTTCCTTATCTGGTGACAGTGCCGGACGCTCACTCATGAGTAAGTGCTGCGTTGCTTAAAGGTGCTGGGCCTGGTGTTATCGAGCACCCTTGCAACGGCTTGTCATCTTGGTCACACTTAGCTAATGATGCCCGTGCTATCACTGGCAAGCGGGAAAGGAGCTATAAAACAAGCAGCGTCATGGCTGGGAAGATGGATGAGATTCATATGAGACAGTGAGTCAAGTGCTTCTCAGGCTGGCGGAGAAGGGCCTTTGCTTTATTTCAGCACTTCCATATGCCTCCTAACAAGAGGAAATAGATTTGTGTTTATTTAGTTCTACTTCAAGTTTCTAAACGGTTATCTGTGCAATCTGGCTAGAAATGGAACCCTCCAGAGCTGTCGTATCATCACACCAGCATAGTTTTTTGAAATGTTAGCTGCTTTTGTACAGCAAAAGGTTGATTTGTTGCCTGTTTGGGATCCATCCCTGATATTTTGATCTTTTGCTCCATGTATAGCACTTAAAAAACTATCGTAGTCGGCCTCTGTGTCAAGCAGATGGCTTGTCAGAATCCAAGGCGACGCATAGGAACGTCACGACCTTTGCTTCAGGGACTACTAGAGCTCGAAGAACAATTACTTCAAATGTCAGGAGCACTCTCAACCTCACTCCCACTGTAATAATAGTTATTAACTTTAAGACATGTGATGGGAGAGTTATTGCACCTTTTGTAAATCTATATGTAACTTGAATCAATTTTTAGGGCCTTGTTTTATGTTGGCTTGTAGGGATTGATCTTTATCTTGAGAGTCAATTGTGAAGTGCAAGCAAAATTAAAAACTGTTCAGGAGGGAAATGGATGACTATAAGCCAAAAAAATTGCCCTAAGATAAGAACCCGTTTTGTCGAAATCCAATAAAAGGATGAATGATATGACATCCTGATCTTATTGATTTATTCGAAATATATATAGGCTACATACATTGATTTGAATATTAATTTGAATTTTCTATGATTACTTTATGTAATTTAAAATTTATTTTTCATGGGACATAAACTTAAAAATGTCAGAAATGATACAACTGCCCTGATATAATAAAAAAAGGCCTTTAGTATTTTAGTAATAATAAAATGATTTAACCTAAAAACAGGAACAAAGGTAAAATAGGAAATTATATCATAAAGAAGACCACTGTAGACCCTGTAGGTCAGTAAATCTCTCATAAAATATCACATAATATGACTTGTTTGTGGCAAGGCAAGGTTCGTTCAGCTTTTAAAATGTCATTTGGTGCAACTCCCTAGAAGCATAATTGATATTTATTAGGGATGCACAATATATTGACCATCATATCGGTATCAGCTGATATAGGTTCGTTTTTAATGTTATCATTATCGGCAGAATAAGAAAATTTGAAAATAAGATTCATCGGTTATCGGTATCGGCCAAAATGTACATATTGGTGCGTCCCAAAATATTTATGAATGAAAATTCAATGATATTTGCAAAAAATACTTTTTACTTTGAAAATATATTCAAAAATTTACATTTTAAAGTAATGATACACTCGTTTTCAAGGTGTAAAGAATGTTATTACTTTTATGTGGTGGTTACCATATTTTATTTCAGTTCTAATTTTTTGTTTAAGTTTAAGTTGTTCATGTAATAGTTTATTTCATCATTTCAGCTTTATTTCAATTGACAAATGGTTTTAGTTGTAGTTTTGACGGTTACACCACATGACTTTATTAGAGTCATTTAATTGAAACTGATGTATGAAAATGTTTGTTTCAAACCATGTGAAACCAACATGAATGCATATGTTGTAAGTTAATTTTTTTTAGGTTTTCCTTATCATGAACCCTCATCAGCCCTAGAACTCAAAATATGGTCAGGGTTGTAGAGCAACTCACTAGCTTATATGCTGTTGTCAAGAGGCACTATCTAAGAATGATAGTTTGTGGTTTTGATGAAATACCATGCTGAATTTCAGGGGAATGCAGGTACCTTGTCAGGTTAAAGCACATTAGCAGAGGAATGCCGCTGGTCCGGTACTGCCTGGCTCTTATTGTTTTTCTATGCTGCATGTTTGATAGGAGAACTTTAATATAAGGCCACTGCAGAAGACGGACGCCTGCTTTGTCTGTTGACATAACCGATCCAGATTGGATGAGTCACGATGTGAACACTCTGAGACATGTTGTCAACATGCATTTCTCCTCATTACGTTTGTGACTAGCCTCCATGTAAGCCAAATAAACGAAGATGTTTCAGAGAGAGCGCAAAAACACACTGTAATCTCGCATTTCCTGCGGTGTCCCATGGAGCAGGCTTTGTGCAAATCTACCCAAGCAAATCCAAGGCCCCCGTCTCTCTCTCTCTCTCTCTCTCTCTCTCCATAGGGTCAGGGGTGAGAGGAACCCTGATCTGGCCCTCAGTGAGTAAGGGGTCCTTGGGAGAAATGAGTCTGCGTTGGGTTTAGTGCAGTCCAGGAGGAAACTGGCTCTGTGGTTTTGTTTGTTGTTTTTTTAAAAGACAGATGCAGGATCTCTGCGACTTTGCTCTGGGATCCTGTCTGGGCCCTGGGGGAGCGTAGGGCTTTTGTTTGTTAACCATTCCCCTGTGGTGTGGGCAAAGCTTACAAAAATGTACCTTTGGCTTTGCTGCGATGCCTTGACCTTTGGAATGTCGACTGTAGCCGTCGTGCCAGTTCTCTCTGGAAATCACCGCCCTCTGATGTCATCGCTCTGCTCTTCTGGCTGCGCAGCTGCTTTACACCCCACTTTGTCAATTATTAGTGGTGCGCGCTAAGACAAACATCACTGTTTCTATTGCCCATATGTTTTCATAACTAAGTGTAACCGTCTGTGCCACAGACATAAATGATTCCTTAAATCATGCAACTTGTTGATGAGAGGCATGCTACTATGAGTGGACAAATGTATGATTTATGCCTGGTTAATGAAGAAATTGGTGAAAGTTCATTACTATATCCATACCAAAATATCTTGGTGTCTTGGTGGTGGGCTTTTTTGACTGTTATTTATATATTATTAACAGTTACACTTTATTTTAGGGTCCAATTCTCACTATTAACTAGTTGCTTATTAGCTTGCATATTACTAGGATATTGGCTGTTTTATTAGTATTTATAAAGCACACTTATTCTGCATGAAAATCACTGTGTGGCATAAATTATAAATGGCCTATATTAGGCAGTATCTTAGCGAAAGTGCATTTCTTCCTGTTTTCTTCCATTCAAAAAAATTGCATCATATATGACGTCAGCATGCTCCGGCCTGGAACGTTAAATAAGTGGGGAGGGGGGACAATTGCGCTCTGGCTCGGCTAAAGGCAACCATGCCTAGTGTGAGTACATCCTTAGTTTATAAAGTTTGAAATATGGTTATTTTTCTTATTATGATGAATGCACTTTTTTGGGCTTTAAAATTGCACCCCCCATTCACTACCATTAAAAAGCTTGGAAGAGCCAGGATATTTTTTAAATATATCTTAGACTGTGTTTGTCTAAAAGAAAATGGTCATATACAACTAGGATGGCTTGAGGGTGAGTAAATAATGGGATAATTTTCATTTTTGGGTGAAATAACCCTTTAACTACTACCTTACTAGTAATACTAGTTCTAGTAAACCTTAACTACTACTAACTATTAATAAGCAGTAATAAGGAGTTTTAGGAAAAGACGTAGTTAATAGTTAGCTAGTAGTGAGAATTTGACCCTAAACTAAAGTGTGACCATTATTATTTTATTAACAAAAATTATTTTTAATAGTTTTAGTTAAGAGTAATACTGGTAAGCAGTGTTACTACTAGTTAGCTACTCATTAACAACTACATAAGTTATTAACTACTCTACAAATTTTTTTTTTCCCCTGTCGCCTTGCGATGAAGCGATCCGTCCAATTCAATTTGAGCTTAGCCGAGCAGTTTTCTTCTGTGCGTGTGTTATAAATAAGAGAGCTCATTCGCTCTAGAGCTGTCAATCATATGTGATCATAACTCCTGCCCTTCCATATGACGACATTGTGTTCATTTTCTCATTCTGAGTGCCGCACGGTTCCGCACATAAACAACTGAAAGACACGTTTCTACAGATGAAACATGAAGCCAAATAAATATGATTACAAAGCCAAATAAATATGCAGTGATATTTGTTCTTCTGTATGTGTTTTTCATCTGGCTCTGGATATTTTTATAACGGTAAAGAATGAGAAATGCTTACATGAAAAATGCTAAGCAGGTGTAGCGTTCAGTTTATTATAAAACACTACAAATAATGCACGTCTGCCCATTATTTAATCAAAATACACTTGATGATTGTTTCTACGTAGTAGCAAACTTTATTTAACTTAATTTTACTGTTGTATGTTGTGCAGCGGACAAGGTTAAAGCCAAATGGGAAAACCTACGAGATACATCCATGAGGAAACATGTATTCTCATATTTATGCATTTCTTTTTTTGATAATCCATTTCACTCAAATGTACATAACAATATGGAAGAAAAATATATCGGTACTTCAGTTACATTGTGAATTCAATCAATAGAAGTAATTTAACTAGCAGAGCTAACACCTTGCTATTGATTAATGTCATAAACTAGCTTCAAGTTTAGCAACCAGCTAGCAATTTGCTAGAGTAGCAACACGCTAGCAATCATATCGTGGCAGTGAGCTTCTTGTGTAAGCGCCACTCACATTTTCTTCAGAAAATGTCAAAATCTAGTTTCACTTTTTGGAGAATATATTCAAAGGCCTGGTTTCTGGTCGTTCTTTTGTCTGAAACGACATGTCCAGATCTGTTTGTCAGTGAGCGACTCTGCCTCGGGAAGAATTTGACATTGACTGGGAAAAAAGGAGAGGTAATCTCATGTATGCAGCGAGACAGAAATCCTGCACGCAGAGAGGATTGCAGAGACAGTTTTGATGGGCATTATGGGTACTTGATTACCTGCAGGGTGGAACAAGGAAACTAAACAAACCAATGAACGTAACCGGGATCAAAAGAGGAAGAGGTGCGAGCGCAAGCGATTACAAACAGCAAATCTTCAGATCACACACTCAACAGTCTGGTGCTTTCCTGGAGGGAAACATGAGAATAATGGTGTTCATTTTAATCTCCTTGTTTTTTTTCATTTCTCTCTCTCGAGTTTGATTAGTAGAGGTAGCCTAGAGTCAGCACAGAGAGGCGGCCTGCGATTGGCCGTGTTAAAGCCGGGCACTGGCTGACTCGTCTAATCTCACACAGATCTGGACTGATGGGCTTCAGGAGAATCGGTTTGGTAAATTACTGTTGCAGGGTAGGACAAATCCCCTCTTATCTGATGTTCTCTCTCTCCTTCTGTTTGGTTCTCGTGTCGTCAGCACTGTGCTTTGCAGATGTGCTGCTTTTTGAACAGGTTGACTAAAGTCCCGGCAGAGTGTGCGAGTCCATGATGGTCTTGCTTGGCTCTGCGAGCTGTGTCTTCATTGGAATGGGGCGAGGTTGATGAACTGTGCTCAGAGTCCGTCCACTGATCTGACAAATTGGCATAAGCCCTGATGCATGAATGCAAATTATTACAGATCCTGTTTGCTTTCTCTTCTCCCCTCCCTTCCTCAATCTATTCCTACTCGTCCATCATCTCAAAACCTTGTATCTGGTGTCTTGTTATTTGTTGAGGGGAGTCAATGAAATGAAGCTAATTTTTTTTGTCCTGTCTAATTAATTCAAAAATACATTAAAATGGGTTATGTTCAGTAGTACAGAGTTGTTCACGAACCTCTCCAAACTCTGTGAGTGAGCTGTTTGAATGATTCAGACTGAATCACAGATTATTTTACTAACCTGTTTAATTGATTCACTCATGTTTTTTACTTCTAAACTAAAAAAAATCAAAAACGTAAAAACGTGAGGGTGAAGTTAGACGCAAACGTCACACTCACAGACCGTTGGCTGAATGTCTGATGCCTAACACCGTGTCCTAACCAGACGCGACACCGCGACATGCGATTTAAAAGGTATCTTTTCCATGTTAATCTGAGTTTTTGTCCTAATCAGCCGCGACGGCGACACGCAAATTTTCTATTTTAGAAACGGTTCATTTCTCTGCTATGTCGCGGCTGAAACAGCAACACAAAGTATGGCAATGGTATCCGGTACTGTTTATGTGCTTTATTTAATGTTAAAAGCATCTAATGTGAGTTTGAATATCATTCTGTGTTCCTAGCTTTTTAGCTGTAATGAAAACAACACTGGCTAATTCACCTCAGATCTTGAAAATTAATAAATGGGCAAAAGAACATTCAAACTGTCAACTCAATGCGAACAAACAAGCGTATTCTATGACAAAGAGTGGTTCAGTCACTCTGTATGTATTTTAAACGATGTTTAAATGGTGTAATATTTATGAATTTTAACATGTACTTGCCCATTTCATTGTGCCTGCTGTGCTCTTGCTGAGGGAGCCCGCCCACACTCTTCTGAGTGGCTGTGGTTTTTGATTGATTTTATCGCTTCTCATTTTCACGTCGCGTCTAGTGTGGACACTCAAATTGCTTGTCGCTGGAATCTTATCGCATCGCGTGTAGTTAAGACGCTGTGTAAGGCACACAAAATGGGAAGCACTTCGGGAGTTGATTGTTTGAATTCTACAGGATTTCCGGCAGATGTGTGTCGCGTTCTTTAATGGTCCACATGGAAACAAAGCTGTCGTGAGGGCAAACCCCCTAATGGAAGAAAGCCGTCTTGTTTACAAATGTGATTGTTGTGGATTGTTAAAATTGTGACATTTGCGGCGCCATTGTTGCAGTAAACTTGCACAATGTTTTTGAGTGTATAATTTATTAGATGCACGTCTGTCTGTTATCGTAGGGACATCAAATTTGCTGAACAAGACGAACTTTGATTGTTTTTTTTACATGTCAGTCAGATGGACTCTCTGCGGTCCTTGGCCACTGAAGGCTGCGATGGAGTCCAGACCTTCTGCCGTCAGTCTGAAGGTCTGGCTATGCAAGACTAGGGTGATATGACTGTCCGGATATCATAATGAAAAATAACTTAACATTAATAACAATTATTAATGTTTGAAAAATATTTGTCTGCTAAAGTCATGTGTTGTGACCAGTTTTACATATTTCCTTTTCTTTATCATGGGCACTCTTGTATGTTGTCGACCTGAGGATGTTGTCGCATTTTAGCTCGCACTGTGGCACCCCATCAGATAAAATAGCTTTTAGAGATCAGTATTATAGGGAAAACAGAGAGAATACTGAGTGTAGGAAGTCTATTTCTCATTTTTGTGGATGAACCGGACAGACCGGTTCACAGGAAGCAGCTACTCTGGTTTCAGCAGGGCTGGGTGATGTCAACAGGTATCGTCCAACTGTGAAACACTATGGGTTTTGCATTTGGGGGGGTCTCTGCATGCCTCGCCTCGCCTTGCCCCGCCTCAGAGCAAGGAATCTCGCCTAGCGCTGCAAACAGACTCCAAATCGATGACAAGACGCTGTCAGGGAACATCAGCGGAGGCATAAAAACACCATGATTATGCGTCTGGGTTAAACTACGACAACTGGCGCAAGAGACGGCCCATGCTTTCCCGCCTATGCTGTCGCAAGGTGCACCTTTTACTGCCTCCCATTTAATTGATCTAATTACAGACCTGCTCTGCCTCGGGTCTTTTGAATTCACCTGTTGTTGTCTGTAAATACCACCTCGGTCTAGCGTTACCATTAGCACTCTGTGACGTCTTTGATATGTTAACTAACTTCATTCAATACTGAAATCAGATGGCTGTGCACCTCACATTCAAGGCCATATGATTTCCGCAGTGCAGAAAACACGGACGTAATTGTGGAATACTGTCATAAAAATGGAATTTACTGCATAATGCTGAGTCACTTCACCAGAATTTCATCATTTAATCATCATATCACAGTTTAACACAGGATTTTGTGAGACTATGGGGGGTTGTCCTCTGTCTCTCTATAGAGGACTATAGCTCCACCGTAAGAAAATATTGTACATTTTAAAGGTAAATGCAACACTCTGGTACACTTTGAGAGTTAAAAATTAAGAGCTCCAACCCTTATTCAGTGTACAAATTGAACAGAGTAAAGTCTTTGCATTGATTTTAAAGTGGACTCAAACCTTTTTTTTAATTGATATAGTGTTTACATTACATTACAAGTGATTGAGAAAGTCAAACAACAAAAACAACAATGAGAATACTACTACTAATACTAATAATTGTATATTATTATTACACAATTAAAACACATTATCCAACGGTTTCAGAGACAAGGCTTAAGCTAGTCCCAGACTAAAATGCATGTTTGAGCTGTTTTAAATGACATCTTAAAATATGTCAGTGCCATTGTTTTGTTTCAAGATGCACACCAGTAATGTTTTTTCAAAGGCATGTTTATAAAAGCTACTTAAATGCCCTAATTGAACTAAGGCCTAATCCTGGTTTAATCTAAACCCTGTCTGTGAAACCAGGCCTATATGTTGTTATGAGAGGTGTAAATTAATTTTCGGTTCATTATAAAACTGGCGGGACAGATTAGACTATGGTGGGCCACCAGAATTGTTAATCATAGTTAATGAGTGTACTGTATCATATACACAGAAACTCAGTTCTTTACAACAACCCATCAAAATAAATGTTCGTTTTAAAGGGTTAGTTCACCCAAAAATGAAAAAAGTTGTCATCATTCACTCACCCCTCATTTCGTTCCAAACCCATAAGACTTTCGTTCATCTTCAGAAAGCAAATAAAGATAATTTAAATGAATTGAGAGATTTCTGTCCTTTCATTAACGGTCCACTTGACTACCAGTTCATAAAAGTTCATAAAGAGATTGCAAATATTAATCAGCGAACATAATCAGAAGAATGAACCTCATGGTTCTTAGGTGTCAAACAAACATGCTTGAGCTCCTGTTTACCACAACTGATGTGTGAGTTGATCAATGTTTTGATGAATAAAAGCCTAAATTCAATCTGTTCATCATAAAAAGTGATTGAGTCTCTTCAAAACAACACAACTAAACCGCTCAATTCATATGGATTAGTTTTACGATCTCTTTATGAACTTTTTGAAGCATAAAAGTGTCAGCAGTGTAGCTGTCAATGGAGGGACCGAAATCTCTCAGATTTCATTAAAAATATTGTAATTTTTGTTTCGAAGATGAACGAAAGTCCTATTGGTTTGGAACGACATGAGGGTGAGTAATTGATGACAGAATTTTCATTTTGGGGTGAACTTACCCTTTACCTTGAAGAAATTGACATTTAAATATATTATATAATTATAATAATAATAATTTTTTAAAACATTATTTTTCCCGTGGAAATATTACCGCTCTGGAACCCACGGAATGTGGTAAACCATAAAATGGAATTTGGGGAAAAAACAAAGATAAACGCATCTTATTTGTTCAATTTTATGTATTCAATTGATTCGATTAAATCAAATTAAACGTTAAAATGGAATACAGAAATTCAAATGGACATGGAATTTGGGAAAAAACAAAGTGGATTTCATAGGTCCCTACTAGTCTCCCAGCCAAGTGGCTTGATTCCTTGTTCTCTTTCTTTCTTAACACAGCATATCATACCATAGAAGAGAACCTCCGGCACACAATACGGCTCACATCTCCGCCTCGGAGGCACAAGCGTTGAGCCAAGTTGCGGCGTCCATTCCAGCTGGTTATGTTGCTGCCGCTTGCGTGTGTCAAGCTAATCTTTGGGCAACAAAGGATGCAGAGAGAGGGAATTTGTGTCGTGCGCGTTAAGGGAAGAAAAGATGACGGGAGTGAAATCTTTTTAGCGTGTTGACAGATAAGGCTCTTCCTTTCTGTGTAGTGATGTTTAAGCCACGGTAAGCTGATTAATTAGTCATAATCTACGGGCCCCAGACTGAGGCGTAGCTAATGAAGTTAAGCGCCCAAATCACATCCCACTATTTCACTGCGTGGAATTGGATGATGATGGAAGCGATAGATGGGCAGTCTTGAAAATGTCTGCCTGGTGGAGAGGATGTGCAGAATGAATGGAGCTTGTGGGTGAAGTGCAAAAAATTAAGAGATTTAAGCTTTATGTTTCAGAGAGGAGTGTAGTAGGTCTGTGATTTCTCCTTGTTTTGGAATGCATTAGCGGTTCGCAGTGCGGGACTGTATGGCAGTGGCAAGGCAGAGGGCCATGTTTTCCCAGACACTTCACCAGGGCATTGCAGGGCGATGGTTTTGCATGCATATTAACAATGTGTGTGTGTGTGTGTGTGCGTGCGAAGACAAATTTAAACCCTTGAAATGCACTTCATTGCTAGTTACTGGCATTTGGAAAATCAGCTGCTCTCATCTACCGATAGCGTTGGACCTGCAGAAGGACTGTGACGTCTACTTGACTATGCTTGAACGTGATTGCACCATTAGGTAGTGTTTTCTCTGTACTGCATACTGGTGTGGCGGTCTTCTGATCACCATGGTTTTTGGTTGTGTGCACGAGAATAGATCTACAGAAACTGAGGTGAAGGATGAAAAAAGCTTCTAATTAATTTATCTTTTTTTTTTAAAAACGCTCCAGTGAGGTATCTTAAAACAAAGATTAAAATTAATTTGTAAATTAAAAAATGAAATAATATTAAACATTAAACAATAGCATTATTATTATTATTATTATTATTATTATAAAGGTTTTATTCTGAAAATTCTTTTTAATCTTATTTTTTCTTGTTACATGCTCAGTTTTGTTTTGGTCACTAAACTTCTACATAAAAAATTATTAAAAAGTCATGGCAATAATAATAGTTATAATAATAAATTATTTAAATACACTATGATATAAATACACTAGATTTTTTTTTTTTTTTAGTGCTGTCAAAATTAGTGCATTAATGCATGCTTTTTTAAATTTTATTTTAGTTTTCAGTTTATTTAGCACAATTAACGCAGCATTCGTTTTTCCGTCATAATTTGGTTAGCGTTACATTATACGACCACACTCTTATTCATGCAAATGCTTTTAAACCATTTAAGCGCCACAAGACAAACGATTTGTGAATGTTGTGTCTGTGACACACACGACTCGTGTGCACAGAAAGATGACAATATCGAGTTCTCTTTCACGCTTGAACAGACAATAACACACAGAATTATGCCAAAATGCCATTTTGTTGAGTATTCTCATAAGATCAGTCTTAAATTGGTTAAATAATGTCTTAAATTAACTTAGAGTTGTGAGAACATGAGATGTGCATCAGATCCACATCAGTGGCAGCTCTTAAAGTCACAGCAGCCTAATAAACCAGTTGCTGTGATGTCTGTCATTAATGTTAATCAAAGAACTAAGGTAACAGAGAAAATTGTAGCTTTAATAAGGATTAATCTATATTAAATATATAATTTATGCAGTGAAGACTGTAAAGTGTTTGATAGCTTTATTCAATTTCCTACCTGTTAGACAAGTAGGAAGGCCACAGGTAAAAATGATATTTATTATTATGGGTTTTTATGTGAAGATTGTTTTAAGTTCACTTAAATTAAAATTTATTTTTTTAAAGCCTAATAAATGTTGAAATTGATAGTTTTTAGTTATACTGTAATGTTGAATGTCTATAATTAATGTGTAAAAAATCTATTTCATTGAGACATCGACAGTATTAGTATCAGTTATACTGGTCTTCATTCATAAAAAGATGCCATTACACAAATATTTAAAATATGCTGCATTTCTTTGGAGAGTAAATTATTACAATATAAAAATATTAACTCCTGTTTTTAATTGCGATTAATTACAAAAAAACAGATTAATTGGTTAATTTGTTTAATTGATTGACAGCGCTAATTTTTTTTGACTGCTTTTGAAAGAAGTCTCTTATGCTCACCAAGACTGCATTTATTTGATCAAAATACAGTGCAAACAGTAATATTGTCAAATATTATTACAATTTAAATAAATTGTTTTCTATTTTAATATATTTTAAAATGTAATTTATTTCTTTGATGCAAAGCTGAATTTTAAGCATCATTACTCCAGTCTTCAGTGTCACATGATCCTTCAGAAATCATTCTAATATGCTGATTTGCTGCTCAAAAAACATTTATTATTATTATCAATGTTGAAAACAGTTGTGCTGCTTCTTATTTTTGTCTAAAAAGTACTTTTTTCAGGATTCTTGGAAAAAAAAATTGTAACCTTTGTCACATTATAAAGTCTTTACTGTCACTTTTAATCAATTTAATGCATCCCTTGTTTAATAAAAGTATTGTCTTTTAAAAAGAAAAATCTTACTGACCCTAAACTTGTCAGAGAGCAACTTGTCATTGGAAACATAATCATCAGTATTGGCATTAGCCATGGCTAAAGCAATATCAGTCAATTTCTAAATGCAAATTTCTATCTGGAAATTTTTTCCCTGCAACAAATGTTCTGTAAGTCCTTCATAAACTGCTAATAAACAGTTACTGAATTACTGACAAACAAGTGGTTAATATCTCTTAATCAGCTGAACCTTTCACACTACCTTTAAGTTGCTGATCACAGTGAATAGATGTTTTTCTCTCGACCCCTGCATGAACTGCAGCCTGTATCTGTTTCACCAGATTCCCTTCTTGGTTTCCTATTGTGCTTTTCATTCCTACTTTGCCTGTTCGTACTCTCCCTCTCTATTTTCCTCTTTCGCTGACACACTATTGCTTCAGTTAGCTACAGTTGACCCATCCCCCCTGAATTTTACCCACATTCCTCAGTTCCTGCAGCCTGGAGCCATCCCAGTGCCCTTGTATGTGCATAACCTAGACTATGTGTTCGCTCACTGAGCAGTGGGGTGTGTGTATATGTGTAGATGTTCCACCCCTGAGACCCCAGGCTGATTTTTGTGCTTCTGGAATGCTCACTCTCATGGTAATGACATTCACCAGGCCTATCAAATACTCTCCAGAACACTTAGAAAGTGTTATAGTGTGAATCACTAGATTCTTCATCGGCTCACACCTTTCCAAACACCCGTATTTAGATTTTGCTTGCTAAGGTAAGCGTCACTACTTCTAGTGCTCATACTTATGGATTTGAATATGAATCTCAATTAAAATTCAGTTTGCTATATTTTTGGTGGCAAGAAAAATCTGGTTTGCCATACTGGTCTAACAGTACTCATCAATGTCAAAATAATCAAGATGGCCAATCAAATCAAAGAAGACGAGTGCGAATTCCAACACAACGCTTTAGTTTCAACAGTGAAAGAGTGCTTAGTGAGATGTAAGTAGTGAAACATTTAATATTTGACAACTGTTTTATGATAGAAGTGTTCAGCGACCGACAGTAGTATCCAGTGATGCAAATTACTCAACTTTTTTTATGAAATGTCACTATTTTGAATTAAAAATATACTATAATTTACATATTAGACATGCGAATAAGACTGAATTATTATTTGCAAATAGTTTGATTTGGAAAATATGGAACCATATTTTTCTCTTAAATCCATTTTGATCCTTTAATTAACACCCTTCCCCCCTTCATGCAAACAACAAAATGTTCACGACATGGTTATGGCCTTGCCTCATAACTCAGTAAGTGTCTTAAAATATCAGATAATCTGACTTACCCAGAAGCTTAATGATATATGCATTATTCATAATAATAATTTCGGTTAAATTATAAATTGCTTTTTACCTTGAAAAAAAAAAAAGGATAAACCTTAATATTAATGATTAAGATGCACTCAAAAGCATTCAAGGTGTAAGGAAAATATATAACTTTTTACTTTGTTACAACACAATTTTTTCATTATTAAATAGTCATTAAATATAAACTGAAGGGATTGTTAACCTAAAAATGTTTACGATGGACTTGTTAGTGAATAGACAAAAATAAGATGGCAATATTAAAAATATCTTCCTTTCGTGTTCTAATGCTGAACAAAAATTTGGTTACACTTTATTTGGTAACACTTTATTTTAGTGTCATTTGTTACACGTTACATGCAGTAATTACTTTAAATTATGCATAATTACGTGCATTTAACCCTAAACCAAACCCTTATCCTTACCCTAACCCATATAGTAAGTACATGTAGTTAATTATTATTACTCAATACTTATAAGAGTAAGTAAGTGTAACTCTTTATTTTAAGGTGTCCGTGTAACAGTGCAATTAAACATTTAAGTACTGAGTAATAATAATTAACTTCATAGGCTTAGGCTTAGGATTATGCTTGGTTTAGGGTTAGTTGTAAGTAATTATGCACAATTTATAGTAAATACTATAGTAACTACATGTAATGTGTAACAAGGACTCTACAATAAAGTGTTACCCAAAATTCTTAGTTTTGGAATGACATGAGGGTGAGTAAATAACGACAGAATTTTTTTATCTTTGGGTGCAGTATTCCTTGAATCTAAATGATGTGTACACTCACATGTATTCAAGGTAAATTAAAATATTGTTTTATTGGTTACACCACTTGACATTTTTATTATTATATATATGTAAACCTTTCTTGAAAATAATGTAAAACTTAGAAATTGGCACTTTTTTACTAGTTTGTTAAAAGATATTTATTTTCTTTATCGTGGACACTCTTATTTAGCATTTACTTAACTTTTGTCTGACTGGACTTGAATTTTTTGGCATGGCGGACGATAAAACAGGCATTCGTCACAGTCATCAACATATTCTTCATCCTCCCAGTTCTTGATGCATCATTACACACTGCTTTCCTTTTCTAAGTAATAGATAATTACATGCACCACAATTACGTTGTGCCATGTTAAACCCTGCACTTCTTTGTTTAATTATCTTACAACTCCGTTATCAAGTTCATCTCGCTCAAGTTTCACAGGCTAATTTAGTAGAAGCCACAGACAAAATAATGGTCTACGCAATCAGTGATGCTCAAAGTTCTTGTGTTATTGCAACCCTGGGTGGTTCAATGAGGCAGGCATTGTACTGCTGTTTAATCGATAGGCCGCTGTAGGTTAGATGATGCCTTAATTCAGAACATAAGTGGCCTTGGTTAATTGCAGTCGTCCGTTTGGTTGTTACATCAGGGCCTCGCTTGGGCAAAGTGTTTGCTAAAGGTAAAATGAGCTCTTAATGTTAATGGCTTCTCTCTCTCCTGCTACTTCCTTCCTTTTCCCGAAACTTCAGATCAGCTCCGCTCTCTTTAACTGTCTGTCTGCTTTCTTTTCGTGCTCTTTCTCACCTTTTGTTTGCAAGCCTGTCTCTCCCTCCAACCCGTTTCCTCTCTTTCCTACCCAAAGTTTCTTTGTGCCTGTCCAACTGCAGGGAGCCTGGAAGTGTGATGGCTGGGTGGAAGTTGTTGATTAGACTCCAGAGTGCTCTGGGCTGTTTTGTTTGGCCGCTGAGTGGACTGCGGGCTTGGGAAGAGTCGCGGTTCAAAGAGAGCTTGGAGAAGTGACCTCTTGTCTCACAGAGCTTGAGGAATGAGCTGAATTTCCAAACACCGAAACTGTATCGTCCAGAAACAGAGCACCGGCGGTTCAGAATAAAAAGAAAATTGTGTAGCAAGTATGTTTCTAAAAAAAAAAAAAAAAATCAAAAGTTGGGAAAAGGTATGTTTTTTCCTCATGAACGTTACAGTTGTATTATGCCAGAGTCGTCATACCGCGTTTGTTTATAGTGCAGTTTTTATATCAAGTATTAATATCAAACATTTTTTTCTACTGCGATTAGAGTCCAGTCGTCTCTCAGCACTGTTCATGACCCTGACTGCCCTGTTTAATCAGAATTACAACATGTTTACTTGCCGCTCTGACCGCCTGCTCAGGTTAATATGTATTAGCTGGATTAGTTAATATGTATTAGCTGGATCTACCCGCATGTGTGTGTGGCCTTGAACAATTTGATCAAATTCTCAAAGCAAACTTTGTGCAGCTCTTTATGGTAGTGCACTTTCATCTCAGCTGCGTTTTTAGAATGCTGTGTCATTCATGAGACAAAAGAAATGCAAAAGACGCAAGACATGAGCGCAAAGGTCGAACACGATCATCTAGTGGATGTGTGCCCAATCCTGTTCCTGGAGACCTACCTATGTGCAGAGTTCAGATCCAATCCTGATCCAACACACCTGTCTGTTATTATCAAGAGTTCCTGAAGAGCTTAATTAGCTGGTTCAGTTGTATTTGATTGGGGTTGGAGCTGAACTTTGCATTATGGTATCTCCAAGAGCAGGATTGGGCACCCCTGATCTAAAGCATGCTTGCATAGAAAAACAATGCAACAGTTCAGGGCAAATAAAGATAAAGAAGTGAGACATAAGTGCAATGGTCAAACACATTCACCTAGAGCATGCTTACATATGGCTCGTTTTCACCGAGCAGTACATTTTGGTTCTGTGCAGTACAGTACGGTTCGGGATGGTGAACCATGATCCGGTGTGTTTCCACTGCCAACAGTACCCTTACTTGATAGGCGTGGTGTATGCCGGAAAGTAGCGATCAGCGTCATTCTCGCGTGAAGAAGAAAGTAAACAACAATGGAGGACATACAGCAGCTTTGCTTGAGCAAAGGTTCAAGGCTGCAAGGTAAAACAGCCGAAAAATACACATTGTGTTGCAACGGTATTGTATTATCATTCCCCTTGTAGCACGCGCAAGTGACAATTCTCTGTCAACCAATCAACGTTCTGCAGTGAGTTGTAGCTCCAGCCTTTTGGTACTGGTACTATTGTGCTAGGTACCCCAGCGGAAGGGTTCTGACAATGGAAATGGCAAAAATTTCATACTGTACTGAACCAAAGAACATTAGAAGTACATTAAAGCTGAAATCCAACCTGAATGATGACAACACAGAATAAAATACTATCTCTAGTGATAATCAAGTTCTTTAAACAGTTTATTTTACAGACTTTGTGTTTAAGTCTTCCGCTTTTTTCACAAAACCTTTGCTCGAAACCCAGTCAGTTTGGGTTAAAAATCTTTTACGTTCATGTATTAGCATTATAAACACAAAATTAATACCAACATATAAAAAATGTAATTATGGACATTCATGTCTTATATTAATGTCTGTTAAAGCAAGACTATGTAAACAAAAAAACACAGCCACTGTGTCCAAAAGTGGGAATTATGGGATAACAGACAGCAATGCATCATGTTCTATAAGGTCATTATGTTTGTAGTGTGATCCAGGGGATTAAAACGTACAATATATATTTCAGACCTACTGGAGTAATTACTATTACTATTACTCCACTAGGTCTGAAATATATATTGTACGTTTTAATCCCCTGTATCACGCTACAAACGTGATGATCTTAACTTTAATAATTATACATTTTTTTGTATTTACTATTAATAGTAAATATGTAAAGTTGCATAAAATGGAAATACTCAGTAAAGTAGGTTAACTATGTTACCTCAGATGTGTAATGGTTGGATTCCACAACTGATAACAAAACATATATAGGCTAAGACAATACAACATTCACTGTAGGTGTCATAAAATTTACTGATTTTGAGAAATGTTCTATTGTCCAGTTGGCATTTTCACCCCAAAATGGCTGCCTTGCTACCGAATGAGTGGCTGTTACCCAAAAAGCATCGGAGTTTTACCTCTTGGGTTCTATACTCTTTGACTGAACTGAACTGTACTGTACCGCTCGGTAGAAACGAGCCAATAGAAAACAATGGAAATGCAGTGCAGGGCAGTGGAATGGAAAAAGCGCAAGGTGTAGAGACACTGCACTTTTAAAATGCTGTGTCACTACCGAGATGCTACAAAAGATGCGAGCGCAATGGTAAAATGTGACCATCTAGAGCATGCTTGCATAGAAAACAGTGGAATTGCAGTGCAGTGAAATGCAACAATGCAAGACACAGGGCAACAGAATGGGGAAAAAACGTGTAGAAGTGTAGAGACGCTGTTCTTCTAGAATGGCGTCACCCCCTAAACACGTCTGTTTAGATTATGCTTAACATGAAAAAGCAATGGAAATGCAACAACATGACAGTGGGTTAAAAAACAAAAAACAAACTTGAGCAGTGGAATGGAAAAAATGCAAGGTGTTGAGACACGGTCCTTTTTAGAACGTTGTCGTGCGCAAGATGCTGCAAAAGATGCGAGACGCGAACACAACAGTCAAACACGTCCGTCTAGTGCATGTTTACATAGAAAAACAGAATGCATTTAAACAGAACATGTTTTTGTATTCCATTGCACTTAGACGCCGGTCTGTTATTGTAGGGACATCGATTTTACATTTTCACGCCCCTAAACATGACGCAGAACAAAGCGAACTGAGATTGGTTGCGTTACATGTCAGTCAAACGTCCTCTCAGGTGGTCCTTAGCCAATGAAAGCTGCGATAGAGTCCAGACCTTCTGCCGTCGGTCTGTCTATGCAAGACTAAATGTTAGATGACCAGCATTCAGACACTATCAGAATGGGACAGATCTGCCAAAGATTTGTAGGCCTGATAGTATGCAAAATGACTCCTTTCTGAGCTTCCCTTGGCCCAGAGGCATTGCTAGCTCTTCTACCTCTTCTTCAATCCTCCCTTAACGTATCCCATCATCCCCTGGATTACGGTCCCTCGCCCAGACTCACTTAAAGACCACTACAAATCCCGCTAGCTCTGCTAAGCTGTACTTACCGTGTCTAGATTGTTTTTGCCCCACAGAACCTTCCCTGAACTGAGCCAAGATCAGCGCTGCCTCTCAGTCAGTACTCCTCCTCTATCCTCCCTAGATCTGCAGCGCAGGCACAGCAATTGAATGGTGCTGCCGTTCATCGTTGCCGAGAACGCTATGATGAATTGCCGTTTTGTCCCTGCTACTCTCAATAACTGTTGGCTCTAGCAGCAGACTTGGCAGAAGAAATCGTACCCTATTTTGATTATGGATGACAGTAAAAGTCAGGCATAATGCATTAGTGCAGTTCCTTAAGGATCCCTTGAACTCTCTGGATGTGTGCAGTTTTCTGTGCAGTTCATTTCCTTTTGAAATAAAAAGTGGGGTAGTTTTTTTTTTTTTTTTTTTTTAAATTGATAATAGGCTTTAGTTATGTGCACAACATCAAATTACTAAAGCAAAAATGGTCGAATTAAACATTTGCCTTGTATTAAGCGCACTAGCATAGCATTAACTCGTTTAGAAAAGCTCTTTTTATTAGGTAGAACAAGAAAAAAATATTCCATAACCAAGGCTAAAATGGTCAAATTAAGCATTTTCCCTTTTTTTTTGTTTTTTTGTTTCTAGTCTACTAGCTTATCATTAACTGCTTCAGGAAAGCTCATTTGATTATCTAGAAAATAACATCACGTTATATTACCAAAGCTAAATGCTCTTATTGTACATTTCCCTTTTTGTTTTCAGTTGGCATTTGATTATCAGACTAACAGCTTAGACTGTTAACTTAACTGTTTCTAAAAAGCTCATTAGCTAGAAAATTATATATCACATATTACCAAAGCCTAATGGTCAATTTAAATATTTGCCTCTTGTGTTTCCAGTTGGCCTTCGATTGGCAAGCTTACAGCTTAGCCTTCTGGTTTAGCATAGCATTAACTGTTTAAGCAAAGCTCTTTTGATTAGCTAGAACAGGCTTTTTAAATTACATATTAAAATTGTCAAAAGCATTTCTCTTTCTTTGCGTTGTCAGTTAGCCTTCAGCTAACAAGCTAACAGCTCTGCCTACTAACATAGTGGTGACCGGTTAAGAAAAGGTTTTGATTTGCTAGAGCAAGATATCACAAAAGTGTGCTTTGTTTTTGATCAGGCGTTGAGGAGGTGTGATAAGGTCTTGCCATGGTGCATCACTGCTGTATAATTTGTTACATACTAGTCAGGTGCAGGTGGAGTTAGCAGAAGGGACTTTTTCTTTTTTTTTTTTTTTTTTTAAAGATTTATTATTGTTGCCTTTGTTGTGGTAGTAAAGAGTGAACAGGAAGTGAGGTGGAAGAGAGAGAGAGGGGAATAGGATCAGGAAAGGTCCACGAGTCGGGACTCGAACTTGAGTCATCTGAAGCGCAACGGCGCTAGATGTCGGAGCGCTGCCCACGAGGCTATCGGCGCCGACAGGAGGCAGTTTTCCGCTCTAGAGAGCATTTGATTGGACAAATATTTGCATAGTGCAGGATGACTCATCAATATTTTTGGTCTGTTTTCCTGAAAGAAAAAGACTAGTAGCTAATTTTGTCAACATTTAGATGTATGCTATAGCGTATGGATGTTTTCAAACTATCAGACAAGGACTGAATGTCGCAGAGCTATAATTTTGATTTCTTTAGGTGCACAGCTGCATTAAGAGCTTGCGCTCTTCAAGAAAACGTTTGTCTTGCATTCGCTTTGGTCAGTTAGCCGCAGAGCACAGCTTTGATATTTATGCTGCTAAGCTTTTGTCGCAGTTGCTTTGTGCATCCTAGGTCCCGACGCACATACACGTACCCGTCCAGTGATTGCCTACAGCGACGTGTCCTTTGCTAGGCCCGAAAATGCATCGCTCTTCTCTCATTCTGTCTCTTTTCCCGTCACTCACATATACATAGTTGAAAGAAAGAAGCCCTTATCTTCCTCACCAGAGACACTTAGTTCCTGTGCCTGCATGCAAATGAATATATATTCAGTGTCCGCTCCTCTCACTTCCTCTTGCGCGCACACGCTTCTGCTGGATAGAAAAGCATTAATGTCTGTGTGTGAGGAGGGAGGTGCTGTCAGGCAGACATGCCATGGCTGATAAATGCCGCGGCTGTGTTGTCACTGCAGTCAGGTTTGAGTTCTTTTGTGTTCGGCGTGTAGTGCCCTCACCTCACACAATGTAGCCGCCAGACGCCCAGAACTCCATGTGGGTGTGTGTTTGTGTTTTCCTCAGCATGTCTTTGTTTATTTATGCCTGGGCAAGACCGTTTAGATAGAGCAATCATTCCGCTCTCCATCGCTAACGCCTGTAGCCACATTCGTTCGATCAGATAAGACGTAAGGTTCATTTGCCTGTGAAAGTTTTTCCTTCCTCCACTTCCTTTTCTTTTCTTACTTCACACAACATTGAGATTTGAGGGCTCAGTTGTTCATAAAGCATGACCCATATATTGTCTGCCTGTATCGTTCGCCGCTGTTCCACTACGTGATTTTTGTGATAATCTTTGCATGGGTTTATGAATCTGTAATTATTTTGGGTCTCGTCTTGTTTGCAGTATGTGAGTTTTGCATGTTAACACGGTGAATGCTTATTTTACTTTATGGAGGAAAAAAAGTAGGTCAAGATTTTGCTGAATTGTAGAAGGTTTTTTAATGTAAAGATTAAGTGTTTTGCTGTGGTCAACAACAAAGCTGCAGATGGATCTGTTTGGTGTTATGAGCGTTGCTATAGAAACGAATAATTTCTGAGTCTGAGGACGTGATCAGCTCAAAGTAGAATCTCCATTCTGTCATGGTTGTCCATGTCTCATGGTTACTGTAATTCTTCTGACACAACATGAACTCGAACTGTAGTTGGCCTTAGAATTGTTTCACTCACTTTGCCGGCTTTAATCAAAAAAAAAAAAAAATGTTTTGTGTGTATAAATAAATATACAGTTCAAAAGTTTGAGGTCAGTATGTTTTTTTTTTTTTGTTTTTTTTTTTTTTTTTAATTTCTTTATATACTTTTATTCAGCAATGGTGCATTAAATTGATCTGAAGTGACAGTAAAGTGACATTTACTGTATAATGTTACATTTCTATTTCAAATAAATTCTGTTCTTTTGAACTTTCTATTCATCAAAGAATCCTGAAAGAAAATGATCATGGTTTGCATTAAAATATAAGCAGTTTAAACTGCTTTCAACATTGATAATAATAAGAAATGTTTCTTGAGCAGCAAATCAGCATATTAGGATGATTTCTGAAGGATCATGTGACACTGAAGACTGGAGTAATGATGCTGAAAATACAGCTTTAATATCACAGGAATAAATCACATTTTAAAATATATTAAAATAGAAAACATTTCAAATTGTAATGTTTTACAATATTACTGTTTTTACTGTGTTTTTGATCATATAAATGTAGTTTTGGTGAGCATAAGAGACTGTCAAAAAAGATTTTTAAAAAATCTTATGAATCCAAAACTTTGGAACAGTAGTTTTTTAAAAAATGTTTTAATTTAATTTAATTTAATTTTAATGTAATGTAATTTTATTTTATTTTTCGTTTTATTTTTCATTTTATTTTATTTATTTTATTTTTCGTCTGACAAACAAAGACTGATCACTTAGAAAAGTAATAGCAAATCCTCAAGAAACTGCATGCTTTTAGTGATCATTTATGTTGGGAACTTTATTTGTTAGTCATAAAGATAAAAAAAGTATGAGCAACAGTATTGTAACAGTGATGCTTTCCTTGGCAAACAGCAAAAAAAAAAAAAAAAAAAAACTTTAAATGTGTTGTTATTAGTACAAAACGTGTTTTTTAAAGTTTACATCTTGAAAATATAGGTTTTGGTTGATTTCACCCTGGAAAGGTCGTAATACACTGTACAATATAATTAATGTGGTTCAGATAACATAATATTTTGAGTTTCTGTTGATTAAACCTATCCCTTTAATTGTATTAACTCAAATTTTTAATTCCAATGAACTCAATTTTAAGGCAACTTACTTTAAGTTAAACCAACAATTCTTTACAGTGTATTTAACTCAGGATTTCAGTAGACCAGTCAGCGGTGTTTTCACCATAATATTGTAATTGATATAGTTCCTAAAAAATCCATATTGGTCGGACTTGTTTACATGTGTAGTTTTAAGATTGATGCGTGCCAACAACCGCCATGATGGCGAAATAGGAGCAGGTATGTACACGCACATCTGAGTTGAGCGGTCGAACAGGATCAGCTGTATGAAAGTGGAGAGGCCCCTGAGGTATTCCTTACATCTCTCAGGAACACAGCAATGCTTGTGCTTTAGCCGTACAAACGGAGAGACTGAGCCTGCGTCTTGCTCTTCACTGAATCCTCTAGTTCAGCTTCACTAAACCACAAACACTGCAGAACACTGATAATGATGAATGATCGGCGGACGTTTAAGAGGTCTATTTCGGCGGATGCTGTTGTCTGTCTCACACAATTAGCTGAGTAATAGGGTGTGTTCTTGGGGCACGATGGGGTCACCTGAGTCAGCATAAGCTTGAATAGCAGCAGCAGAATCTGTATGTGATTTTAGTGATTCATAAATCAAAATAACAGGCCTTAGTTTTTGAAAAACAAACATATACAGTCACGTTTTTTTTATTGTGATGTATAAATTGCGGACCATGAAATTGATCTAATTAGCTGTCTTGCTGCAGACCGCCTAAGTTTCAGTACCTATTTTCAAAACTGTCTAGTCGGTGAGTTGTCTGAACAACTAGTTGACTAATCGGTCTTAAGGACGCCCTGTATAATCAGAGTTTTTAGGTTCATCTTATCGTGA
The DNA here is from genome assembly GCA_037101425.1 of Elopichthys bambusa. Taxonomy (NCBI): domain Eukaryota; kingdom Metazoa; phylum Chordata; class Actinopteri; order Cypriniformes; family Xenocyprididae; genus Elopichthys; species Elopichthys bambusa. The sequence continues at coordinate 25,931,113 of CM074444.1, read as the reverse complement.
TCAGACACGTTTCTTAGGGTGTGTTCACGTATAGAAGTTTAGGAATGGTCTCTTATGCTCATCAAGGCTGCATTTAGTTGATCAAAAATACAGTAAAAACAAAAACATTTTGTATATTTTAAAATGAAATCTATTCCTGTGATGCAAAGCTGAATTTTCAGTCTTCAGTGTCTCATGATTCTTCAGAAATCATTCTAATATGCTGATTTGCTGCTCAAGGAACATTTACTGTATAAGGCTATTATTATTATCACTGTTGAAAACAGTTATGCTGCTTAATATTTTTGTGAAAGTTATGACACTTTCAAGATACTTTGATTAATAGAAAATTAAAAACAGCATTTAGTTGAAATAGAAACTTTTGTAACAATATAAAAGTATTTAATGTTACTATACTAAACATAGTGCAAAGAAATTAAAGTTGAAAAAACTACTACGTGTTAAAAATGCAAAGCTGGTGACTAAATGATCATAAATAATGTATAGCAGATTCATTTTAAGTCACAAATTTTTGGAGAAGGTTTAACCATGTAAACTGTCTTAGTAGTTAAAGCTTAGTATGCTAATTAAAACAAAGATGCTAAAAATATATTTAAAAAACATCAGTAACGCTTTAGTGAAGGGAACATGTATTCACTATTAGCTATGACTTTTCCCTCAATAAACTCCTAATTTACTGCTTATTAATAGTAAGTTAGTTGTTAAGTTTAGGTATTGGGTAGGATTAAGAATGTAGATTATGGTCATGCAGAATAAGGCATTAATACATGCTTAATAAGTACTAATAACAGCCAATATTCTAGTAATATGCATGCTAATAAGCAACTAGTTAAAAGACCCTAAAATAAAGTGTTACCAAAATATCTTTAGGAAAAATAATGAATATACATAAGATACATAAGAAAATTTTGAATGAGTTATGCATACATATACATATAATATGTGAACTTATTATAATGCATTATGTTCAGTGCAATGCATGTTAATTTGGCCAAACAAGTTATCCTAAAAGGCAGCATAAGATGGTTGCATATCTAGAACAGAATGTCTCCTGTCCGTTTCCTTTCATTTAACCTTTTAACCACAGACAGTGTTCCTCAGTAAAAAGTGTCTTACCAACTACCAAGCAGAAATATAAATGATAGGCATTCATGATTGTAATTGCATTTTGTAAAACCTGTGTAAAATGTATGTCCTTGGCTTGTACCCTGTTATGCTACAGGATGATGGAAACCCCGGTGGTCACCTCTTCTTCCGACATGAAGGTTTTTTTTTTTTTAAATAAAGTGATGTTGAATAGAGTAATTACAGTTTGAAGCAAAAAGAAGCTTATTAAGAGTATGTGGATGAGTAGAATTGTTAATCAAGTTTGAGTCTGCTGCTATATTCATGGAGCGTTTGAGTGGATAAATTGGACAAGCTCATAGGGGATATATGGGCATTTAGCTCAAAGAGATGTCTAGATATCAAGTGCTGCGTATTTAGTAGTGCTTTATAAATGCAAACATCATTCATTTCCTCAAAGCCCTTAATCTTAAGTATTAAACTCCGGAGCGTAACTCGTCCCACACAGTTTGCGCTATTTATTCATCAAGTCATCCGACTTGTTGAAAAGAGATGTGCTGTTACTTGTGACCAGATGATAAAACAATACAGAATATTGAATAACTGTATTAAACCATGGTAAAGACTAGGGATGCACTGATATGAAAATTTTGGCCGATACCGATAACCGATAATTCTTTATATTTGAAAACCGATATATTGGCCGATAAATCGAAATCCAAATTTTATATAAATTTTGAGAGAATGATTACAAAAACAGAAGTCTCACCATTAAAAGCCATGTCCCAAGCACACAATTATAATGATGTTACATTATCTAATTATAATTTTATGTAGCCTATATGACAGATTTGTGCTGTACTTAACTGTAGTTAACTGTGTTTTTCTTTTTGAAGTGACTCCAATCATATTTCAAGCAATTCAAAACCATCATGGTGAACAGTGAGCATCTGAAGGACGTAATATATATTAGCCAAATTTTCTTATCGGGTCGATAGCGATAACATAAAGAAATTAACATATCAGCCGATACTGATATGGTGGCCATGGCCGATATATCGTGTGTCCCTAGTCAAGTCCTTAACAACTGCACAGCCACCCTCTGGCAACCACCGAAAACACTTTGCGTATTTTGCACAGCCAAGCACCGCTCACATTTTCTTTCAGTAAATTTAAATATAGTCACTGTTTTTTGTTTGTTGGATTAATTATGTGTAAAATGCACTGGGGGAAAATGGTGTAGGATTTACTTCAATTTTTCTTTTTAAATTTTAATTTTTGCACAGAAATTGCTAGTAAATTTCACAAATAATTACAGAAACCCAAGTAACAAGCTGAAATAAAAGTGAAATTTGGGATGTAGAGAAACTGAAATAGTATTTTCTTGTAAAAAGCACTCATTTTTGTTCTATTTACAACTTTGAAAAATATATATTTTTTTACAGTGTAGAAATCCCGTACATCTATGAGAGAAATATTGTCAATTATAAATCACTTTGGAAAAAAAATCACTCGTTAATCGTCGTCAGGGTTTTTCCTCATACATACTTTATGGGTCTGAGAAAACATCATTCACTTCTTTGTAGTCTTTTTCTGTTTTTTCCTTCATTGTAGCTTATTGATCAGATGCTCTTTTAAAACCTGACTCAAGTTGTTTTTCTGGTTTTTAAGGTTTTTCTGTATTTGAGACTCATGGATCGAACAATTTCTTACTCAACAGATATTGAACTGTACATTTGAAGTTTGGTTCTGAGAAAATCCTCTCTGTGCAGGCCTATATTTTGTCAATTTGCTTTAACCTTCACATTATTGTTGTGCTGTTTCTCTAAAGTTCCTCATTTGTGCAGCTGGATGGAGTAATAGATGAAAGTGCACTTAGGGCTCCTCTGCTCTTGTTCCCTACGCATTTCTGCCATAGCGTTTGCTCACAAAGTGCAGTCAGAGCAGTGGGTTATCTGGCCTAATTCGTTTATTCCTTTCTCTCCAGCGCTTACTTTTCCCTTGTCTGAGAGTAGATTTTTATCAAAGTCCACTCCATTCCCCTCTTGTGTACTGGGCATTATGAATTAACCCCGCTGAAGGTCGTTCGGTCAGCATGCCTGCCTGAGTCTCAAGAGCTTGAGTGTAATTTACGTTATCTCGCAGGAAAATCTAAGACCTGTCAAGTTGCCCTTTTGCCTCTGTTGTCAAAGCTTGTGTTAAATGCTTATATAGCACTCAAGTATATATCCACAATGAAAAAAAACTCTGCTAAATCAATCAACAGATCACATGTGGCAATCAATGGATGTCAGGTGGGCTGAGGGAGAGGAAGATGGGCCAGTGTTGGTTAACAAATGATACCACATTGATTGGTAGATATGTGGGTTATAGGGCATTATCTAACAACAGTTTTGGGCTGTCATGACACTGAAATTTCAATAGTTGGTACTACTGCCAAAGACATTTTTCTTAATTCTCGATATCTGTTTCGATGCCACAGCCAAAACTAGAATGCTATTGAGCAAATGTTAAATGTTAACCAATTAAAGGGATAGTTATTTTCCCATTGTCCCATGATTTACTCACCCTCAAGCCATCCTAGGTGTATATGACTATCTTCTTTCAGACAAACACAATCAGAGTTATATTAAAACATCCTGGCTCTTCCAAACTTTATAATGGTAGTGAATGTGGCTCGAGATTTTTGAAGTCCAAAAAAGTGCATCCATCCATCATAAAATTACTCCACACAGCTCCAGGGCATTAATAAAGGCCTTCTGAAGCGAAGCGATGGGTTTTTGTAAGAAAAATATCCATATTTAAAACTTTATAAACTATAATAACGCTTTTGGCAACAGCTGTACGCGAGTCAGGAGTCTTCTGAAAGAAGATGGTCATATACACCTAGGATGGCTTGAGTGTGAGTAAATTATAGGATAATTTTCTTTTTTTAGGTAAACTAACACTTTAACATCTATGGAAACTTTTCAATGCACAAAAGGTTCTTCATAGTGGAAAAATACGATTTTTAAAATGTTCTTCACTCTAAGAAATCTTTTAAGAACTGTTCAAAAATGGTTTTTGTACTGCATTGCTGCGAAAACCCCTTTTTGGAACCTTTATTTTTAAGAGTAATCCTCTGTGTAAAGGGGGGAGAGAAGGAGAAGATGTCCCTGTGTCTCAATTGCTCGTTGAATGAAGATTAGTTGTAAAGTTGTGGGATGTGTGATCAAACTTGAGCCCAAGAGAGCCTGGGAAAAGTGGTGGCAGTGAGAGGCTGTGCCAGTCATGAGGTTACGAAAATGCACATTGGGTGGGGGTGGAGATGAAAGCGGAGGAGATCAGGAGCATGCTGAAGCAGAGCGAAGAAATTCAAATAGAAGGGCCTCTAAAACCCTCTGATTAACACAAGCTCAATGTTTTCATTCACCTTTTTCGAACACAGTCATATACATGTTTGAATCCTCCTTGTAGAACTACTCTGGCAGACGCTTCCGAGGTCCCCTCACAATCTGGCCAGCGGAGCCCGCGCTAACACTTTCAGCCTCCGTAGCCCTTCAAGCTGCTGTTTATTCTTCTGCTTGGCCGCACTGTTGGCAGAGGGTACCACTGTGCAGTGAATGTGTGAGGCCTCCTTGCGTACAGATAGTTGCCTCCAACTGCTTTCATGCTGTTTGGGACTGGAACAGAACATTGGAGACATGTGGTCATGTCCTTACCACCTGCAGTGAATCGGAGGGTGATAGTCCACTACTTTCTGAGAGTGGATGAGGAATCGTGGGGTGCTTTAGTTTCTGCAAAGCGTCTTATATTGAACTCTTTGACACCTGATGGCCATGTACACACGTACACACTTCAGCACTGGTCACTCATTTACTGAAAATCTTGACATCCACCCTAGATCTTCTTGGTGAGAGAAGTTGCGATGAAAGATTCACGAACAAATCATTCTTTTGAGTCAAATTTCTTAAACTGGATCAGTCTGATTCATTTTTTGAATTCAACTGACTAGATGATTAAAGGGATAGTGCACCAAAAAATGAAAATGCTGCCATTGATTCAAACCCATAAGTATTTTGTTCCTTTGTTTTAACCAATGAGGTTTGTTTTCGCATGTTTGAGCTTCCACTAGAACTAGTTAGGGGTGGGCATTTTGCCAAAATATTGTATTTGAATATTTGGGCTAGTAAAAAAATTAATATTCGAATATTCATTTATTTAAATGGAGTTAAACAAGAAATATGTTTTTTTTTTTTTTTTTTTTTTTTTTTTTTTTAATCAAGATTTTGTAACCATTTCTGAAAAAGCTTACAATTTTGCTAACAGATAAGACAAGTTATCTTCTCGGCTCACTCGGGTTACAGCTGCGCTTACCTGACGTGAATGCAGTGATGTACAGCTGTCTTTCCTCATTCGACGGGTGTTTTGATTTCATGTGCTTTCTCAATATAGTGGTGATATTATGATAACTGTTTCATTCATTAATTTGATCAAAAGTAATTTCATTTTGTAAGATCCAAACTTCGCGAGGCAAACGACAACATTATGTAATGATCAAATTCAATGAACTTGTTAAACACATTCTCCACAGCGCCACCCAGTGTATTTACGGCCAACAAAGCAACGTAGTAAAATTCAAATAGTATTTTTATTTTTCGAATATTAATTACAGATCAGATATTCGAATATTTGTGCACACCCCTAGAATTAGTGAGGTTTATTTTTGTGTCAAGAAACTAGAGCTTCCCTTTAATAGTCCACTAAACGTTAGTTGGCTAGAAAAGGCTAAGTCGACCAAAATTTTATTAGTCGGTTAGTCGCAGAAAAAAAAAAACTGCAAGTCATGCAGTCCGTGAGGGACACATCATTAATGGCAAGTCCTTGTAGTAATTACAGTATGTTGGGCAGGAAATCCCAACATTTGGCTATTATCCATCGACCTCAAATATGGCTTATCATTTGAAACCGCAAGTAGCCATGTAAAGTTGCTACTTACAACTTAGCAACTTACATAGTGTTAACCTAGATAAATTTGCGCTATTTTTAGGCGCATATCCAAGTGTTTGTTCGGAGCGTGGAAGCTAAAGTATTAGCGCACTTATTGCGTGACATGGAGGCGCCAGCGAGATTACTTGCATTTTTTCCTGACAACAGCTGAAACAACTTAAAATACTCAATTTTTGGTCATACAAATAAGTCACACAGATAATACAGCATTCAAAACTACTTTTATTTGCGCAAACTCTCAATAACAAGAAAACATTGTGCCTTTGTAAAATAAAGAAAACAAATAGAATGAGCTTTCTGCCGTCTCAGTCTCCCTGAACTGGAGCGCGTCACAAAAATGAACCGAAACTCTGCGTATAGGCTACTTGTTTTGCAGATGTGAGAAATAATATATCTTTAGAAAGCTTGAAATATCTATTCAAATCGAAAAGAAATACTCTCTGCTTATGTAATACGTATGAAATGGACATTCATGCGCATCCACTATACCGTGGAGATGGCGAGACAGCATCGTCAACTTCATTTTTGAGGCTGACTCTAAATCAGAAAGCACTATTTATTAATAAATAATTAAAATGTCTCCTTGCTATTTTTCCCCGACACATTCATAATCATTATTTTTGCCGTGCTTTGCGGCAAGCTTTATGCGTGTGCTTAAACGCGAAGTAGGCTATATTACGTCTAAATATTTTATATATTATAGTTTTGTGTTGTCCTCAGTATATATTTAATATATATTTAAGTAAATTCATATAAACGTGTGATTAGTCAACTAATTGCTTAAATGAACGACTAAAAAATCTTTAGTCAGGGCAGCCCTACAAGCAACTTTTGTTTTAACAACTCACTATAGCAGAAGGTTATCAGTTTAAAGGGGGTAAAGTTTAATATGTTTAGGTTGTTTTATGGTACTTTTTCTTTCGAAACGTAAAATCTACCATTTCCAGTTTTTCATTTTTGCGTTCAAGGGTTAGTTCACCCAAAAATGAAATTTGTCATTGATTACTCACCCCTGTCTATGGGCGAGTCATAGACTTGTATAGCGCATAGTGTTATAACTTGTCAGTGCTAAATTATATTTTCAGCTGATGTGATTGTCTGTAAATATTTTAGTAGTTCATTCTATAGTTTTGTGATACTTTATGCAAAAAAAGAGGAACTGCCATTGAGATGCCTGGGAATGCTAACAGATAGCCAGGTGTTGTTTGGTGCTGATAATGGCACTCTGCAGCTTTAAATGTCTTGGGGTAATAGTCGTTTGGTTCCTCAGGTATAACTGAGAGGCCCTCCACATTAAGAGCAAGGTTGGACAGCTGCTGATCTGCTGTTCTGAGGAGTCTGAGGTTACTGCCGCCTATGGCTGAGTCAGTGCAGGCAGGATGGGGCTAATGGCATTCCCCATCTGAATGCCCATTTAAAATGGACGAGCAAGCACAAAACCCTTTAACCTCTGGCTGCCTCCGGGCTGTTTTTGCAACTGCCAAAGCCAGAGGCGAGTCTGACCGAGGAAGAAAAACACACACATATTCCCTCTTGTTTGTTCGAAATCTCTCTCTCTCTCTCTCTTTTGGCAATTAACTCTTTCCTTGGGTATCTGGTTTTGACAAAACAGAAAGTGATGATGTATTGGTCACTCTTTTCAATGCAATTGGAATGAATTCGGACCAGAGCTTTCAAGCTTCAGAAAGGATGCAAAAATGTGTCTTTTGAAGTCTTTTTGTGGTTTCTGTGATTAACAGACTGAAACTCGTGAAAGTTGTTATTCACTAATCTTTTCCAACGAGCTGAATGAGTCAGTGAGTTTAACTCACAAACTCAAGTGCTACTAATCTTTAAAATGCATGTTATTGATCTTATTTTGAATGATTGATTTGTGCATGTTTTTTTGTAATTTTACTCAATCTTCCAATGAAACAACAGACTTCTTTCTAATGACGTATGCTAGACTTCTTCAATCATTACGTGTTTAAACTCCAACCTTTTCTTACAATTAACTGCAAGCTCTGATTCAGATCTACTTCCATCCAGTCAACAACTGATGCATAGAACTAAGTCCCCACCCTAATTTTTTTTTCTATAATCTGTTACACTTGGATGTACGTTGCAATACAGAAAGAAGGATCAATTGCTACTTTGGTTTCATCGCGACTTGTTACATTTCAATCTGTTCCTCACACAAAACTTTGTGGCACATAAGTTGTATTGGCCTCTTTGAAGCTTGAAAGCCTCAGTAGCCTTGTAATTGATGGAAAAAAATGACCAGTACATTCTTCAGTGTTTTTCCTTTTGTGTTCCACAAAAGAAAGTCAGTCATAAGGAATTTGAAACAACATGAGAATGGAATAGAATTTTCATTTTTGAGTGAACTAATCCTTTAAAGAGGCAGAAAGTATTTGATTCCTTTGGGCTTTTTTGAGTTGTCCTTTCTAGAGAAAACAAGCAGGAAAAAATGTTCACAGCCATCTGCCAGTGCTGCAAGAGCTAGTTACTGTGGCAACAAGTAAAAAGTCATTATCTCTAATTGACACCATGGCAGGTTCAGGTGTTTTCATAGTTTGTTTTCACTCTCTAGAGAATGAGTCAGATGTCTTGTGTTCGCTTAGCATTTGGTTTCCTTCTCTCTCCCTTCTACTCATACTCTTATCCTCTGCCTTGAGTTGTTTGTTAGTTTTAAATTATTTGTTCTGTCCCTCTCTTTCTCATGGAGAACTTCCACTCCATGTTTTCCACAGTGTAATTAACCAGAAGGGAAAAGTGCACCATCATCTCCTGCTTGAGGAGCTAGCAGCATGTCTGGGCTCATATGAGAATTTTACAATAACTCTTTAAGTGAACATGCCCCATGAGTGAACCACTGTTGCTACCAAGCCCTGTTAAGTCCCTGTCAGATCATTGTATTGTTCCTCTAACTTTGTCTTGTTGGTTCACGTTGGTTGTATCAGGATTGGAATTTATGTTTATTACAATGCCATTAAAATGTAGCCTAGATTACAAAATGTAAGGCTTCTCTCTCTGGTTATCAGCAGAACTGCCAACTGACAGGAAGTACAAACTAAAACTGTGATAGTGTGCTTTAACCAGGGTCATGTCTGTCAGGGAAAGAACAAGAAAACAAGTTTTTTTTTTTTTGCTGTTGTTGTTGTTTTAAAGAAATATTTCTTTAAAAAATGAAAATTCTGCCTTCATTCATGGTCCTCATTAGTGTTGTCAAAAGTACCGACCGCGATACCAAGTTGGTACTGAAATTTTAAAAGTATGACGCTTTGAGTGCTGTTGAGCGGATTCATAAAAACCTCTGATTGGCCATTGTGTTCAAGCGCTCATCAGATATGTCTGTGATTGGCTACAGTGATCAACGCACAGGAGCGTTTGAAAGCACACGGAAGTGTTTGAATATGAAGGCGTTTTGAAAGCGGTCCTGATAGATGCCTGCTTTCAAGCGCTTTCATGTGCATCTGTCTAAGCGCTCGGCGAAGAGCGTTATTATGTTTTTGAAGCGTTGATCTTTGTAGCCAATCACAGACATATCTGATGAGCTTGTGAACACAAAGGCCAATCAGAGGTGTTTACGAATCCGCTCAACAGCGCTCAAAGTGTCATATTTTTTAAAATTTCAGTACCGACTCGGTATCGCAGTCGGTACTTTTGACAACACTAGTCCTCATGTAATTTCAAACAAATCTGATAATTCATAGCGATGATATTAGCTGAATGTTGTGCAAAGGTTTTAGATCCAGTTACCGTCATCAACCAAAGCTGCTCACTTTTGTGGTCTGTGTGTGACCCAAAAGCTGCTGTCTGCACTTTATTTAAAAAGAAAAAAACGAAGTTACATGTGAGTTAGTTTGCTGTTTGACAAATTTGTCCCGATTGGACTTGCTTTATTAAAAAACTTCATTACCTTTGATAGAACTATCCATTCGCCATGTTTTTAACTTTAGTCAGTCATCAAGGTTACAGGCATTATTTATGACTATCGTGAGAATAGAAGAGATGCTTGACATTGGTTATTCATTTATACAGATTATATTCGATCTGCTCCTATAAGCTGTTATATGAGACTCACACCTGTTATTAAATACAGTAGTAAATCCCAAACACTGACTGTAAGAATGTAGCCATAGAAATGTAGGATTGCGCACTTGAAGCTCTCACACAGCGGTCTTGTCATTTGTTTTAATTGGTGTCATAATCCAGCAGTGCAAGAACATATATCTCACATACATCAAAGAAGAAATTGTTTTTAGTGTTATAGATTCATTTGAAGAGACCTGACTGGTTAATGAGTTAGTGCATATGTGTGTGTATTAGAGACTTTGACGCTCTCTATCATTGCAAGAGCAGATGGTACATTATAAGTGTAGCGTATGTTTGTAAGAACCATCTGTTTGAAATAGAGTATCCCTTCTGTGCTGGTGTCCCATAGGTTATGGTGTTTACATACATAACACATGCTTGCTTAACACATATACAATATATCATTACACATGAATCAACAGGGTTTCCATGGTTATGGCAAACCTGAACATTTCAGAGACTTTTAAGGCCTGGAAAAGTCATGGAAATGAATTTCTTAGAATATTAGAAGTCATGGAAACTAGACATTTCAGTTGATTCAAATCAGACCGGATTTAGCTAATCACTGTCAATTGGAATGATTCTTGAAATTCTTATCACAAACGACTAGAAAGGTCATGGAAATTCATTAGTAAAAAAGTGTGAACCAGGGTGCTACAACATGGATTCAGGTTCGACAGACATTTTATCTAGTCTCTAGCTATGTAACATTAGGTTTTTAACAAAACAAGTTTAACTCAAGCAAAGTATCTGTCTTTGGTTCATGGTTTGAGAGTGATCTAAGGACTTTTTTTTTGTACCACCAGCCCCCAACACCTTTGCCTTAGCACAATTAACTAGCCAATTAGCCTGTAAATCTCTGCTGTTAGTGTGATAGATTGGCAGCTGGGAAGGGAGTGTTCAGCCCTGAAGGAAGGAGGCATTGTGTAATTACAATTACCTCTTTGTGTGGTAGCGTTGTGTACATTTGCACCTGCCTGTTTATGCGAGTGTTGAGGGTGTGTCTGTACACATTTTAGTGTTTGAATGCATATAGTATAGTGTTTATATTTTATTTAGCCCCTATTAGGTCCGTTCCTCAACTGTTTGTTGACAGTAGTCCAGGGGTATTAAATCCTGCTCCTGGAGGGTCACCTTTCTGTTCACTTCAGCTTTAACACACCTGGAAGTTTTTAGTAATCCTAAAAACCTTGATTAGCCGGTTCAGGTATGTTTGATAAAGGCTGAAGATCCTGCAGATTGATCACTCTTGGCCTTAAGGGGGAAAATGAACGGAAGTCATTCATTTTCATTTGAGAGCTGGTGATTTGAGGTAACATTAAGCCTTGTTTACACTTTCGCCTGGCTCCGCAGTGCGAGCCTCCATTGACTGCATGCTCTCCTCCCCAAATGGCTGAGGTGTTTTATACTTGACACGCTCGCCATTGTACTATTCTTTGAAACGACAGGGGGCAACTCGGAGTAATTGTTTGCGCACACCACAATGTCATTTTCACCATGCGCACCGTCGCACTCGTGCTATGCAACATGTTGAGCAGATATCAACTTGCGACATGACTGCTTTCAGTGTGAGTGGAGACGGTGAAGCTATTGTGAACCACTGTTTGGTACAGTTAGATATAGCAGTAGAGTAGAACTACTACTAGAAACCAACAGTACAGTGACTTGGTGACCTTAAACAATTGAATTGTATTAATCACTGTAAAGGCGTTCAAAGGGTTAGTTCACCCAAAAATGAAAATGTCATTTATTACTCACCCTCATGTCGTTCTACACAAGACCTTCGTTCATCTTTTCGTTCAACACAAATTAAGATATTTTTGATAAAATCTGATGGCTCAGTGAGGCCTGCCTTGCCAGCAAGACAATTAACACTTTCAATGCCAAGAAAGGTACTAAAGACATATTTAAAACAGTTCATGTGAGTTCAGTGGTTCTACCTTGTTATTTTAAAAAGCAACAAGAATACTTTTTGTGCGCCAAAAAAAAAAAAGAAAAGAAAAAGCAATACAATATCTAGTGATGGCCGATTTCAAAACACTGCTTCGGAGCTTTACGGATCGAATCACTGGTTCAGAGCGCCAAAGTCACGTGATTTCAGCAGTTTAGCCGTTTGATAGGAGATCCGAATCACTGATTCGAAACAAAAGATTCGTAAGGCTCAGAAGCAGTGTTTTGAAATCGGCCATCACGAGATATTGGTGAAAAGTCGTTATTTATTTTTTTGTCACACAAAAAGTATTCTCTGCGCTTTATAATATAGTGTTGTGTTAGTGTTGTGTTCCGAAGATGAACGAAGGTCTGACGGGTGTAGAACGACATGAGGTTGAGTAATAAATGACATTATTTTCATTTTTGGGTGAACTAACCCTTCAAACACTAGAGTTTACTGTAGGTAAGTGCTGCAAATGTTGCAGTGAGATTGGTCCATCAGAAGGTCATAAACCCAGTTGTAGCCAGAAGATGCTTTATTCAGAAATCCATTGCCAGTAGATTTTAAACTTGCCCACCTTTCCTCATATGGTTACATGCCTTTGAATCAGATCAGATTAACATCTCAATTGGTTAACCACACTGTCAGTGGAAGCCACACAAATATACCCAAAAGAACCAGTCCCCAAACAACACTGTCCATCTTAAACACCTGCTACAGCATCCTCAAGTTCAGCTTTGGTCTTGCCAGAGTAGGCAAGAGTAAAAGCATGTTTAGAAGAGTGACTCCAGAGGGGACATTCAAATGAAGGTCATCTGTTTTTGCAAAGGCTGCGCAGTAGGTGCTGTGGATTGTGGAGGTTGGTGTGTGGTTGAGGGAAGAGGGAGCCCCTATCGCTGTCAGACCTGCCACCATGCCTGCTGATGTGAGGAATTAATAGCTGTCATCATGCACGGCTCCCTGATGAGAAATATTTAGAGTCTTTATCGTGAGAGAGTCATGGTGTTAGAAAAGAGTTACAGCAGCTGACCTCAACTATTTCTCATTGCTCTACACCTATTCCTTTAAACAGATCATTTTTTCTCGGATTTGTTGTTTTCCTTTCTCTTCAACCCTCCCTTTCTGACACACACACTCTCTCTCTCTCTTTTCTTCTCCCTACTTACTAGAGCAGACCTCCGTACCAAGTTTCAGGCTGAGAAAAGTGTGTGTGTCGAGAGCGAGAGAGGAAGCTGTCTTACGGATTGGTCATGTTCACAATCTAGCTTCAATGAAAAATCCCCTGCTCGCCCTGCCATTACAAGCTTCTAGCACAAGGAAGCAAAACTCTGCAACCAAAAGGTCATTTTTAAAGTTAAGCAGCGGAGGATGATATTTGCTATGGTTAAACAAGTCAATAACGGATTTTGACAGTGAAACCGGGCAGTATTAGGATCTAGGTCAGGGGTTTTATGGTTTCAATGGTTGCTTTTTGTGTGTGTGTATATGTGTATGTGGTTAACTGCATTATATCATGCCTGAAAAGCCAGCAATCCTGGAAATATGAAGATGCAAAGAGTGCTCTAATAATCCAGAGTAATCCAGCATGCTTTGCATCCAAACCCTTCCTGGCCATGGTGAGATTATAATCTCAGGTAGTGGCCTGGCTGTTTATAATGTAGCTTTGAGTCATGGGTTTGTTTGCCTTTGTGTTACTACAGTAGTGGTCCACTGACAAGTACTGCCACTTTTGTTAATCAACCAAGCCGGTACAGTTCAGACAAGGGGTTTTCAAACTGTTCCTGGAGCCTTCTCTGGACTGCACATTTTGGATGTCCATCTTATTTAACCCAGCTGAACTCATTAGCTGATTAGTAGAGTACCTATGACCTTTTAAATCACTAATTCGAAAGTAAAATGCGCACGGCTGCACATTCGGTCACGGCAATTGGTTGATTGGTGGGTTCATTATTATTCTGAATGAAAAACACAACTCCTAGAAAAATACAACTAACCCTTTGCATTGGGTTTAAATCCAGAATATTGCCAAATAGGCGCTTTTACATTTCGCTTTGAAACCAAATCTTCCGCCATAGTCTTGTCAGTCAGCTCGTCACTCTCATGATAAATTAAATCTGACTCCTGCTGCTGATCTGTGCTGCGACTCTCGTTCAGCTCACTCTGCATTGAGCAGACACGTTCAGTTTTTAATTGTAGTGTCTGTTCTCTAACTGAACTAAATGATTTTTATTACTTAAAAAAAATCTAAACGACAGCGGTGGGCAAATGATGTAACCTGTGTTGCGGCTGAAAACCGGTAACACCAACTATCGCAGCAAGCCTACCAGTGGGTATATTGGTGTAACTAATGCACTGTGTATGTGATTCATATGTATGCTTTCTGACATCCTGGTGTAACTATGCATTATGCCTACTGGATCACCCATTTTATAGCAGTGGAGCAACATTTACTTTAGCCTCTCTGTTCTGGATATGGAGAATACAGTCTCTCCCCCTCCCTGGCCATTCTAGCTGAATATTTTACACATATTCATTCCCCTTTGTTCATCCTCCCATCCCTGTGCGAATCTCTCTCTTGCTCTCTCCACTGCAGCATTAGACTCTCTCCCAAAGCAGGAAGTGTTGTCCGTGCAAAGGCTCTGTTCCTCAGCGCCCTAGGCAGTGCTCTAATGGAGTCCAGGTCTCGAGAGGGATCTGGGTGGGGGGAAATGGATGAGTAGACTATCTGCTCTTACGACCATGTTAGTGCTGATTTGGTTGGAGGAATGGGTTTGCAAGGAGCATCAGTCAAACTAAACCGTGTTTACTCCACTCTTGTCTTGCTTTGTCACCATCGCCATCTCTGTCGGCTATAATTCTTTTATGAAATTTGGTATTGACAAGGACAGGCCGGAAATGGAAAGGGCCTAGGCACTGGCCCTGTGGGACACCACATGAATTACCTCTCATTTTCTATGCTGCATGGCTACAGTAAAGATAACACCATAGAGGAGTGGAATGCTTTTTCATTCAAAGCTGATGCTGGACCAATATTTCTCCTTATAATTTCAGGGCTCTGGTACGTCATTAGGAATAATACAAAGACCAGCACATTATTTTCGCATGGTAATACTCTCTCAACAATAACTGTCTTCAATACTCAAACAATACATATCTCTGATTTACTGATGTTCAGCAACGTTTTCAATCTTTGCTTCTTTTGAAGGGAATATAAAAGACCAATTGATCTGTGAGAGTGTGTGTAAGTGGATGTTTACAGCTTGTCAGCCTGATTATGTGTGTGAATGTCTGTTTAGACAGACTTCTTCAAAGTAGTTTGACAGGAAACAAATTGTAGTTTTCATTTCTGTTTGTATTAATTATAGTCTTTGAAATTGCTTTTGTCTGCTGCATTTTACTGTCCTAAGACTCATTCTGAAGGGCTGTGTTGTTGTTCTCTAGTTTGATTGTGTTGGCTATGAAGTTGTGGCTGATGGGACTTAAACAGTCAGCCAACAATGGGCTTTTTTTTTTTTTTTTTCTTCAGAGAGAGGCTTTAACACTCTAGCCTGTATTTTTATTGTCGCCTTAGTCTTGCTTGCATAACAAAAATCAGGGGGACTTTGTAGCACTCAAAAATCATACTTCACAAATGTCTTGTTACTTCTCTTAAAACAGTCCTTATCTGATGCAACCATAACTTTAAGATCAGAAAGAAACAGTCCTGCAAAGCTTTACAGCACATCTGTCAGACCTTAAGTGTATGGATTCCTCCCTGTGATCAGTTTGGCTCCTGCTATTTTAACAGTATTTTTAACTTATGTGCAGGTCAGGCCCAAGGCCGGAGGAATGTGATCTATTTTTAACCGTAGCCTTAAGCTCAAAAAACTTGTGGGGTTTAAACCTTAACTGTCCCTTAAAAAACTAAACTACTCTTTAAAGAAGCTTTGGAATGTCCTGATCCCTTATTGTTGACCCCTCTCATTTAGTTAGCGGTAATCCACCGTTAAGAGCAAGTGCAAACTTCACGCCCTTTTGGCCACTACATGCTGTTTTGGTTTAGTTAGCAACCATCTCACAGATGATGATCTTCCTTACGACTGCCAGCCGGACCCCCATCTCCGTTTTTCACACTACTACTCATTATATATGCCATGTTTGAGGACAAGTCCAGGCATATCCTCATCCATTAGTAACTGTGTCCCAACATGAATGATGGGGTGAAGTCCTCAAGCCTGCAGGCTAAATGCTAACCTAGCTTTGGCTTGATGGACCATATCATGTCTTATCCAAACATGGCCATGGATATGATTGTATCTCACCTCTTATTGGTGGATTCTGGAACATCTGCCTTTGCAGTCTGTTAGATGATATCTTTTCCCACTTTTTTTGCAGACTTGCTATGGTTGTCTAGAAGATTGTAGGGTGTTCCATTTGATATTGTTGGTTTCGGAAGGCTCCTTTAGCCTCTATGTGCCCTCAATGCACACTTTTTTGAATTCACACTGAAGCAGACTCATAGCGAGCAAAAGTGCAAGCAAGTATAGTATATTTTTTATTAGACTTTTAAGATATGCTTGTAGAATAGCCTGCACAATGATATGAATAAAAAATACATAATTTTAGGCCTCTGTGATTCACACTGTATGTCTCATTTCAGCTGAACTTGCAATGAGCGTACACCTGCATAATGATAATAAGCTGCTAAATGTTTCTTTTATAAAAATAGACCAACTGGTGGCACACCACTATAAAAAAAAGAAGCCAAAAAAGATAAGGAATTAATTAAACCTAACAAAGGAGGATGGGGTAATAAAGATTTGGCAATGAATGCTCATTGGTTGAGCAAAGTTGTAGACAAGTGGTAAGACTGTATAAGAAAGAATGAGAAGTTTTGAACAAGAGGGTTAGATGTTCTACAGGCATCTCAGCTTTGTTGTCTCCACCAATAAAGTCTGAGCTTTGGCATCTGGAACTACATGACTCAAGCGACTTTCTTTACTTGGCTTTCTTGCAAAGAGGAGAAGACTTTTTCCATGACACAAGTAGCAGGAGCATTATCACATTTTTATGGCTATGGAAGCCAAATCCAACTTGCATGTGAACATTTTCACTTTGGTTTCCTTTCTATTAAAAATTGTAATTATGTTAACACTTTATTTTAGGGTCTTTTAACTAGTTGCATATTACTACAATATTGGCTGTTTATTAGTACTTGTTAAGCACATATTAATGCCTCATTCTGCATGACCTTATTCTACATTCTTAATCCTATCCAATACCTAAACTTAAAGGGGGGGTATCACACACAGTTTCTGCCAATCTCATGTTAATCTTGAGTACCTATAGAGTAGTGGTGCATCCTTCAAATCTCCAAAAAGTCTTTGGTTTAATTATATTTATAAAAGATACATACGCTGTACCAAGTATTTCCGAAAACAGCCGAGTGCCTGGAGGCGTGTCCTGTGAGTGGAGCTAGAGTCACGAGCACGCGCAGCTTTTTTGTAGAGATCGTCTACAAGCTATCAATGGTCAGCTAAACAACTGTATTTAAACACACAATACACCATCGCATTATCCATGGATAACTTTTGAATCACTATAATGAATATAGCATATGAATGATGAATAATGAATAATGAATTTATGAATTCACTATGTTCGTGTTGTTTACATGATATGCACTTAGGCGCCTATTGCAAACAAAACAGACATTTGATGCAGTTTTACTCACCACCTGCGTTTCCGACTCATAACCAGGATCATTATCACTGTGACTGCTCCATCTTTCAGTTTCAAATGATCTGTAAATCCAGCGTAGAACTGGGTCTTGTTTATGAAACCATAGGGGCTGAGGGCTCGAGCAGCCACGGAAAAACAGACACATTCTCCATTCATTTTAACCAATAAAAAAGTGATTGCAACTATCAGTTTCTATGGTTATTTTAATAACAAATATTGAGAGTGCATCAATGTAATGCGTGATAACAAATCTTTCAGCTCCACTGAACGCTGGGTTCTTTGGGAAGCAAGGTTATCTTTCCCTCACAACCAAAAACACACTTCTTCTGTGACATTGTTGATTTCGTGAAGTCCTGTGATCTGTGCAGCACTGCCAACGACTTCTGTAGACCCGAAGGTTGATGGCCGTGCTCTTGCACTCTCGCTCAGGTCCACGTGTGCGCGCGCCCTTCCGGGAGAAGTGCACGTACAAGGAATTCTGTCCTTGTTGACATCACTCAGACCGATACTCAAAAAAAAAAAAAGTCAGAATTCTGTGAGGATTTGGAAGAGAATTTTTGGAAAAGAAATACTCTGTCATACGTCCAACTCATGTTTTGAAACTTTGTCCATGTTTAGCATGAGAATCCATTGAAATAGCATTATAACCCCACCACCAATTACCTTACTATTAATAAGAAGTAAATTAGGAGTTTGTTGAGAGAAAAGTTGTTAATTGCGAATGTGTTCCCTATACTAAAGTTTTACCGTAATTATTGTTAAACTGGAAGACCAGAGCAGTTGTTTGACAATTGTTTAGAACTGTGCATTGACAGGAACAGTTATTTAGTGCTTGAATGTCTGCTTGAAGTGCTTGAAGTTTTATTAGTTGATTTTGTATCAACTAAAGTAGCCATCTGTTCATGTTTGTGATGTCTATGATTTGTTTGTTGCTGCATTAGCTCATCAGTGGAAAAACACAGGCTGATTTGGCTCTCAACTTTAGCTGTTGTAATTTTCTCGTTCTTAGTACTAATAGCATGCTGAACATGGAAAGACAAAGAAATACATAGAATTACACAGCTGGGACAGATCAGATGTGGCTCTTGTGCTGGCGGCAAAGTGAGTGTTTCTGAGAGCCAGGTCCTGAAGAGCTGAGGAATAATGAGCACTTCCTTAATTAGACTAATGACTTTCACAATTGGTCTTGAACCAGCAAACATGGCATTACTTGTCATGTTGGTGACCCAATAGAAAAGATGCACTTATTTTTTATTTTATTTTATTTATTTATTTTTGGTTTCAGAAGCCAGGAGTCACCACCTGGTTGTGCATGTGTATGTGTGTCTGTCAGTCACACATGGGTCATTGCTGATCTGTATCCAGGCAGCTGTCATGGTTGTTTGTTAATAATTTTTTTTTAACTTGAGAGCTCTCAAGTGTTCCTCTGGTAAAATGGATTTTCAAGCCACAAAATGCATTCTCATACCTTTCTTCCTCATTGTTACATCATGGATATTTAATATGGAAATCATTACCATGGGTCCCACTTATGGCAACCTGTTCTTGAGCATGATTGCATGATTACCTGTCCTCTATCAGCATGAATGATATAATTACTCCCAGATAGCCTACTAACTGATAACCACATCAGCGATGTCCTCATGATCGTGATTGGCTACAGGAGACTACAAAAATTATAATAATTGAAGTCTCATTGGATGAATATAATGACTGTATAAGAGTGTTTTCAGGAAATGGAAAAAACTAAAAAAAATTTTTAGTAATTCATCACTGTCTTTAATTTTTAATAATTAAAGACTGTCTAAAATGTGTGTAGTACTTTATTCAAGATTAATGAGGTTATGAGGTTGTACAGACAGTTTGAGGAACTAATGATACAATGTTTAGTCATAAGCCCTTTTTAATACTTTTCATTGATTTAAATATTTGCAAAACCCACAGGCAGGCATAAAAGGGTGACAAACAGTAATGATTTATTTAAAAAAAAAAAAAGAAGAAAAAAAGATGAAATATGGAGATACAAGGTTTCCACCCGACAGCGATGATATTAAATATTTTATTAAATATATATATGTTTTCAGTAAAATTTTTTCAATTAATTATGGTCTTGAATGATCTTTTAGAGGTTCTGTGAGATTCTGAGGTCTTCCTCTGTGGGATACCGTGGTCTTGAGCAGTGCAAGTGTAATATTTAACGTATGAAATTAAGATGATGTTTCCGAGCTGTTGTGTTAAGGGAGCTTGTCAATGTTAAACAAACGTTATGCTGCCACACCCACAGCACTACATTGCTCAGTGGCTCTCCACCTTGTTTTTACTATAGTGGAGGAGTAGATTGACAAATCCATTCTTGACATTTCAGGCCTTTTTTCTGGGTAAGCTAGCATACCTCACTTTGCAAGTGTCCATTGATTGCTGGCTAATCGTACTGCAGCAAAAGCTGAAAATGTTTTTGAGAGAGTGATGTGAGCATGGTTCCACTGGTCTTATCACCAATCCGACATTGAATGACATACCAAGGCTCAAACTTTGATACCTTTTTCCACTCAGATGTGAAATGTCAGAAATTCAAATACAGTGTTAAAACTTTTACATGTTTTTTTTTATTATTATTTCAAGAATGCTGGCCTGGTATACAGAAGCTATTTCGCCCGAGCAAATTCGCCACAGCAGAATCATTACATTTGGCCCAGACTGTGACAGTGACATCTGAAACTGCAATCATGTGTCGCTTGTGATCGCTAGATGTAGTGCTTTAAGAGCTGTTGTCACTGTCAGCACATTTACCTAGTTTTGCCTCCCAGGTGCTGCTGTTGATCTGCGAGATGGAGGTCTATGGCACCTCTTCTGTAGTGCCTGTCCTTTGTGTAGTTTAAATGACTCCCATCATTTGGTTTTGTCCCAATTTAAATACCTTGATATATATTTAAATACCTTGATATATATATATATATATATATATATATATATATATATATATATATATATATATATATAATTTGTTTGTTTTTGGTATCCACAAGCTTTCACCCTGTTAATGTTAGTGAAGTTGTTAAAGTCTTTTTGAAAATGATTTTTGAGACTTTTTGAGATGATTTTTGAAAAGCAGCCAATATACAGTGCTTTCTATTAAGGGTGATTTGTGTTTCCCTGGTTGCCTAATTAAAATTGTATCTTTGAAACACTAACTACAGCTTTCATCTATGTTGTGTGTATATGTTTGGGGATTAGAATGTGATGCCTTATAGGTTTGAATCAATACAAAAAAAATGACTTTGATATGATACCAGCCTCTTGTTCCTTGGTATTGATATCTTTAGGTTACACAAACAACCCTGTGCAACTTATGAAATAAAACGGGGATGAGTGGTGCCAAAATAAATAATCAAATTCTTTGTAACTTTGCATATCCCTTACTGTACTGTAGTAAATTTCGACAGCCAATACGAAGTCATTCAACTTGATGCAAAAACGTAAAGCTTTATAGTCATATTTGATCGAACTTGAACAATATTCCTAGATATTTCATAGATGAAAATGTAATGGATGAATTATTTTACCCTGCTCTTTATTTAAAGTGTCTCTTTTGTAGTTATTTATTTTTTTCAAAAAGTAATTGTACTGTCTGTTTTATTTTTTGCAGGGTCAGATCCAGTCTGGGCAAACCTGAAACCTACAATATTTCTTTGTCAAAGTGCCCCTAAAGAGAGGAGATGGGCTGGAATATTACCACCTGCAGCACACCTGCCTAAGTCCACAGGGACTCCTCTCCCCCACCCTCAAACCCCATTCCCTTTTTCCCTTTTTAAACCTCTGCCAAAATTGTGAATGGCCAGATGACTGTGGATTCATAGTTTGATCATTAAGGGGATTGGACAGACAATACCCTACATGGAAAAAAAACCCTAAAGCAACTTTCAGGATCATTAGAAATAAATTATTTGCCAGGCCTGAAAGCATTTGGATGGAACCTCAGCCCAGCAGCTTTCAAACTAGAGCTTCTGGGAATGGCAAGATGAGCGCTGTCATACGGTGATGATGGCAAAAAAACAAGATGCCCGGGCACTAACCTACAACCTTGTTGTGGTAGGTTTGTCCGGGACTGAAAAGGAGAAGGGGCAATGTGGGGTAGGCAAGTCCTGCCTTTGTAATCGCTTTGTTCGCCCCAGTGCTGATGACTTTTATTTGGACCACACATCTGTTTTAAGCACAAGTGACTTTGGTGGTAGAGTGGTAAACAATGACCACTTCCTGTTTTGGGGCGAGGCGGTACGAATGTTGGAGGAGGGTGCTGAGTATCGAATGCATGTGGTGGAACAGACAGAGTTTATTGATGACCAAACGTTCCAGCCACATCGAAGCACTGCCTTACAGCCCTATATCAAGCGGGCAGCTTCCCCCAAACTGGCCTCTGCTGAGAAGCTTATGTATTTCTGCACAGATCAACTAGGACTAGAGCAAGACTTTGAGCAGAAGCAAATGCCTGAAGGCAAGCTTTTAGTGGATGGATTCTTACTCTGTGTAGATGTAAGCAGGGGTATGAACCGAAACTTTGATGACCAGATGAAGTTCGTCACCAATTTATATAACCAGCTAGGTAAGACCAAGAAGCCAGTTGTACTTGTGTTGACCAAGTGTGATGAAGGGGTTGAGCGGTACATTAAAGACTCTCACACCTTTGCCTTGACCAAGAAGAATTTGCAGGTTGTTGAGACCTCAGCACGCTCTAATGTTAATGTTGACCTTGCCTTCCTTACCTTGGTGCAGTTGATAGATAAGAGTAGAGGGAAACCCAAGATCATTCCTTACTATGAAGCCCTCAAGCAGCAGAGTCAGCAAATAGCATCTGCTAAGGACCGCTATGAGTGGCTGGTTAGCCGAATTGTGAAGAACCATAATGAAACATGGCCCAACACCAACCGTAGAATGCAGACATCACCTGAATACAAAGAGTATGTCTTCCTTGAGGGTACTTCCAAGGCCAAGAAACTATTCCAGCAACATGTACACAGACTCAAGCAAGAGCACATAGAAAAGCGACGTAAAATATATCTTAGCACACTCCCACAGGCTCTCAACTTATTGGTTCCAGAACTGGATGAGATTGATCACCTGAGCTGGTCAGGAGTACAGAAAGTTCTCGAGACTAAGCAGGAGTTCTCCCACTGGTTTGTCATATTGGATGACACACCATGGGAAACTACACCACACATTGACAACATGGAGGATGAACGCATTCCCCAGGACCTTTTGGAAACCCCTGCAGCAGAGACAATCTATGAGAGTCACTTAGAACACCTACGCAATGAGCGAAAGAGGGCAGAAATGCGTTGGGAGTTCAAAGAGAAACTTGCATATTCGCCATTTGTTACACCTGGCAAACCTTGGGAGGAAGCTCGTAGCTTCATCATGAATGAGGAGTTTTATCAGTGGCTGGAGGAGCCAGAGTACCTTGATATCTATAACAAATACCAGAAGATTATTATTGACCAAGCCAAAGAGGACTTTCAAGAACTTTTACTGGAGTACTCGGAGTTGTTCTATGAGCTTGAAGTTGATGCTAAGCCCAGTAAAGAAAAAATGGGTGCCATCCAAGAGGTTCTTGGAGAGGAGCAGAGGTTCAAGGCCCTCCAAAAGCTTCAGGCTGAGAGAGATGCCCTGGTGCTCAAACATATCCATTTTGTATACCACCCTACTAAGGAAACCTGCCCTAGTAGTCCACATTGTGTGGATGGCAAAATTGAGCAACACTTAGCCCTTCGTTTTCCCACTCGATATTCCTTTGATGGGAGCTCAAAATCACAGTTTGGTGAGGGAAAGGTAGATAGAATTAATCTTGTAATTCTTGGCAAAGATGGACTTGCAAGAGAGTTGGCTAATGAGATCAGAGCACTGTGCACCAACGATGAACGGTTTGTGCTAGATGGAAGGACTTATGAACTGGCTCTTCGACCTATAGAAGGAAATGTACGCCTTCCAGTAAACTCCTTCCATACCCCCACTTTCACACCACATGGTTGCATCTGTCTCTACAACTCAAAGGAATCTTTATCCTATGTTGTTGACAGTATTGAGAAATTACGAGAATCAACCATAAGCCGAAGGGACACTAATCTAGTTCAGCTTCCCTTGTCTCTTCTGTTGGTCACCAAAAGAGGTGTTGGTTCAATTTCTGACATTGGGGGTGAAACAGCACAAAGCCTCATCCAACACGGTCAACAAGTGGCTGGCAAATTTCAGTGCAGTTATTTAGAGCCTGCTTCCCCAGGTGTGGGCTATGGTCGCAATATAAATGAAAAACATTTAAACCAGATCCTCAAAGGTCTGTTAGACACACGAAGACCATCAGTTAGTCTTGGCAGTAGCTCCCCACCCTTGTTGCCTGCACTTGCAGGTTTCAGAGACTCTCAGCAGAACACAGAGGCTGACTTACGAATCGTAATGTGTCTAATGTGTGGAGATACTTATGATGTTGACCAGCTTCTTTCACCATTCTTGCTGCCCCAGCACTGTCGGCCCTCTTCCAATCTATCCAGTGGAACATCAGTTTTGTTGGATTTATCTATTGGTGGCCAAAGGCAAAGCATTGATCTTGCGGTTCTATCTTACCACTCATCTTTTTCTTTGCGTAAAAGCAGATTGGTGCATGGTTACATAGCAGTGTACTCTGCCAAACGGAAGGCTTCCATGGAAACCCTTTGTGCCTTCCTTTGTGAGGTCCAAGACATTATTCCAGTGCAGTTGCTTGCTGTTGCAGAGACTCAATCGGAGCTCTCAGACTCTGAGGCTGTCCGAGAGCGGCTTGCCCAAGGGGAGGAACTGGCCCATGAAATTGATGCACGTTTCAGCTCTGTCATCTGTGGATCTGGTGGTGTGGTGGGAGGATTGCATCGGATAGACCACTTCCAGCCATTCTTTAAGGAGGTAGTGGAGAAAAAAACCATTGTAGAGGCAACACATATGTATGACAATGTTGCAGAGAATGTCACCAGTAGTGAGAATGTTTCTTCACCTCGATGTGGCTCTCCAAGCATCACGTTACTGGACTCTGAGGATGATATTGAGCCCTCCCCACCTTATCCCACCCTAAGGGATGATGGCACCTTGACCCATGGTGGAGGTTTCAAGCTCCCTGATTTGGAAGGTGATGCCTTCTCGCTCATCTCTGACATCACCACTTATGAAAACAAGCTTAACAACAAAGTCCCACCTCAGGTGCGACCAAAGCCCAATGTCACCTTTGACATTCCCAAACCCCAAAACATTAGTTCATACATAGACGTGGGCCTACATGGACCTAACAGGCGCTCATTAGTCACCTGGCCACCAGGAACTGAAGGTGGTTATGATCCATCTGACTATGCTGAACCCATGGATGCAGTAGCAAAGCCTCGTCCCACAGAAGAGGAGAATATTTATTCTGTACCACATGACAGCACACAAGGCAAGATCATCACTATTCGCAATGCAAACAAGAGTCATTCAAATGGTGCAGGAAATGGATCAGACAGCGAGGCTGATAGCAGTTCATTAGAGCGTAGACGAAAACTGTCTGCTCTTGGAGTTAAACCTCGGCTATATCGTGATCGCTCCAAACGTCTTGGAAAGTTTAGCAACTTCCGCACAAGCTTTATTGGCAGTGATGATGAGCTTGGAGGTCTCCCCAAAACTAAAGAGGATGAGCTTGGTGCACAGAAAGGGGACAGTTCCTTAAATGAAGAAGGCGAGGACCCAAAGAGGAGGAATATCTTGAGAAGTCTTGGTAGAAGAACTACAAAGGTACATTTTATGGTATTCTTTTTTTCTTTTCTTTTTCTCTTTTTTTTAACATTGATTTTGGAATTATATTTCATGGTCTCATATATTGTAAAGAGCATGTTTACAGGCTAACTTTATTATTTAGGATAATCTTAATTGATTTAACTGATTCAAACAATCTGTTGATCAAATATATCAGATATTAAAGTCAGTTTGGACCAAGTAGTCTACTTTTGTGAGACTAATTATCATAGCAATTGGTATTTTTATCTCCACCTTATTTCAGTGGTTGTTTTTCCACTTCTTTAGGAGAAACCTTGTGATTTTTAGGTTGTGTTTAAATTTAAAAACAGTTGCAACTATATTTAGATCAACAGAAAAATGTACACCTTGATTTGAACTCAAAATCAATGTCTGAAAAAGTATACAAAATATACAAAATCATATCCATATGAAAATAAAATGAACTCACAACACATACTTTAACTCAGTGTCTTGAGAAATGCATTTTTGAGTTCACAACCCTTTAAATTGATTGTTCAGGTAAGATAAAGTCAATTTTAAAAGAGTATTTTACAGAAATTGTTTTCAGAAAAAGTGGTTTCTTTTTAGGAGTTTAAGTAAGACAAAGCAAAGAAATTAAGTCAAGTCTGACTCGTTTTAATGGTGGTTGGGTTGGGTTGTTCACTTACAGTTGTCTGCTCTTTGCTTGATAGTTCCTTCTACAGCATGGCCTTAACAATGCCTTGTAGGTTGCTTTCGATTTTTGATTTTTTGCTGGGAATACTACTATAGTTCCCATAATACACTGTATTCACACAAGCAGAAATTTAAGTGACTGCTGTTCTTTTCAAGCATGTGACAGCCTAAGGGCATATGAAAGGATTGAGCCACTAGCTCTTCTCATTGAACAGCAGTGCCTTTATTATTTCGGTGGGGTTAGAATGAGGCCATTGGGTTAAATCACCTTGCTTGCATCAGTTGCCTTATGGGATTGATCCATAAAAGAACCCATAAAAAAGCAGCAACCTAGTAGCCCCAGGGATCTCTACTGGTTTAAGCTCTGTTCAACAAAGACTGTCCCTTTCTGATGTTAAAGAAGTTCGAATAAGCCATTCTTGTTTCTGTCTACTATGCCATAAGCACTTTCTCTCTCTTTCTCAGTATGTTGGACTGCGAGGCCGGAAATGTTAACTCAGCCTTTTAAAATCTCCTCACCCAACAAGTGGAATGTTTTAAATTCCGGTGTCACCTAGTTCCAGTTCCCCTGTGACTATGCACCGGCAACTGCAAAGCGAATAGTTGCATGGTAGAGAATGCCAGGGGACTTATTACAATGTGAAGTTTGGTTAGTGAGGCATAACATAACCAAACATCGTATTCATTCACATTGTAACACTACAGTATCCTGTCGTGTCTGAAGTTGAAAATGGGTGGAGTAGCAGTTATTAACATGATGTAGCTGGTTTGCTTTGTGCACCTTAGTCTGGGTTGCTGTGTGACCTGCATTGCAGGGTGAACGCATTACTTTTGCATAACATTGCCATCCCAGTAATACTTTCTGTGAACTGTAATTGGAGCACAGCTTCTTTACAGAGAGTTTGGAGAGGGGAGGGTGGTAATTATGTAAACGTCTATTGAGAGGAGCCAGTAGGGATTTAGGTGAAATCTGAAAATGAGGAGAGGAGTGGGAAGTGTAAGGAAAAAAAAAGAGAGAGGGAGAGAGAGAGAGAGAGAGAGAGAGAGAGAGAGGGAGGCAAATGTGGCATGGTTCCTGAATGTGTGAAAAGCAGAGCTTTGACCTGCGGAAGTACCAGGAAGCTGGGATGCCTTCTAGCTATGGAGCAGACAGACTCGGGGCCTAATAATCGTCATGGCTTTTTCTCTTGTCTGACAGTACTGCAGACACACTGGCCAACGAGCCGTGATGCCCTGCTGCAGAGCATTATAGGAAGGCGGGGCGGGGTGTTCTCCTGCAGAACTCTAAAAATCGGAAGTCAAACTCAATGTACCTAAATATATAACGTCACATTGCTGGAATAACATGAATGATTTGACCACGTTTAGGGTGGTCTAATGCACAGTGGCCCTAGTAAATATTTAGACACTTGTATGACACTTAAAAATAGATGAATTTCATTGTATGAGATACAAAATATAAAACCAAGTGGCAACTAATGATAGTAGACATTTTCTAAAAACTAATTTCACTTTTAATGAACTGGTATCAAGGTGATTTTAGTGGATTAATATATGAAGTCAGTTCTCCTCAAGTTCAGAGTAACTACATGTAGTTCTATGAACTTTGAACATGTTCCACTAACATTTGACAACCAAGTTAAGATGTTAAAATATATTTTGCATTGCACCTAGCTTAGCTCTTGTCATTTTACCACAAAATAAGGTGTTCCTCTCTTGTCTTGCAGAAAACGCGGACAAAGGCTCGTCAGTCATCATTGTCCAAACCTCTTGAGAGTAACTACTTTGGAGTTCCCTTGGCCAACGTTGTCTCGGCTGAGCGGCCCATTCCACTCTTTATTGAAAAGTGTATCCGGTACATTGAGACTACAGGTAAGTGGCACAAAGCCAGCATTCTGATGTTTTATCTTTACATCAGAGTGAGGTATTGGAATTAGCTAGATGCTAAAAAAGAAGTCTGTGGTGTGAAGACCTCTTTTCATGAAATGGTAGTTGTGAACTGACAGCTGGTGAGTCTTCAACTCAAAAGAATGTGCTTTCCCATCAACAGTCGAGTACATACATTTTACATTTACACAAAATGTATACAGATAGATAAAATTAAATTTTATAATATAGGCTACCTGCTGAAGAGTAATGGTAACTAACAACAAAAGTATATATACATTTCTGAAGATAGCCTCCTTGTTAGCTTGCCTGCCTCATGCCGGTTGACACTGGTTCAAATCCCACTCGGCATCCGGGTCACGGCACCACTGCAAGTGATCCTAATAGCACAGTTGCAGTGGTGCCATGACCTGGATGGGAGTGAGATTTACTGAGTTGAGTGTAACGGAGGCTAACTAGTAAGAGCTGGCCTCAAGAGGTGTGCTAGTGACTGATGCTAGAGGCTGAAGTTAAATCCAACTCTGAGTGGTGTAAGTAGAATGTTTTTGTCAGCAGGGTATATGTCTAACCTGTATGTTAACATGAGTTAATTTTAACATTTTGAATGATCCCACAGAGCTCAGTATGCGAATAAGAGCCTCTCATATCTAGCATTATGGTAATGCAATGCATCTATGCAGGTATGTGCACTTGTTAAGCGCGTATCTACGCAGCTGTGATTTGGGTCGGTAGCATTAGCGACGTTAGCTTCCAAGGATTAAGCTCATCAACGGAGAGCAAGTGCATGTGCTCCGGCTGGTGTTATCTGTAACGCTAAATGTTGGAGAACACATTAGTATTCCCTATGGGATGCATCTGTCCATCTGTAATTCAGATAAACTAAACCCTGCGCAACCTAGAAAATGTGACAAAAAATTATTTCCTATCATACTCTGTGGCAACCCGAGAATAATAAAAATCATAGATAAAGAATCCTCTATATGCTTTTATGTAATAATTACATACATACTACATGAAGTGTATGAATTTCAGAGCACTGGCCCTTGAAGAGAGCACTCAACCCCACCCTTTGGATCGTGTGTGTGAACCACTAGGGGGAGAATGGAGTCAATGGACCTGTCATTAATAGTTTTCTTAAGTCAGCTCCTGATCTTTGTCCCTCATTTCCATTTCCTTTTCACCCCGCCCTTTTCCCGCCTTTTTCATGTTCTGTTGTGGATGTGTGTAAGTTGCCAAGCCCCTTGCGGTAATTTTCTGCCTGATAACTCCCTCATTGAGATCGATATCACATAGCAGAAATGGTGAACAATCTTTCGGGCTCAGCTCTTTTTTTTTTTTTTTTTTTTTTTTTTTTTGTGCTCTGTGGGTGGAACTGCCTTTCTACAATAGCCTACAGCGTGATTTGCCGATAGTACTCTCAGCTTGAACACTAGAGAATACACACT
This sequence comes from Elopichthys bambusa, assembly GCA_037101425.1. Classification (NCBI taxonomy): domain Eukaryota; kingdom Metazoa; phylum Chordata; class Actinopteri; order Cypriniformes; family Xenocyprididae; genus Elopichthys; species Elopichthys bambusa. Next base: position 25,901,536 of record CM074444.1, on the reverse strand, counting down.
CGCTCACTCAAAGCACGTTACCCATCAAAACAATACAACCTCACAACCTTATCAGAATTACACAGAATTGCTTTTACAAAGATTTTTGTGGAAAAATGTCAGATTGATATGTCAAGCAAGTCCTGCTAACAGCAACGGTTAAAATGTGCTTAGTCATGGCGGCTCAGTCTTGTACATAGAGCAACACTGTGTTTTTCACCGCCTCATAAAAACTAAAATTACCTGTAGACATGTGCTGATATTCGGTAAAGCGATATATCACGATAATGAATATGCATGATATTGTTATCGTGGGCACTTCAAAATACCGTAAATAATAATTTATTACAAATTATTAACATTTTTATAATGCATTTAAGAATATTTTCCCCATCAACTGTATAAAATGCACAACACCACTGCACACGTGCTCAGATGTAAACAAGGCCAGCATGCATGAGAAGCACATGGCGGAACGAGTGAAGGAGACGCGCTGAATGAAAGTGCGCGTTCACTCTCTGACAGCAGAGGGTGCCGATGGAACAGCAGAATGCAGCGGTTACCCCGGAAACCCCGAAAACAAAGCAACTGCGCTAGTGAAGTTTTTAAAATGCTTCAAACAGCCATTCATTTTTTTGTAATCTCAATGTTGTTCATCACAGCACCAAATACTTAATACTTAAAGACTTAATAGGCTATTTATTTTCAGACTTAAACATTTTTATATTTTAATCTGGACTACAACATGCCCTAATGATTAGAAATGTTTTGATTATTTGTTATTGTTCAGTAAAACTTTGAGACATACGGCTTCATTAGTTAACATGTTAATTCATTATTACCAAACTGACAATGAAAAATACTTATAAAGCATTAATTATTCTTAGTTAATGTTAATTTCTTAGTTAATGTTTAATAACATTACTAAAATCAAAAGAACTTATTTAGTGGACCTGAGATAAAACTAACAATGGTCAGTTGTATTTCTTAAGTAACATTAACAAAAAATAATACTTTCTGTAACAAATGTAGCTATTGCTCAATCTTAGTTAATGCATTGAATAATGAGACCTTATTGAAAAGTGTTACCTGTTGTTCTTTATAGCCTAATTCTTTTGCACTTTAATCTGTTTGAAAATATTTCTTTATTTATTTTTTGTGTATTGTATTATTTAAACATTCAGAGTTCTTTTTGTTATAACAAAGAGTTCTTAAACCTGTTATACTATGACAACACTTATTTCAATATCATGATAATACCTTATACCGTGATAAAAGCTTCAGCAATTAATCGCAACATGAACATTAGATAACGTTACATGCCTAATTACCTGTAACTGTATAAATTAGGGACAGGTCACGGTGGTCATGTAAAAACCAACTAGTAGGTTTATGAGGTCAGCTATTTAGATTTAGTTTATATAGATTTTTTTTTCCTGAAAGCATAATCAAATAAGTAAAAACATGAATTAAATTGCAAGTGGAATGCTATGTGTACTGTAGATGAGTTATGTGAATGACACATGAAGTCTGATGAGCTTTTTGTGGATGTCGGCAAGTTCAGATTCCCTGGGAGCCTGGACTTGCCTAATACAACATGCCTACTTATATAGGTTTATTTAACAATGACTAGTTCAAACCAATGTTGACTAACCAATTATCAAAGTATACTGTTCAAAATTTGGGGGTTGGTAAGAATTTTTTTTTTTTTTTTTTTTTTTTTTTTTCATGTTTTTGTTTCTTATGCTCACCAAGTCTGCATTTATTTAATCAAAAACACAGTAAAATTTAAAATAACTAAATTTATTTTCAAATGTAATTTATTCTTGTGATGAAAAGCTGAATTTTCAACATTATTACTCCAGTCTTCAGTGATCCTTCAGAAATCATTCTGATATGCTTATTGCTGCTCTAGACACATTTCTTATTATTATCAATGTTGAAAACAGTTGTGCTGATTAATATTTTTTTTGTTGAAACCATGATACCCTTTTTCAGGATTCTTTGATGAATAGAAAGTACAAAAGAACCGCATTTATTTGGAATGGAAATCTTTTATAACATTATCAATAGCTATGTTTCCATCCAAATTTGGGTATTTAACTTGTGCGCAAATTTTAGCCATTGTATATAATAATTTTCATATGTAATAAATTATTTGCGCCTCAGAGTGTGCAGACGAAATGCAATAAACGCTGTTATCTCATGTTTTCTTGCATTCAAATGCCTGGTATTTGTGAATACAATCGTGCGAGACGCTTCAGGGAGGGAATTAAACCGAACCACTTTAACAACAGACTTTGTTCAGGCATTACAGAATGACCAAAAACAGCATTTCAGATGCTGTGTAACGAGCTCGGTCCGCTGGTTGGTCCAGTTATGCTGTTAAATTACAAAGTCACGTCTTTTTTTCGTGTTGCATAAAAAATGATCCTACTCATTTGTGCGCATACGTTTTTTTTTTTTTATGCGCATTTTTAGAATTTATGTGCATCTTGGCGTTTCCATCCAGCGTTTTTTTTTTTTTGCGATTATCCCAAAATGCGCATAAAAATAGGTGGCTGGAAACATAGCTAATGTCTTTACTGTCACTTTTGATCAATTCAATGCATCCTTGCTGAATAAAAGAAATAATTTCTTTGGAAAACGTAGTGCATGTTTAGTCTAAATATACAGTATTTATTTAAAGTTGTAGTTCATCCTAGTTCACCTGTTTTCCATTCTGTGTAACACAGAATGTGAGTTTTTGAAGAATATCCTACCCACTCTTTTCAGTATAATAAAGTGAAAGGGCTGGGCTGTCAAGTTCTAAAATGACCAATGATCCACCATAAAAGTGTATGAACAATTCTAGCAGGTTCATGAGAGAAGTAGCAATATCCAATAACGAATCATTCTTTTCAGTCAGATATTGTGAATCATTTGAATCAATATGGCTTTAGAAGACATAAAATATAGAGCATAAATCTTATAGACAAGTATGATACTATAATGTTGTTTTGCGAAAGCTTCAGCCCCATTCTAGATTGACCAGCCATTATTCAAAATTTCTTCTTTTAATGACAGACATTGTTGTTTTCATTGTTGGGTGATAAATGTACTTTGAGCAAACTAGCCAAGTTTTATTTATTTATTTATTTCTGGAAAAGGATTTTTATATAGTACACATAGTACTATATAAAATATATATATATATATATATATATATATATATATATATATAGTTTTTTATATATATATATATATATATATATATATATATATATATATATATATATATATATATATATATATATATATATATATATATATATATACAGTTTTATATAGTTTTCTATTTTTATAAACCAATCAGTAATGCTTACATCAATTGACTTTTTTCTTATGTCTTCTACTAAGCTTAATGGTGTAACGCAAAATATATTTATTAGTGCGCAAGTTGTAACTTAGTGCTCATTAACATCAAAACTAGGCTAAGTTGTAACTTAAGCACAGCTGGTGCAACTGGCCCCGGGTGTGTTGTGGAGTTTTTAGACATCAAAAAGCTTCAGCCCCATTCTAGATTGACCAGCCATTATTCAAAATTTCTTCTTTTAATGACAGACATTGTTGTTTTCATTGTTGGGTGATAAATGTACTTTGAGCAAACTAGCCAAGTTTTATTTATTTATTTATTTCTGGAAAAGGATTTCTATATAGTACACATAGTACTATATAAAATATATATATATATATATAGTTTTTTTTTTTATATATATATATATATATATATACAGTTTTATATAGTTTTTTATATATATACAGTTTTATATAGTTTTCTATAGGGATCCATTTTCTGTCCCTTCCGTTCTGCCCTCTGGACCAAAAATACTTGTTCCCCTATTGTTCCTCTCATTTCCTGTTCATTCTTCTAAGTAAATCTTAAATCTCAACATTTAACTTCTCTTTCCTCTTTATCTCTTCTATCCCTTTTTTATCTGTCAGTCCTTTTCTCACTGTAGCAATGAGATGGTATGATAAATGAGTGTTGGGTGTTTTAGGGCCATGAGGTTTGCTATTTTCCACACATTATTCTCTATTTCTCATAGCAACACTCGCCTTTGGCGACACCCATTCCAGAATTAGTCTAATGTCCAGTCCATTCAGCTAAAACTTGTCACTTAGAGGAGACCCTATTTTAATATAATTCACATTATGAAATGTACAGCAGAAATAGTTAAAGAGACCGAAGCAGGGAACGTGACAGCCGTTGAAGAAGGAGAAATGCTGAATTGCCTGGAACTGGCCCCGGAGGATATGCTGAAGATGATGGCAGGAAGCAGCAGGAGTTTGTTTGGACATGTTGCGGGGTTAGCTGTGCATTAGGAGGGCTTTAAGCAAAAAAGGTCATGGTGAGTCTCCGTTAGAGAAGCCCATGAGGCTCAGAGTGCTTTCTGTTTCTTAAAAAGTCTTAACATGATGCTCTCTTGACGTTGCTAATGGACTGGATGTTCAGTATGAAGGCCAAAAGATTGAGAGGGATGGACATTCAAAGGCATGAGAAAAATTATATAATGTGGAAATATGGTGACTTCCTTGTATTGTCATTGACTGTCCTTCAGAGGATGTTTCTCTGTCTCCCTCCATATATTCCTGTGACTTCTGTTATGCTTGAACTTTTTTCTAGAAGTCTTTAGTTTGTGATTAGAGTTGTTCTAAGCTATGAATTGATAGTCATGAGTGCTGAGAAAGCTCATCTGAATTTAGTTTGGTTCATTTGACCAACTCCCCTCAAAATGATCATCAAAACATGCAAGTTGCGAAGCACATAACTTAACAGGCCAAATAAAAATCACATTCAGGGCGTGTCAATAATGTTGATCCAGTGGCCTGAGGACGGAGTGAGAGTTTCGGACCAGCTGATGAAACTGTCACTTGCCATTAATGGGCCACTGCTACGTTGTCACTAAATTTAACATTTGTTGATTTTGTACATGTGTTTCATGCATTGTAAACTGTCAGTTTTCTCTCATTTTAAACTGTTGTTGTGAATTCTGTTGATTTTAAATCTGACCAGTGCTGCCTAATGAAGTCTTGGAAACACCAATTAGAAATTATAAACCAATCAGTAATGCTTACATCAATTGACTTTTTTCTTATGTCTTCTACTAAGCTTAATGGTGTAACGCAAAATATATTTATTAGTGCGCAAGTTGTAACTTAGTGCTCAAGTTGTAAATTAGTGCTCATTAACATCAAAACTAGGCTAAGTTGTAACTTAAGCACAGCTGGTGCAACTGGCCCCGGGTGTGTTGTGGAGTTTTTAGACATCAAAAGTAGAATTTTGAGATCACAAATCTATAACACGGTATGAAAGTTGATCTTTCAGAAGTTTTATGGCCCTTTTCTCGCCTCTTTTCCCTCATGTTCTTACATTCCGCCATAAACACACCCTTCCTCTCTACACACATTTCCCTTCCTGCAGCTCTACAGAAAAGCTTTTATGGATAATTGATCAGGAGAGGTGAGGCAATCAATGCGGTCTGCCTCGGCAACGCGCCGACTCATTTCCGAGAGTGTCTCTCTGCCTCTCGCGCTGTCTTTCTCTTTATCGATGTGCTTTCCCCCCCCCCCCCCCCCGCTTGTGTGAGATGGGCCAAGCTGAGCGTCCTCTGGCTCTTGCCTCCATCTGCATCTGCGGGGCACAAGACGCAAGCTCCTCTCTGTCAGTGGCAGCGCTCATTCTTCATGTACGACTGATAAGTCAAACAGTGAAGATCTGACAGTAGGAGTGTGGTCGCGCAATTAGTAGCCTCAGATATAAATTAAATATGTGAAATTCATTGTACATTCTGAGCTGGAGATAACGCCATTGTGGCTCTTATCAAACTCTGAGACTGTGTAAATTGAACAGAGTGCAAAACTCATGAATTAATGTCAACTCTCTCTCTTTCTCTCTCTCTCTCTCTCTCTCTCTCACTCACTCACTCACTCACTCACTCACAGGGTTGAGCACAGAGGGAATCTACAGGGTGAGTGGAAATAAGGCGGAGATGGAAAGCATGCAGCGACAGTTTGACCAGGGTGAGTCACATGACCTGTCTTTTTCACTTTCTTTTTCTTTCTATCTCTTTCTGTCAACCTTTTTTTTTTTTTTTCTGTTTAGTGTGCTTTATTGGCATGACAAATACATATAAATTGCACAAAACTTAACTCTTTAGTTGTTTTGTTGTTTTGTTTTTAAGTTAAGCCAGCCACCACTAGCAATTTTGATAATTTTGACAACTTTCATGGCCCCCAGAATATTTTAGTTGTATGAATATTTTTTTTTATCAACACTTGAATGTGGGTAAGTTTTTCAAAGACTACAACGTACATAAACAATGCTTTTATCTAGGGCTAAGACAATACATCGATTCTCGATTTGCGATACAGTGATTCCGGATTGATTCTGATATTTTCTCTCTCGAATCGATTCTGAGCTTAGTTTTAACAGCAGATGGCACTGTATGCTAGTTTTGAACCGCACTATCAAACGCTTATGAAGAAGAGTGCTGGACAGCGATCGTGCGTTCGGCTGAGTCATGTAAGTGGTTAAATATACTTGCACCGCAGCTCAGAATGCTTTTATGACGCGAGATTAATGTAAACACAGCCCACTGTGAACACCCTTGTAATTCGCTTCAACCTTTTTGAACTTTATGAATGATTATTTTAGGTCTAAGTGGTGTGTGTAAAGCAATTGGAAGCAAGCAGAGTACGGCTGTTTCTAAAGCACGTAGTGACATCTGCTGTTAAAAACCAGAATTGAGAATTAATGTATGTCCCAGCCCTACTTTTATCGCTTGTTTCTGCTCCTTTTTCACCTGTTTTGATCTGGAGATTCTACTCTACTCTTTCAGAAGTTGTGTAATAGTGCCTTCTACCGTATAACAGTGAAAACATGGAAAGCCAAAAAATTCTGTCAATGGCGAGGAAGCGTTGTCTCATAAATGATGTAAAATTCTGTCAGTGGTTGGGAAAGAGTTAATAATAATGCATAAGAAATAAAGCTAGTAAGATGCATTAATATGCAATTAAAAAAGAAGAGTGAAGTTGAAAATGTTAGAAGGGAAATTAGGAAATTTAAACAATCCAGTATTGGGGATGATTCACGTTATTCAGGCAGAAATGAATAATGCATTTAAATTAGCACATTTCAGGAACTAAGAAGTTGCATCTTGCAGTCTGAAGTAATTGTGATTTTTTTTTTTTTTTTTTTTTTTTTTTTTTTTTTATAAAAAAGGCTGTACACCACAAAATAATACAAAATCAATTACATATTGATATTGTGTAAATACTGCATATACGATATCACACTAATCCAGCGCCAGTAACTATATGGTTGAAACTCCAAAACAGTAGGTGGAAGTATTGTACCTTAATGCTGTTTGACACCCGCCATAAAACAGAATTCTGAAGTGTGCATTTGATGAACTCTTTACTATCCTATGAATCCAAAGGAGAGGAGTTGTGAACAAGTGTGCCACACAAGTCCTGGAAAATGAAGCCAAAACGTTTTGATCGCCCCCAGGTGGCTGGATGCAGTATAGGTCATAATCCCCGCCCTCTCCGTGTAATCTAATGGGATGTGAGACAAACTAAACAATCAGATTACACTTCAAATACATTTTTTTCAAAGGTGGTTTCTGTCATTTTATGTAGTTTTTATCATGCTGATGTAAGTTCAAGTGTTCGTTTTTTTTTTTTTTTAATAAATAACTTTGGTTTTAGTTAGTTATTTGATGCTATAAAAACCATGGTGTCATGACTGACAGCTGAGATTGACAGCTTCTCTGAGCCACTTTTTTTCGGGAGGAGATTGCAGCTTTTACTTTAATTTCTACATTTCCATAACTGTTTATTTCGCACCTACATAATGAGTTGTTCTGCAGTAATCTGTACTAACCGATTCTGCGGGAGTGTGGGCGGGGCCTTGATACCACGGCTCCACTTCATGCTCACTACCGCGCAGTCTCGGGCTCAGAGTTCACTACTGCGCAGACTTGGGTTCCAAGATGTCAGCGCCATATTGGGACATTGGCGGCTTCACTTTTCTACAGTGGAAGAGAGTGAAGGTGCGTTGTCCTTCTTTTTTACAGTCTGTGGTTGTGAACAGCAAAGCGACACAACTGATACCGTAGGTCACATTACAGTGACAATGTGGCGAATGTAGTCATTCCGAATTTCATTCATACTGTATAGAACATACCCTTTTTTTTTTAACGGTCGCAAAGCAAGTTTCAAACCAAGTGTGGTACCTACTATACAGCATGCATTTTTGAATGCAGCAAGTGTGTAGCTACTACTGCCACACAAAATCATAGGGGCTTTTACACCTGGTAGTTATCAGTATTTAGACTGCAGGAAGTGCTGACCAACTTTTTATTTCACTTTTGTACAGTTCTGGTTACAAACTCTCTCTCCACCTCCCTTCACTCTTATTTTAAGTTGATTCATTGGCCAAAAAGGGGAAAACCCAAAATAAACCTGAGAGTTTGAATCCTAGCTCCTGTATACTTTATACTCTCCACTAGACTTTTTTCTCTCAATTTAGTGTTTATATCTCACAATTCTGAGAAAATCTGTTGCTTGGTTGCCATCTCATGGTCACTTAGTTCCACATAAAAGTCTTACTGAGTTTTAAAACATAACTAATTGTGTAATACTAGTAGATAATACTATGTTTTTTAATGTATAATGTGATATTACATCATAATTAGGGTTGCAAAATTCCGGGAATTTTTACAGATGGAAACTTTCCATGGGAATTAACAGGAATTTATGGGAATTTAAGGGAACAAACTGGAAATTTGCAAAATTGCAGGTTACCCTATAAAAGAACAAACAAAAACCCAAAAACACAAACTGTTTGTTTGTATATGATAAAGTTTATATAAATTACCCCAAATTTCCAATTAATCCCCTTTAATTCCTGTGTTCGACTTGAAATATTCCCGAAATTCCCCAGCTTAACTTTCCATGGAAAGTTTCCGGACATTTTTTGCCCCTTTGCAACCCTATTAATCATATGTATGATTAATTTTACACAGTACAACAAAATAATATGGCACATGTTCAGAAAACATATTAATATCATGGTACTGTTTGGTACTTACCGTAAAAACAGTACTCAAATGACTCAAAATTGCTTCACTAACTTTAATCTAGTGAAGCTAGGAAGATTACCAAACTATAATCATTCACACCCACCACCTACCTTCTCTCTTTCTCTCTCTTTTTCTGCTTGTCTGGCCCACATGAACTTCCACACTCTCACATTACCCTGCTGTTGTAGCAGCATAATCTAAAGACATCTCATGGATATCATAGTACATGCAGAACTCTGTTACTCATATTTGCCTTGGGGAAAAGTTTGAGTGGGCCAGTCACCCGGCTGACCTCGCTGCTTTCAAAGAAATGGCTGCTATTCCTCGGTGCATGGATCACATTTCCGTCAATGAGCACATTGTAGAGCAGATAAGCTCAATTAACCAGGACTGATCCACAGCTATTGATCCTGCCACCGAGGGCCATTACGAAAGCATAATGTCGGAGCGTATAGAGTATGCTTGCATTATGTGCGTACTTGAGAAGAGGCAGAACAGCGTCTGTTTTTGCTTGTTAAGACGTGTGTGTATATATAGTTAAGACTTGTATATGTATGTGTGTGTGTAATATAATAGAGCATAATATAATGTCATGTACAATATATACTACCATTTAAAAGTTTGGAGTCAGTAATTAATAAATAATAATTTTATTTAGGACACATGAAATTGATCAAAAGGGACAGTAAAGACATGTTACAAAAGATTTCTATTTCCAATAAATGCTGTTCTTTTGAACTTTCTATTCCTCAAGGAATCCTAAAAAAAAGTTAAAGGGTTAGTTTACCCAAAAATGAAATTCTGTCATTATTTACTCTCCCTCATGTTGTTCCACACCTGTAAGACTGGTTCTGAAGACTGGTTCTGTTCTGAAGACATCTTCGGAACATAAATTAAGATATTTTTGATAAAATCCGATGGCTCATTGACACTGACTCCATTGCCAGCAAGACAGTTAACACTTTCAGATGCCCAGAAAGCTACTAAAGACATATTTAAAACAGTTCATGTGACTACAGTGGTTCAACCTTTATGTTATGAAGCAATGAAAATACTTTTTGTGCACCAAAAAAACAAAATAACGACTTCATTCGACAATATCTAGTGATGGGCGATTCACTGCTTCATGAAGCTTCAAAGCTTTACGAATCTTTTGTTTCAAATCAATGATTGAGAGCATGTATCAAACTGCCAAAGTCATGTGATTTCATTAAACGAGGCTTTGTTACATCACAAGTGTTTTAAAATTTCAATGGTTCACCACTGGGGGGGGCGTGACTTTGGCAGTTTAATACACGCACCGAACCACTGATTCGAAACAAAAGATTTGTAAAGCTTCGAAGCTTCACAAAGCAGTGTTTTGACATCAACATTTTCAACATTTCTTTGATAATTCATTATTATCTATGTTTTTTGGGCAGCAAATCAGCATATTAGAATGATTTCTGAAAGATCATGTGACACTGAAAACTAGAGTAATGATGCTGAAAATTCAGCTTTGTAATATATTTTAAAATAATAAAATTTATTTGAAAAAAATCCTAGTAGACTAAAAGCCCTTTATTTTTATATCTTCATTTTTGACTTTATTGAGGTCTTTAAAGAAACTGTTGTGTGCTGTGGATATGTGTGTGTGTGCCACTACAGGCCGCCCTCTGTGTGTGTGTATATGTGTTTGCGCTGGAAGAGAAGGTCAGTTAATTACCAGCAGATTGGTTTGGGTAATGAACCGCGAGTGCACACGCTCCACTGATCCGGTCGGGCACGGTTCGGATCGGCATGAGCTAATAGAAGGCGAAGGCTCGTGTCTGATCGATCAGAACCCCGCACAGCCAGGTGACAATACAATTACGGTGGAAATTACTGCGCAGGTATGTGCTCAGCAGCATCCCAGCCAACTCCAGTGAGCAGGTGGAGAAATGTCAGACGATTCACAATCAGGTGCTACACAGCCATTATCGATCTCTGATCAAATAGAATCAGGACGCATAGATCAACTGATCTGGGGTCAACTGGATTTAACACGCTAGACTGAAAGATTACAATAGTACTGCACATGTAGAGTGAAATGTTTTATAGCTTTATCTCAATCATATTGGCAACATTTTGTGGTTTTAATCATTGCTTGTTTTATTTGAATCTCGTAACCTCTCACCCTCTCCCATGCACCAATTTCGCGCTTGCACACTAAGCACACATTCTCCAATTAGATACACTTTTCGCCAGCTCAGCCGAGAGGTTAAAGATGCATCCAGAGTGGGCAGGTTTGATTTTAAGGGACACATGATTTCAGGAAGACCCCCTGTGTGAATAAAGGAGCTGCATTTTGGAAGAAGCTATCTGTAAAAGATGTTCATATGGTCCTGTGTGCTTGATGCCTCTGATTTTAAGAAACAGATGGTTTACTTTTAATTTAGATCAAGTACTTCTATAATACCTAGAGAAATGTGTCCATTTGCCTTTCCATTCATCTCAGTGGCAGTTACTTGGCTGGAGCAAAGGGGCGTCGCTAGGGGGGGGATAGGTGGGACTGATTCTTGGGACTTTCCATTTTTATTTCACTCCATAATTTATTTCAGAGTCAAAGTGATGGTGCTGGTCACATCTATAAATATAAGTGTGTTTCTTCAAATATTGACACTTTCGGCCCTTTGGACTTTTTTGTTAGAAGTTTTCACATTTAATTTATAGTTTGTTTTTGTCCAAATTAATTGTTCAGAAGATGGAAATGCAATTATAATTTTTGGAATAAAACGAGTCATTTGTCTTGCTAAGGCTAATTTAACATCTAGCATTTAATGTATTATAATGAATTACAATTAAATGCAATTGATATTTTTAGCATAATTTGAAAAAAAAATATATACAGCTTAATTGGAAATGATGCACAACATTCTGCACGAATGATATTCATCTTGATTGCTAATATTCATCTCAAGCTGTTCACTGATGCTGTTTTTCTCATTGGTAGGCAAGTACACCAAGTTTACAAACTTTATTTAATAAATTATACACATTTTAATTTTTTACTTAATACTTTTATTTAGTAAGGATACATTAAATTGATCAAAAGTGACAGTAAGACATTTATGTCACAAAAGATTAAAAAATAAATGCCGTTTAGAACTTTCTAGTCATCAAATAATCCTAGAAAAAAAAAAAAGATCACTGTTTTCACAAAAACATATTCAGCAGCACAACTGTTTTCAACATTGATAATAATAAGAAATGTTTCTTGAGCAGCAAATCAGCATATTAGGATGATTTCTGAAGAATCATGTGACACTGAAGACTGGATAATGATGCTGAAAATTCAGCTTTGGTCACATGAATACATTACATTTTAAAATATATTGCAATAGAAAAACGTTTTTTTTTTTTTAAATTTTAATAATATTTCACAACAATTACTGTTTTACTGTGTTTCTGATTAAATAAATGCAGCCTCATCATATGAGATATATGACATATGAGGCATATTTTTTAAATATTTTACCAACCTAAAACTTTTGAATTGTAGCATAAACCAATCCTTTCAATATTTACTGAGTGATTTATTTCAATTTTTTTTAAATTATCATAGTTTTAACTGTAATAATTCATGCCTGTATAATTAATTTGCATAGTTTTAGACTGAATAGGACAAGGATGAAACAAAAGTGTGTGAAGTGCGTGGAAAGTAATAAAACATTTGTTCACATGCCTTTTATGCATGGAAAAAGATCTGTTTAATGTGATAAAGAAAAAAATGTCTTCATAAAATTCAACCGCTGGCACATAAAAAAAAAAAAAGAAACACCCATGTGTTCACTTAGCTGGTCACACCCTGAGAATGATCAGGGTGGACTTGTATTACATTTGTTTTAGCTTGACTGTAATTTAACTACTTTAAATTGCAAGTAACTTGAGAAGCTGCAGTGATTCACAGACTTCCAGTTGAAAGTCTAACCAAAGTCTCTCTACGTTATAGACCCTAACATTGACCTGATCGAGAAGGACCTGTCTGTGAACACAGTGGCTGGAGCTATGAAGAGCTTCTTCTCGGAGCTGCCCGATCCTCTGGTACCCTACAGCATGCAGGTGGAGCTGGTGGAGGCCTTCAGTGAGTATATACTGTACATGTAGACTTGTGAACAATCAATAAAAACACTGATACAGGGAAGATTTTCCATAGACAGATGTTTACTGTCAGAAAGCAGTGTGCTTGGTTGTAGTCCTCTGAGGTTACTGTCCTCTGGAGATCTCCTCTGGTGAACCCCCTGTGTGTAGAGAGCTCTTGTTAGAGGGAGAAAAAGAAAAACAACGGATAAGCCAGTGAGTAGAATAGAATCTACTCTAAGAAACATGCTGGCAGAAATGGACTGAGAGTGTGTTTTCCTGTTGCAGCATTATAGACTGACTTCTTTCCCGTTCTTTAGTACACAAACACACACACACACACTCTCTCTCTCAGTGTGGTTCAGCATTGTCTTCTCTGGGCATCGCTCCAACCCAAAGCGATGAGACTTAAGCCTAAGATTGCCGTTAGTCCTACACTCCAGACTGTTTCTCAATAAACAAGCCCTCTCAAGTACTGCCATGCTTTAAATAGTTTCACAAACGGCAGGCCTGATTCAGCAGAAAACAAAGCGCAACACCCAAACCTGCTCTGGTGTATTGGAGCACATAAGAAGGGCTTTGATTGGTTCGGTTATTCAGCACGATCAATCATGATGTCATGTCACTCAATTTGCAAGTGCTAAAATTTTGGTATATAAAAAAATATTTGTATATACATTTGGTATAAGTTAGTTGCATATTTTTTTGGTTGGAGTTTTTGTGAATTTAATCTATCAAATACCAACGTAATCAGAGACTAAAATTCAAGCTGCTGAAAATTATACTTGTTTTCAAAATCAAAAAAACAAAACTGAATTTGTATGTTTTCTGATGAAAATGTAAGGCCATAATCAGGGACTAAAACTAACTTTTTGCCACAACTGGCAATGGCCGGTGACTTAAAGGGTTAGTTCACCCAAAAATGAAAATTATGTAATTTATTACTCACCCTCATGTCGTTCTACAATGAGGGTGAGTAATTAATGACAGAATTTTCATTTTTGGGTGAACTAACCCTTTAAGGAAAATGACAGGCCCAAACTATTTTTTACCAGCCATGAAACAAAAACAGGTAGTTATGACATGTTTTAGATACTAGTGAAAATGCACAATCCTGTATTCCAATTTTGATACCACAGCTAAAACTACAAGCTTAAAGGATTAGTTCACTTTAAAATGAAAATTACCCCAAGCTTTACTCACCCTCAAGCCATCCTAGGTTTATATGAATTTCTTCTTTCAGACGAACACAATCCAAGCTTTATAATGGCAGTGAATGGGACCAATGAGTATGAAGCTCAAGAAAATGCATCCATCCGTCATAAACATACTCCACATGGCTCCGGGGGGTTAATAAAGGCCTTCTGAAACAAAGTATTTAACCTTCTGTATTTAATTCTTGCAGTTCAAACTGCTTACACTACGTCCCCGTATTCAAATTACGAAAAAAGTGACGCAACGTCAGTTACACGTTCTTCCTATGTTGAATACAAAAGGCGATCGGAAGCTAGATATTTTACTTAACTTGTTAAATATGGATATTTTTCTTACACAAACGCATTGCTTTGCTTCAGAAGGCCATTATTGATCCCCCGGAGCCATGTGGAGTACGTTTTGCTTTGGAGGGATGCACTTTCTTGAGCTTCATACTCATTGGTCCCATTCACTGCCATTATAAAGCTTGGATGCGTCAGGATATTTATTAATATAGCTCTGATTTGTGTTCATCAGAAAGAAAAAAGTCATACATCTAGGATGGCTTTAGGGGTGAGTAAAGCTTGGGGGTCATTTTCATTTTAAATTTAACTAATCTTTTAAATATTATAATCTTAATAGCCCACATTTTTTAAGACAAGTAAACAGTCAGTAATAAAATAAGAACAAATAATCAAATGTTTACTAGGATACCCGCCAAGACGGGCATTTTTTGACAAATTTTGTGTGAATTTGTCCGGTCAAGCACAGCAAGTCATGAAAGAGAACTCAACTTAGTATTTGCACATCGAGACGCTGCTTTCAGGGCGCATGATTCAGATGTTTCGGATGTTGAAATTCCCACATAAGTAACGAATTTCCTTTTGCGTGTTCTAGCACTTGAATATTTACATTAGAAAGGCTTCAATTTTCGTGATGATGCAGCATAACAGTTCTCATAACACTGCATTGTTGAAATTCGTAAAAATGTTAGCGGCCATCTGGCGACTCACAGAGTTTCAGACACTCGCCAACACCAATTTTTACTCGCATTTGGTGCTTGGCGAGTGTTAATTTTAGGCAGTGGCGGCTGGTCTAAAAATTTTTGGGGGGCACAAACAAACGGAATTAGAAAGGCAGGACTGAATGTAATTGCTAAATAACCATTTAACAAGTTATATAATAATGTATCATTACTGCTTAGTAATACTGCATGGTAAACATGGAAAATTCAGCATGTAAAGCATGCCATAGTATAGGGCTGGGTGATATGGCCAAAAAAAAAAAAACTGTAAAATTTGAACATTTGAATTTTAAAAATATATATATTTAATTAAAAAAAATATTTTACATTCTGTCCAATATTGTCCGACAAACAATGTTCATATTAAAGGCTATGAAAACAAACACGAATGTAACCGTGTAGTCTATGCTATATTATGTGTAAAAAAAAAAAAGGGGTCAAATCACATTAGGCTTACATTCTAACATTGTAACGTTACAATCTAAAGACAAAATAAGTTAAATTCACTAAACAAAAAATGAAAATAAATAAAAACAAAGCACAGACTAATTATTAGGCTAGTTTGATTATACAATAGTCACTTTACAGTTACTGCTATCATGAAGTTTGTGTTTGTATAAGGCTCATCCACTCGTGACAGCAAAATGGAAATATTTTCTTGACTTTCTAACATTTACAGATGGAGAATATGTCTGTGAAATGTAAGATATGCACTGAGGAAATTATTGAATGTCACTTGAGCTTAAAGATTATTAATAGAGGTATGTTTGTTTCCACCAATCGCTGCACAAGTGAAGGTTACGTACGATGACGAAAGCATGTTAGTGCTAGCCCTCCCGGAACCCATAGAGATTGCATTGCAGTGCCTGCAGTTTGAAAAAAAAAAAAACTTTGATTGGAAGTCTATGAGAGCACTCTGGCCGATTCTCAGTCAGAGTGAAATCGCCCAAAAAGAGGCGGTATACCACAGAACGTGACTCGGACTATATATCCAAAGGCAGAACAAACAGTCTACAGCAGTGACAGCTAGTGTAACACTGTGGTTGAATGTGATTGAAAAAATCTGTTCCTTTTGCACTTTAGTGGTGTGTCGCCCTATCACCCTAATAAAGAAGCCACCCCTGATCTTAGGCTCTGGCCATAATGCTATGGAGTGTTGTGTTTGGGAGTTGCTGTTCAGTTGCTAATGTGTTCGAAGTGGTTTGTGACCTGCAGGACATGTTACGAGCCAAAGATTAAAGGGATAGTTCACCCTACATTAAAATGTCATCTTTTACTCACCCTCATGTCATTCCAAACCATTTCTTTTCTCTTCTGTGGAACATAAAAGAAGATATTTTAAAAATGTCAGGGTTTGTTTTTTCCATACAATGGAAGGCGAGGCAGTTCTACAAAATATAATCTTTTGTGTTCTGCAGAAGAAAGAAATTTAGTTTGGAATGACATGAGGGTGAGTAAATGATGAGGTGTACTATCCCTTCAGTGCTTTGGGTCACAGATTTGAACAAACTCCTAAACATAAATACAAGCAATATATAGTAATAGTGATGCTTGCCTTAGCAAAACTACTTGTAAGTTCATTAAGCCAAAACTAAAAGATTGGTTTAATGCAAGAACACTACAGAAGCCCATTGAGAGTAAGAGGGAAAAGAGGACAGACGGCAGGTCACCTGACTGCCGTGTCACTCTCTGCAGGTGGTGGGCGGGGCTTTTCTCTTGTCCGTCTGTCACTGGACGACATGGCAACAGCCCAGCAGGCTTGTTCTGTTTTAGTCTCTGAAGGCACAGGAAGCACCTGCACTGCTTTAAGACCTTCTGAATATTCCTTTGCTTTGTTGTTTTGCCATCTATTAGAAGTCTCAACGGGATATTTCGATTAATGCATTTTTTGATTGGCAGTGGCATTGGTTATTTATTCTGATTGATTAAATATTATTAGCATATTCTGTCTCAAATTAACAACGTCTGGGCAGGTTTTAAATACACCATGGCGTCCTGATATTTCAAGATCACTTTACTACTGCTAATAAGGTCTATGTTTTGTTCAAATACCTAATGCTGAGTGTTAAGCCCAAAGTATGCTTCAGTTTTGATGGGACCACTTAGCATATGTGTACAGCCGAACACATAGCCTTTCAAAGTAGGGATGCACCGATGTATGGCCCAATAATCGTTATCGGCAGATAAAAGCAATTATTTTTAATATCTGCCTTCTGCTGATTGTTTAAAAGCAGATGATGATTGGGGCCAATTATAACCTGTCAATCACAACTCATATTGTGTGCGAAGAAAATGCCTCGTGTTGAATTTAGGCTGTCAAAGTTAAAGCAAAATGAACACATTAACAGTTAAAAGAAAAGCGATGTTAAAGCAGGCTCTATTTGACCCTATAAATCACCCATAGTTCGAGCCAGGGTTGCCAGGTCTGCGTTTTTTCCCTACACCAAACAACATTTGTAATACGCCCCCCATCCAATAATCGCAAAGAGCTTTGTGCTTTACTTCTGATAAGAAACAAAACACTGTAGCGCCTCAGTTCAAGCGGCAGCGCAGAGTGCGAGTCTTTTCTTCCACTTTAATACAAGTTATAGCACAAAAAACGTGCATGAACATCAGAAGGTATGTTGAAAGATACAGTACAGCTTACTGAAATGTATCATATCCCGTGGAAAAACGCCAGTAAAACTGCTTGTGAGCAATGTCACTTAACGATGCATTTACCTCAGGAAAGTTATCCAATGTTCACATTTGATAGTTGGCTATAAAAAACAATAGAGAGGAACTTATTTACTGTTAATTATATATGTATGTTTGAATACATTTGTTATGAAAACTACCTCATGTGCAACAAACATTTCAGTTGTATACAAACATATTAGTTTTTGAGTGCAGTTATTATATCTGAAATAAATTTTTAAAAAAAATAGCAGTTGAATATAAAGTAGTTTGGGCTTTGTTGTTAATTTTACCATCTGATATTATAGTAATCTACCAAATGAGACTGTTCCCTGTATAGTTTACAGCATTAGTTGGAAGAGATTTTTTTCCCTTAAGAAAATCAAACCAGCAGTATTGGCAGATATCATTCTGAATAATCCGTTATCGGTAGTGGCAGAGAAATTTAATATCGGTGCATCGCTATTTCAAAGTATACTCTTCACATGCATACTAGAAAGATTCATCTTTGTCCAGAGTCTGCAAAATTTCTCTCCATAAGTTATAATAGATAATAATTGTCTAAAATTGCATGTATCTTTTAACCCCCTCACACAAGCGTTATGATCTCCAGTAGTTTGTTGCTGTTGGTCAGTCACTTCTGTTTTTATCTTCAACTGTGAAACTACGGCCGGGGCTGGTGTCAGCACCTTTTGGACCAACTATATGCAAAATAATTAAAGGTTCATGCACGAACTGAGCATACAGAATACATGCATTTATAATGCACTATGTTAGTAACCAAAGACGCATTTTGTTCGGCAGTTTTACTGGATTTAAATGGTGCCCTCTATGAACCAGTTTGGATGCATAATCTATATAAAGAATATGACAGGCAGTTGCCCTCCATAAAAGAGTATTTTAATGTAAATTCTATTAATTAACAAATAATCGCAATAATAATATCAAGGTAAATATTCAACGATTATGATTTTATAATTGTCATAATCATACAGCCCATTTTTTTTCCCAATATCGTGCAGCCTTACTAGCAACCTATGGCATCACGGTGGTTTTGCACGTTTTCCTTGTAGTTACTGCAGTAATTCTGCATCTGGGGCCACAATGCATAATGCTGATGTCAGTGTGTGAGTGTGTGTAATGCTGACATCAGAGTGTGTGTGTGTGACCAGGGAGGAACACATCTGCCGTAGTGGTCACATGTTCTGACACAGGGCTCACAGCGTTAAGGGCTGATGTAAGCCGTTCTGACTCACCGCAACCATCAAGCTCGCTGCACCCATGGCGTGTGTGTGTGTGTGTGTCTGTCTCTGTGTGTGACTGCGTACACTACACAATTATTTCTGTACATATACTGTTTGTGTGTGTGAGACACTGTGCTTCATTGAACAATCCCTCAGTCACCCCAGATGAGACTGATGGGAAGTCTAGTACACACACACATACACATACACACACACACACACACCTTTTCACTGTTACTCCTCCCTAGAGTTGTTGTTTATTGATTTAGGTGGAGCGTGCTGCTTCCTTTGTGCATATTAGAACTCATTATTCTCGAATTACTTCCTTTAGCATCGCTTTCTAAGCAATCTGAGGTCCAAAAGCCAAATGTAGATAGTGTTTTAGGAAAGAGCCCCCACACAGATTTCATCTGCAACTGGAGTGATTACATTTAATCAAAACATTCAATCAAAGTCTTAATTAGTATTCAGTGTTTGACAAGTCTGAGGTAAAATTATGGAAAACCAGGAGTCTATTTACTACTATTTTTATTATTATTATTATTTTATTTTAATGACTATTTTATCATTTTATTTAGCTCTTTTTTTTTAAACCTTGAATTAAACTGTTTTAAATATGTATTTATTTTTCACTTTAAAAATAATATAATAATTTATTTCTTAGTTTTATTTAACTACATTTTAAAACGAAGAGGAAGACTTTTATAGTCTTATTTATTTGTTTATAAGGTGTTATGGTGTTTAACCTTCAGAAAATGTTTATTTAGCTTAGGAGATAAAATTTTACACTTTTAATATAAGTTTTAATTTACACTTATTTTAAAGAGGTTTCAACCCTGTTACAAAAAATTCTGATTTTTGAATAGTTTAAAATTCTGTTGTTTGATTTCATTATTTTGCAGCAGTAAATAAAAATAAAAAAAACGAATGAAATGAAATCTTAGGTCTAATAAATCGGTAACAGGGTTGCAAATCTATCCTGAATTGACTGTTCGCAAAGACTCGCCCCCTTTGGTTACTGTTTCTATGTCCGACAAGCCACTTTTGATATGAAACATTCTCAAATTTCAAATTTTGTTATTTTTAAAAAAATTTAAACAATAAATACCATTTTGTGGCACTTTAATTTGTTGTGACATCGCTGTAGTGCCTCTGTTCAAGCAGCTCGTGAACCGATCATCTCTTCCTACTAGTTAATTTATAGCGTCAAATAAACATGAATGACCATCATGAGGAATGTTGTTTCAATCGTGGAAAGATGTCAGTACACACCATTTTCAAGTTGAAGTCCATGACGTTAATCTACTAACTCCCCTAACTACTTTGTTGACAAAATGGCATTATGATTGGTTACATCGCCTGTCAATCAAACTCCTGGCGAAGGGTCAATTAAGTTGGACTCAGTATGGACTCACTAGTTTGCGACCAAATGTTGATTTAAAGTTAATGATGAACTTTTATTTTTCTTAGGTTAGTTGTAACCTTCAACCCTGTTATTATGACTAGTATTTGTGTGTGTGTGTGTGTGTTTTATATATATATATATATATATATATATTCATCAAGCTGAACCTTCAACCCTGTTGCCCAAGTCATAATAACAGGGTTGAAGGTTCAGCTTGACGAATGCAGTGAAATCTACAATTTGTGTAAAAATTTTGCAAATTAAATATGGTTGTTTGCTTGTCTTCCCGGCATGGCGGGAATATTAGAAAGGGTCTAAATTGTTACTTCCAAAATGTAAAAATGTAATGAAACACAAACTTTTATTACTGGAAATATTTATGCTAACAGGGTTCAACAAACACATCTTCTTGTTCTTTCTCTTAAAAACATGGGATTTGTGCCTTTATTGCTTTACAAAATTTAACAGGAGACAATGTTTGAGATGTTCCAGTAAGAGAGGCCATTAGATTACAAAAACAGACTGTTCTGGTCTTGAAGGTCTTCAAACTTTGAAGCCATTGTCAAGACTAACTCCTGTGTGTGCGTCTTGTCGCCCTCTAACTATTTGTGTGTTGTGGGACAAGTGAACACCTGTGAAGCATGAAGAAAATAAATGTGTTTGTGTCTCATTCTGTTCCTTCTCGGCCCCCTGCAGAAATCAATGATCGAGAGCAACGTCTCCACACCATGAAGGACGTGCTACGCAGGTTCCCTCGAGAAAACTACGACGTCTTCAAATACGTCATCACTCACCTGAACAAGTGAGAATTGGCGCCATCCCTAGGGCAACACACGATCAAACTCGCTCACTCAAATGTTTTCCGTTCTCACTGTCTCTCTCTTTCTTTCAGGGTGAGTCAAAACAGCCGCCTGAACCTGATGACCAGCGAGAATTTGTCCATCTGTTTCTGGCCGACGCTAATGCGGCCCGATTTCACCACCATGGATGCGCTGACGGCCACTCGCACCTACCAGACAATCATCGAGACCTTTATCCACCAGTGTGCTTTCTTCTACAATAAACCCTTGGCCGACACACCCAGCGGCCTGTCCGGACAGCCCGCCTCGCCTACCGCCACCTTGTCTTCTGCCTCCTCCATACCAGGCTCTGCCTACTCCGCCTGTTACACCCCACTACAACCCATAGCTCCGCCCTTCAGTCATGCCCAACAGTCCCCGCCCCATTCTCCACCTCCTACCCCTCAATCCCCAATCCAGAGCCTGCTCCCTCCGCTCCACCCTCATCACACCCCTACGGAACAACACACGCTGTGAACCTGCAGACGAGGAGGAGAACTTTGGGAGCACTGAATGAGATTAATTGAGTGAAAGAAATTTCTGAGGAGATTTTGCACGGCTGTGCCTGACTTATCGCAAGCAAAAGCAGAAGAGGAACGAGGAAGAAAGAGGTCAAGAGTCCATGAGCTGCATCAACCACACTTCATCGCCCTCTTTCTGCATCATGCTACTCCATAAATTGCAGCGACGCTCTGTCCCTTTACGCTCCTCACACACACATATACAACTGCACATGAAGTGTGGTACCCCCAAACTCAGATTTCTTTTGGGTCCACGTGACGTAGATGCCTCACTCTTGCTGGTTCAGCGTTGTCTTCGTCGACCAATGGGCTGAACCCCACCACCTTACGCAGCCTCCTAGGATTAAGGTTAAGCGGGCTAACAGGGAGGCCTATATATTCACCAGATATTTGTTGCAGCTTTCGACCATTGTTATTATCAAATCCGAAAAAGAAATGCTTTTTTCTGCCGCAGCAACACAACCACATTCCTGCCCCTTATTTATCCTGTTTCGCTTGTAACAGCCTTTTACAGAGGGACAAAAATCAAAAGACAAAACTAGAACTTGGCGAACTGGATCTAGTTTTGCTGGAATGGATGTGTGGAATGCTTTTGCACAGCATTCTGGGATTTGAAGTCTTTTCCGCACGTGTATCTCATCACATGACCCTCCAGAACATGCTGGAAGACTAGTGCTTCTTTTATTGCAGAATGTCCTCACATCCACACAACCCTCGATTTCCTGTTCCATGAGGGTCTTCGACTTTTTTCATTGTCTGTTCATTTGGGAGATGTATTATTTTTCTTTTTACACGTTTGCAGGAAGTCCTTCCCTTCTAGCTCATGTTAGATTTGTGGACTACTTTTTGTGCAACGAGTGTTGACTTTTAAGGATGGGTTAGGTTGTGGTCCACCTGCATTTGGAGGGGAGGTATGCACTAGATCAAGAGTTACTTCACGATGTGAGTTCTGGAAGGTAAAGGAAGTTTGCACTAGAGGAGACGCTGTCTACCTGTAACTATTCAGATGGCAATGAATCAGTGAACTGTGGAAACCTAGAGGAGGAAGATAGAGACGATAGTAGTAAAGATGGATGGAAATAATGGGAAAGATAAAGTCTTTAATGTGTTTGAAATCAGAGATGCCGATTTTATGCTGAATATGAGCTTGCAGTTAGTGGCTTTTGTCAAGTCTAACTAAATATCTGTACTTCAGAGTTGACCTCAGAAGGATGACATTGTTTATAAAATCCCAAAAGTTTTTAAAAGCTAGATTAGGGGAAGAAAACGTGGGCACGGAAACAGGAAAGTTAATGTGGTAGTTTGTGACTAGACCTTTCCCTTTGTCGGCTCTTGGAGCACAACACTACCACCCAGTGGACAAAGCGGGTATTGCATGTTAAAATTCAGCCCGTTTTCATGCTAATGCTACATTTTTTTTTTTTTTGTTCGTTTTTCTAGAAAATGCTAGACGCATTTAAAGTCACATCGATTCACTTTGTAGCAAAAGGACTAAAAAAATCAGAAATACCAATATTCCCCAGCACTTGTTAAGTGAGTTTACTCGCTCCAAATTAGATCATTTTCTATGACTTTTGTGTCAATTTGAACGTTTGTTGTGAGCCATGGTTTTCAAATGGAGCAGACATTGTGAAACTGTGAAACAATCACGTTTATGGAGATAAACGAATGTATCCCACAGCAGATTTCACTTCATTTTTGTGCATATCTCTCCCTGTAATACATGTTAATTCTCACCACCAGTAAGTGAACCACAACTGCCCTGACGCCTTTTAACATGTCAATCAACATCTACGCTGACTTCTGATTGGCTGTGATGAGCTGCAACTCTGCTTAAACACTACGTCTTTTGCCCTCAGAGAGCAGAAGTAATGGTATATTTTGGGAAATCGGGAGCTGTGTGGCCTATACGCCCCTGGTACTTTGTGTATGAATGCTGCATTCTCTGTGTATTTTCAGTGTATATTCTTTCAGAGGCGACTGTCCTTCGCAGCCAAAGACTGTGCGGAAAAAAAAAAAAAAAAAAAGAAGAAGAAAAAAGGGCAGGGGAGGTATTAAAAATGTGATATTGGTTCAGCAATCCAATTGGGCTGCATCACTTTATTATTATTTTTTTTTTCATTATTATTTTTTTCAACAATGGTGACAGATTGTCTGTTAAGTTAAAGGAGAAAGGAGCAAAACTATATTCAGAATGGTTTATTTGTACGTTAGGGGGTCTGACACTTTGCCCTATAGTCAATGGTGATAGAAAAGGTTTTCTTTTTATGTTTTATTTTAATAATTAAAAAAATGAGACAAAACATTTTTTAACAGTTTTTTTTTTTTTTTTTTTTTTTGTGAATGGTGTAAAGGCCACAATGATGTAGTGCATGATTCAAGACCAGGTCAGGGAGAGGGGTCTACCACTCTCAGTATTAAAAAAGAAAGAAAAAATGAACAAAGAAAAAAATAGAATGGAAAAAATAATGAAATAAATGAAGTTACATCTACAAAAAAAAAAAAAATTTAAATGTCATTATTTGCCAAGGAGTTGGTAATTGGTCTCGATTGGGAATGGTGTATAAACAGTAAGGCCTTCTGTGACCTGTATTATAGTTAATAAATCAATCTTGTAAAATCTGTCTCTTGTCTTTATTTAATAGTTGCTGAATGTGTACAAATTCCATCTGTGCTTTTTGGTCAGAAAACTTATACTATAATGATCTATAAACCAGAATGTAGTGTACACAGTGTCACTAGTTTTTTTTTCTTTTTTTCCCCCCCACTTTCCCCACTAAAATGTCGTTCAAAAGTTGATCAGACATAACATTATGACCACTGACGTGAAGTGAAGAACACTGATTATCTCTTCATCACTGCACCTGTTAGTGGGTGAGATATATTAGGCAGGAAGTGAAATTTTCTCCTCAAAGTTGTGTTAGACGCAGGAAAAATGGGCAAGCGTAAGGATTTGAGTGAGTTTGACAAGGGCCAAATTGTGATGGCTAGATGACTGGGTCAGAGCATCTCCAAAACTGCAGCTCTTGTGGGGTGTTCCCGGTCTGCAGTGGTCAGTATCTATCAAAAGAGGTCCAAGGAAGGAACAGTGGTGAACCGGCGACAGGGTCATGGGTGGATCACTGATGCACGTGGGGAGGGAAGGCTGGCCCGTGTGGTCTGATTCAACAGACGAGCTACTGTAGCTTAAATTGCTCAAGAAGTTAATGCTGGTTCTGATAGAAAGGTGTCGGGCTGCATAGCTGCAGACCAGTCAGGGTGCCCGTGCTGACCCCTGTCCACTGCCGAAAGCTCCAACAGTGGACACGTGAGCATCATAACTGGACCACGGAGCAATGGAAGATTGGCCTGGTCTGATGAATCACGTTTTCTTTTACATCCCGTGGATGGCCGGGTGCGTGTGCGTCGCTTACCTGGGGAACATATGGCACCAGGATGCACTATAGAAAGACGGCAAGTTGGCTGAGGCAGTGTGATGCTTTGGGCAATGTTCTGCTGGGAAACCTTGGGTCCTGCCCTCCATGTGGATGTTACTTTGACACGTACCACCTACCTAAGCATTGTTGCTGACATGTACATCCTTTCTTGGAAACAGCCCTGGTGGCTCTGGCCTATTTCAGCAGGATAATGCACCCTGCCATAAAGCAAAAATGGTTCAGGAATGGTTTGAGGAGCACCATAATAAGATTGAGGTGTTGACTTGGCCTCCAAATTCCCGAGATCTCAATCCAATCGAGCATCTGTGGGTTGTGCTGAACAAACAAGTCCGATCCATGGAGGCCCCACCTCACTACTTACAGGACTTAAAGGATCTGCTGCCAACATCTTGGTGCCAGATACCACAGCACACCTTCTGGGGTCTAGTGGTGTCCATGCCTCGAGGGGTCAGGGCTGTTTTGGCAGCAAAAGGGGGACCAACACAATATTAGGAAGGTGGTCATAATGTGCCTGATCAGTGTGTGTGTATATATATATATACAGTGGGTACGGAAAGTATTCAGACCCCCTTAAATTTTTCACTCTTTGTTATATTGCAGCCATTTGCTAAAATCATTTAAGTTCATTTTTTTCCCTCATTAATGTACACACAGCACCCCATATTGACAGAAAAACACAGAATTGTTGACATTTTTGCAGATTTATTAAAAAAGAAAAACTGAAATATCACATGGTCCTAAGTATTCAGACCCTTTGCTCAGTATTTAGTAGAAGCACCCTTTTGATCTAATACAGCCATGAGTCTTTTTGGGAAAGATGCAACAAGTTTTTCACACCTGGATTTGGGGATCCTCTGCCATTCCTCCTTGCAGATCCTCTCCAGTTCTGTCAGGTTGGATGGTAAACGTTGGTGGACAGCCATTTTTAGGTCTCTCCAGAGATGCTCAATTGGGTTTAAGTCAGGGCTCTGGCTGGGCCATTCAAGAACAGTCACAGAGTTGTTGTGAAGCCACTCCGTCGTTATTTTAGCTATGTGCTTAGGGTCATTGTCTTGTTGGAAGGTAAACCTTCGGCCCAGTCTGAGGTCCTGAGCACTCTGGAGAAGGTTTTCGTCCAGGATATCCCTGTACTTGGCCGCATTCATCTTTCCATCGACTGCAACCAGTTGTCCTGTCCCTGCAGCTGAAAAACACCCCCACAGCATGATGCTGCCACCACCATGCTTCACTGTTGGGACTGTATTGGACAGGTGATGAGCAGTGCCTGGTTTTCTCCACACATACCGCTTAGAATTAAGGCCAAAAAGTTCTGTCTTGGTCTCATCAGACCAGAGAATCTTATTTCTCACCATCTTGGAGTCCTTCAGGTGTTTTTTAGCAAACTCCATGCAGGCTTTCATGTGTCTTGCACTGAGGAGAGGCTTCCGTCGGGCCACTCTGCCATAAAGCCCGACTGGTGGAGGGCTGCAGTGATGGTTGACTTTCTACAACTTTCTCCCATCTCCCGACTGCATCTCTGGAGCTCAGCCACAGTGATCTTTGGGTTCTTCTTTACCTCTCTCACCAAGGCTCTTCTCCCCCGATAGCTCAGTTTGGCCGGACGGCCAGCTCTAGGAAGGGTTCTGGTCGTCCCAAACGTCTTCCATTTAAGGATTATGGAGGCCACTGTGCTCTTAGGAACCTTAAGTGCAGCACAAATTTTTTTGTAACCTTGGCCAGATCTGTGCCTTGCCACAATTCTGTCTCTGAGCTCTTCAGGCAGTTCCTTTGACCTCATGATTCTCATTTGCTCTGACATGCACTGTGAGCTGTAAGGTCTTATATAGACAGGTGTGTGGCTTTCCTAATCAAGTCCAATCAGTATAATCAAACACAGCTGGACTCAAATGAAGGTATAGAACCACCTCAAGGATGATCAGAAGAAATGGACAGCACCTGAGTTAAATATATGAGTGTCACAGCAAAGGGTCTGAATACTTAGGACCATGTGATATTTCAGTTTTTCTTTTTTAATAAATCTGCAAAAATGTCAACAATTCTGTGTTTTTCTGTCAATATGGGGTGCTGTGTGTACATTAATGAGGGAAAAAAATGAACTTAAATGATTTTAGCAAATGGCTGCAATATAACAAAGAGTGAAAAATTTAAGGGGGTCTGAATACTTTCCGTACCCACTGTATATATATATATATATATATATATATATATATATATATATATATACAGTACATATACATATATGTTAGTGGGTTCATTCTACAAGTACTGATTGGGAATCTGAACTGTAAATTATGATATTTCTCTAAAAAGAGTATGTATTATTTCAGGGAAACCCTGTTATAGCCTTTAAGGAGGCAGAGAGTGTTTATCAGATGATTCAAATTGTTTATATTTCCAACTGTTTTGAGTCTGTATGTTAGCCTCTTAAAAGTGAAGTACTTTTTCTTCTTTTACAATAATAAGTTAAACCTTTAACGAGTTAACCCTTTAAAAGTTTCTGAAATTAATGAATGTAGACCTATCAGTTCATTATTTCCTCCCTCTAATACTAATAAAAAGACCAGAGCTTACCGTATTCATGACTGTTTCTGCTGATGATGCCCTGCGCAAAAACACCAAAGCGTTTTCTTCACAATAAATTGTCTTTTGACCTTTTCAGCTTCCATAATTACAGGTGAGGATTGCTGATTATTTTTATTATTTACATCATTTTGAGCTGTAGTTGCTACGTTAGTAAGTTTATGCGTGTGGAGTTCCACGTGCACTGACAAAAACTGACCACTAGGTGTCTCGCTTGTTGAACTTTCAGTACTGGTACCTTTGACATTCTATGAATCATTCGGCCCTCTGACTCACACTTGTTAACGCTGATGAGTTATTTTCATTAGAGATACATGTTCATCCTTTAATGTTCCAGCTCATTTCTGAGTTTTTAAAATAATAAATGTTATGAACACGCATGCTATGTAGAATGCAATTACTAAACACTTCATCTAACGACCTTATGTGCTCATTTTTAGGATATATAAATTCATTGTTTGATCATTCTCTTGTCTCGGTAGATCAGAAGTCTCGCCTGCAACTTTCCGGAAAGTTTCAAAGTCTGAAGGTAAATATGTCCGGTTCGTCTTATAATCAGTCGAGGCACGTATCGCTGCTCATCCGTGTCTTTCCGAGTCTTGAATTTAGATGCGTCCGACTCCAAACGACTCATACCGCCACAGGTGGAACATCGATATCAATACACCAGCATCTGAAACATGTAAGCATCATCATAATTCTTACATTATCCGTACTGCGGAAAACGAGGTTTTGAGTAAAAATAAATAAATAAATAAATAAAAATCTAATTACACATATGCTTATTTGAGTCATTCCACGGAACCGGTATGATTTGAGTCCCTCTGACCTTTTTCAGTGTATTTTATCTATTGGGTCACCAAAATATATTTTTAAAAGCTTTTTGTATTATTTGAAATGTCTCCTTTAATAATGTTTAAAAACATGACATACATTTTATCTTTATATTAGAAATTATTTTGTTTTTTTCAGTTGACACCATCTATTTTGTCATGTCCCTCAAGGCCTTATATGAAAGTATACTTGGGATATGAATAATAAAATGAGAAAAAAAAGTCCACACATTTTGCCATTCCCATAAATATCCATCTGTGCTTTTTTGCTGGTAATGTAAATTCATGATTATTCGTTAAAATCACATTATTTTGTTCCGTACCTCAGTAACCCTTCAACCCTGTTACACAAACCATTCTCCCCCTATAAAAATAATGAACCGATACTTATGTGACACCATTAATAGGAAGTGACATCATAGAAGTCTTCTGAACAACATTGTGAGCAGACACAGGCAAGTTCCCACCTTCTTTAATAATTGTAACTAAATTATGTTGTGAAATTGTGTTTGTCAAGCTTAACGACTCAACCCCGTTACATCAATTAAAGATAGAAAACTATTACTTGTGAAAATGATCTTTATTTCAACATTATTCATGATTTCTTAATATCATGCATGCCATGTGCTCCAATTTGGGCAAAAAATCACAACCCCGTCACACCTACATTTTTATGAAAAAGTAATTTAAAGTTAGTTGAATTCTGTTTGAAATGTTCAGAGCAATCATAAGATTCTGAAGTTTAGACTTTGATCAAAAATTATGAGGTTGCTATCAGAAAAAGTGCCCATTTCAGGCTTTAGTATAGCAAAAGTGTGAGATTTGATGTAACTTTCATATTTGCAATTACTGAATTAGTGTAAGGGATATCTGATTAATAAG
Organism: Elopichthys bambusa; assembly: GCA_037101425.1. NCBI lineage: Eukaryota > Metazoa > Chordata > Actinopteri > Cypriniformes > Xenocyprididae > Elopichthys > Elopichthys bambusa. The sequence goes on along the minus strand of CM074444.1, from coordinate 25,871,696 downwards.
AAAATGTTGATTTTATCAACAATACATTTTATAATAATATTCAGAGAGCTCCCATAGTGTCCATAACTTAAATTAATGACCAATAATAATAGGGATTTGATGCCTGAGATGGGAAAATATGTTTTTCTGGAAGTTAAATATGTCATTAATGTTGTGGGGTGTTCAGAAAAGTAATACATTTTGTCCAAATCGTACCAGTTTCGAGGAGTGACTCATTTGATTTTATCTCATAGTTTTAATCACCTATTGAATAGAGAATTTTCATTCTCCAAATTTCTAATAAATTCTAAAACCATCTTATTCTCTCTCTCTCTCTCTCTCTCTCTCTCTCTGTAAATATATATTAAGACTATTATATTATAAATATATTATATAAATATAGTATATCATATATGTTTATAATATACATTATTATAATATGTATTATAAATATAACTAGGGAACATGATAAAATCACACTGACCTTCAGACAAGAGTCAACTAAAATCAAGGTAGATTTTATCTGAAAGATTAAATGTTCTTGGGACAAAATATATGGTTCTTAAATATAAAATACGTTGTTTAAATGTTGGGCTACATACTTTTTAGCTGTTTTATTTTTTATAATTTTTTGCTATTTTATTAATTCTGCTCCATAACTTAATTAGTTAAACAATTACGAAACACAAAGCAGTGAAACAATAAATATAAAAATGTTAAAACATTGTTTTGGCCAACAGTAATTAATGAATAGCAAAATGTGTGACAACTAACTCCTGTCTCTCTTATTTCCAGAACAGGATAAGCACAATTCCTTAGGTCCGTGTTTGTCCTTAGACTACACATCGATTGTCCGGGTCACTGTGGGTGTTTCGATTCTGATACCTCGATTGATGGCAGTGCTGGGAGTAAGGATGCTGTTATTGATCATTTCATGGTCAAATTGATGAATGCTGCTGTAAATGGTGCTGGCACTATCAGCTGAAAACAGTCAAATACAGCTAGCAACACCCAAGACTTGATTAGTTTTTCTATTTTGCTTTCCAGTTACTGCATCTTTTTTTTTTTTTTTTAATTTCTTAGGTTTTGGTCTCTCTTTTTTTCTTACAAACACACCAACTTTCATAAGGCATTTGTGGAAATTGTTAGGCCTGTTAGAGTATTTTCAGTGTCCCCAAAATATATTTGGACACTTTAAGGTGCATTCAGCAGTTCGGTTCTTATTTTAAAAAGTTTTACATATTTAGAAATACATTTTGTTTTTGTGAAGAGTCATCAGAATGGTGTACACTCGGATGAGAAGAATTCACCTTTATTTAGCCCTATAGCACTTTATATGTTAAAGACTGTTTCAATGCAGCTTTACAGGAAAATAATGATCAGTGATGCAAACATAATTCCATTCTGCTGTGAATGAGCTCAAATAGAACTCCAAATAGTGTTCTATAAAAGGTGTTTTAATTACTGTATACACTGTGCGGGTTTGCTCCAGTTTGAATTGACATGAGCGGCGCGCGGCGTTTCACTAAACGTCAGAGAGAATCCTCAAGCTCATTGGCTGCAGCCTCTGGAGGCGCGCTAGTAGCGTATATTTTTTTTTTTTTTTTTTTTTTTTTGCTGACGCGATGTGCGAAAATTATACTAATGAAACATAATATATTATTCTTCACCAGCGGAGACAACACTAGAATCCCTACCTGTACGTCTGAAGAAGCAGAAAAGGTCTGAAGCAAGAAGACAGAAAGACAAAAAGCTAGCGATGCTAACATTATGAGACGATATAAAACCAAGTGGCATTTATTTTAAAGAACGACTAGGCCTAATAGTCAAGTAAAATAATTTTTAATAAGTTATTTTTAATTAAAATAAGTCACAAAAAGACATTTTAAATAATAAAACAGCTTACATTTTGTGGTTGTCAAACGTTAGTTAACGTGATGAACTACACCTGATTACTTTGAACTTGAGGAGAACTACTTTCATTTATCCATTAAAACTAACATTGAGACCATTTGTTTAAAAGTTATTTCAAGAAAAGCTCATAAAATGACATTAATACTGACATTTTTTTTTTAGAATTTTTTTTAACTTGGGCAAACAAAAAAGTGCATAGTGCTGTTAGTTTTATTCGTTGTGGTAAAATGATTTCATTGTGTGTATCATTACTTTTTGAATATTTCCCGCACATTTGAATAATACCGTCATAATATTGATAACCGTGATAATTTTGGTCACCATATTCATGATATGAAACCGTTTCATCTCTACTTTAAGAGTTCACCCAAAGATGAAAATTCAGTCATTAATTACTCACCTTTGTGTCGTTCCTCATCCGTAAGACCTTCGTTCATCTTCAGAACACAAATTAAGATCTTTTTGATGAAATCTGAGAGGTTTCCGTCTCTCCATAGAGATCCAACGCAACTACCACTCCAAGGTCCAGAAAGTTAGGAAAAAGACATCATTAAAGTACTCCATGTGACTCCAGTGGTTTAATCTGAATTTTATGAAGTGACGTGAGTGCTTTGTTTGTGCAGAAAGAAATTTGATCTGTAACGCACGTTCACGAGAGCTTCACGACGCATGCGTTTTGTGTTCATGCGAGATCTGACATTGTTGTGTGAACACGCTTTGGATAATCTTATTTTGTAAATAAAGTGGTAAATTATGTTTTTTTTTTTTTTTTGCACAAACAAAGCACTACCTTTCTGGACCTCAGAGTGGTAGTTGCGTAGGATCTCTATGGAGAGACAGAAACCAGTCAGACTTCATTAAAAATATCTTAATTTGTGTTCCAAAGATGAACGAAGGTCTTACGGATGTGGAACGACACGAGGGTGAGTAATTAATGACAGAAATTTCATTTTTGGGTGAACTAACCCTTTAAGCCTAATATTTAAGCCTAACCGTGGTACATTTTTATTTTGGATACTTTGATGAAAAGAACAGCATTTATTTGAAATAGTAAAGACATTTATGATGTTACTATAGGTTTCAATCACTTTTCAAAGTATTAATTCCTTGTAAAAAAAAAAAAAAGTCTTACTCACCCCAAACATTTGAATGGTAGTGTACCTAAAAAAAATTATAGTTGATTTGGTAAAATTAGACAACTTCTCTTTTAATAGTCATTTGAACCTAAACTATATTTTTTACTTCTTGGTATGCCAGATGAAATCAACTTTCTCGTACAGATTTAGTGCTCATGTGTTCAGGTCACTGGTTTTTGGCACTGAAGGCCAGGCAGACGGCTGATGCAGATTAGTTAGTCAGTTCATGGTTGAACTGATTGCATTTTCTGATGTGGAAAAGAAATGCAATTATTATTAAGTTTATTAGCAATGTGGTTGTTTTTTTTTTTTCCCCTCTCTTGCTGTCTTTTTTCCCGCTATGATTAATTATGCTGTTTAATTCTGAGATTCACCATAGCTCTTCTGTAATTTCCCCATAGTCTTCTAGTGCGCATGTGTTTTTTTTTCACTCTCATTTTGTAATGAGTCGTGAATTCAAGCGTCGAGTTCGGTTTCACCCCGGGGAGCGCGGAGTGAAGATGATTGCATTGACCATTCAGAATCAATATGGATGCCTGGCATGATTCTATAGCAAGTAGCGAGAAGTGAGTTAAGCACATCCAGTCTTCTCAGCGACTGCTCTTTTTTTCTCCAAGTTTAAACTTTGAGTAGCTCCATCTTCCATAGAATATTGAATAAGGTTACCATGGCATGGTGAGCACGCGCGAGCGGCTCCGTGCATTGAAGCGGCCCCTGCGAATCTTCCTGCCTGGCTTTCAGAAGCCCTTCATGCGCACTTGACAGTTCCAGGTTAGCTCCTCGCCTCTCCACTTGCGCTCCCAACGTTCCCCTAGAGGATAACGCTGAGATCCAGGCCTTTGAGCCCAAAACCCAGCCTTAATCCCTACCATCGATTGCCCTGAGAATTTCCTCCAGAGCACAGCGGGCATCCCAGCGCTCTAGCCCTGCTGCGGCCCAGTCAGCCTCCTCTCACACTCTGTCCATCTTCTCCAGCGGAGCCTTACTTCCTGTGACAACAGCTCATTTCCTCTCTTTTCAGAGGTTAAAGAGGAAACAGGATTAACAGACAATAATGTGATCATTGGAAATCAGCACGACGTAGGTTTCCTACAGATGATATCGAATAAGTGTCTAAAGGAAAGAATTTTAAAATAAATGTAAATTGCATGTGGATTTGTATTCATGTTGGTTTTTAATGTTTTTTAAGAAAAACCTTTAGAATTTTCATCAAAAGTTGAAATTTGATGAATCTAAGTTAAAAATGTAAAAATGAGTCATTGACGAATAAGGTTTTTAAAAGTGTTAGAAAAAAACAACAACGGAGATACAATTAATTTTGAAGATTTATGAAGTGGTAACAATGAGATTTTGTAGTTTTTATATAACCAAAATTTCGGTTTTACCGAATGACACTTATGGTTATACCGAATGATGCTATTTTCAAACAATGCTAACAGGCTGATATCTAGCTAGCTAGCAAAAGGACAATCAAACATTTTATACGTTTTTAAAATATTACAACATTTTCTATGTTTTATAGCAGTTGTACTGTAAAGGTTAAAAGAGAGTTAGTTACTTTGCTTCACAACCATGTGGTCCTTTGCAGGTGTCTGAATGATGTCACATCCTGTCACATGATATTGACTCAATACATGACTTGATCCAAAATGGTCCCTTTATATTGGTTACTCCGAATGACATCAATGACATTCTTTCTTATAACAAAGCAATGACTTCTACACATCATTTTAATACCATTTGCACTGTGTTGATATATTGTGTTATAAAATCAAGTCAGATTAAAAAATATATAATTTTATTACATTTTTATATATTTTAATAACGAATGAAATGGCTGCATTGGCCTTTGGATGGTTAAACCGAATTCAAATAAATGCTGTTTTTTAAACTTTATATTCATCAAAGTATCCTGACAAAAATGCATCCACAAAAATATTAAATGGCACAACTGTTTTCAACGTTGATAATAATAATAAATGTTTCTTGAGCATCACATCAACAAATTACAATGATTTCTGAAGGATCATGTGACACTGAAGACTGGAGTAATGATGCTGAAAATTCAGCTTTGATCACAGGAATAAATTACATTTTAAATTGAACAGTTAAAATAAAGTTATTTTAAATAGGGTTAGGGGTAATAATAGGGTAATAATATTTCACAATATTACTGTTTTTACTGTATTTCTGATCAAATAATGAGCACAAATGACTTTAAAAAAAAAAAAAAAGAGTTGCCAGACTTTTGAATGTTTGTGTGTATTGCAAAAAAAAAAAAAAAAAAAAAAAAAAAAACTATTTAAACTATTCATTTGCATGCCATTTAAAAAAGCTATGGTTTTTACTTGTTTATAGAATATATAATATGTAGACATAATATACATAGAAATAGAAAAGTGATGTTTTAAATTGTATTAATATTTGACAATATTACTGTTTTTACTGTATTTTTTACTTTAGAACGGTAGTGTATGTGACTTCACATCTTTTAGGAGTCGCACCACATGCTATTTTATAACCTGAACTAACCTTGCCATGTCACAAAAAGGCTAAATTATTAAGATATTTTAAGAGAGTTCTTGACCTTGACACACAGTCAAGAAGGTCTGCAAGGTCTCCTCTTTATGATATAATTTCCTTTCTTTCCTCTACATGTTTCTGCACGGTGGTTGCAACACATTACTTTGATTTAGCAGACAATATTGTTTCCAAATGTTTATAATATTTTAACAAAATGTCTTCACACCATCTGACCAAAGAGATAAGACCATCATGACTAGTACAGTTCAGACTGTTTCTCTGAGTTTAGATGAGCTTATCATAAAATCATCTGTACAGCATATACTAAACAAACACATTTGTTCCTGGAAGAAGTGATCTACAATATTTTTATGCTCTTTAAATTTGGCCACTGTGACTGTACCTTGCCCTAATTAAGTGTGCTCTCTACCGCACACTCTCCTGTAGCTGCCTTATTAATTTATGGTGCTGTTATGCAGGCTGCGTGGTGCTACTAATGAAGGCTTGTATGCAGATGAGGGGCTGAGGTCGTCTCTAGAGCAACGCTGCTCCGTCTGACCCGGTGACCTCTACCATGGCTTTCTGACTGCTACAGGTCAGTGGCAGCTGTCAATCACTCCGCAGCAGACACACATGCAATGGTGGGGTCATGCAACAAACACAACTTACATTCAAACTCTGGAGGCAACACACACCTGCAGCTGAAAATGACAAATGCACACTTAATAAAAATAATAAAATGTACACTAATACTAAATATGAACAAAAAATGCTAATGATAAACACTTCAACACATTAACCATATGACACAACTGCAAAGCCATCTCTTGATGTCACAGGATCTGGAACAAACTTTTTATGGACCTGATGAGTACATAAACGTCTTTTAGTAAATAGTGCAAATTATTGCATTTTTCAAGGTTATTATTTATTTTTACAAATATCATGCATTTTTAATGTAGCTCATACAGTAATGCACAACACTAGCAACACCAAGGCCATGAGTTCGATTCCCAGGGAAAGCAAGAACTGATAAAAATGTATACCTTGAATGCAATGTAAGTCACTTTAGATAAAAACGTCTGCAAAAATGCAGAAATGTAAATGCAATTAATAAATATTATTATCAATGTCATCAATTATGGGGAGTCACACCACATGACATTTTACAACCTGAACGAATCTTGCCTTGTGATAAAAAGTAAATTAATATCTTATAGCTAATGTCCATTTATATATTATATTGCATATATATATATATATATATATATACATACACATTGCATTTTACAAAAACATAATTAGCATCACATTGACCCTTGTAATAATGTATATGCCCTGTATAATTAATATTATAATTAATATTACTAAAAATTAAGATAAACATAAAAAGTCTTTCACATTTCTAAACTAGCTCACCCTACACCTCCAACAGGCCACTATACTGTGGCCCATTATCTGCATATGTGGTCTGTAATTTATGTCAGTAGATTTTATATTTCTAACCCTAACTCTTACAGTATGGTAAATAAATGTGCATTTGTGTGTAAAATATGCACAAATGTTTATGTTTGTGTGTCTGTTCATGTTAGTCTCCATCTCTCTATTAGCAGTGGAGTAGTACTGCACCCCTCATCTACAGCTCATATCTATGCAAAGCCGGGGTCCTGCCAATCAGTTGCCCCGGTGACACGGGGCTCCACCTCTCCAATTAGACCTGACAGGGCAGGATTAGGTGCTGGGCGGGCGCGCGGCGACCTGCCGGTGTGTCAATCACGCGCAAGGCATCCGCTCGGCTGTTTACTGTCAGATCCCATCTATGTCTGTCAGGCCGAGAGAGACGCCAGGGGAAGTGGAGGGAGAGAGAGATCTGATCAGAATTAACTATGCTTTCCCCTGCAGACTGTTCTTTTAATTCATGAAAGGGGGTGAGGAGAGAGAGGGGGAGGAGAGCGCTTAAATCCTTGAGTTGCCCGCCTTCTGTATGTTAAGAGCTGTGCTGGGCTGTTCTGTCTGATTGTGCAGTCTGTTTCATTTCATTTTGACAGTCGACACACAAGAAACACACAGTCTTGATGTGATGTAAGCATTGTGGCTCAAATATTAATTATATATAAAAAAATGTTTTTGACAGAAGAACGTACAGAAAGAAAATTGTCTTCTGGTTTGTAGTTGTGTGGTAAACTAAACACACACACACACACATATATGAACGACTCCCTTTCACTCTCTTCCATTGTAGTAAGTGAAGCCGCTAGTGTGTCAATATAGCGCTGACATCTTGAGTCTAGAGTCTGCACATAGTGAACTTGGAGCCAGAGTCTGCGCAATAGTGAGCGCGAAATGGAGCCGCGATATCAAGGTCCCATACTCCCGCAGAATCGGTTAGTACTGCAGAACTCATTATGTCGGTGTGAAATAAACAGTTCTGGAAATGTAGATATTAAAGTTAAACCTCCAATCTCCTCCCAAAGATCCAGAAAAAAGTCTGTTGGTGCTTCAGTGACTATTTCACTCAGAGAAGCTGTCAATCATGACGTCAAAACCTGTGTTTCTATAGCATCAAATAACTAACTAAATACAAACTTATTTAAATAACGAACACTGTAACTAACATCAGTGTGATTAAAACTGCATAAAATGACAGAAACCATCTTTGGAAAAATAATATTTGACATGTAATTTGACTGTTTAGTTTGTTTCGCGTCCCATTACATTACATGGAGAGGGCGGGGTTTATGACTTATACTGCATCCAGCCACCTGGGGGCGATAGAGACGCTTTGGCTTCACTTCTCAGGACTTGTGTGGCACGCTTGATATATACAGTACACATATACACGAATATATACAGCCTATAGAAAATCACCATACCCCTTTGAAATAGTTACGTTATTTGTTGTACAGCTTGAAAATAAATTCTGAATGAATTCTGTCATTAATTACTCACCCTCATGTCGTCACACACCCTTAAGACCTTCCTTCATCTTCGGAACACAAATTAAGATATTTTAATAAAATCCGAGAGGTTTTTTTATCCTACATGGCTCGGTATTGGCCAATACTGAGCTGGCGTTCAGACGTAGAACCTGGAAGCGCTGCAACATAAATAGCTTATGAGAATGACGAGAGAGACAAATTTGTTGAATAAAGTCGTTATTTTTGTTTTGTTTGTGCACAAAAAGTATTCTCGTCGCTTCATAATATTAAGGTTGAACCACTGTAGTCACTTTGACTATTTTAACAATGATTTTACTAATTTTCTGGACCTTGAATTATGGTAATTTCGTTGCTTTCAATGGAGGATAAAAAAATAAAAAAAAAACCTCAGATTTCATAAAAAATCTTAATTTGTGTTCCAAAGATGGACGAAGGTCTTACGGGTTTGGAACGACATGAGGGTGAGTACTTAATGGAAATTTAATTTTTGGGTGAACTAACCCTTTAAGTCAGGGCTCTATCTTGACCACTTAGAGACATTCACCTTCCTATCCTTAAGCCATTGCATTGTTCTTTTGGCAGTATGTTTAGGATCATTGACGTGTTGGAAGGTGAATGACCTGCCCATATTCAGCTGTCTAGCAGAGGGACACAGGTTGTCCTCAAGAATTTGGGTGTACTTGGCAGCATCTATTTTCCCTTTAATCCTGACTAATCACCCAGTCCCCACTGAAGAGAAACACCCCCACAACATAATGCTGCCATCACCGTGCTTCACAGTCGGTATGGTGTGTTTTGGGTGGTGTGCTGTGTTTGCTTTAATCAGTCACAAACAGTGTTGGATGAGTTGCGCACCAAAGTTTAATACTTAGGGTTCGGAGTTTGTTCAAGTGAACAGTAATAATTATGATGTTTGCCTTAGTGAATACCGTTAATAATGTCTTGTCTGCATATACTTTCAGTCAACTTCTCAGAGTTCCCATCTCAGCATATATTTCTGAGCTTCCTCTCTCTGGGGGGGACGACCAGCTGCCCTAGAGATGTGGTCCCGTGCCCCCCTAATCCCAGTGCTAGACCCAGGCAGACCCCCATCAGTGAGGATTAGAGACTGATCAGTGAGAGGGCAAACCCAGGGGCAACCGACACCATCACAGCAGCCAATGAGAGCCACTAGGGAGCGGTGACACTGTAACCTGAAACTTGCATTAAAAAGAAAGACTTGCAAATAAACACACACAGGATGGGACAGAGTGAAAGAATGAACTGGTTATTGACAAAAAGGATTGAAAGGCCCAAAGCAGATTTTGCGCAAGAACGTGAATGTATAAGCTACAATCTATTCCACACAAGCTTGATTTCACACATTATTGCATTCTTAAATGTGTCAAAATGCAATTCATAACGCGATTCAAAAATGTGTTGTAATCAAGCGTTGCCGCAAGGGGTGTTAGCGTACGTTCTGAGCTGTTTACGTTCTAGGCGGTGACATCGGTCAGGTTGTAAAAGTTGGAGCACTCAGAAAATTCAGCGATTACGTGAAGTCAGTATCTTGTAATTGCGGTATAATTCCGACATGCTTGAACTCACCTTTTTCCTACTAAGTAGTATTGTCACTCGGAAGTACAGAAATGCATACTGAATGTTCTATTAAGTTTAACTGGCAATTTGCAAATCAAATAAATTTGACTGCTGAACATTTTTTACAAAAACTCATCAAATGTCTGCAATCAAATAGATATAGACTTATTTTTTCTCCCATATATGTGGTTTTCAGTCAACTATCTGAAGTCATGAGCTTGGTGAGTGAGTCAGAGAGCACGCGGCAGGTTTCATCCCTCAGGATGTTCTGTGCGCTCTGTCTGTTTGTTCACCGTTTGTTTGTCGGCCCCTTCCCTATCTAGCAATGTGTTTTGCATGTAATTTTTGGCTCCCGGCATGGCATATTTTCTCAGGCTTTCATTCAACAAAACAACAGTGGGTTGTGTCTCAGTTTCTCTGCCAGATATGTGATATTGCGGGCTCAAAGCCCCACTGCAGAGATGATGTTTTCTAGTCATCTCCCTAAACATAGTGTCATTTAAAATGTGTTTTTTTGTTTTTTTTTCAGATGATAAAATACTAAAATATGCATAGACAACGTAAGCCAATTGAAGAGTGAATACCTCTGTGGCACTTTCAAATATTGCTCTTTTTTGAGATCAACATGCCAACTTCTGGCTGAATCAGTGCCGTGTGTTGGGAGCAGGGCTCCCTTTTTATAATGTACGGTTTTTATAAAGGTTTGGCAGAAGTGTATATAGCAGGAAAATAGCACTCATATTTTCTTCAAAAGTCTATTTTTTTGTTACAGTTTGGTCTGATAATGTCAACGTAAAAATACACTTTAATAGTCCACACATTCATTTCAATGTTTCAGTGTGTCCTGGCATTTCCTGCCTTACAGATTGACAAAGCATAGGAAAATTGACTGGCCAGCATTTCTCTTCTGCTAACTGTTCTTTCCGGCACGCATAGCTTTAGCTTTAGCAGATGGTCTGATGCCGTATTTCTTTGTGTCTTCATTCTCTCACTCAGGCTGGTAGCGTTAGTCTGAGATAGGGCAATCAAGTTAATTGCCTTGTATATTGCTGAGCAGTCAGCCATGTCAATGCACATTCACAGCATATTACACATAACTGGCAATCACAGCTCATTCCCAACACAATACGGAGGGCACCGCTAATAATGACTCGAGCTGCGTCCTGTGCCCCATGCCATTTGGACTGATAGCATGTGTTTATAGTAGAAAATATGAGCCTGGAAAGACGGAGTATACGTTTTGTACGCTTTGGAGTATCATTGTGTCCAATGAGCTCTGTATGTTTGTGTGGGAATTGTGTAAAGGAAAAATATTTTTTATTTAATTATTTTAAAGGTAATTGTTTTTGATGCAAGTAGTTTGTCTTCTTTTTTTCTTGCTCAAGACACATAAGAGAGTATTTAAAAAATTGCGTTTACGTTCATATTATTCAAATCTTATGAAATTTCAGTACGATTCAAAATGAATAATTCTGAATTTGCAAAAAATGCTTTTGAAATTAATCAAAAATCTATGAATCATGAATGAGTTCAAGTCTTACCAACCATTATAAGATAAAGTCACTCTGGGCCTGTTTGTGTGAGAAACACAGGTGCTGGTCATATAATTAGAATATCATCAAAAAGTTGATTTATTTCACTAATTCCATTCCAAAAGTGACACTTGTATATTATATTTATTCATTACACACAGACTGATATATTTCAAATGTTTATTTCTTTTCATTTTGATGATTATAACTGACAACTAAAGAAAATCCCAAATTCAGTATCTCAGAAAATTAGAATATTACTTAAGACCAATACAAAGAAAGGATTTTTAGAAATCTTGGCCAACTGAAAAGTATGAACATGAAAGTATGAGCATGTACAGCACTCAATACTTAGTTGGGGCTCCTTTTGCCTGAATTACTGCAGCAATGCGGCGTGTCATGGAGTTGATCAGTCTGTGGCACTGCTCAGGTGTTATAAGAGCCCAGGTTGCTCTGATAGTGGCCTTCAGCTCTTCTGCATTGTTGGGTCTGGCATATCGCATATCTTCCTCTTCACAATACCCCATACATTTTCTATGGGGTTAAGGTCAGGTGAGTTTGCTGGCCAATTAAGAACAGGGATACCATGGTCCTTAAAGTGGGGACACTTGACAATTGACATTTGATATTCAACAGTGCTTTGATCTACCTGCATTGACACTATTCCTTAAGAGCTGCTGTGCAGCCAAAATAATGTACCAGTTATCACTGTAAAGCTGCTTTGACACAATCTACATTGTAAAAAGCGCTATATAAATAATGGTGACTTGACTTGACTTAAACCAGGTACTGGTAGCTTTGGCACTGTGTGCAGATGCCAAGTCCTGTTGGAAAATGAAATCTGCATCTTCATAAAGTTGGTCAGCAGCATGAAGTGCTCTAAAACTGCCTGGTATACGGCTGCGTTGACCTTGGACCTCAGAAAACACAGTGGACCAACACCAGCAGATGACATGGCACCCCAAACCATCACTGACTGTGGAAACTTTACACTGGACCTCAAGCAACGTGGATCGTGTGCCTCTCCTCTCTTCCTCCAGACTCTGGGACCCTGACTTCCAAAGGAAATGCAAAATTTACTTTCATCAGAGAACATAAGTTTGGACCACTCAGCTGTCTGTTGTACAAGAGTGGCTTGACACAAGGAATGCGACAGCTGAAACCCATGTCTTGCATACGTCTGTGCGTAGTGGTTCTTGAAGCACTGACTCCAGCTGCAGTCCACTCTTTGTGAATCTCCCACACATTTTTGAATGGGTTTTGTTTCACAATCCTCTCCAGGGTGCGGTTATCCCTATTGCTTGTACACTTTTTTCTACCACATCTTTTCCTTTCCTTCGCCTCTCTATTAATGTGCTTGGACACAGAGCTCTGTGAACAGCCAGCCTCTTTTGCAATGACCTTTTGTGTCTTGCCCTCCTTGTGCAAGGTGTCAATAGTCGTCTTTTGGACAACTGTCAAGTCAGCAGTCTTCCCCATGATTGTGTAGCCTACAGAACTAGACTGAGAGACCATTTAAAGGCCTTTGCAGGTGTTTTGAGTTAATTAACTGATTAGAGTGTGGCACGAGGTGTCTTCAGTATTGAACCTTTTCACAATATTCTAATTTTCTGAGATACTGAATTTGGGATTTCCCTTAGTTATCAGTTATAATCATCAAAATTAAAAGAAATAAACATTTGAAATATTCCAGTCTGTGTGTAATGAATGAATATAATATACAAGTTTCACTTTTTGAATGGAATTAGTGAAATAAATCAACTTTTTGATGATATTCTAATTATATGACCAGCACCTGTATTATTAACTGATCATTTTTCCCTCCAGTAAGCTCTTAACCACTGTGACCAGAGTCAGTTGAACTGAGTTGAATTCATTGACTGAATTATTCAGATCAGTTTATGAGCTACATTAATAAATTAATTTGGAGGTTTTGATTCAAAAGAGGGATTTGTTCATGAATCCGACATTACAACCCGATTTCATAAGACAAGCAACTATTTTGGTGGCAAATTCATACAATTTGATTTGTAAACATGCTTTTTAGAAAATAAAAAATTAAGGTTGTGTAAAAATTAATATACAAATGAGATTGTAGGACCTCGCCACCAATTCACCAAAACTTAAAATAGTAGTGAATTTCCATGAGAGAGTTTTCGACATTACTACTTTTTTCATGAAATCAATATTTTCAGTAAATAACAACTTATGTCTATTTCTCATACTAAGCTGTTGCATGGCTTCAGGAGGCTTGGAATATCGTGCATGACTAATATAGGCCACTTTTTAAATGCTTGTATTATACTTTTTTTTTTTTTTTGTCATTATGGATTTTCACAGACCCATTCCCATTGACTTTCATTAAATGGAAAAGAGACACTTTATGGAAAAACGGCCAGGATGTTGTTGTGAAAATTCTCTATTTGTGTTTCACAGAATAAAGTAAGTTGTACGGGTTTGTAACAACATGAGGAAGAATAAACAATTTTTGGAAGAACTAATCCTTTAAAGCGAATCTCACCATTATGATTGAAACTACAAAAGCGTCTCTGGTTCGGTATGGCGGGACAGACATGCGAGTGAGGAGATTCTTATTCGCCTGAGCATTTTGATGCCTTTAGTTTAATGGCTTTGGCACAGGAGGGGAAATCTGGGGGAAGTTGTCATCCATCATGATTTCAGATGTACTCTTTCTGATGATGCTGTGGCGCTGTGATTGATGTGCATGTGGAGAGAGAGAGAGAGAGAGAGAGATGAAAATAACTGAGGTGTTTAATGGCGTTTCTGGCAGGTTAAGTTGTTTACTCTGATGTGCCGATGCTTGTGGCATTGATTAGTAGTGTTTGCTAAGGCCAACATCACTATTATTGTTGCTCATACCTAAGGTTAGGGATTTTTCAAAACTCCTCTAAGTATTGAACCTAAGAGTGTCCTGCATTGTAAAATTGTGGGTCAATGGCGAATAAAGAGTTCATGATAAAGAAAAGGAAAACTTGTTTAAAGAGGACCAATTATGCTTTTTTACAATATTCCTATTTAAAAAGCAACGATGAGTTTAAAATAACTCCAATGCTCCTTAAATGATTTTGTACATTTATCGACAGAGGGCCTAGTTGATCGACCAGTCCTTCAATCGACCTGTCAAATAAACATCTGTGTTCACTTACCCCTCTGCCTCCATCTGTGTTCTGACAGAAGACCAGACCTAATTCAGGGCACCTCGGACACAGGCGGGGATCCTCGCTACAACAACTATCCACAAGCACTTCACCTACAGTCCCAGCAGATCTCGTGCACGCCGTATGTCATGCACTCCTTCACCCAGCATCCACTGCTTCTTCTCCAGCTGCGTCTGTCATGCCCATAGCCCGACCAGCGATATTCTCTGGCGCAGCGGAGGATTGCAGTGGGTTTCTCCTCCAGTGCTCGCTTTATCTGGAAGCACAGTCACAACTCTTCTCATCCAAACGCGCCCAGGTGGCATTCGTAATCTCCCTGCTCTCTGGACGAGCGCTGCAATGGGCTCAACCCCTCTGGGAATCCAACGTCCCAGTAACAACCACCATCGCCGCCTTCTTCAATCACTTCCGGGAGGTGTTCTGGCAGCCATTCCCCAGGGCTTGAATCCTCATGTTAAACAGTTAATGGTTGTGTACAATGATACCATGGGGCTGGAAAACCTGATCCAAAAAACCATCCGTGTTGCCCAACCCTATTCGGCCTGTGTGCTCCACACACCCACTGCCAATCCTCTGCCCGGCCAACTACCACCTCACCGGCCATGGGACTGCGCTATTGACCTGTTGCCTGGGGCTACTCTACCCAAGGGTAGGGTTTACCCATTGTCCATCCTGGATCAGAAGGCCATGGAGGAGTACGTTCAGGAGGCATTAAAACAACGTTTCATCCGACCATCGACATCCCCTGCCGCTTCAACCTTCTTCTTCGTGGCCAAGAAGGACGGAGGCTTGAGGCCGTGCATCGACTACCGTCACCTGAACTCCCAGACGGTAAAGTTCAACTATCCCCTTCCTCTGGTCCTGGTGGCTCTGGAGCAGCTACGGGGAGCTTGCATCTTCTCCAAGCTGGACCTGTGGAGTGCGTATAACCTCATTCGTAAACACCGGGGGGATGAGTGGAAAACTGCCTTCATTATACCGTCTGGACACTATGAGTACCAGGTTATGCTGTATGGCCTATCCAACTCTCCCTCCGTGTTTTAGAACTACATGAATGAGGTGTTCTGGGAGTTCCTCCACCGGTTTGTAGTAGTCTACATAGATGACATCCTCATTTAATCCTGGAACCTTGCCGAACATCGCCATCACGTCTCCCAGGTCCTCGAGAAGCTACGTCAACACCATCTATACCTCAAGCTGGAGAATTGTGAGTTCCATACAACCTCCGTGCATTTCCTGGGCTACGTCATTGACCAACACGGCATCCAGATGGACCAGAGGAAGGTGGAAACCATCTGCAACTGGCCATTACCCACTACCATGAAGGAGTTACAACGTTTCCTGGGGTTTGCAAATTTCTATCGTCGCTTCATCCACAACTACAATCTTCACAGTGCACCCCTCACCTCGCTCCTCAAAGGCCGGCCCAAGTCTCTGTCCTGGACTCCATCTGCCAGAGAAGCCTTCCACCAGCTCTAAGAAGCCTTTCTCTCTGATCCGATCCTGGTCCATCCGAATCCTGACCTCCCGTTTGTCGTCGAAGTCGACGCCTCGTCCACCGGGGTCGGAGCGGTGTTGTCACAGCGGCAGGGTGATCCACCACAACTCCATCCATGTGCTTTCTTCTCCAAAAAGCTATCCCCGACGGAGCAAAACATCGGGAACAGAGAGCTTCTTGCCATCAAGTTAGGAGGAATGGAGACACTGGCTGGAGGGAGCTAACCATCAGTTCGAAGTAATAACGGATCACCGAAACCTTGAGTACATCCAAGAAGCTAAGAGGCTAAATCCTTGCCAAGCCCACTGGGCCCTCGTCTTCACTAGATTCAGCTTCACAGTCTCCTACCGTCCTGGAACCAAGCATTGCAAGGCAGACGCCTTATCCCGTCTGTATCAACCTGATCCAGAGAGCTCCGATCCTGAACCTGTCCTCCCTCCAGCCATGATCGTCAGCCCTATCCAGTGGTCCATCAACCAACGCATTTCCCAAGTTAGCCGCTCCGAACCAGCTCCACCGGGAGGGCCTGAGGGGCTTCTCTATGTTCCACAGGCCCACCGTCAGCCCCTCATGGACTTAGCTCACACCTCTCTGGGCTCTGGACACCCAGGCAGTTCACGTACCATCTCACTCCTGCAGCAACATTACTGGTGGCCCTCCATGACTCAGGATGTCTTCTGTTACATCAAAGGATACTTAGTCTGATACTTAGGCTTCCTGAGGGTAAACTGGTTCCCTTACCTATACCTTGCAGACCGTGGACACACCTGGGAATTGACTTCATGACAGACTTACCACCATCAAATAACTTCATCTGTGTGCTGGTAATCGTGGACTGATTCTCCAAGGCTTGTAAACTCATACTCCTCAAGGGCCTTCACACTGTGTCTGAAGCCGCCGAAGCCTTGTTCCACAATGTATTCAGACATTTCGGCATTCCTGAGGACATTGTCTCAGACCGTGGACCACAATTCATTTCCCGAGTGTGGCAAGCCTTCTTTAAGCTCCTTGGAGTGTCAGTCAGCCTGTCATCTGGATACCACTCACAGACCAAAGGCCAGACTGAGCGCAAGATCCAGGAGATCAGGAGATACCTGAGGTTATATTGCCACCGGAACCAGGACAGCTGGAGCCAGTTCCTGCCCTGGGTGGAGTATGGCCAGAATTCCCTCCGGCAGACCACCACAGGGCTCACCCCGTTCCAGTGTATCCTGGGCTATCAACCACCTCTCTTCCCCTGGTCAGGTGAGCCCTCAGAGGTTCCAGCTGTTCCAGACATAAGAGGCATGCCGACGCCAGAAGCCCCACTCCTTGTTACCAACCTGGCCAGAAGGTGTGACTCTCGACGCGGGACATCCGTCTCCGACTGCCCTGCCACAAGCTGAGTCCCCAGTACATAGGTCCATTCACCATACAGAGGCAGCTCAACGAGGTCACCGTCTCAACCTCCCTGCACGGTATCGTATCTCACCTTCATTCCATGTCTCCCTGTTGAAACCCCACACTGGACCTGTCTTCTCCTTCAACAGATCCTGGTGACAACGTGATACCTCCTCCTCCTGACATTGCTGAAGAAGTGACCATGTACCGGGTGCGGGCGATCCTCGACTCCCGACGACGGGGTCCCCAGATTGAATACCTCGTCGACTGGGAGGACTATGGCCCAGAAGAACGTTCCAGGGTCAACCATCACGGCATCCGGTAGACGTAGTCAGGAGCCGCCCGTGGAGAGGGGGGGGTACTGTCACAGAGTCACAGCCAACACCCACCAACACCAACGCATCGTCACCAGATCTTCACGCTCCACCCACTCGTTCACAGTCTCCCGAGTACTAATCACCTGCACCTGTACTTCATCATCTAGGACACTATAAAGACTCACACTTCCCTCACATCATCGTCTGGTCTTGTCAAATGTATCTGGACTCCTTACCTGCTTCTCACCTGAGTTTCCCGTGTCTCCATCCTGTCGTCTTCCGTCTCCAGTTCTCCGTTCCACGTATATTCCTTCACCTGCAAAGACAAACATATGTTATCCTTCAGCTGACTGTTCTGAAAGTGCTTGTTCATTGACTCACCTGCTCCACTCTTTACCTGTGTTCGTGCCTTTTTCAAATAAACAGCTGCGTTCACTTACCCCTCTGCCTCCATCTGTGTCCTGACACCAGGTAAAGAGGACTTGAGGAAACCGAAAATCAAAACTTCAGTTTTGCTCTCATTTAACCATAAGAAGTTGTCTGCTAGCCAAAACAAATGTCAACAAAGCAATTTTGGGTATTCTCAATTGAGGATTTTTTGTCCAAGCATATTGGAAAATAAAACTGAGTGTCAGCATTACAATATAACATGCCATATCTCTGAGTGATTGAGCCCAGAGGAAGCATAAACACAGAGAATAGTGAGGGTCCTAAAACTGACCCTTGAGGGACCCCACATAATCAAGGAGCCATTGTTAACCCTTTCGCACGTAAGTTTAAAATATTCTGTCTGAGCCCCCAGCGTGAGTTTTTTAAGGCGACCGTTATTTAGAGCGTATCACTTTATTGTTTCCATAGTGATGCGTCATTGCTTGTCATGTAAACACACCACAGTGCTGTATGACTGATGATCTGCTTTTATTAAATTTTTCCTTTTTTATTCAAAATATTCACAAATTTGTTAACTATAGCATGAAATATCTGATATTCCAATTGTCAAATATGTGCAAGTGGATGTGTTTTGCTGTTTAAACACCTTTATAACCATCACATTAGTTGAGCTGCATGTGTGATGGGCGCCACCATTTTAGTTTGTGCTGCACAGAGAATCGGATCTGTTGAATTCATCCATTTCTCCCGAAATACATGAAAGTAAGTGAGTCGGTGAACTGGGGAAGAATAGAGTAAGCTTTAAAGTTACCTACACAATGTGTATCTGATATGAATAAAACGTGTTGTCTAATTATAATGGAAAGGGTTGTTATTTCCACTTCTATAGACATCACTGTGTATTTTACAAACTCTAAATATATTGTTTTTTTAGTACTCATGTGTATTTAAATATCTGAAACCTAAAATAAACATTATTTGGTTGAAAACACTGCATATATGTGATATATGAAAAGCGCTGCTAAATAAATAAGTATAATTTAAAATAATTCTATAAATAAATCAGACCTGGTGGATGATAAAACAGGCAAAAAAGTGTGATATACTTCAGAAATGTTGAAAATCTTGCTGTAAATTCTTCCAATAATGGTCTCTTGTTGTTCTAAACTGTTTGTATTAGCTGGAGGTTTGATGTTTTACACTCAGACAGCTTTGAGCTCTCCATAAAATGATCTGTGAGTTTTCTGTGTGAGGGTTTTTTTTTTTTAAATGGAAGGATGAAGTCTTGATGAAGTCCCCGTGAGCTCATGTTTATGCTGTGGCGTGTAAGTTTGCTCATGGGTGAGCTCTTGTAATTGTGTCTGTGAGAGTACATTCATTTGTCTATGTCACTCTCCTCCCCTTAAGCGTGAAGATACACCCAATCCCATTCTTCAATTAACATGCTCTAGATATTCAAACGAGATTGGAGGGACTTGACAATCAATGTCCAATTAGAAAAGGCCTTTCCGTGTGTGTAGGATGGAGTGTGGTTTTAGGATAGAGTCATTAATTCACTGCAAATCACTGATTGTAGATGACTTTGGGACATCCTGATCAGAGATCCATGTGCATGTTTCTTTGCATGCATGCTTTTGTGTTTCTAGATGTGCTTTTGAGATCAGTTGATCACTGGTGACATCTCTGAGCCAATTGCTCATCTTCCACCTTTAAAGGGATAGTTCACTCCAGAGTCCAAACCCATAAGATGTTTTTTCTTCTATGGAACAATAAAGGAGATTATGGTGACTGAAGCGGTCAAGCTCCATGAATGACAAAAATAATCTTGAAAGCGCCAAAAAGGTAGTCCAAAATACATTAACAATGGCATACAATGACTTCAACTGAATACACTTTCACTGATGAGCATGTTTTTAATTTCTGAATTACAGTTTATTTGGATATTCCTTTAGAGGGCATAAAGTCACAAACACACTCATATATTAATACAACTGTCCTGATATCATAATAAAGACAAAAGTTATTATTATGTAGTTTGACAATCTTTATTACTATCGATTAGAAAAAAAATATTCTAACAGCTGGAAATGTTATCATATCACATACATAATACCGTTCAAAAGTTTATTAATGTTTTGGAAAAAAGTATTTTGTGCTCAACATGGCTGCCTGTATTTGATCAAAAATATAGTATAAATAGTAATATTGTGAAATATTAATACAGTTTAAAATAAGTGTTTTCTATTTTAATGTATTTCAAGATGTAATTCATTCCTGTGATGGTAATAAATACTTTTTCTTAGAGGCACTTATTTCCCATTGATAATATCAATTTAAATGATAAAAATAATTTAAAAAGAAATGTGTTCAGTTAGAAAAATACAAAATAGAAATCTTTACCATGTGGTATCAGACTTTTGGACCCTGCTGAACATTTGTGTATGTATTGTCATGACTGACAGCAGTCTTAGTCTTACTAGTAATTTTAATATTTGCCGTCATCATCCTCCAAAGTGCCACCTCATTCACCCAGAGCCCTGCAGCTGGAATGACACAGGCTGAGACAGAGAGCGGGAGAGGGAGAAAGAGGAAGGGAAAAGAGAGAGAAAGACAGAAAGCCCCTCTCACTGCTGCCAGGGGGCACACAGACAGTCCCTGCGTTACGGGAATGCTAATTCTTTTGATTCTGCTTGCTTTTTTTTATGGCTGTCTGGGAAGTTTAAGCGATCATTGGACATGGCATAGGCGCTGGTGACTCGGTCACTGGCACAAGATGTGAGTGTGTTGGTGTGTGACCATCCCCTCCCCCCAGCAACACCCACTTACAATAGATGACATCACATATGTTTGTGAGTCAGTTGCCATGGTTATAGCCTTGTTGCCCAGAGAAGGTCAGCGAGGGGCAGACGTGGGTGACCTTTGCCGTCTGTGTTACTGTCATTCACCTCTAACGTCACGCATCAACCTCTCCCTTCCCACTGGAGTTACAGACTATTACATATATCGCACCTCTAATGTGATCGCACAAAAGAAATTAATGAGATATTGTCAGTCATCTTCAATATATACTGTATAAAAACTGATCCAGGCCTTTCGGGTCCGGCGTCTCTAGCTCTTTGGTCATGCTGTATGGACAGAAATGACTGCAGGGCCAAAAGGGTTGAAGTGTGATCTATTTAGATAACTTGTCCTTTCCTTTCCTTCGTCTGACAGTCAGGGCTGATAAGCTTGAATGACAGTAAGTAAATATTTTATGTTTACAGTGGCCTTGGTTAAAAACCATTCGATTACCATTTAAATGTTTAGATGTCCACAATTTTTTATTGATTTTTTCCCCCAAAAATGTCCTTTCCTCTGCTTTAAAAATGCTGTCTAGGTCAGCAGCTCACAATGTTGGTTGTGTAATATGTATATTACATTATTATTATTTAAATATATTAGAAATATATTAGATTCAATTCGTTTAGGGTGCGTTTCCCAAAAGCATAGTTAGCCTACTAACATCGCAAGTTCCATCATTACTAACATAGTTCCGTGGTTTGGTGTTTCCCAAAACCATAGTTTAAACAAACATTCACAAACTGCACTGCAAACTTGTGTGGTTGGAACAACAGCTCTCGAATATATACAAATGTCATTTACATATTTTATTTTGTCAAGAGATGCTCTGGTACGTCAGAACGAGCCTATGATTGAATCTGGAAATAAAGCAAAATAACTGAGAAAAATGAGAATTAGTCCTCAGATGCCATGTCCATAATTTATAGCAAAAAATGACTAGCATTAATTCGATCTCAGAAGGATTCATTTAAAGAAGTTATTACTCCACCACCTGCGTGACGTCATTCAGTAACATGGTTGAACGACAGGTTTACGACAATATGGTTTCGGGAAACAGTCGTGACTGGCTAGTTGATTTGTTCAACGATGCATTGTACTATGGTAGTTAAGCAGTGAGTTATGTTGTTGTACGGGAAATGCACCCCTGGTTGAGTAGTGGCACTTTTTACTGTTTGCATCACATCTCTTGTCTGTTTGTTCGAGACAGACGGTCATTCTGTGCATTAATGGTGGGGATTTTGCAGTGACTCTTTCTGCTGGTTACATTATTACACCAGTAGATGGTGACAAGTGACTGTATGAATGAAATATTTAAACGATTTAGTCAAACTGATTCATTTCAAAAAGCTGATTCATTTAGGATTTAAGCAGCTGACTGGCTTTAAGAATGAGTAATTGAATAATTTACTCGGATGTACATTACAATACAGAAGAAAAGATCTGTCGTTGCTTCCACTTCATCACGACACCTTTTGAGTTAGGATTCCGCCTTAATAAGCAAATGTCTCAGGAGCATAACGAGGCAGCTCATTTTGAAACAGCTTTTATACTAAAAAAATTGCATGAATTTTGAACTGTGAGATCATTGTTTTGGTGTTTCTGTTCTCCCCAAACAAATGTTTTAAATTTAGTTACTAAATTTAAATCAGTTTTAATCATTTAGTCAAACCAATTCATTCAAAAGCTGATTCACTCAGAATTTAAACAGTTGACCAACTTTAAGAATGAGTCATTGAATCATTTACTTAGCCGATTTGTTCAAAAACAGAATAATTCAGGATCTAAACAAAACTACTGTGTGTTGCAATGTCTATTACGTTGATAAAGCAAATCGGCAGTGTCTAAAAATGCAAGTTACGTTATATTAACTTCCTGTTTATTGAACTGTTTTATAAAAGTAATATCACAAAACCGCAATGCCTAATTGTTACTCCACTAACTTCTCCGAAGTAGCATATAAAAATTGTTTAATATGTTTTAACAAAAGGAACCCATTATATGTGCGTGCTACTAAATATTAGCTATTAACTCTTTCCCTTTTTTTTTTTTTTTTTTAAGTTGCCAGCTTTTTTTTGAAAATTTTCACAAAACTTTCATGGCCGCCAGAATATTTTGTTGAACATCTGAACATGCAATATATCAAAAGAAAGAAGAGCCTCTGCTTTAAAAAAAAATCTCGCTTCATGCACTTTTTTATCGACACTTGGTTTCATAAAAAAGCAACATTTTGAACAAAAAGCTGAGAAAATCGTGTTTTTGTCATAGACCTCAATATTCTGCACTCTTTCAAAAGATGTTTAATAGCGCAACCTACCATATAACGGTGAATACATGGATTGCCGGAATATTCAGTAAATGGCAGGGAAGCGTTGTGTCATAAATGACGGAAAATTCTATTGGAATCAATTGTGAGTCGAGCTTTGCAATTTTATATTACAACCACAGATGATGATAGAGAGCCCAGAGTAACAAGCTACTAAGAATTATAACTTTTCTACCTATTGAAACTATTAAAGGGGGTTTAAGGGGGTTTTGACTTCATCGCGACTCCTTTTGAGTTAGGATTCCGCCTTGGTAAACAACTGTCTCAGAAGGATATTGAGGCAGCTCATTTTGAAACAGCTTTTATGCTTATAAAATCGCATGAAATTTGAACTGTGAGATCACTATTTTGGTGTTTCTTATCTCCCCAAACAAATGTGTTTTAAATTTAGTTAATGTTTCTTTGTAAAATGTAGAAAGTGTTATTTTAGTCTCCCCTGCTTATTACATTAATAATATTTTGTATAATGTTTCTAATTCTCCTTTGCAATCCACACAAAAGCCATTTATTAGTAATTCCAGTCTTGTTTATCCATGTCTCTCTCTTCGTTTCTCTCGGCCCGTGTCTCCTTGCTCATCCCTGTCTCCTCTTATCTGTTTTCTTTTCTTCCCCATTTTCCTTTCACCCCCACCTTTTCCCTCAATCTCTCTCCCTCTCTCTCATTCATTCTCTTGCGCCTCTCGCTGTTCCTCTGTGGCTCACCGTGTCGTGTCCCTAATTTATTTATAATTAGTGCTCTTTGTCAGAATGCAGGGAGAATGTTAAAGTACAAGATGCTCTGGTCTGGGTACAAATGGGCCAGTGTCTTCCACTCTCTCTCTTTCTCTCTCTCTCTGTCCACATCTTTGTTCTTATTTAAACTCTTCATCCATTAGCCATAAGGTGAAGCTCAGGGACTCATTCAAACAAATAAATTGTCATCTAAAGGTAAAAGTGAACGCTGCCTCTTTAAAATCGTTAGTTGTAGTGTAGTTGCGCGTGAGTTCAGTTGGCTGCGTAGTCGCTGTCTGAAGATGCCGGCAGAAGCAAGTGGCTGTTTTGCCGAATGGAAATATTCCAATTCCTTCACTTTTTTTTGACACAGGTAGGCAAGAACATTACGGTAAAATGTAAGCTTTGTCCTAGGAAAAAAAACTACTTGCGCGCTCTCTGAGAGACGGTCTTCAGTCAGTGCGCTCTCAACCAAAGCGGTTTATTAGACATAAACGTTCAAATACACACACAGTTATGTCAAATTGTCGATCTTGGCATATATTCACGTTGGTTATGTGAATGTAAACAGTATAAGAGCATATTGTCTCCGTTCATAAGGTCTTAGTGACAACAGCCTTTAAAACATGCTACTGTCTACTATTGGCTGTCTGTAGCTTGAAAATCAAACAACAAAAGAAAAGCTTTAATAAGGATTAATCTATATGTAATTTATACAGTTATGACTATGCAGAGTTATTTTATATTTGATTATTACATTTCTGTGGTATTTTTGCTTACTACTATTAGACCTACCTGAAAAAATACATAGCATTGTTTTATTTGTATCTGACATCCCTATTTTTTTTATTTATTATAGTATGTTTTAAAAGGCTAGACTATTCCATGTTTGACTCATATTCATTCAAATTATTAAAAGAGTTTCCTTTCTATTGTCTATCCAGTCAAGGTTTAGAGGGATTTTAAGAAGTAATTAGTAATGAGTTCAATTACTTATTGAGTAATTAAATTACTTTTCAGACAGAGTAATTAAAAAAGTATTTTAAATACAACATTGATTATGTAATTAGTAATTAGTAATTCATTGCTTTTTTAAAGTAACATACCCAACACTGATTGGCCGTTGTTTTCATGAAACCCCATGAACGAGTCAGAGAAAGCTAAAGCAGATGTCAAGATTTTCAGTGAATACGATGACTAACATTTTTCTCTGATCTCACAAATCGCATGGACTTGGATTATAGAACATGATTCATATGATTCATATTGACCAATTTTATGATACTTTATGGTGTCTTTTTTGAAGCTTAAAGCTTTAGTCTGTATTCATTGTAATGGTATGAAAACATAAAAAATGAGTACATTATTCACAATTTCTCATTTTGGAAACTGTGTTACTTTTAGTGGAGGCTAAAAATGAAAACCCACTGTATGGTGGACATTTTTCAGGGAACATGTTTGGATGACCATAACTTGCTGCACTAGCTGACCTCATCTTGCCATCTTTTTGTCCTTGGACAGAGAGAGATCACTTGAACCAACTCCCTTCCCTCATTCTGTGATCCTTCCATTTCCACCCGTGTGCCATATTCCCTGTCTATCCATCTCTTCCTCTAGCCCTTCTCCTCAATCCCCTCATCCCTCTCTCCGCTGCCCAAGGCAATGCCGTCCTGCAGGCTTTGATCACAGGGCCAGGGAGGAAATGGGAAGTGGGTCAGAAAGTTGTGCTGGAGACTGCAGGGAAACAAGGCTGGAATATCGAGTAGGTGAGCAGGGAGAGAGAGTGAGCACTAGGAAGAGATAGATAGAGACCGGGGAAGGGAGAGGGAGGAGGAGGACAGGAGACGTAGAGGACTCCGATACTGGCAGAGCAGATAAAAAGAAAACAAGAATTTGATCAACAGGAGAGACGAGCTGAAGCAGAGTCAGAAAAAGTGATGTCAACCTTAAAGTCACGTGAAATCCGAATGGACCCTGTTTACTCATTCATACTCATTTCTGGTCTTATTGTCCATTATTTGTCTGGGCGTTATTCACAAAAATATGGTTTCATCAAAATGTAATTGTGTGTTTCGTCAGCTATGGGCATTTTGGCCCTGTGGACTTTTAGAAAATAAACTTTCTTAAAGGGGAAATTCACCACTGGCAAGATGACAGAAACATTAACACCCACAATACACTTTTGATTTAGGCGCTGCCCCTCTGTTGATCTAGCTGTCCATTGCAGAAATTTGATATGTAGTTTTAACAAAAGCCATCAAAGATTTTTTTTTTTTTTTTTTTTTTTTGTGAAACATAAAAATTTCTACCATATCCCATTTATTGTGTTTAATAGCATTCTGTGGCAGAAATTACATTTTTGGAATAAAATGGCTGACGTCTTTGTCATGCTAAGGCTAATTTAATAGCTAACATTTTATGTATCTTAAATACACATAATTAAATCATAATTCACATTTTTTTTAAATAATTTAATAATTACATTTTGATTGGAAATGATGCACAGTAGAAGTATTGTGTTTATGTTCATAATTAATTACCTTGATTAATTGTAATGAGGCAGAGGCGGCGTTAGAATCCATATGCAGTTGTTTAATAATGTCCACAGCAAACAAGTCCAAGTCGGCAGGCAGATGGCATAAACGTGCGGCAGGCAGAGGTAAATACACAATAAGGCAGTCCAATCCAAGCAACGATCAAAGGGGTAATCCAAGAGGCAGAAACAGAACTAAACAGGCAATGGTCATACACAAGATAAGCAAGACAACGATAAACAAATGCTTGGTAAGGCAGGTAAACTGGCAATACTTTGGAATGGCCCGATAGCCAAGCCATGCTTAAATGTCCCACAAACAGGAAGTATCTCATGAAGCAGAGGGAGCGGCACACAGTCAATACTCAGGAGAGGGCTCCCTCTGCTGGCGTGACGTTACAGAATCCCTCTCCCTAGGAGCGACTCCTGGTGCTCCACGAGGGTGTCCCCGTGGCCGTGGTGCTGGACGATCGGGTCTGGCTCGGGTATCCCATCACACATTGAAATGGGGTGAGACCAGTTGATGAATGTCTTAAAGAGTTCTGTGCATACTCTGCCCATGGTAGAAACTCAGACCAGTGATGCTGTTTACGACCACAGTATGACCGTAGATACCTGCCAATCTCCTGATTCAGTCTCTCCACTTGACCGTTGGACTGAGAATGGTATCCTGAGGTCAAACTGACATTGATGTCCAGCTGTTTGCAGAAGGCCCTCCATACTTGTGAGGTGAATTGTATTCCTCTATCTGAAACAACATCTTTGGGTATGCCATAAACTCTGAAAACATGTTGGAAAAGTGCTTGAGCGGTTTCCATGGCAGTTTCAGAGGCCTTTCAGAGGTATTAAGCGGCAAGCTTTTGAGAAGCGGTCAATGATAACTAGGATTGTTGTGAATTCGTTTGATTGGGGTAGATCGGTGACAAAGTCTATTGAAAGGTGTGACCAAGGTCACTGGGTAATGGGCAAGGGTTGTAGCAAACCGGACGGTAATTCTTTAGGTGTTTTTGACTGGGCACAGACTGAACAGGACTTGACATAGTTAGCCACATCTTTAATCATGGATGGCCACCAGAATGAGTTTTGTGTGAGATGGAGTGTTCTTGAGATACCTGGATGGCCTGAGCAGAGTGATGGACCCATTGCATGACTCTTATTTGAAGATTTACAGGAACATAGTGCTTGTTGGGAGGACAGCCTTGTGGTGTGGGTTCATTCTGTTGCTCTCTTTGAATTTCTTCCATCAAATCCCATGTAATGGGTGCGACGATAACTGATAGGGGCAGGATGGACTCTGCTGTGGATTCTGTTTGCGGATGATCATGTCGCCTGGATAGTGCATCAGCCTTGCTGTTTTTGCTGCCAGGTCGGTAAGTTACAGTAAATTGGAACTTCCTGAAGAAAAGCGACCAGCGTGCTTGACGAGGGTTTAGTCTCTTAGCACTCTTGATGTATTCAAGATTCTTATGATCTGTGATTACCTAAAATGGGTGGGTGGAACCCTCCAGCCACTGTCTCCATTCTTCGATTGTCGCTTTCATCGCTATAAGTTCTTTATTGCCAACATCATAGTTACGTTCGGCATCAGTGAGTTTTCTGGAAAAATATGCACATGGATAGAGCTTGCCTGGTTGCCCGTGGCGTTGAGAGAGTACCGCACCAATTCCATTGTCTGAGGCGTTGACTTCTATGACAAACGGTAGGTTGGGATCTGGATGTGAGGATGGATGCTGGCGTGAAGCTGTTCTTGAGTTCAGTGAAGGCTTGGGTGGCATTTTCAGTCCATTTTAATTTTGAAGGTTTACCTTTCAGTAGGGATGTCAGTGGTGAAGCTGTAATGCTATAATTACAGATGAAGCGTCAATAGAAATGAGCAAATCCTAAGAAGTGCTGAAGTTCCTTGACTGTGGTTGGTTGGGGCCATTCCGTGACTGCTGTAATCTTGGAATTTTCCATTTCTACACCTTGATGGCTGACGTTGTATCCCAGGAATGAGGTTTGCTTGACATGGAATTACACCTCTCAGCTTTCAAATAAAGTTGATTCTCCAACAGT
This sequence comes from Elopichthys bambusa, assembly GCA_037101425.1. NCBI lineage: Eukaryota > Metazoa > Chordata > Actinopteri > Cypriniformes > Xenocyprididae > Elopichthys > Elopichthys bambusa. The sequence continues at coordinate 25,842,868 of CM074444.1, read as the reverse complement.
CTTGATAGCACAGTCTTGACATGATCCTTGTGTTCACTTTCTGACTTGGAGTATATAAGGATGTCATCAATGTATGCCACTACATACTTGTTCAAGATGTCCCTGAAGATCTCATTGATGAACGACTGAAAGACTGCCGGTGCATTGGCCTGCCCATACAGCATAACCTGGTATTCATAGGGCCCCTGGTGGTCAGAAATGCTGTTTTCCACTCATCACCTTCTCTGATTCTGATGAGGTTGTAGGCACTCCTGAGGTCTAACTTGGTGTAAACTGTTGCCTCCCTGAGCTGTTCTAGGGCTGCAGGTACTAATGGTAGTGGATAACGGAATTTAACTGTGACATTGTTCAAACCTCTGTTGTCGATGCAAGGCCAAAGTCCTCCATCCTTCTTTTTCACGAAGAAGAAGCCTGCAGCCGCTGGGGAAGTAGAAGGACGAATGAAACCAGAACTGAGGGCTTCTTCTATGTAGTCTTCCATTGCCTGAGTTTCTGGACGTGAAAGGGGATAGATTTTACTGTTGGGAGGCATCGCATTGGTCAGGAGGTCAATGGCACAATCCCAGGAACGATGAGGTGGAAGAAGAGTTGCTTTGGTCTTGCTGAAGACCTCTTGCGATTCTTGGTAACACGATGGAATGGTGACTGGTTTGGATTCAGGACTTTCAATACTTGTGGTTAAACAAGGCTTGGTAACTAAGGTGTTTAGACAGTGGGTATAGCAGAATTGTGACCATTGCGTAATGTCACCATGGTGCCATGAGATGACTGGGTCGTGAACAGATAGCCAAGGGTATCCTAGGAATATTTTGTGGTGTGGGGAATTGTTCACATAGAATGAGATGGTTTCCAGGCGAAATAGTCCTACTTGAAGTTGCATGGGCAGAGTTTGTTGAATGATACAATGTCCAATGGGTTTATTGTTAACAGCGTTGACTTTGAGTGGTGGATTGCAGGGTTGTGTGGGGATGTTACATTTTTTGATGAGGATTAAATTCAATGCAGATCCGGAGTCAACGCTGTGAAGTCAAAAGAATCATTTTTGGTAGTAATCTTGACAATGGTAGTGAGAGATTTGGTAATAAGGAGCGAAAGGTTATCAACACTCTGTTGTCCGTCTGTTAGTGTTGATGTTCCTCCGGGCTTTTAGTGGACATACGGCATTAATGTGGCCTGCCTCTCCACAGTAAAAACACAGATTGTGTATCAGCCGTCATGATCTTTCTTCCGTAGAGAGCCTTGTAACTCCTAGCTGCATGGGCTCCGGGTTAGTTTGAGCAGTAGGTAGGATTGGGTTGGGTATCTGAGGCGTTTGGTGGGTTGAAATGGTTCTCATTGATGGTAATTTGGATTCAGCAGGGTTATTGCACATGAGATTATCAATCTTGATTTCCAGCATCACATATTCTGAGAAAGAACTCGATCCCACTCGATCGCTTTGCCAGTTAACAGTGACATGAGAAATGCACATTTCTTCTCATCAGAATCATCTCCTTGGTGTTGGAAAAGGTTTCTATTTGTCGGAGAAATCCTTTACATTGCTCTGCTGAACCATCAAATTTATCGGGTATAGCAATGCTTACCTTCTTCGGCATAGTTGGTGGTAGCGATCGTAGATACTGCATGAGATACTCGTTAGCAGCTTGTGCTTTGCCCAGTTGTTCTTGGTATTCCTTGAGGATGTTGCTTTGATAAGCGAACGCAGCCTGTAGATTAGAAACTTCTGCTGGATTCATCGAGGGCGAAGTATTATGTAATGAGGCAGAGGCGGTGTTAGAATCCATATGCAGTTGTTTAATAATGTCCACAGCAAACAAGTACAAGTCGGCAGGCAGATGGCATAAAAGTGAGGCAGGCAGAGGTAAATACACAATAAGGCAGTCCAATCCAAGCAACAGATCAAAGGGGTAATCCAAGAGGCAGAAACAGAACTAAACAGGCATACACAAGATAAGCAAGACAATGATAAACAAATGCTCGGTAAGGCAGGTAAACTGGCAATACTTCGCAATGGCCCGATAGCCAAGCCATGCTTAAATGTCCCACAAACAGGAAGTATCTCATGAAGCAGAGGGAGCGGCACACAGTCAATACTCGGGAGAGGGCTCCCTCTGATGGCGTGACGTTACATTAATATTTACTTTGTAATATGTAAGCAATGAAATAAATGAGATTACTTATGTGAGTAATTAAATTAGTAATTAATATTTAACATTAATTGTTTTTTCATCAAGGTAAAACTGTACTGCAACTTTATTAAGGGTGTAATTATTTGTTGTGTGGCATTCTGAAAAAAAAAAGATGTAAATAAATATTGAAATGGCTTAATATTTAAATAGTTAAAGTTTATTTCACTCAAAGATAGAGTTTTAAAGATTACAGTATATTTTATGGTATTTTTAGATTCAAATATTCCCTGGGTCTGGGAATAAATCTATAAATAACAGTCATTTGAAAAGTAAATAAGTATAATAAAAGAAAAATAAATTGAACTTGGTTTTAATAAAATAAACCCCTGCTCTGACACAGAAGTACCCAAAGTTGAGGAAATGTCTAATAATTTGTTCCACCTCTTAAACAATTTTCCTTTTTGACTGACATGACCTATTCCAACAAATAATTCATTTATAAAATCAAGTTTTTTCCCCCCAATTTTATTTCTAATCATTGAATATTCTGTTTCTGTTACATAAGCAAAATATTTTGTGTTCTTTTTTTAAGAGTTCAAAATACAGTTGCTCTATGAGATCTATAACATTGAGGCTGTCCATGATTTAGACGGGATCAGACAATCATGCATTTTTCCATCTCATTGAATTGCTCATATTATTAGTATTCTAAACAGCTAATTAATATTCCGGGATCATTAAGCGCTCCTGATGTCGTCAGCTCACCTGGGACAAGGATTGGGAGGAGGGAAGGGTAGAAGGAGGTCTGGCTGGTCAGGGAGAGGTACGGCAGGGCGTCCCACATGGGAGAGAGGGATTTGGGGATGAGTGAAAGCTGAAGAGGGTTAGAGGATGAGGAAGGGAGGATGGAAGTAATTGGACCAAGGGGAGGCTACGTACAGACAAACACATTGCAATCCACATGAACACACATTTAAATGCACATACAAATGCACGTTAATGCATTCTCATATTCCACCCACAAAAGAGTATGTTTCCACACACACATTTACACAGTGACGTTTTTGCTGACATGGTTACACACACACACACACACGACACAAACATGTTCTATAAGTGGACAAGGTAAATTAGAGAGGTAATTACTTTTTGTGCTGTCAGAGCTGCTAAAGGTTGAGAGATGCTGTATAAGACAGATGTGGCTCGCTGCTGAATAGAGAATGAGAGCAAGACAGACAGACGGACAAGCTGATGGACAGGTCAGGTAGAGTTGATAAGAATAAAATGGTATCCAAATCACATTGTTTAAATGTTACAGACAGTTTTTACAGACTGTGATGATTCAACAGTATTAACCATTTTAAATCTCACCTTTTTATATTTTAATTTTTTTTTAATGAAAGTACACACATATAACACTAGACTTTTCATGACCTTGCATGAAAGTGGCTCTGGCGGTAAATTTGACATCTCTCTTCTGAGTCCTGTAATCAGTTTCTCTATTTGTGGTGGACAATATTACTAAAATCTTATTTCACGATATGAGTAATTTTATTTCTCAACAATATAAATCACAATACAGTTATTTTTGTTATTTTGTTTCATCTTTGGGTAACACTTTAATATGGGGAACACACATTCACTATTAACTATGACTTTTCCCTCAATAAACTCCTAATTTATTGCTTATTAGTAGTTAGTAAGTTAGTTATTAAAAATAAGATGAAAGAGGCAAATTACAAACAACAAAACTAATACAGGAATGGGACAAATGAAACAGACAGTGCTTCTAATTTTTCAGGTAGAGCAGGTCTGTGTAACATGAACAAGTAAGAAATTAAATAATCAGTTGTAAAACTAAAACATTGCATTGTCTCCTCTGTGTGAAATAAATATGGGCCATTGATGAACAGTGTTGGGTAAGTTACTTCAAAAAAGTAATTAATTACTAATTACATCATCAATCAAATCCCTATAAACCTTGACCGAATAGACAATAGAAAGGAAACTCTTTTAATAACTTAGACAAACATGGAATAGTTTAGCCTTATATAGCTTTTTAAAACATTTTAACTTTATTAAAACATATACTATAATACTTTTATTTACTTTATAATACTTAAAAAAAATGTTTAGTAACAAATAGGGATGTCACTATACCAAAAATCTAATAGTCGGTACCGGTACCACCAAACGTGCGCAATACTGCATACCAAAGTCGATACCATGGTAAAAATATATAAAAAAACAAATAAAACAATGCTATATTTTTTTTCCCAGGTAGGTCTAATAGTAGTAAGTAAAAATACCACAGAAATGTAATAATCAAATATAAAAATTACTCTGCATAGTGCATAGTCATGACTGTATAAATTAAATATAGATTAATCCTTATTAAAGCTTTTCTTTTGTTGTTTGATTATCATTTATAATACAGACAATAGTAGACAGTATCATGTTTTAAAGGCTGCTGTCACTAAGACCTAATGGACGGAGACAATATGCTGTTCACATTCACATAACCAACGCGAATATATGCCAAGACGGGCATTTTGACATAACTGTGTGTGTATTTGAACGTTTATGGGTAATAAACCGCGAAAATCTGACACTCGCGAGAGGCGCTATGTGTGTGCGCTTTGGTTGAGAGCGCACTGACTGAAGACCGTCTCTCAGAGAGCGCGCACAGTTTTTTCTCTCTAGGCAGACATATATATAGCTTACATTTTACCTACCTGTGTCAAAAAAGTGAAGTAATTGGATTATTTCCATTCTGCAAAACAGCCACTTGCTTCTGCCGACATCTTCAGACAGCGACTACACAACCAACTGGTGCGAAGTTGCGAACTCACGCGCAACTGCACTGAAGCTAACGATTTTAAAGAGGCAGCGTTCACTTTTACCTTTAGACGACAAATTTAGATTTTAAATTCAATATTGATTTAAACAGAACTGTTGAACTAATTTACAGTATGTAACGCAAATACATTATAAGTAACTATAATTAAATTACCTAAAAATAAACAGTAATCCCTTACTTTACTTTTTCAGTGGATAAGTAATTTAATTACAGTTTAATTTAATTACACCCAACACTGTTGACGAATAAGGTTTTTAAAAGTGTAAAAAACATAATGGATACATAATTGATTTTGAAGTTTTATTAAGTGTTAACAATGAGATTATGTGGTTTTTATAATCAATTAACACCGCTTTTGTCATTTTTTACAAGATGGACAAAATTTGTCACCAAAAAAGTATTTCAGTTTAACCAAAATTTTGGTTTTACCGAATGACGATATTTTCAAACGATGCTAACAGGCTGATATCTATCTAGCTAGCTGGCAAAAGGACAATCAAACATTTTATATTTAGTACAAGTTTTTAAAACATTACAACATTTTCCATGTTTTATAGCGGTTGTACCGAATGACCTGATGTTTCGGGACATGCGTATGAGCAAGTGAGAACATTAATTTTTCAAATAGTTAAGAGAGAGTTAGTTACTTTGCTTCATGACCATGTAGTCCTTTGCAGGTGTCTGAATGATGTCACATCCTGTCACATGATATTGACCGCATGACTTGATTCAAAATGGTCCCTTTATATTGGTTACTCCGAAAGACATCAGTGAAATTCATTTTTCCGGACATTCTTTCTCATAACAAAGCAATGACTTCTACACATAATTTTAATACCATTTTGCACTGTGTTGATATATGATGTTATAAAACCATGCCAGAATAAAAAATATATACATTTATTACATTTTAAGATATTTGAATCACAAATGAAATGGCTGTATTGGCCTTGGGAATCCGTTTCCAAATGAACTTTGTTGCTGTTTGACTCAAATATAAACGCAACATGGACCAAAGACATCTAAACGGACCAAAAACAGGACATGATGTTACAAGATGCAACTCTAAAATGCACAAAATGCTCAAGGGTACCTGGTTCCTCTCATCATAGTTGCGATGTTGCCCATTACAGTTCAATACAGGTGTCAGAACTGCATCATCTGGCTTCAGACCTTTTAATGGACTGCAGCATTTTTGAGCACAGGGGTTTTTAGTGTTACATCATTTGATGGCATTTAAATACTTGCAGCATGAGGCATTTTTGTGCTGGATATAGTGCTGCTGGTAGCTGATTGATGTTGATCAAAGAGAGTTTGTAAACCATCTTGAACTGAATCAGATATACAGTATTCATGTGGGGGGAATAAAGATGATTCCTGTCATGCTGATTCCCAGACGTCTTATCCTCCTGAAGCATTTAATGCCTTATCAGTCCATCACTGTTACCTATACCACCTAAAAATGCATGACTTTGAGTCAGAGAATTCAAACGCTTGTTCGTCTGGTGCTCCAGATTTGAAAAATGTATCTGAGAGAGTAGCATTTAAAGGTTTAGTTCACCCAAAATGAAATTTCTGTCATTAATTACTCACCCTCATGTCGTTTTTCTGAACAAAAATGAAGATATTTTTGATGAAATCGTTAAAACAGTCGACTGCAGTGGTTCAACTTTAATTTTATGAAGAGACGAGAATACTTTTTGTGGGCAAAAACAAAATAAAAATAACTACTTTATTCAACAATCTCTACTCTTTCACTGGTTTTATCCTTACGCAGTTTTTGCGCACAAAAAGTATTCTTGTCGCTTCATAACATTAAGGTTGAACTTTCCTTAATTTTATTAGCTTGATCGGTTCCTCAATTCAAGCCTCAAAACTGCTTAAATTTCCTTAAAAAAAACAGGAAAATGTATCTCTTGGTTTTATTAGTGAAATGTTCTTAATATTTTCCATACGACATTGAACGACAATTATATTAATAAAATATACACACTTTTTAATTACCACCTTAATTTTTTTTAACAAAAATTACAAGACCGATGATTCATTTTTTACAATGTATGCTTCCAACCCTGTGGGAATAATTTTTTATTTTATTTTTTTCCTGTCCAGGTCTTTTATCATGGTTCAGTAATGGTGAAGCACAGTTGTTCTATAGCAGAAGCCGATGCTAATACAGTGAGTGAATTCTGGGCCTGTGCCAGGACTGAAATGGTCCAGGTGAGGACATCAGGAGAGGACACTGCACTGTGTGTGAGTATGTGTGTGTGTGTGTGTGTGTATGTGTGTAAAATCATACAGACAATAACGCTCTCTGCGTTATAACACTGTCCGAATCTTTGTTTCAAGGACGTTGGACAGTGGTTTCAATGACTTACTCCTCAACACTGCAGTAGACTTTCTCTTTTACAGTATTGGCTACAGTTTTTTACAGCTTCTACTGTTTTTCATACTCTCCTTTCTTTTTTCTTATGATGATCATGTCTGTGGACAGGAGTTTTGTTGTCTTGTGTATGTATACAGTACGTGTGTGTCCTTAGCTACACATTGGGGACAGAAAATTTCTCTTTAGGGATGTCTAGTTTGGATAAGTCATGAGTAATTATGGACAGAACTAAGAAATACATATAAATTATATTGAATATATATAATACAAATGAATACATATAATTATATTTAATATTAAATAAAATTATATTTTGCTTAAAACTAAGTGGCTTATTTAGGGTCATAAAGATTTTTTATTTTTTTTGACAATTTCTTGACAATTAACCATATTTCTTAAGAACAATACTTTTGGGGTACAAAAAGAGTGAGGATCTAATCATAACAATGACTATGTTTACATGTGCACCAATAATGCGATTATTTCTCTTAATTAGAGTAAGGTCTTAATCGCAGTAAGATGTTTACATGACATGAGCAGAATCTTCACTCCAGTTTACATGCAATTTCCATTACTCTGATTATTCGCTAATAACAATGATTATACCACACTCAGATAGGCATTCAGTATGCATGTTACCGGCCATTGTTTAATCTACTTACATCAAATTCAAAATACATTTTTATGGACGTACTGGAAATTATTTGGTGTCGTGATGAACATCGCAATGCCAGATTTGCCTGCGCTTGCGTCACATCCTTCGCACCGTCTGTATGAAGATATGGAGCAGAGACTGCACAGCAAGTTGTGTTGACAGAGTTTAGCGATTTGGTGAAGAGAAAAATTTAAGAATAATATCACGGAGATCATTAATGAAGTTGTGTGAACAACATACTGCATCCGTGTATGTCCGGGCACATGCACACTTTGGTCAGAGCGGGAATAATGCGAAGGTGTTTACATGCCTGTATATTGTGATTAAAATCGGCGTACAACAACTAGCTTAATGTGATTATGTTTACTACGATTATGAGCTTAATCGCATTGCTTTAATCAAAGTATTGCGTTTACATGAGGTAAAGTTTAATCGCAATATTGCCAAAATCTCATTATAATCACATTATGATGGTACATGTAAATGCACTGAATGAGAATTACAAAAAACTCAAAAGTAAATCATGAGATTGGGGTATAAAAAAACTTTTTTTTTTTTTTTTTTTTTACAGTATTTTGATGTTGTGGTGAAATCATGAAATTCCATAAAAAATTTAACCATCATCTATGTCAGAAGTCGGGAACCTTTTTTGATCAAAGAGCAAATTTTTCATTTTGTGTTAATGAATTTTTCTAAAAGAGCCAAAGTAGAAAAATATGTAATATTAATATTATTATTAAGTTTTTTTTTTTCAGTAACATTTTAATAATAGTAACTTTATTAAGTCCATATACAACTAAAACACAAAAATATGCAACAAACAATAAATAAGTTGCAATATACAATTAATTGTGCTGGGCTTTCATATGAGGTTGATTTACCACCTGAGGAGCATAAATTCTCTTCAGAGTTCTCTCTCTTTCTCTCTCTGTGTGTGTGTGAGGAGAAACAAGTGAAGAACAACGCCCATGCACAGTGATTACATCGACTGCATTTATGTGAATACTCACCAATGCAGGCATTTTGACAGTGGGTGTATTTGACCGCTTAGACGCGCAACCGAAGACCAAGGCTACTATGCTTATCCATGTTCCACTCGGAGCGAGCGCACAGAAACATCCTGTCAGTAGCGGATTCAGTTCTCTTTTGCAGCTTTGCGTTTCCTTTTTAATATCAAGCACGTCCCGCTCTTTACTTTCTCATTCATTCATGTTTCTTTATCAATAACGCCAACAGTCATGCCCACTGAAAGCTTCATAGATATAAATACGACACATTTATAGGACATAAAGGTTTATGCGGCAAAAGCGAAAGTAACCGGTGAAATGTTTCAAAGTGTCTCTTGGCACAGCAGAGCACCAGTTTCAATAAAAGGTTATTTTTCAGTCCAGTCACTGTTTTACATACTTTTCGATTTTCGCTGTTTTCTATTCGCCTTTGCCACTAAAAAGCTGCATAGCCACTTGAATCTGAGAACAGGAGCTCTAGGTTATCATAGAAACCTAAGTGGATTGTTAATTGCTGTCGTGACCCTCGCGATGTCGCGAACATCACTGAACACGCACTTTGGCCGGGCCTTTAAATATATTATTATTATGAACTTTTAATAACCTTCGATGGGCTCTACAACACAGGAATTGCTGATCTCTAGTGATGTCGAATTTGTTATCGATCAGTTGTTGGGCAAGGGTGAGTAGACCTGGCGAGCCACATGATTTTTGTCAAAGAGCCAGGTGTGGCTCGCGAGCCATAGGTTCCCGACCACTGATCTATATGGTGGTGAGTAGTGCAGTACCAAAAGTATTTATCAAATAAAAATTTTCATTTCAAGCCAATAATTTGTCACAAAGGTTGTATTTCCTTTTACCGTGCTTGTAAGGTTAGTTGCATTTTATTATTTGCATTTAGTACTGTAAAATAAAGGTTTTTATTGGCATTGATGGTTCAATGTAGAACCTTTTAACATCCATTTCACAAGGTTTTTAATATTGAAAAAAATATTCTTTTAAGAACTGTTCACCAGAAAGTTCTTTGGGGGACAAAAAAATGGTTCTTCTGTGGCATTCCTGTAAAACTCCCCCTTTTGGAACCTTTAATTTTAAGAGTGCACAAAAGATCAGACTTCTGACCCACCAGTTGAGAATTCAGATAGCTGGCTACATGTGTGTTTGTGTGACTGAATGTGTGTTTGACAACTTTTCAGTCAGCTGTTTAAACTTTGGAGGAGGTCTATGATCTGGACTGTCCCACTGTCCTTTATTTCTCTGTCCCTCTCACTGACACTAGCAAAAGTAAGAGTTCTCCTACACATTTACCACACACTTCTTTTGTTTTCTTACCATCCCTTCGCCTCCGCATCACTTTCTGTGTTTACAGCCGCACACATTCTTTTCTCCTCCTTCCGGAGCACTTACGCCAATTTCTGGCTTGACATAATCTGAAATGGTGCTTAAGTGAATTTATGTTGTGCTCAGTGCATTAACTTCTGCCGTTTTTGCCTTTATGTTACGGAGAGCTTTTGTGCGAGCCCGCAGAAGAAAGAGAGAGAGAATGAGAATTTGAAACCCAGACCACGGACTAGACAGCCTATCAGTATTCAGCAGAGAAAGTGAGTGATGGAGAGAGAGAGAAACGGAGGAAAGAAAGGAGGAGGGGGTGATGTATCAATATTCTGAGTAGTGTTTGAGGGCAAGAAGAACGAACCGGGGAGGGGTGGGAGAGGGGCGCGGGTGTGCGAAACAGTCCGAGCAGGTTTATTCGCTCAATGTTTGTTAGTGCGAGAGCCCGTTGGGGCGAGATGATATCGGTAGAGCAGTTACGCTGAGGACGGAAACTCAAGTATGTGTTTGTCTGAGAGAAGTGTTGTTCAAGTCGAATGTGACGGAATCTTAGCCGAACGCTAGCCATAACTCCACTCTCCCTCTCTCTTTTTTACTCTGTGTGCTAATCAGCATTTGAAAGGCAGCTTTGACAGTGAGAAAGAAAAGTGAGGGCAGCGGGGAGGAGGGAGTGTAAACGAGAAAGAAACGAGAGAGAGAGAGAGAGTGAAAGAGAGAGAGAGGTAGGGGCCGTACAAGCATTTCTTTTATATTTACTAGCGATTGAGGAGAGAGAGAGAGAGAGAGAGAGGGAGCGGGTGAAGAGACGACCGGTGCGTGCAGCTTTCCCAAGAGGAAATGAAAAGAAAAGAAGCTCAACGAGGAAAGAGAGAGAGCCAAAGCGGGGAGCACGCCAGAGAAGGAAACAGACTCGCATCCTCTAACTCCAGTCATATCTGAGGCGATCCCGGTTGGAAAGTGAGGGAGGAGAGAGAGAGCGCTTGCTGCCGCCGTGCGCTCTCAAACACACACACACGCTCTTGCAGCAGCAGACCACTGTGTGTTCGCCTGCTCTTTTGTGCCAGCAGCTGGGATTGTTCTTGGCCCTGTCTGACCCCCTTGTCACCCCCCGTGTGAGTGTTTGTATGTATGTGTGGGAGTGCGAGGGGTCCTGGAACGTGGACTGAGCGGAGGGGAGGGTCACGGTTCGGGTGTCCGGACGGGTCCGAGACAACTGAAGAAGAAGAGGAGGAGGGATACATCTGCCTCCAAAACAGCTGCTCAGAGGTGGACATGCACATCAGGTGAGTCCCCTTAACTGCTTTTGACACACATGTCAGACTGTCACATGCATATCTGACAGTTTTAAGTCTTAAGGGTTTCTTCTTTCTCCTCAAACTTGTTGATGACTTCATGCCGGGAGGTTTGGCTTCCTGGGAAAGTTTTTGGGAAAGACACTTTGCTCATAAGTACACTCGTCTTTCCCCCTTGATGACGGAGGTATTGGGAGCGGCTGGGGTTAATTGTGCGGACCACCTTGGCTCGTTCTCAAACATCATCTCTCACTTAATTAGTGGATTTTACAAGATTAGTGCGCTTTGCATTGACGGCGTGTTCTGTGGAAGGTAGTGAATGGTAGCGGCGAGGCGCTTGTCTTCTGTTATCTGATGTCTTTGGATTTAACAGCTTCTTCTAAATGACTGGATTTGTATTAGAAATGAAAAGGGTGGGTAAATATTAACCTTTTCCTTCATCAGTCAATTTGGGCTTAGCGTGAAGTTATTAAAGAAACTAAATAGCTATTGTAATAATGTGTTTTAATTCAGTTCTGCTTGTTTTTTAAATTAACCTTTTGCTTAAACCCAAAATGTTCAAATAGATTTTTTTAAAATTGATAATTAATATTGTAACAACAAATTTTAATAACAATAATAATAATTTGACACAAAACGATTCCTAATTTGTCGCACATCCCAGAAAATGTTGTTGGATTCTTTGATATTAGCAACATTACAATATTCATCATTGCATGTGAATATGTAATATTACAAATAATAATAATGACAAAATGTATTTTCAAGCAGGTGCACAAAATAATTTCACTTCAGATACATTTATTATTATTACTCAGTAGTTACTGTGTACTTACATACTTAAATGTAACCAAAATATTAATTTCTAATGTGTGTTTTTCAGCTAAAATCCTTCATGAACTGAAAGTCCAGACTGTTTGACAATTGGAATTATTTTAACACTTTCACACTTACTATGGCAGCAGTTAACCAGGAAGAAAAACAAAAAGTGAGTGAAAAACTTTCTTGGGACTTTAGTTTTAAGAGGGTGGAAGTTTGTTTGCTGTTTTCTTCTCATCGTTTTGCGTTGGTTGTGTGTTTCCATCAATAGCTTCATATTAGTTTGCAAATACCTGTTGCTCATTAAATGTATTTGTTTGAACACAAGTGAAAATTAGCAGTTGTTAAAGCTTAAGCAGCTTTTTCCACCTGGACTGTTAAAAATGACTTTCATTAATGTAATATAATGTAATTTTGTTACCTGAAACAATATTTTTTAAATTATTATTATTGCTTATCCTGAGTTGGATAAATGGCCTTTTTTAAATTGTGGCTGGACAGTGTTTTCTGAAAAAAAGTTGTTACCTTACAGCATTACTATTTAACATAGTGTTAATCAAAGACACAAAAATGGCTATTTTATTGAAAGCAAACCGCCCTTTTAGTAAAGCATACACATCCAAAGACTACATCCGCATATGCGGAAGACATCGGGGCAATCTTGGAAATGAACGTGAATTGAGAATTGATAGAAGTTATGCAGGTATGTACAAGAGAGCTATAGGACCATAAAAGCCGTCACACACAAACACACACACTCTCAAGAGCGGGACAGACAGGCCTGGTGACAGACAGTGTCAGGGAGGTGTCAGTGAGAAGCTGTTGGTGTCACACTTGGTTGACCTGATCTGTGGTCAGGCTGTCCACTGCAGCCCGTTGTGACTCCTTACATAACCACTTCCTGCCACTCACACCCAGCTCTGCAGGGACGCGCACAGATATTTATATACTCAACATACACACACACGTCAATATGCCCTTATAAACACACACACACAAACAAACAAGAGCCCCTGTCGATATACAGACCCCTCAGTCTTCTGCAGATTTTGACCTCCTGCATCCTTAAAATTTTCTCGTATCATCCATAACCTGTACACAAGCATCACACAAGGGTGAGAGATTGCCTTACGACAGTCATATAGATATGTGAATCTTGTGAAAATAATTAGGCCATTTTTCACCTTAAAATGAATAGAAATAAAATAAAAATAATTAATATAAAAAAATAATTTTTTTAATTAAGATAATATTTTCAGGACAAGCCTTTTCTCCACAAATTCACCAAAAAATCTTTTTTTTTTACAATAATTTAAATGATAAAGTACAACAAATTACATATACATTTTTAACATAACATTTTTTTTTTTTTTTACATTAAATCAGACGAGTTTTGGGAAAAAAATCCTCAATGGTGTAAAAAGTCAGCAGTAAAGTACAAGTGATGTATACAAAATGATATATATTTATATGTGACCCTGGACCACAAACCCAGTCATAAGGCTCAATTTTTTTAAATTGAGATTTATACATAATCTGAAAGCTGAATAAATAAGCTTTTCACTGATGTATGGTTTGTTAGGATAGGACAATATTTGGAATCTGAGGGTGCAAAAAAATCGAAATATTGAGAAAATCGCCTTTAAAATTGTCCAAATGAAGTGCTTAGCAATGCATATCCACTCACAAAAATCCATTTTTTATATATTTACGGTAGAAAATAAGTTAAATAATTGTATCAATATTTATTTTACCTTTTTTTTTTTTTTTTAATTTTAGGATGAAATATGACCTGGCCATGTTCAAGAAAGTTTTTATGTGATTCACACTCATATCCTGCAGTTGTCCGTGTCAAAAAAAGCAAGAAACATGCATAGACTATATACATTTTATATACATATATATCATTAAATGTATCCCATCATAGTGCAAAATCCTCTAATTCTCAATGGTGTGCAAATGGTGTTGTAATTTACCATTTAAATGTACTGATGTGGCTGCATGACTGCAAATAGACTCTAGACTTCTCTCTGATATTCTCTCTGTGGCGATTTGACCCTGTGTGTTTTCAGGACCCGTTCCCTGCCTGAGGGGCAAATACTGTGTGTTTTGGATTGTGTATTTTTTAGCAGTATTCAATTAACAGCAATACAAGTGTTTAATATTCTGAAATGCAGTTTTTTTTCTCCATAGTTCATTAATTTTTGAAAAGTTATAGAACTGTGCACATCCAACCCAAGTCGACCAAATCTAGATTATTTAGTTCATGTTGAAATCTCTTGACATATGCTGGCATATCTGAATTCGAGACAGTTATTATATAGAAACTCTGGAAGAGACACTTGTGAAGTCTGTTGAATGATTGCTTAGTTGAAGGGTTAAGAAAAGCAAAACAGCTATTAATATGTTTTGCTCTCAATCGTTTAGTCCCTTTTATTCATTTTTTTTTTTTTTCTATTTAAAATGGTATCAAACAAGATCTCAGGAGCCAGTCCAGCATCCTTTACGCTTTCCGTTTTTCTGTTGCGGGTCAGAGGCAGGTAGGGTCAGTTTGATCTAATCAAATGGGGTATTGATTCCGTTTGATAATTAATGGGCCAGGTGAAGATGAAGATGCAGCCTCCAGCTCTGAGGATTTGAGAGGAACCTTGGACTGGAAGTGATGGGAAGCCGCCAAGGTCAGCGGCAAACCACAAGAGTCCAGCCAGAGCTCAGAGCGAGAGAGGTCCAGTTAAATGAGATAGGGAGAGAGAAATGCTGTTGACCAGAGCTGATTTATCAGCGTTCGAAGAAAATGAGACAACATCTGACTTCCTAATGTTGGACTTCAAATGCGGAGAGATGTGAAGAGAAATTAGTATTCTGCAGAAACAGCTCCATATATTGATGGAAAACTACATGCAGTATATATATGTGTGTGTTGCTGAACTATTTGCACTTCAAAGATGTTGGATTAATAATTCCAAAAGCACATATAATTGAATGTTACATGAGACAACATCATTTCTGCAGTTATTCCTATTAAACGGTAATTTGAAATGCTCTTTATAGGTGCATCAAAGACAGAGAGGAGGTAAATTATGGACATTTTCTTTAATGCATGACTTCATGTTAATATTTTAAAGTCAACGTTTGTTCTCATATGTATTTTAGTGACATGTGGCTGATTTTGTCTTTGTACCTTTTGCAACCTTTGCAGAAGTAAAGTGTTCTAGCAAACGTCTGGTGAAGATTGCTGCAAATTTGCCACTAATTAAACCCAAGTTTGCAGCAAAATAAACCGTTTTTACAAGAGAACAAACTGGACCTTTAGGTTTGCATTGAAAATCAACAGATTGATCTATTTAAAGAAGTGAAATTGGATGTTTGGGTAACATGGTGCAGTGGACACTGATAGTAAAAGAAATACGAAAGGTATCAATTCACTTTTCATGTAACTTTTGTAGAATAAAATGCATCAGAGATGCGCTCAAAGGACAGGAAGACAGCATATGAGCAAAAACAATATTAGAAAACAGTTGGAAAATGTACGTTTTGACCAGGAATGGCGAGTGAAGCTATTGGTGCACAAAATGGAAGTGAAATATTGTAAACATAATTTACAGTCAATTATTGCAACTTCACATTTTAACTTTAACATAACTAAAGTACAAATGAACCTTCAGATCATTACAAACCATATCACTTTCTTTCTTTTGCAAAACATAAAAGCTGAAATTTTGAAGACTTTGTAAATTGTTTTCCATGCATTTACAATAAAATGAGATGTTTGAAATTAATGAACGTTTTCCAACTTTAAATAAATACGCAAAAGTCTTCTGAAGCCATTCGACAAATGATTCTTGCGTATCGTTTGGCTTGAGAAGACTTGGAATATAAAGCACAAGTTGTCTGGATTATTTTTATGATACGTTTATTGTGCTTTTTTGAAGCATGAATGCTTCAGTCACCATTCATTGTAATTGTATGGAAAAGAACGACCATTCCATTATTCATAATTTCTCCTTTTGTGTTCTGCAGAAGAAAGTATGTCATTTGGAATGACGTGAAGGTAAGTGATGTCCGAACTGTCAGTTCTGAGTAGTACTAGTACTTACACTTTATCCAAAGCTGAAGGTGAAATTTCACTGTCAACTGTCAATCACTCAGTGTCAGATTAAACTCTACAAAAAGAAAGTTATGGCTGGAAATCTGTGTGACGTGACCGGCCCACCACAGCTGTTTGCCGTTTAGATTTATTAAGAGAAAAAGGGGGAAAGGAGATGGGTGCCAGGAAAGTGAGAGAGAAAGTGCCCGATGGCCACATACAGGAATTGTTTTCTTCTTCTGTCAAAGGCATTCAAAGGTCAAAGTCACCAGAGTCACCCTGCATTACAAAAAATGAATAATCCAGAATGTTCCAGAGGTCCTTCACGCATCCTCATACCACTGCATGTGACATTTAAAATGGAATGGCAGTGTTATATCTGGCCTGGAAATGTGGGACCAATAAATTTTGTGTGAGAGAAAAGAGAGGGAGTTTGTGTGTGTGTGAAAGTGAGTTGGTAATAGACATAGTGTATTGTCTTCGTGCAGATTGGCTTAAATGTGCTCATTTTCCCCATTTGGCAGTTCCATAGGGAGGGGCGGAGCACACTAACGAACCTCTGACAGCTGGAGGCCCTAATTAACGATCCCCTCTGAAAACAAACAGCCACAGGCTCGCCAAACACACACCCAAGCTTGGTTTGCTCCCGCACCCCGGCATGAGCCAAATCCCACCGCATACAAGCCATACATGATGCAGTTAGGATCCACGTCCTTGTTGCTTTTGGAACAACATCAGTATTAAAAAATGAAAATTATTTTCATGTCATTCCAAAACATTATCGTTCACTAAAACCTTTTTTTAAAAATTGAATATAAAATAAAATGAAATATTAATGTTATATGAAAAACTTAAACTTAAAAATTAAAAATGTTGGCTGAATAATTTCTATTTCTGTTATTCTCTTCAGAATAAAGAATTTCTTAAACTGAAGTAAGTTGAAGTACTAAAATGACTAAAACTGAAACAAAAATAAATTAAAGTTAAATAGAAATTTTTAGAAGCTAAAAAACATAAAGCTACTAAAACAGAAAATATAAAAATAAAAGCTATAAATACTATAATAAATAAAGTACATCAGTAGTGCTAAAATAACTGTTCCAAATCTGAATTAATTTCTTTCTTCTGTCTGAAACTAGCTGTGGTCCAAAACAAATCCCAATCCAAATTTTTGAAATATCTTCTTTTGTAAGTCATACAATGTTGGAACGACATATATTGCATTCTTTATATACTACATGTACAGTTTCAGTCCCTGAGAATCAAACCCATGACCTTGGCATTGTTAGCACTGTTTGCGCAATAGGAAACCAGCTTTCAAGGCACAATGGCAATGTGTCTATGATTCTACAAATTCTAGTGAGTTTTAGACGCAACCAAGCAAATATTTAATGACTAAAAAGTTGGAAAAGATTTGTTAATTTCTGTAGTTCAACAGAACCCCCCTCAAAAAATGTTTATCCAGTAACATATCCTACTTTGCCAAATCACAGTCAGCTTTATTGTACAACAGCTTTATTGAAGTATTTTCACAAATATATAAAACAGCTCTAACTCTGCCAAATATTAATTTCCTGTAAATGTCCAGTCCTTCAGTGTAGGACAAGGTCTCTTGTTCTCAGTCGGGTAGATGTGATGTTCTTTTACTTTATGGTTGACTTTCAGAGCAGAACGTGACCTTCTTTGATGCCATTGTCCGTTTGCGAAGGGCATGAATGCTAGCACACCTTGCATCAAGGTTACGGAGTTAATTGAACAATTACAGTGGACAGGACCTCCATTATGTCTGAGGAGATAGTGAGGATGCCGAGCGAGATCCCGCACGCGATTAGATGAGGCATGATAGGCTAAAGACTAGCAATCACTATGTGTGTGTGGTACAGTTGCTAATGCTAATTGCACTCTTTCACTTATAAACGCATTTTGTTTGTCCATGTGTGCTTCTGATATCTTATATGTGCCAAATTTTCTGCAAATGATGTATCATATACAATTTATCAACCATTTTGAGTTTGCATTCTTCATTTAGGTATCAACTTTGTCTTAAATATTTTTCCTAAGATCTCTAAATGAACGTCTGAGACAAAAGTCTTGCAAAAGTCTCCATTTGCTCTCCGTTATATTTCATTGCTGATAAACAATTGATACATTGAAGAGATCTCATGTGATTTCTTTCCTATGGGCAACAGAACATAGTCAAAGTGATGTATTACGGCTAATAACAAGCACATTAAAGCACATCTCATACAGTCTCGCCAGCTCATGACTAAGCTGTTGTGAGCCATGATGATTTTGCTAATGCCTGTCATGGGCTCACCTGAAATGAACGGGCTTTATACAAGTTCATGTCATGTCAGAGGTGGCATCGACCCATATGATGAATCCGCTGATGTTATGTTCGTTTTGTGAGTGTGTGTACCGTGCCAGGTCAGGTCAGAGGGGTAGTGTAGGGCTGTGGCATGTAGCCAGTATGACTGTGTTGTGATTTACTCAGAGCTGGCCAGCGGGCATCTCACGCCTGTGGGTATGGCATCATGCTGCTGGAGGGCAAGCTGGCCCTTTAAATGTCATAGAGATGGGGCCAGGATGAGCACTGTGGCCAAACAGCCCTGGAAACTCATGGAATTGGAGTCAGTTTGTGTGTGTTTGTGTGTGTGTATGTTATTTGGGTTTTGCTGTACAGCCATAAGCCCAGTTGGATTTAAAGAGAGAAACATTGTATATCCAACCTTACCTGATATATACAGTACAGAACACGGAAGTTAAATGGTATGTACTATATAGCAAATCTCAACTGCTTGATTGTTATAAAAATGTGACCTATATTATTGCCCAGCGATTATATTAAAAGATATATAGATATATAGTATAACTTTATCCACATACATACAGTATACTAGCGTAGGGCAATATATACTATATAGCATATCTCAACTGCCTGATTGCTTGTATTGTAAATTATATTATCTCCCAGCTCTAATCTGTTAAAATGCAACTAAGGCATGTATAACAGAACTGGCTGTCTTGTGTCTGTACTCATATATTTGGTGTTATTTCTCTCAGTAAATCTCAGTGGCTGTTTAAAAACACTTCCTTAATTCTCCATGACAAGGGGGGGTCAGAAACAGAAAGTTCTGAAGAGCTTTGTTTACAGGAGTAACCAGGGAATACCGATAGGATTTTCATTAACCACCACCTACTGCCAGGAAGTGAATTTGCATTTTTATTCATTCATTCGTCTGCCATTTTTTTACGCATTGGTCTGAACAGACAAATCACATGCAAAAATCAGACCAAATTTTCATTTAGATCATTCATGTTGGTGTGAACAGGCCTTCAGTCCGTGCAATCATTTCAGTAACACTTTATGCAGGCAACAAGTGACTTTATCTTCATGAATGAGTCATCAACCATTTCATTTAAAAACACTGATTCATTGAGGAACAAACAACTTGACCATCTTTGTGAGTCTTTCATTGAATCATTTAAAAGATTCATTCAGCAACAAGTTGACTGTCATTATGAGTGAGTCATTGAATCATTCATTCAACCGATGCGTTCAAAAACACTGAATCAATTAAAAAACTAACAAGTTAACCATCTTAATGAGTGAGTCATTCTACAGATTCATTTAAAACATTGATTAATTCAAAAACAGTTTATGGAGGCTGCACCCTCCCCTGGGGGGGTGGGTTTAGTGAATCATTAAATTATTCATTCAATCAATTTGTTAAAAAACACTGATTCATTAAAGAATGAACAGGTTGGCTGTTTTTATAAGTTTTGTCCTTATTTGTCCTAAACAGATTTATTCAATACACTGAATCATTCAGAAAAAAGTTTAATTTCTGAATGAATGAATCATACATTCAGTCAATGATTGACTTCAAGAACACTGATTCATTCTGAAACTAAACAAGTTGACTGTCTTTATGAGTGAATCGTTGAATCATTCATTCAACTGATTTGTTGAAAAAGCAGATTCATTCAATAAAGAAAAATTGATTGCTTTAATAAGTGAGTCAATGAATCATCAACTGATTTGCAATGGTTAACCAGTAATTGTGTTTGGGCTTCATTTGGAACTATTTTTGTTGACAGAGCAAAAAATAGACAGTAACTGACAATATTGTGTTTAAAATGTAGGTAACACTTTATTTTAAGGTGACGTAGTTACAAGTTACTACATGTACTTACTGTAGTAATAACAGTAAATTATGCATAATTATGAGTAACTAACCTCAAAACCTAACTCATGTAAGTACATGTAGTTAATTAATATTACTCAGTACTTATCTGAGTAAGTACAATGTAACTACGTCACCCTAAAATAAAGTAACCAAACTGTAAGTTAATCAATTATTAAAATCGTCTGAAGCATATTCGATATATAGTTTATTTCAATACTCATTTGACTGTTGTTTTGTCTTTCAGCTCTTCAGTTGGTGGTCTCGGACTGACATAGCCTCGGCCAATCACAGCCTGAGTTAGAGGTGGCGGCCCATAGGGGGCGTGATGGCGGCCATGCCGTTCGTCAGCGAGGGGAAGTGTGTGAGTGTGGAGTGGGACTTCTTACAGGGGCTCCTCGCCAAACCACCCACCTTACCCTGGTGAGGACAAACACACACACACACACACCTTGATAAAAAATCTTCCTGAACACACAGCTAACAATTCAATTTCTCTTTCAAGCTTTTGCTTTTGTCACGGCTCAGTGTAAGCCCTTGGTTTGGATCCATTAGCAGGAGATTAACTAAGTTTTAGTAGAATTATTAATGTCCGCTCAGCTGTGGAGGATATAAAACTAAATAGAATCAATGGCTCTGTATTGATTGAACCCTCCAGGGTCGTCTTACTGCAACAATGAGATGTTCTAGCAAGGAGACTTTTTTTTACTTGGAACACTGCTGTTTACACACTGAGAAATCTCACAGGGCCAAAACACTGATCGACTGACTTAACATGACATACAGTATAGTGATATTCTGTAGACCGGGAGTTCAAACTCGAGCTTTAAACTTTTCCAATTCTTGAGCTTTCATTTTTGACAGAATACTGCTGAAATGCTGTAAACTTCTGCCCACAAAAATGGTGGAAATATGAAAATAAAGTGCACTTCGCGGCATTTACTGCGGCGGGAAGCTCTCAGATGATAAATAAACTAGATCACGTTTATTTGCACGCCGCGCTTTGCTTTGAAACACGCAACGTAACAGACTATACAGTTATTTAATCAGATCGCAGCCTTTGATTTGATAATATCTATTGAGATTTTCGTGTAGCCCCATTATTTTAATTTTACATTGGATATAATTTTTATTTGTTTTCATCAACTCTCAAAACCTCTGCCATTCCCTCGCACACACGTAAAGGTCATAAACTATTGTTAAAAAGCTGAATCAAAGAAGTTTGCTGATTTACACACTCCGTCCCTTAAAACACAACACAGTCCTGTCTAAACAAATAAATTAGTCCCTTTTCAATTTGAGGAACTGACTCTTTTGTGTGTGCTTTTTGGCAGTTCCCTTTCATTCTGTGGGTTCCCCTCTTCTCACACACACACACACACACACATTTTTCCGCGCCGTCCCTCCCTCCCGTGCTGATACTGCCCTGCATCTGCAGGATGAATGAGAATCAATGTCACAGACACAGAAAGAGAGCAAGCGAGGCGCGTTCGGCTCAGTCTTTTAGTGCAGTCACAAATTGTAGAGTCGCCGTGACAACATAATTCCTCCACTCAGGCCCCATTGAGAGCAAGTCGATATCCAATCAGAGCGACAGCTACCTGGGCCTGCCTCCGCGACAGCCCCTCCCTCCATTGATCCCTCAATCAAGACTGGGGCTCACCACCCAGGAGGGAGCCTGGGAAAGAGACGCAGCGATTGGATTTGGGCTAGACGCTTCTGATGTAAGATCAGGCATCCCACCGGCTACAGTGAACCTGATCATAGGTCAGCCATCACACTCTGAGATGTCTGGAGAAAGTGTGGAGTACAGCTGATGGAATCAGGAAAGATCCAGAGTGACAGTCGATCTCCAGTGAGGGTTCTGCTGAAAAAATGACATCACAAAACCTTAATAAAGTCAGCATGAAATGAAAAAAATAACCCTATCTGTTTTCTAAATGCATGTTAGTAATCAAAATGTTGTGATTCCGGTGAAACAACAGACTTCTTTAAGGTAACATATGCAGGACTTCTCCAATCATTTAGTCTACTTAAACTCCACCCATTTATTACAATCAAGTGCAAGCATAGGCACCTATTGTATCCGTTGATGTTCTTCTTCTTCTTCCGCTCTGGAAGTCTATTGCAGCCCATAGAAGTTCTTGCGGGACAGTTATGAAATTTGGCACACTGATAGAGTTCAGTCCCAACGTTAACCACAACGATTTTGGAGTCTCTAAATCAATGCCTCTACCGCCACCACCTGTCCAAATTTTCACTCAACTTAACGCTAATAACTTTTGAACCATAAGGGTCAGAAACAAAATTATTTTTTCCCTCTGATTCCTTGGCTCATGAAAATTTAACCATACTGACAAAAAGTTATGGAATTCAAGTCGATTTGTTAAACCATTTTCAAAAAAAACGTGCGAAAGAATTTTAAGTAGTGAATTTTAAGTAAGGCTCTATCTCCTCAACACTTGATCATATTCAGACCAAACTTGGTTTATTGGTTTATTTTTGCTTATAACTTCTGAAAGGTTTGTCGGTAGATTCAGGGCATCATGCAGAGTCGAATGCTATCCAAATTTTCCATATCAGCCATTTTGAATTTTGTCGCAAAATGCTGTTTTTTTCGAACGCATGAACGTATGATTAGATTCGAGCCAGTGCCACCTACTGGTGAAAAAATGATTTACATGCTTATAACTTTGGATGTCGTTAACTTATTTTCATCTCCTTAAATTCCTGAATCTGAGTCCAACGATACCAAACATGCTAGGTTTCGCCTTATGGTTAGTGCAACGTTGTGATTTAGCGTTAAAACAACATTTGAGAATATCTTCGAAACGTTAGTCTGATCGAGACAAAACCACTGTAGGAAAATCGGAAACATAGGTCATTGACTACATTCTAATGACCAAATGTCAAAAGTATGTGGCAAAAAAAAAAAAAAAAATGCAATCAAAGTCAAGTGTGGGTAATTTTTTATGTGTTCATACTCCTAAATGAAATTAGATATTTTCACCAAATTTGACAGGCTCATGTATAAGGGCACTCTGAGGACACACAAGAAAAGCGGTGGGACTGTGCCACTTGGTGGCGCTATAATTGAACAAAATATGAAATAGGCTCTAACTACAGTACTGTTGGTCTGATTGACTTCAAAATTGTCTTTTTCTCAGTTGCTGTCATATGACATTAGTCTGCTGCTAGCTTCCTTGTTTGCTTCTGTTGTGCTTGGCCCCTTAATTTCTGCTTGCAGCTATTTATATATATATATATATATATATATCTCACTATATTATTTGAGTTTCTTAATTCTGGTTAATGCCTGCAACAATACCACACCCTTGATGTTATGTGCAATTAAACATACACTAACTTGCCTTCACCACTCTGTACATTATCATTGTATAGTCACTGTCATTCTTTCTCCTCCTCTTCTCTTCCTTTCTGTCCTGTCTTATTTTTCTCCAGCTTGCAGAACTTGAGGAAGGAGAAGTCACGCAATGCAGCTCGTTCTCGGCGGGGTAAAGAGAACTTTGAGTTCTTTGAGCTGGCGAAGATGCTTCCCCTCCCCGGGGCAATTACCAGCCAGCTGGACAAGGCCTCCATCATCCGCCTCACCATCAGTTACCTGCACATGAGACACTTTGCCAGCCAGGGAGACCCACCCTGGAGCCCTCTACTGGAGGGAGAGAACAACTGCAACAAAGGTGAGCGTGACCATTACACCTAGAGAATTTTAATGTTTAGACTGGCTACTTAATATGCCAAAGAAATTAGTATGGACGAATGGGTTAAAGTTAATATATATATATATATATATATATACACACACATTTTATTAATAAATTTAACATTTAAAAAATGCCTTTGGACATTTTTTTCAGTATTGCTGCGTAAACAGGAGATTGTGAGATCCTTCACTACATCTCACATATTTTGAGGCAGATTTATATAAGGCTTTCATCGACAGCATCAATCCTGGCGTCGATTTGTATTTGAGGTGCCATTAACAGAGGAGATGACTTCGAGTGAACCACGACAAAACTCAATTCGAACATGACAGTGGTGGCCTGTCGATGAATACAAATGCGTTATTAATTTAAATTATGAATTTAAATGGAATAGGCTATTATTGTCTTATAGGTCGCTCGTGTACGTCGCTTGGGATACTCTCACGTCGAAAATTGCCAGAGAAGCAGAGAGAGCGCTTACACATGCACACACAAACACAGAAAAGTAATTGAGATTGCGCCACAAGAGTAATCACTCGCAGTCATGCGGAGTTAAACACGGCTCATCTGAAATAATGCATGTGCTAGTTCACTGCCAACTTATTGCAGCATACAGACAGTATACAGGTTTTAGGAGCAAAATCCACTATCAAAGGCATCATCAGGATACATATTCCTTTCTTATGTCTCTTTTCCGAGGGAGACTCTGTCATTTGAGTTTAATTTGAGAGCAGGGTCATTTGGCTTCTCAAATACGCTCCGTCATTCATTACATCCTCTGATAGGTTCATCTCAATTGTGAAGTGAACAATAGATCTAACAGCCAATTAGCCGCTGCCTGTGTGTAGGGCTGTGTGGAAGCCGACGGGGATGAACAAAAGAGCCAAAGCCCTCGCTGAAGCTTGTTAACAAGTGGCCAGACCAAGGAAGTCTGTTTCTGAGAGATGGTCCTTTTGTAGCCCGCCTGCGAGCCTCATTATACCTGCCGCATCAAAGCGATTCGGTCCTGTTAAAATACCTGGGTGAATGTCTCTCTTTCTGCTTGCTGTTTTTGTCTGTCGGTCTCTATATTCAGTTTCAAAGCCTAGTGAGCAGCCTTGCTGTCTGCTTTCTACTGTGACTTACTAGGAGCGTTCAACAGTCAAAATACCCTTTAAAAATGTAGTAAACTACCATTAAAACAAGGTTAATTTCACTTTTTAAGGGAGATTTTGATTTTTAAATGTATATAACCAATAACTGATATAAAATATATAATCTGATAATATATAGCATGGTTATTCACGTACACTGCCGTGTAAGAAGAAATTTATACTTTTATTCCGCATGGATGCATTAAATTGATCAAAAGTGACAGAAAATACATTATATTTAAAATAAATGCTGTTCTTTGAACTTCGTTCATCAATGAGTCTTGAAAAATATGAAGCAGTACAACTGTTTTCAACATAATACATAATAATCAGAAATATTATGATTATATTAGAATGATTTCTAAAGGATCACAGGAATAAATTAAATGTTAATATATATATATATATATATATATCAGCTTTGCCATTAAAGGAATAAATTACATTTTAAAATATATTTTAAAAATTCAGCTTTGCCATCACAGGAATAAATCTTTTAAAATATATTCAAATAGAAAATTGTACCGACCCCAAACTTGTATGAATATAGTAATGAACAGCAGAAGTTTTATATAAATATTTTGCTAGACAAAAATAGATGCTGAAAGGACTTAATTTAATTGTGTTCATTTTAATGAATCGCCCAAATGAACCAATTCACTAGCGTCAATTCCATGTTGGTCCAGACTGGTTTATGCTTGTTAGAGCTGGTATAGTGCTGGTTTAGCTAGTGGACCAGCTAAACTAGTCAGATTAGTCAGCTGGTACACCAGCACTCCCACTTCCCATGCTGGTGACCAGCAATGCTGGATTTTTCACCAGGGCTGTTATGCTAAAAATGTAGCATCGTTTCACCCTAACACTGTGTTTCTCTACAGACAACTCATGTGACACACAAATAGAGCTCAATCCTCATGAGAAGCACATAGTAAGTTCACAAGAGGTTCGTGTGATGCCTTAAAGTGCTGTCTAGATAGGCAGCTTAGCAGATTTTGAAACAGAGCTAATATCTCTCACACACCCACTCAACCAAATGCAAAGTATAACAAGGTAGAAAGAAAAACCACACAAAGGGTAGAAGAAATTATCTGTGTGATTTGTAATTATAGAAATTAACTATATAACGAGGAGAGAGTAATTACAAGGGTGCTCTAATTGCTATTATTACCGAAGGGAAACATCTCAGCTACAATTACGTGTGTGGATGTTGTGTGTATTTGTGTAGTAGATAAACATGCCTGTGAGGAAGTGAACAGGGCCAAACTATGATATAGGTGTGTGTGGTAGTGTGTAGACACAAATGCCACCTGAGAGCTGATGAATGTAGACAGCTCTGAGAAACCAGAGGATATGATACAGACGAGTCTCACTTCCTGATTGTCTCACTTCAGAATATCTACAACAGATTGCTGAAGTAAGGCAAACTTTCCTTTTACCATACATTAACCCAAAATCGAACTAAAGTTCTGTTTTAAAATAAATTAATGTGATTAGAAATCCCATGCTGTACATTCAGCTATAGTATAGAGGTTAATTATGAATAATAATAGTTATTTATGAATAATGAAGATTCTGTCATTAATTACTCATGTTGTTCCACACCCGTAAAACCTTCACTCATCTTCAGAACACAAATGAAGATATTTTTGCTAAAATCCGAGAGGTTTATGACTGGTCCATAGACAGCAATATAATGAACACTTTCAAGGTCCAGAAAAGTACTAAAGACATCGTTAAAACCGTCAACGTGACTGCAGTGGTTTAACCTTAATGTTACGAAGCGACAAGAATACTTTTTGTGCGCAAAAAAACCTCCAAAAATGTCAAAATATTTTTTCTTCTGTGTCATTCTCATACATTGTTTACGTCCAGCGCTTCCAGGTTCTACGTCAGAAGGCCGGCTCCTGCGTCAGCATCACAAGCATGCGTTGTGCTGGTCATGTGATCAGCTTTGGCCTCAGCATTCGGGCGTAAACACGGAAACCTTCACTGTGCTTACTGCGTCACTTGCGTAAGAATAATGAAATGGAAGAGAAGAGATTGTTGAATAAAGTTTTGTTTTTGCGCACAAAAAGTATTTTCGTCGCTTCATAAAATTAAGGTCGAACAACTGTAGTCACGGTGACTGGTTTAACGATGTCTTTAGTACCTTTCTGGACCTGGACAGTGTTGATTATATTGCTGTTTGTGGACGAGTCATATACCTCTTAGATTTCATAAAAAATATCTTAATTTGTGTTAATTTGTTCCAAAGATGAACGAAGGTCTTATGGGTGTGGAATGACATAAGGGTGAGTAATTAATGACAGAAATTTCATTTTTGGGTGAACTAATCCTTTAATTATTTAATTCCTTTAGACATGCTTATGACTTATGAGTCATAATTATGAGTTTTTAAAATAAACCTCAATAATAAACTTAATTTTCAACACTAAAAAGAAAAACAATATCGTAATTTAAAAATGGGAAAATGCTATTTTAGCACATTCAGCGCCAGATTAAAATAAATTGCAAGTGATTAGTGGATATGACGCAGGTTTTCACACTGGAATAGCCGCAGATGTTCAGTGAATGTGTCCAGGTGATGTCGTTTGCTGGAATGAGCTGGGCCGGTACGGTCATGATGCATCTCTCAAACTGCAGTGCAGGAATGTGAGTCCGGGTCCAGCTCCTCTCAGGGCGGATGCTGACGGCGGGTGCGAGCGGTGTGAAGCGGGGGGAGGGGAGGCTGTGTGCGCTGGTGGGGGGTGGTATGGCTTTTGTCTGCTTCCCACGTTTCAAAACCAGGACTGAAAAATGAATAGACAGAGGAAAATCAATTGCATGACCTTCACACAGGGCGAGAGTGAAAGAGGGAGGAAGAGAGGGAAAGAGACGGGGAGGGTGAGCCGAGGAGTAATGGAGGGACGATGAGGGACAAGAGGAAAAGTAAAATGGCTGTGACACAAAAAAAGTGATATTTTATCTCTCTTTATGAGATGTGCATATGGATGTGTTGTGTGTGTGTGTGTGTGTGTGTGTGTGTGTGTGTGTGAGTGTGTAGTTGTGCAGGCTCTGCCGGGGAATGACAGTCTTTATGGATAATGGGGTGATTAAACCTTTTATGTCCGACCGTCAGACCTATGGCCCTTAAAAGGATACATGCACATATATTATCCCGTAGTGCATGCGGATCAGCAGATCAAGTACAAAACAAGCGGCTCCAGTTCCAAACTATTTTTGTGCAGTTTGTTATTAGTTAGTGGCATTTGCTAAGTCAAGCATCACTATTACTGTAGCTCATATTTAGGGTCAACCTTAAGTATTTAACTCTGGTACATAACTCATCCATAACCATTTGTGATAACTCGCATCATGCAGCTTGTTGAAAAAATCCCATAGATGTACATATATGTCATCTACAATCAGTCAGTTTCAAAAATAAATACAAAATCTGTCTTAATTGAAAGAAAGAAACTTTTTTGGTCATTTTTGACCAGGAACACCACAAGTGTTATCTTGTACAAAATGACTTTGTGCAATTTTGTACAAGATAAAAGCATTTCAAAACAAACTTCCTGGTTAACTGTGAAGTTTTAGTTCAATGCGATAACATTTTGCGAACACAAAATGACCTGAACACAACATGAGGGCTAGAAAAGGAATATCAGAAACCTACTGTATTTATCTTTGCTTTATCGACTACAGGAAGGCCTTCGACTGTGTCATTCATGAAAAACTATGGACGGCCCTATTGCAAATGGGAATAGAGTGGTGCAGGGATAGCATCAAAACACGGAAGACTAATTTGAGTTTTTATAATAGGGTTTTTCAATTTATGAGTAAAATAAAGCCTGTGGTAAACATAACTGGATGATACTTGACGAAAATGAATGTGAATTACACACACCCATATCGAAAATGCGAATTTTGAAGCTGTTGTTTTTATTTCTAATAAGTAACTAGATAAGAACATTTGAGTTGTGAGCGTGTGCTGTTTACATTGTAAAACTAAACCTTTAAGTTATCATCAAGTTATGTTTACCACAGACCTTATTTTACTCGTGAATTAAAAACCCCATTATAAAACCCCATAGGAGAATCTCAAGGGAACCAGAGGCAAATTATTCTTCTGGGTTTTGACATCATCCCTGCACCACTCAATTCCGAAACACGTTGTTCAGCTAATAAAAATCTTTTATGACGGCCAAGAAGCTACGGTTCAAATGGAATACGGAAATAAAGGAGGAGGATATCGTTGGGATACATGTAGGTGGAAGACTGATAAACAATCTGAGGTATGCTGACGACACAACACTGCTGACTGAAACAAAGGAAGATGAGGACCTTCAGCTGAGGAAAGTCAAAGAAGAAATTTGAAGGATGGGACTAGAACTAAACATGAAGAAGACCAAAACCGTGTCAACTGATAACATTGATAAATTTGAGCTTGGAGAAGAAATTGAGGTTGTTTAGAGTACGAATCTTTTAGGTGCCCTTGTGACCACTGATTCGACTAGCACTCAAGAAATATTCCATCAGTTGGCATAGAGGTCGACCAATTGATCGTTTTTGCCGATTAATCTGCACCAATAACTGATTGCTAGAACAATCGGTTATCAGCAAAAATCCATACTGATAGTTTTTCTGTGTTGCATCCATTGCTGGAGCGGAGAAGGTTAGTAGTAACATTAGTAGTACCTCAAGCGATTAAAACAATGTGACAAAAACACTCAAGTCCTATCCAAATGTTTAATGTCACGGTTGTTACCATCTATTTGCATTAGTTTATATGCAGCTAGTTGCTTGTATGCATTCGTTCAGCAAAGTTTTATATTTAAAGTTAGTGACATGAGAAAGCAAATTCATATGTTCATGCAGCAGAGAGAAACATATTAACACGTCAGAAACGCATCTGATTTCAGTTTTTTTTTTTATCATCTCTGTAATACATATTTTGGACCAACAAGTCAATCATAGAGGAAATCAAACCAAAAATGCCACTCAAAGCACAAATGATGAAACTGCGTTTGTCGTACTTTGGTCACACAGTTAGATCACTGGAAAAGGATATCACGATTGAAAGGATTGATGGTTCAAGGTGCCGAGAAAGACCGCCAAAAAGATCGATACAAATGCAACAACTACAGGACGGACGCTGGAGGATCTCATCAGATTAACACAAAACCGAATCATTTTTAATTCTTTAGTCTATCAAGTCACCAAGACTCGAATACAAGCTGATGGGACATAACCACAACTAAATAATATAATAATATATTTCACATCAAATTTAATTAGGTTTTTTTCTTAAAGGAACACCAGGCTCAAATAGGCTCATTTTCTAACTCCCCTAGAGTTAAACAGTTGAGTTTTACCATTTTCGAATCCATTCAGCTGATCTCCGGGTCTGGCGGTAGCACTTTTAGCAAAGCTTAGCATAGTTCATTGAATCTGATTAGACCGTGAGCATCTCGCTCAAAAATTACCAAAGAGTTTTGATATTTTTCCTACTTAAAACTTAATTCTTCTGTAGTTACATTGTGTACTACTACGACGGAAAATGAAAAGTTGCGATTTTCTAGGCCGATATGGCTAGGAAGTATACTCTCATTCCGGCGTAATAATCAAGGAACTTTGCTGCCGTACCATGGGCGCAGCAGGCGCACTGATTTTATGCAGAAAAATATAGAAACTCTTTGGTCATTTTTGAGCAAGATGCTCAGATTCAATTAACTATGCTAAGCTATGCTAAAAGTGCTACTGCCAGACCCGGAGATCAGCTGAATGGATTCAAAAACTGTAAAACTTAACTGTTTAACTCTAGGGGAGTTGGAAAATGAGCCTATTTAAAAAAAAAAAAAAAAAAAAAAAAGTGGAGTGTTCCTTTAAAGCAAGATCAGTGAAATAAACTTAATATAAATATATTCTTTGAAAACAAGTCTTATTATATTACACGATTTTGGTTTTCAATTCAGTCACACCAGCAAAGATAGGATTGTGGTCTTGCTTTTCAGTAAAAATATCTAAACATCATCAACACGAGATTCATTTACTTATTTACTTCAAATGTTCTTGTTTTAAAATAAATAAATAATTACATTTTATTTTAAATTGTAATATATTTTGAATACATTTAGGGAGGTTTATTATTAAAAGAAGTATCAATATTTTGATATTTTATTTGTATGTTCTTTTTGATATAGTATCTTTCTATTTTGCTTATCATGTAAATGTATCATGTTCTAAGTTTGAATGTTTTTAATGTGAAACAAGACAAAAATGTTGATCCAAAGCTTTTTATAAGCTAGTTGTATAAGTATAGTTTTGCATTGGACCACATTTTCTTCAGATACTGTAAAAATGCAGCTATTATTGTAACTGTGGAGATGAAATGTTGTCAGCGTAGATCAGTGCTGCAGTGTTCATACAGTTTGAGAATTTTGAGGAAGTTCTGAATTTCACACTTTTCCTTTTGTCCAGGTCTCGCTCTCTCTGTGACACAGTCTTGTTTTTGACTTTCACACTGTCTTTCTCTTTCTCCTTTCACTTGTTTCTCTTACTTTCCCTCCTGCCAGTGTCTCTCTCTCTCCTATTTTCAAGCATTTAAAGCACTGAGGGCTTTTAAGGGACGTTAATTGCACTCAAATTATGTTCGACCGTGCTAGGAGAGAGGTAACCGCTTCGAATGAGAGAAGAACGAGAGAGGGAGGGATGGCAGAGTGAAAGGATAATTGCAGCGGAGAGGGACATTGCGACTGGAGACGCTTTCTCTGCCTCTTTTCGTCTGTCTGAGAGTCATTCCTCCCGTCTCATCCGTGAGGTTAGAGGTGGGGGGAGCGCAGGCCGCTTTACATCCACCGCCCTGTAAACAAGTTGCTAGGCGATCGGCCTACGATTCCCATCAGCCAACTGGACTGAGCAAACGAACATGGAATGAAAGGCCAACCTTGCAGTTTCCATAGTAACCTTCGAACTTCGTTAAAAGGTTGTCAGCTTGAAGGAGGGGGAGAAGGAAAAGAGAAAGAGGAAAGAAATGAAAGAGTCAAAGTGAGCTGAGTGTGGAGGAGAAGAAAGTAAAATGACTTTAGTTATTTCATTCTTTATTGTGCTTCAACGTCCCAAAGACCCTCAAAGCTGACCCATATTAATATGAACCTGTTATTGCTCAGAAGTTTCTCGTTCATTACATCATTAGGAGTATTCTCACTTAGGATTCATTCTTTAACTTGCTCTCAAATGTTTCTTTAAAAAATCTGTAAGGAAAATAAAAATAGACCTAAATGAGATGATAGCTGACACAATAAAATAGATAGAAGAAAAAGTATTTGCCATGTTTTCCAGTAACAAATATTGAAACAGAATTGTGTAAGATAAAATATTTAATGTATCTTTAATATTTATTTTATGGGTTTATGCTTAAAACAATAAAAAACAAATTTCAGTAAGAACTAAACTTAAATCAATATATATGCTTTGAAAACAGGTATTTCCTGAAGTACTACTGACTTTATCAAGTAAAATTATTTTGTTTTGTTTTTTCCTAAATGAGATTAAACATCCTAAAATCCTGCATACACACACACACACACACATATATAATTGTAATATTTAAATCTTGTAATATATCTTGTGTATGTATGTAATATTAAATCTTAAAATTCAATATATATATATATATATATATATAAAAGTGCTGTCGAATCGATCAATCGGCATTAATCACATCTAACATAACAGTATTATATTATATGTGTGTGTGTGTCTCTCTCTGTGTGTATATATAAATATATATAAATATACTCACACACATATATATATATATGTATAAATTAGTCCTGTCAATCGATTAAAAAAATTTTCTGTGATTAATCGCAATTAAAAACACGTTTTTATATGTTTTTAATATATTTTATAATGTAATAACTTCACAGTTAATCTCCAAATTAATGTAGAAACATAAAGACAGTATATTTTAAATACTTGTTTACTTTTTATGAATGAAGGCCAATATCACTGATACTAATACAGCTACTGATGTCTCGATTACATTTATTTTTCCCCCAGTTTTAAATATGAATTACAGCCATTCAACATTACAGTGTAATTGAAAGCTATCAATTTTTTAACATTAATTAGGCTTCAAAAATCATTTAATTTAACCCTAACCTAACCCTAAACTTAAAACAATCCTCACATAAACTCATAATAAATGTAATATTTACCTGTGCCCTTCCTACCTGTCTAGATAGAAATTGAATAAAGTTAGCAAACAGTCTGCACTGCATAAGTTATAGCCTAAATTAAATATAGATTAATCCTTATTAAAGCTACAGAAGTTCTTTAGTCAACAGTAGTGAGTTATTTTCTGTTACCTTTGTTCTTTGATTATCTTCAGTGACAGACAGCATTGGCTGCTGTCACTTTAAGAGCTGCCGCTGCTGCACATGACGCAGATCTCCCACTTTCACACAACTCTTTACTTTCATTTAAGACTTTATTTAACTCATTCAAGGCTGCTCTTATGAGGATACTCGACAAAATGGATATTTTTGGCATTATTGTGTGTTATTGTTTGTTCAAGCTTGAAAGAGAACTCTACTGTGGCGCGACACTGCCGCGCATCTTTCCTGTGCGTCATGTGAGGACATTCCCAGACCTCTTTTGGCGCGCTTAAATGGTTTAAAAGCATTTGCTTGAATAAGAGTGTGATCATACGTATATTGTAAAGCTAGCCAAAGGATAACAGAAAAAATGGATGCTATGTTAATTGCGTTAAATATTTTTTAACGTTGACAGCACTAGTATAAATATATATAATTTATATAATATATATAAATGTAATAATGTATATATATATATTACGTAAACAAACTTTTGTTACATGCGACTAATTGTGATTAATCGATTTGATAGCACTAATATATATATATATATATATATATATATATATAGTACATAAAAAGTTACATGTTTTTATAAATTAAAGTAGTATTTTATAAATATTTAAATAAATTGTATAATTAAAAATATACATGAAAAAGACAAATCATTAAAGTATCCAATACTAACATCAAATAGATCCTCTGTACCCACAGGCTGAGAAACAACACCATCATTCTCATCCTCTGCCCTATTGGGCCCGATTCGACTTCGCATTAGCCTCTGCTGTTGAGGCTGACTTTGGGAAATGAGGGCTGACCATTGTCCATCCATCAGGCAGTATGGCTCCTGTCAGCCCTGCCCTATAGCTGGACTGCATCACTCACAGACCCTGTGGGAAGACCCTCAGCATTTGGATGAGGGGGGATGCTAAACTATTCAATCGTCAACACGCATGTGACCCCCAAAGACGAACAAGCAGTGCTCTGTGTACCCACAAGTACTGAGCGGTGATCCCGCTTTCTGCGCCAGACCCCCTTTTCAGGCCTCTGAATGGGACAGACTCATTGATATTCCTGTGAGGGGACCCCATTCTTAAAGTGGCACTGAGTTTTGGGGTGTGTAGTTTGGGTGCAGGGACTCATTTGTGTGTACTTGTGTGTTATTTTCACTGTGATCTAATGTTAAAGGAATAGTTCACCAAAAAATAAATAAATACAACTCTGTCATAATTTATTCCCGTTTATGTCATTCAAACCACTTTTATTTTTCTTCAGTGGAATTCAAAAGGAGCTATTTTGTGAAATGTTCTGGCTGCTCTTTTTCCACGGTAAAATGAACGAGGTATTCCAAAAAAGCACCATAAAAAGTATCATAAAAGTGGTCCATATGACTCTTGCACTATATTAAGGCCCTGTCCACACGAACAGGGGTATTTTCAAAACCAAAGCTGCGGTTTGGCTGTTCGTCCACACACAAACGCAGTATCTGTTCACTGAAACCGAACATTTTTCAAAACTCTTGCCAGGGTGAAGATTTTTAGAAACTCAGTGTAGAGATTTTGACTTGTGATGTCGCAACCGGAACCGGTAATAACCTTTTTTCCAGGGTTCTGATTGGCCAACATGGCTTTACGGTTAGGGTTATATCGCCACCTGTTGGTTTGGCATGCTCTTGACAGCGCTTCATAGGGTATTTTTGCGTTTTCATGTGGATATTACATATTAAGGAGTTACAAAAGAGGGGAAGATTATCATATGAATAATAATGACAAAGTCATACAGATTTGGATAACTAATACTAAAGCACAAGTACTTAAGTGGGTAAAAAAGTACTTAAGCTAATTGCATTTAATATAAATGTAAATACATGTATAATACATTGTCATATAATTTGCATTTTACATGCAATTAATTAAGTATATCCTTTTAGTATATTATTTCAGTAGTAAGTACTCTTTCTAAAAGTATGTTAAAGTGTACTTGTTTTTCAGCAGGGTTGGCATGAGGGTGAATAAATCACAGAACTTTTATTTGTAGGTGTACTGTACCTTTAATTTCTGTATCTGTTCACATGTCTCGCTGAAGACATTTCCTGAAGGTGTGTATTTTGTCAGGTGAACACTTGTATTGTGGCAGGAGTACCATGGGAAAAAGGTTTATAGAAGTGAGCTAACAGTCTCGCGTTTAGTAGCAACTCAGACAAACGCTGTCATCCTCTCTCAAAACACTTATTGATTGCCACAAGCATCCTAGCCGCACACACACACACACACACACACACACGCACATCCTGCTGTGAGTGCAGGGAATTTCAACTGGGCTTTCACAGCGAAAGATCAGAGCGAGGCATGTTTGAAATGCACCACGAATGTCATTTGTGTGATTTGTAAATTTGTTTGTTTTGTGATGACAGACGGCCCAGGATGCAGTTGTGTGCTGAGAATGAATTAGCATGTCTCTGTCGGTGTTATCAGCCCAATAAACCGCAGCGGCTGTGACGTTCGCTGTCTTTGATAGTCTCTCTGAAATACCAGTAAAGAACTGGGAGGGTGTATTAACAGCCGCTTAATGCTATTATCAGCTGTTTCCTCCTGTAGTCACCAAATAGTGTGACTGTCAAGATGTGTCTATGCTTGAGAATATTATAATTGTTGTGCTTAAAGAGGTTCTGTTCTTTATGCTAATGATTATGTTTAAGAATATCATCACAGTAATACTAATTTTAATTAAAAAAGTTACATTTAAGACTGATTGAAGTAATTTATTAATCTTTTTAGGTTGTTGAGGGTTTATTTCCATTATAGTATTATTTTGTAGTTCTTTTTACATTTATCCGTGTTTTAGAAACCATTGGCTTTAAACAGCTTCTTAAACACTATGGGCCTTATTTTAAGCACATGGCGCAAATGCACTTAGGGCGTGTCCGAATCCTCTTTTGCTAGTTTAACCACGGAAAAAATAGTCGGCACGCCAGGCGCATGGTCCAAAAGGGTTGTACCTTGTCTCTTAATGAGTCATAGGTGTGTTTTGGGCATTTAAACTAAAGTCTCATCTCCCATTCCCTTTAAAAGCCAGTTGCGCTTGCACCATGGCGAATTCGCTATTTACATGGAGGAATTTGCAAGCGGAAAGACTGAACGCTTCTACAGAGAGGAATCCTTTTATTTTTAATATTTAAAAATGTTTGTGTGCTGCTGCACACCTGTGTGTGTAACAAGCAGAGTGTACGTGTGTTGTGCACCCACCTATAGGCGCATATTACTAACGTGCTCTTTAAATAACAAAAAAATCCTGCGCCATTGACTTTAGACCAGGTTTTTGTTGGTCAAAGGCAGGTCGTTTTCAGTTGCCTCAAAATAGCAACACGCTAACAATGCACATGGGCGAACAGATGGGTGTGAGTGCATTTGCTATTTAAACAACGTGGCGCTGGTCATGAAAATGATAACTGCGTCGGGCTAAAACTAGCAAAATACACTTGCGTTGCGCCTGGCATCGCATTGCGCAGGGTGTATGATAGGGCCCTATGTTTTTGCTTTCTTGACAGTTTTTTAACTTGTTTTTTTTTTTTTTTTTTGCAGTGCGAAGAACAAGTCATTCTTTGGTCACTGACATATTTGAACAGCACCTGGGAGCTCATCTGCTGCAGGTAAATATGACTCATTTAAATAAAATCAGTATGTAAATATGACTTTCATTTATGTGCGTTTACAGATATCAGTGTTAGTCATGTTATGTAGTCATGTGATGTGCATCTTTTTATGTGACTGTTACACTTAAATTATTTTAGTTTTTCTCCAGATTAATAGAAATGGGTCTTTTTACACACTACCTTTCTTTTCTTTTTTTTTTAGATGTTTTCTTTAAAGAAATTAATACTTTTTTCAGCAAAAATGCATTAAATTGATCAGAAGTGACAGTAAAAATATTTATGTCACAAAATATTTCTATTTCAAATAAATGCTGTTCTTTTGAACTTTATAAATTGCATTTAAAACATTTAAAAAAAAGAAAACATTCATTTTAAATAGTAATAATATTTAACAATATTACAGTTTTTACAGTATCAGATAAATCCAGTCTAATGTTGCATTACCTAATGCAACTCCATTTATGCATTTTTTTTGGGGGGTCACTTTATTTTATATTTTGTTGTTTTAGATGATGAGCTATATGCTATTAGTACTGGAATTTGACTTAAAAAGATTAATTTGTAAGAGAAAAAAAAATTTTATTAGAAGGTTACCTTGAGAAAAATGTAAAATGTTCAAAGAGGGGCGACGCTGATAGAAATCAAATTAACACTTCTGAAAATCCTTACGATTCTTTGTCTCGTCCTCTGTCAGTAATAACTAGATAATTGCGCTTTATTTCCACCATTCCCGTCATTCTGGTCCACTCTCATTTGCATATTGAACTCGTCACTTGCATAAATTACCGCACCAACAACATCAGTCATTCTCAACTAAAGTGCCCACTCTGCTTCACTCGTGCCTGTGTGTTATTACAATTAATATAATTCTTTAAATTAGTCCTTTAATAGGGTGACTGAATGCTTTTTATCTTCCAACCGCTGTTCTGGTATACCACAGTTTATTTTGAAGTCGGGGGAAGCTGTTGTGGTTTCTGTCTAAATCAATTTGATTCTTCCCTCATGTTGTTTTCGCTTTGAAGTCGATGCTTATGTCTACAGCTTGATTCCATAAAAATCTTGAGATTTGTTCAGCAGTATTGATTTTGTTGGTTCAGGGTTGATTTGTTGGTTAGTTTTAGTTTAGGTCTGAAGTGTTGCACCGCTGAAGTGTTAAACTATTTACTAGATAAAACAGCATTCATAACCCATTTTACCTCCGTAAGCTGACATTCCTAAGTGAAAGAGGATAATTAATTAACTGATTTCATCATTTAGGCATTACATCATGAAAAGTGGTTTCTATATGAAAAAAATAATAAAATGAAATGAAAATAAGTGGGTCTGATGACATAAACTGAAAAAGAAAGTAATTTCAGTCAATATTGACATTAAACATCAGATATATTCTGACTGGATGTGATTGTGTCGTGTTGTGCAAAACTTTTACTTTTAGGTAGAACAGATAATCCTTGTGAAAAGAAGCGTGTTTAATTGTACTGCACGTGCACTTGAAGTGTACTTCGAATCTTAAAAGTAAATTTATTTGAAAATCTATGCATGCATATAATACAATATTAATGAAATAAAAGGCCACTTAAGTGAAATAAAAGGACACTTTAGCTTGTCAAATTTGCCACTATTTGGGTGTGAGCAAAAACAAGCCATTTTTGTGTGTGTCCCTTTAAATGCAAATAAACTGCTTTCCAGAAGAGGGTGGAGCTTTACCAACAAAGCTGGAGAATCTCACACAGCAAAAATTATGATTGTCAGTAATGGTGTTCAGCCTTACATTGTTCAAACCGGAGTCGGACACTGATGGAGAGATTCAGGAAGAAGTTACAACTTTTAGAATGCAACTGAACATTTCTGAACTGTTAGTGGATAAATTTATGTAGTTGCTGTGGAGTTGATTTAACTCACTGACTAGCATGTGCTGTCATGTTAATCTTTTGTGAAAACCCAGTGTTGAATTGACCCTCGTTTGTGAAGCAGTCCGGTTTAAAATGACGGCTTGGCAACAACACTCTACTACAACAACTCTTCCTCTTCTCTAAAGCAGCCCAACATGGCCTCACCCCCTTTGTTGCGTGTTCTCGGGGG
This sequence comes from Elopichthys bambusa, assembly GCA_037101425.1. Taxonomy (NCBI): domain Eukaryota; kingdom Metazoa; phylum Chordata; class Actinopteri; order Cypriniformes; family Xenocyprididae; genus Elopichthys; species Elopichthys bambusa. The sequence goes on along the minus strand of CM074444.1, from coordinate 25,803,159 downwards.
CAGGGTTTATGCAAATTTTGGGGTTTGTGATGTCATCAACCCGGGAAGAAGCTCGTTGTAGTCCCTACCAGCCGTTTGTTGTAGTCCTTTTACAGGGATTTCTGTAAAAGAAAATATCTCCCTTTACATTGAACTTTGAGCGTCGTAACTTTGCAGATGTTTTTATGCTCAAACAGCAACATTACACACTAACTAAAGTTAAAAATTTAAATCATAATCAAGGACCCCTTTAAAGTAAATTTGAAATGAACTGTAACTTTAACTGTACAGCTTTAGTTTCAGCTACAGATCTGTTTTCTCTTTGCAGTCTCTGGATGGATTTGTGTTCGTGGTCAGTCAAGAAGGCAGATTTCTGTATATCTCAGAGACTGTGTCCATCTACCTTGGCCTTTCACAGGTGAGACAAAACTCTTACTCATTGTAGCATACTTTATGCTTGGGCTGTTAATTTAATGTGTTAATTTAGTGCAACTAATTATTTTGGTATTTTGGTTGTTTAAATGTCTCTGTGGTGTTTTAAGTATGCTTTAGACAAACCATGTGCAAATTCATCAGTCAACACCATTGTTGAGTATTTTCTAGTTAAAACTCCAGTGAACCAAAGATGGTTTCAAAAACGTTGTTTCTTACTGTCACAAACATGTAACCAGTCCTGTCAACGTGCAGGCGGGGCTTTTCCACAGTAAGCACAAGAACACCTTTAAAAAGGGACAGGAAAAATCGGGTACATAAAGCAATATAGCGAGTGAATTATGAATATGATGTATATTACGATGTTATGATGAACTATATGCTTTTCTCCACTGACTTTCTATGAGATCCGAAGCATTTCTAAGGATGCTGAGTTTTAGAAGGCAGGTTTCTGACTCTGAGATATTTCTAAGACGTTAAGAAAAGCGAGGATTAAAGTCAAAAACCTGACTTGAATGAACCTAACAAATAAGTTGGGGCTAAAGTAATTTAAGTAATTTTAAGTAATTTAAGTTGACGCAGTCCCGCTAATTTGATCCAGGTTTACCTAGTCAAGATAATTAAGCAGCCCTAGAGGTCAATCATGGATCAAATCGCTCCACCATAGGAGCATACATTTTGTGCTATTTTATGCGTTTGAGACATGGTGTTTTCCTCAGTGCATAACTTACTTTTCACAAGTTTATTCTCCATCTGTAAATGTTAGAAAGTCAAGCAAATATTTCCATTTTGCTGCTACATTTCACAGTGAACGAGCACTGCTGCACGCATGCGCGCTAAACAGATGGGACGCAATAGAAGCGCAATAATTCTAAAATATACATTTTGCTAAAATATTTGATGTTGGACATTAAACGTGCCTTATGTACAATTTTAAACCTACAATTAAGTGTATTTTTATGATAGTAACTGTAAATGGACTATTGTAATGGGGTAAATCAATATACTGTAGGCCAGTTACTGAGTTTAGATTCATCTTACCAATTAAAATTTAGTCTGTGCATATTTATTTTAATTTTTAATTTTGTGATTTTAATTTCTGCTCTTCTAATAACCATAAAAGGTACTACAGCTGCCAAACAAAACCAGAGATAAATATATTCATATATTTTAAAACAATCTAATTAACTCTTGGGCACAAAACATTTAGCCAGTAATGAAATGAAAACCTGTAGGTTACACACACACACACACATATATATATACATATATATATATATATATATATATATATATATATATATATATATAGTCAAACCAAAAATTATTCAGATATTTTTTATATATTTTTACAAGTGGGTGCAGAACATTACTTCATTTATGTAAGTGAGGATAGCAAAATAAAGTAAACTGTGACATATTATACACAAAAATTCTTCATACAGTGGACTACCAGTAAAATTGATAAAAATTTGGAACCAAAAATTATTCAGACACTTTGACCTGACCATGTTTTGCTTAAGTGTTATCTGTCATAATTAAGATTAATTTCTGACACAGTTTAACTCTGAGATCTTGTCATATTTTATTACCATTTTTTTAAACTATTCAACTATAGTGAATAAACTGTATTAATAAATGAAATGTTCAAGGTGTCTGAATACATTTTGGTTTAACTGTGTGTATATGAGAGCAGAGTATAGATTCCCAGAGGTGTATATTTTAGTAAATATGGGCCTTGGAAAAGGCTAGCTGACTTTATTGTGCTTTGACTACAGTGGGTAGTTCACAACCATGCATGTCACTTCTGCAGGCTGCATCTTACTCTGTCACTCTTTTCATAGCTTTTGCTGGCTCTGAGACACTCACTTGGTATTTCTCCTGCTCTTTGTCTAGCAAAAAAATCACTAAATGAAAGCTTAAAATGAAGGCCTGATTGTTTCAGGGACCTTGTCACAGGTCTATTGATTTTGAAATTCTGTGTTACTTTTGCTATATTTTCACACTTAAAACAATGATTTGGTAATCCTCTTGTAGCACTGTCCTCTTCTGTGCTAAGAAGTAAGTCTCCTGACAGTTCTCTCCCAAGTGGTTCCAGTTTTGTCAGTATTAAGTCGGAGAATGATTCAGTGGGCTATATAACACTTAATTTTTATGAAATTACTTCTCTTTAAATGTTTTGGTTAATTATACTTACCTTTTAATAAAAAATTGCCTTAAACTTACACTTTTTTTTTTTTTTTTACCTCTATTTAGTAAAAAGTGTGTGTGTGTGTGTGTGTGTGTGTGTGTGTGTATTTTGGACTGATAGTTGTTAATAAAGTCAAATAATTGTATGTGAGAGTGTCAGCTGTAATATCATTGGTCAGTGTTAGAGGAGCTCAGCTTAGCCTGACAGTTAGCCTGCCCCGGACCAGGCTAGTTTCCCAGCATAAGTTGCCAGAGTTTGAATTAATTTAAATTTGTTTTATGAAACAGAATTCGCTCACAATAAGTCTGACTAACTAAAATAAGCCTGGCTTGTTTTCTAATCTTGTTTTATGAAACAGCCCTCAGAACATGGTTTGTGTAACATTAGCAACAAATTATTAGCTGTTTGATAATGTTGTAGAGAGTCGTAGATGTTGTAGAGAGCGATACATAAAACACATTACCATTCTGATATGTCGACTTGTAGACGACCCTGTATAATTCACTCTTCCACTTCTTCATCTGAATCAGTTTCTGGTTCAAACACATATGAGTGAATTAAACCTGTATTTCCACTTGCCATTGTGTAGTGTTTACTACAGTTGAGTGAGTGGATCAGGTAGTCCGAGCTGGTGTGATCGAGTGGAGGCGGGGACTAATTTGCATATTCATGGTTCTGCATATCCAAAATGAAGCAAGGGTGTAGAATTACATTTAAGCTATTATAAGTAATGAAGAAATTGTCATTTTGATTATCAAAGGTGATTTCTAAGGGATAAAATTATTGACTGCGGGGGGACTTTAGAAATGAATACACACAATACATTTTTTTTTTTTTTTTTGTAAAAATAGATGAAGCGCATTTTGTGTAAAAGATCAATATGTGTCTAACTTGGACAAATATTGAAATATGCCATTATTGTGATAGATAGATAGATAGATAGATAGATAGATAGATAGATAGATAGATAGATAGATAGATAGATAGATAGATAGATAGATAGATAGATAGATAGATAGATAGATAGATAGATAGATAGATAGATAGATAGATAGATAGATGATAGATAGATAGATAGATTGATTAATTAATTGATGCATCCTGTAATTAATTTGATTTTAATCTGGATTGACAGTCCTAATTTATGCTATAAAACACCAGCAATATGCTTTCATCTGTGTTCATCTATGATTGTGTTTTTTGCGTATTGTGAATTTCCCTGTGTCCCTGTGCTCATTTCTCCAGCTCTTTTCCTCTCTTGAGCCTCTCGCCTCTCCAGGTGCTTTCTCTCTGTTGATTGCCTGTGGCCTCTTGTACAGGGAATGTTAAGTCCTGCCATTTCACCCAGATGCATAAATAATAACAGTAATTACTCGCACAGCAATCAAAGCGTCGCTCCAGCGAGCCGGGGTCTGTCTCGGGAACAAATCGATAGACATCTTAAAAGCCACATTGATTGTGTGGCAAAAAAGAATACACACACACAAACACACTCTCGGATGGGTCTGAGGGGGGATGGGAGGACAGATAGTGAGTTTAGGAGGGAAAATAGATGTGAATGAATTCGGCTGGTTGAGAAAACAAGTGGAATTGTGAGTGGTCAACCCTTTATGGGCGTCTTGCTGTTTCATTATTGACAAGCTCTGATTCCTGAATACCTGCATGAGCAGGAGGCATATTCAGAAGAAGTTTTATTTTGTCTGGTTTTCCAGAAACAAATGATTCTTTCTAACTGACAGGCCACAACAGAAAAGGCACAGCAGGCTCAATGCTTACAAGGAACTACCTTCTAAATAGTGGTGGTGTAGTGGTGTTTTTGTCAAATAAGGAGGCAAAGTCCTCATGTTTATACATATATCAAATGTTAATTTATGTCTCTGTTACACTTAATTTTTGTGGTTAAATAAATATTACATAAAAAGAGACACCAAATACAATTCTATTTTGTATTTTTGCAATAACTATGTAATGTTCTACTTATTAAAGCGAAGTATAAATTTCATCAAGTTAGTGTTTTTACACATTTTTAGATTTATTCCAAAATAATAACTAAAGGCAGTAACAATGTAAACAATATATTTTGTGATATATATTTGTGAACTAATGTTCAGCTTTTCTTTTTAGTAGTCAACTTACTTTCAGCAGTCATCAAGCTTGTACACACTGGTAACAGACACAAAGATTTATTTCCCCAAACTGATTGGGCACTAAAACCCCCCACAGTCATCATGTTTTCAGGCCATTTCAAGTTTAATTTTGACGTGACATAAAGCAGTGGGATAGTCCTTCTATTAACATCATCATTGTCTTCATTTAGGCCAATTTGAGAATGAGAATCAAGAAGCAGGATTCATTCTCAATTATAGTGAATTCATGTGACCAACTTCTGTAAAATCTGCATGGGAAAACTTTCATCCTCATGCGAAATTTCAGATTGCATGGATTCCTACTAAAATAATCATTGAACAATGGTAAATGTGAGTGAGCCTTTAAGCAGCATCCTAATTGAAAAATGCATGACTTATTTGGAACAGTTCACAGAAACTCCCCAGGCAACACAAAGTTATACTACTACAATGCACTACTTACGTGAAGCACACGGGACATGCAACTCTTTGACGTTAGCATGTTGCTATCGATGTAAATCACGTAAAAAAAATAGCAGACAAAAATAATGGGTATGTAGTAAATATTTAATTAGATTAAATATTTAATATATACAACTTTTGTTGAAAGAGGCTTGGTGTGTTTCCCCTTAGTTGAAATCACGCTCCGGGCAAACTACCGGCAACGCATGAGAAGTGCTGCTACCCAGGTCTTGACATTTACTTTTTTGCTCACTAGCCACTGTGGCTAGCAAAAAAGAACTCAGTTTATTTCTGAGAGGCAGCTTTCTGTGCACGCACTTTGGGTGTGTGCACAAAATCTGCGGGAATTAGTGAAATGATGTGCAATATGCACAATCACACACCGAAATTCAAGCCTGTGTCAGCTGTGCTTCATATATTGCTACACTTTGGACAATAGACATTTAGCCTGTTTTTGACCCCAAAATTTCACAGAAATTTTGCTGATGTGATGCACCTCAAGAATTTGAACAAAACAAGTTGGCTTCATGTCTGGATCAGTGTGGGTAGGCGGCATGATCTAGCGTCTTAGTACTATATTTGTACATTTTAGAATAATAGTAAAGTCATCAAAATTATCTTCAATTTCAGATGTATCAAAATTACCACAATTTGTCTAGATTCCAGCTCTGGATGTTTTCTCTGGCAACATCATGAGATGCCTCCAGAAATGTTGGCTGCTTTTCTTTTACTATCTGGTCCAATCCATCTTTAAAATAAATAAATAAATATAATTATTTATTATAAAAAAAACATTAAATATATTAATATGTAATATTTAAAATATTAATATTTATTAAAATATATAGGCCTGGCTTCACAGACAGGGTTTAGACTAGGCCTTATTTCAATTGGGACATTTAAGTAGCTTTTATAAACATGCCTTAGAAAAAATATTACTGGTGTGCATCTTAAGACAAACCTTGATGGACAAAATGTGTCAGTATCATAAACTTCTGTTGATCACAGAGGTTATTTTTTGTGATAATCCAAAAGTCCATAGGAAAATCTACAGAGTTTTTGTCGAGGGAACCAGTGTGATGCCAACTTCTGGGTTGGCCTACAAAAGTATGGCATCACTGCAGCACTCTATCGTTGCCTGGTAGAGTTTACACGGCCGCGGTCCTTCACTCCAGCCTTTGTCTGGGTCTCTGAGGTCAACACAGGAGGAAATATATTAACTGTAAGCACAAGACCCCACTTGTTACCTTGTGTCAGAGGTCATGACGCCATCATAGATAGAGCCATCCATTCCGGTTAATCCTTGTGACCTCTCAAAAGACAGTAGGGTTCCTTACACGGATTAAGCAGGGTCAGGAACCTTGAAAGAGGATGATATGCCTGCTTCCAGACTGCTTGGCCTACAGAAGCCAAAGCTCCAGGCCTAGATGGAGGTCTAGGAGCTTAGCCTCTTGTCTCCTCTCCAAGGCCAAAGCCACACCATCTGGGAAATGTGAAGGGGCGTATGGGGTGGGAAATTGATCCTAGGCTGATTAGTATGCAGACCCATCACCTTGCCTCCTCCCCATCTCTTCCTCTGCCTCGTCCTCTTCTCTTGCTCCTCTCCCATCAGTCAGAAGCAGACTGAGAGAGAGTGTTGTGGACAACTGCCCGGACGCCTCATACATATTAAATCCTAGCTATTATTTATATCATGTCTTTCTCTTGCTCTCTCCCGCTCCCTCTCTCTCCCTCTCTTCTTAACCCTCTTCTTAACACTTCCCAACAACCTTTTCTCACTTCTTCTATTTCTCATTCCTCTTTCAACATCTCTCTGGCTCTTTGCAGAGACTTTCTACTGATGTCTGATTTTCAAACGATTCGTTCTTTTGGGTTCTTGTTATGGCTGTTGGGATGTTAATTTTATACAGGTAATTGATGATAAAAAATAAGGATATATATTAAAGTATAAAATAAGAATATTTAAATATAAATTAAAGCTGCAGTTTGCCTCTCTATAGCCAGGGGCGGTTCTAGACCCTTTATGTCTGTCATCTCAATCCCCCTAAAACTATAATCACCTATGTGAATGTTTGACCAGTGCTGTTTTACCAAGAAAGTTTATCATTTTAGTGTGTTTTTAAGTTTTGTCAGTTTAAAAATTCAAGTGATTTTAAGCTACTCAAGTGCAAGATGCTGTGAAAGAGAACTTAATGCGGTACTTGCACACTGTGATAGATCGTTTCTGTGCGCGTATGAGCAAATGCACACAAAATTATGTCAAAATGCCAGTCTTGACGAGTAACACAGTCTTGAGTGAACAAGCGTGTGACAATATAATGGATCTGTACATTAGGTTAATCAAACAACACAAGTAAAAAATGGGATAGAAAGGTAGACCGATTCAATAGAAAGACTGGTATCATTAGATAAATTATAAAATTTTTGTATTGACTTGGTACCAATTTAAGTACCAGTAGGCTACCTTTGACTTACTATATAGTAATATAGTGGTGCTGATTTAAAAAGGCACCATTTATAGGCAGTGATCTCTTGCTACACATTCTCACTGAGGGCTAAGCCCCCCTGAGGATGAAATCCTAGAACCGCCCCTATCTATCGCCATCCTTGTTTGAAACGTAAAATTGCAAGTTATTACTTGCAGAGTTATTTCTTTATGTGCACAACGCTTCACACTCCTCCACTGTGCAGATGAATCTGTGATCACGACATAAGAGCCGATCCGACATTGTCAGTGTTGCCAGGTCTGCAGTTTTCCCGCGTAATTGGTCTCCTTTTTAAACTGTTGCCGCTGGTTGATTTTTTTTCCCCATGGGCTAACGCCGCCCCATCCCTGTCGGAACGTACAGTTTAAGCACTGTTTTTATATTTTTGGGCTATTTTTCATCGGCCATCGGTTTTGTTGCGCAGACCTGGCAACCCTGATCATTGTACACCAACATGGCAATAAGAAGTGCATCCTACTAGGCATATATCTGAAAAGATTTCATCTGAAAAAGCAAGTAATATATCTGCTGCATTTGTTCTGACCAAATGAAAAAGTTAATGTTTTAAAATAAAGCACTTTACTGGTGTTTAGATCTAACAATTGCTCAGTCAGATCAGATCACTCATTGCAAGTTAGCTGGCTACCTATTGAGCCACTGAAATGCCTTACCTGTTCGGCAGAGAAAAAGCCATCTCTGCATCAGTCTTCAATACCTTCAGATCTCTGTATATAAATATTCTTATTTTATCCTGTGATGGCAAAGCTGAAGTTTTTTCTGTGTTGCACCATGAGCCCTACTGTGTCAAGATAAACACAGTTAAACTTGAAAGTGTCTTAAGACACATGCATTCTATTCCATTTCACTGCGTCTAACTGATTTTGAATGCAACAACGTGTCCAGTGAACGGCCCCTGACACGATACTACAGGCGGCCACACTTACTGAGAGCAACATCACAGAATAAGTAAGGGGCCGTTCACACAGGACGTGTTCTTGTGTTCAAAAACAGGAAGATGGAGAGCAACAAAAAGAAAAAGAATGCAGGTGTCCAGAGATTTTTTAAAGTTTCACTGTTTTGACTTGACATAGCCTCTTAAAAACATAATGAAATGGATACCATGGGCCATTTTAAATAAAAAAGGTAAATGAAAATTTAAAAAGAATATAGTTTGAAATAAAAAAAATCTTAGTAATTTGGACAATGTTTTTTTACAAAAAGAAATATTTAAAGGAATATTGCAGGTTAAATTAAAGAAAATTTTGGGACCAGTTATGTCAGTGTTGACTCAACTGAATCAGTTGAAACTAACTGTCTGAATGAACAGATTCATTGCAGTAAATCAGACTTGCCAATGCTATTCTAGTCCCCCCATAGTCTCACTTGCATGCTTTTTCCATAGTTACATTCATTCTTACAAACCCAGTGTCCTCCAGTGTATCCTTTTAATTGAGATTTCCCAAAAGCTTCCTCATGCACCTTAGGTGTCCACTTGCTTCCAAACATCTGAGATCCCATCAGCACCACTCCAACAAGCTAAACAACCCTCTCCAAGGCATTGTGGATCAGATTAAGTTCTCCAAGCCAGACCACCTGTCTGCTGGATTTACCTCCACCTTTACCTCTCAATTAGTCGACACGGGCTTAAAACCCCAGACTCTTCTCAATTCATCCCTCAACTGATCCCCAATTACACAGCCCTGCTTTTCATTTTCTGCTCTTCCCTCTGTTTGCATGCAACCTGCCTTGCACACACACATTAGTGTCCTTGACGGCCAGCGGAAAATCCTTTAAAATCCCTCCGTAAATGGATCTAATCCCATAATAAATGGCTGTGTCCCACAGACAAGGGTGTGAGGGAGAAACCGGCCTTTTATCAAGATACTGTAGAATGAAATTGACCCACACAGATTACTTTTTTATAGATCCAGGAATTGCAGAATTGCAAATTACACAATTTCTTCACCCTTACTAGTTAAGTGAGGCGTTAAGGGAATATAAAAAAATTACTGTGTACTCATCTTGTCAGCCAAACCTTGCCTTTTTCTTTTGTGCAACACAAAAGGATATGTTTTGCAGAATGTCCAGGTCGCTCTTTTTTCATAAAAAGAAAGGTCAATTACGATTTGTAGGTTTTACTCTTGTTCATTTGTATAACATTAAGTCTATACATGGTTGGTGTGTTAAGTTTTATGAAACTCTCCTGTTTTGAGTTTCTTATACGTTTTGTAAAATGTAGCAGGTAGAATATTCAGTCATGGTCATGGTACACCATAATTATTGTTTTATGTGTAGCATTGCTTTTATCTCTCTCAGGTGTTTGCTTCCCCAACGTAAGGGTTTAGGAATATGTGTGTGCTTGTGTACACTTGTGCATTACAAATGTAGGAATAGCTATAGAGGATCTTGTTTTTGTTTTTGTTTTCTTGTTTTTTTCAAGGTCTCTCATTGGTTTTTAGCCAATATGTTGTGATTTATGTCATGTTTCTTAAATGAATGTTACTCTGAATTGATCTGTGTGCATGTGTATGTATGTGTGTATCTGTCTGCTCAGGTTGAGTTGACTGGCAGTAGCGTGTTCGATTACATCCACCCTGCAGATCATGTGGAGATGGCAGAGCGTCTTGGCATTAGGCCACACCTCCGGGCAGAGGCAGGCTGTCAAACGTCCCATGAGAGTGCTTCAAGCTCTGCCTCTGCATCCTCACTGGCTGGCACCCCTGAACCAGGTAACACTCCTTCAGAAGTCTAGTTTTATCTAACTCTTATTTTTCCAGTACTTATGAAGACTCTAAAAATATACTGTAACTTTCAGGACTCAAATCATATAATGAAACTGTGCAGAATGAAACTTTTTGTCATCAATAAGATACATAACCACCCACATACACTATTCGGTGTTGGCACACCAAATCCCATCAGATCTTGTGCTGATCCTAGGTAGAACACCAGCCACTCTGCAGGAAAGTGCTGTTTCTCATTGTCAAGAGGGTATTTGCATAGAAGGCTTTAAAACCCAGCAGCCAAAACCGCTTGTTTAATTGTAAGGGTCAGAGAGAGAGGGTGGAAAATGATCATGAAAAACAAAAATATTACTGCTTTGGGTGCAATAAACCTTGACAAACATTATAAGTGGACCACAGGAAAAAATAAAATTATAGTTCTTTCCTGCATATTTGTCCACATTTGTTGTTCTGAGCTACACCAACCCGAACTCTTGAAAAAACATAACTCTTCATACGATTATATGAAAACAAAAAATGCAATTTTGGTAACACTTTAGATTAGGGAACACATTCACTATTGACTAGTTGCTTGTTAGTTTGCATATTACTAGAATATTGGCTGTTTATTAGTACTTATAAAACATATATTAATGCCTTATCCTGCATGACTATATTCTGCATCCCTTAATCCTACCCAATACCTAAACAACCTCCACAACAACCAACTTTCTTACTATCAATAAGCAGTAATTGGGAGTTTATTGAGGAAAAACTCCTAGTTAATAGTGAATATGTGTTCCCTAATCTAAAGTGTTACAAATTTTAAGGAGAAAAAAAAAAAAAAATCAGGAAGGTCCTTACCTTAACCCTCAACCCCAATGTACAAATAATTGTAAAAATTCATACAAATTCGCCAAAACATAAAATAGTTAGGATTTGCCATGAGAGTATGCTGGATGTCCAACTGTTACTTTTTGTGTTCATATCAGATCTGTGGACAGTGAAATATTGTTCTAAGGGTGGATATCTTTGTGTTGTGTGTTTTCCCCTGTAGCACCATCCAGCCCCTGTTCTCCAGTCAGTGAGTTGTCAGAACGTGGCTTCTTCATCCGGATGAAATCCACCCTCACCAAGCGTGGCCTCCACGTTAAATCCTCTGGCTATAAAGTGAGTCCTTCATGTGGGATATGTTACATGTGTAAGGTGTACAACAAATGTAAGGATTTTCTTGTGTAGTCTTAAAGGGATAGTTCACCCAAAAATGAAAATTCTGTCATCATTTACTCACCTTCAAGATGTTCCAAACCTGTATGAATTTCTTTCTTCTGCTGAACACAAAAGAAGATATTTTGAAGAATATGGGTAACTAAACAGTTGATGGACCCCATTGACTCTTAGTACTTTTTTTCCATACTATGGAAGTCAGTGGGGCCCATCAACTGTTTGGTTTCCCATATTCTTCAAAATATCTTCTTTTGTGTTCAGCAGAAGAAAGAAATTCATACAGGTTTGGAACATCGTAAAGGTGAGTAAATGATGACAGAATTTTCATTTTTGAGTGAACTATCCCTTTAAGACTACACAAGAAAATCCTTACAGTTATTGTGCGTTTTAATTCAGTGTGATTAAACATCTTAATTTGAATAAATGACTGTTAATGCTTCTGTTTTGAATGACGTGAACATTCACATCCCATCAAAGCAACAGAATTTTTTTACAAAGAGGTGTTCTTATCTGTCGCACTGTAAAACTGGAACAATTGGACAACCAATAAGATTTGTGCCTTTGGTCACATGCCAAATCCAAATCCAATCCAAAAAAATAAAAATAAAAATCCATTATAAACGAATTTAAAGCGAAACTGAATTACCACACAAACTGTTAAAAATTAATGTGAGGAGAGATTAAAACTGAAGCCCATAAATTGCAGCATGTTTTAGATAATAAAAAAATGCTATATATATATTTTGTAAAATATGCTATTTGGTGTAATTTACAGTATAGTGAATACAAAATCTGCTGTTTGAAAACATATAAATACTATTTGACTAGAATATTAGCATTTAATAAATTTTATGATTGATTGAATGATTTCATAAACTGAACTGATTATTTAATTCTGGTGAATTCAGGTGATTCATGTGACAGGTCGGATTCGGTGTCGGCCAGCCCTGGTGCCAGGCTCCTCCCGCCCCTTGCATCGGCCAATGGGATTGGTTGCTCTGGCTCACACGCTTCCGCCCTCCACGCTTAATGAGGTGCGCATGGAAAGTAACATGTTTGTCTTCCGCGTCAACATGGACCTGCAGATCACCTACTGTGAAAACAGGTAACCTCCCAGCATGCCTTTCAGTCTCAGTTACATTAGCTAAATCCCAAATGGCACACTTCTATGCACTTTCGGTCTTGTGGACTTACAATGGCTGCCACTTGTATGTTAAGTCCACGAGACTGTAGGGCGTCCCATTCATCATTTTAGGTTTCAGAAGGGTGCTTGCAAGCGCCCCCTTTGCGGCCACTTGCGATGCACACTTCAGCTGAGCCCGGAAGTTTGTGAACTATGCAGAGGGCTTTACCCGGCAGTCAAAGTGGCATTATGTCACGAAAGTCCAGAGTCAGAGGAAGACCGTGAGGATTTAGGGTGCTCTAGCTACCTTTGCCATAGTACCTTTGCCATTTATGCTTTTACAGCACTATGGTAAACAATTGTTGTTTTTAAGTGCTCTATAAATAAACTTTGATTTGCTTTGATAGTGTTTGCCCAAAATTATTGCAAATAATAATGTGTTCCATATGTGTTATTGCATTAAAACTATGTCCCAAGCCTGTGGAATAGAATTGCATTACATGGCCTATTTGAAAAGTTGGATCAAATTTACATGTACTCAAAATCAAGACTTTTTTGGTGTTAATGAAGCAAACTAACATTAAATAAAGTAAACATTTCATAAATGGCAGATTGTCACTCTTAAAGCCAATTCACATTGCACTTACAGACAACAACAGATCGGGTTTTGCCTATCAGTTTGTTAGTCTATGTCTGTTGGCGTCTGTCAGAGCTTGTTTTCTCTGATTGGACATGTTGAATCGGCGCTTGTTGGGTCGTGGAATGTCTGAGAAGTGACGTACTGTATTCTGGTGATTGTCTGCGTTGGTCGGTATCTGTTGGTGCATTGTGAACTGGCCTTTATATGTGTCCTTGTGTGGGTTTTGTAGGATTTCGGAGTATATGGACCTGAGCCCAGCTGAGGTGGTTGGACAAACCTGCTACCATTTTATCCATGCAGAAGACCTGGACACTGTCAGGCAGAGCCATGAAGACTGTAAGCCTGTCAGGATTTGTGCTCTCTTTTTTTCCCTCAAATATTTATATTTTATGTATATATTTCATGTCATGAACTTAATCACGCTTTTGGGTTTTATCTTGTCATAATGACCAACAAACTGTTAGACTTTACCTATGATGTAGGACGATAAGGAAATATGAAGATCTTTTGTGAAGGTGGCAACATAAAAGGAATGGAAAGGGAAAAAAAGAAAATTTTGTTAATTTGAACAGGTCATCAGTAAAGAACAGTTGTATCTGTTTTGTCAGTTTAAAGGGTTAGTTCACCCAAAGATGAAAATTTTGTCATCACATACTCACCTTCAAGTTGTTCCAAACCTGTATAAGTTTCTTTCTTCTATTGAACACAAAAGAAGATATTTCAAAGAATATTGGTAGCCATTGACTTCCATAGTAGGAAAAGAAAATACTATGGTAGTCAATGGCTACCATCAACTGTCTGGTTACCAACATTCTTCAAAATATCTTCTTTTGTGTTCAACAAAAGAAAGAAAATCATACAGGTTTGGAACAACATTTTCATTTTTGAGTGAGCTATCCCTTTAAGAGCCTGAAGCTGCTGTTTACATTTTGACAACAGCGCCCCCTAGCCAAATAAACAAATTGTGTAACTGACAACCAGGTTTAAGAAATGTATCTTTTTTTGCCATCTCATGTGGTGTTTGCATTTTCAAACCTAATATTTAATCTGACTTCTTTCTTTCTCTCTTAGTGCTGCGGAAAGGGCAGGTTGTGACGGGGTATTATAGGTGGCTGCAGAGGAGAGGAGGGTATCTGTGGATTCAGTCCTGTGCCACCGTGTCCATTAACCACAAAGCGCCCCATGAGCGTAACGTCATCTGGGTCAACTATGTGCTCAGGTCAGCTTCCTAGTGACCTTATGTGTTTGTGTTTTTGAGTGTTGTGCTACAGTATAAAAAAATATGTTAATGTGATGAGAGTTTCCACAGTGGCCCTTGTAAACACTGTTCCTCTCCATCTGTCTACAGTAATCTTCATCACACACACGTTCAAAGAAGTCAGACAAAAACAAGAAAAAAATTGGCTGAATTTCAGTGATAATTGGACTGGTGATATATAATTACACCAAATGGATGTCAAAATTTTCTGGCTGAATGGTGTTTTAGTTAATTAGCTTTGTAATTACGATAGCTAATTAACTTCTATAGCACCCTGCTGGAGCCATGTTCATGTTCAGAAGGGCTTTTCTAGTATGTGTGTGTTTGTGTGTGTGTGTTTGGAAGCGGTATCACAAGTGGATACCTCTCTCACACTGTTATTCTCTGTGAGGAGGAAACTGTATAGCTATGTTTCAAAATCTTTCTAACTGTCATGAAACCTGGGACTTATTTTGTGTTTGGAGTGTGTCTGTGATGCCTTAAAGTGCTGCCTAGGTAGGCAGCTCACCTAAATTTTTTGAACAGGCACTATATGAGGTAGGGATGCATGATGACAAAAATGACAAAAATCGTTGCGATTATTAATTACGATTATCACAATTTACATTGAATGTTTTGAAAAGATTTATACCATTGTTTGAAGCAACTGCATGCCATATTTTTGTATAAAAATAAAAAACAAGCTGAAAACACTCTTCCTAACATTTTTTATTGCTTTTTTTATAGCATTAAGCCTCAAATGTCAACTGTAAATTGGTTTGGTTTCATATGTGTCATTTTCCTGGTTGCATTCGCACCACCAATAGGAACTCTGAAGTGGCATAAACTGCGCTTGTTGTTGTGACTTTTATTTTTACGGCTCTGAGAACAGCTCAGCCAGAGCCCGAGCACAGTGCTTGCATTCTCAGTCTTTATTAGTTTACGATCTGTTTAACAGTCCTGTCTAATACGTTATTAGATAGAACTGTTATACAAAAAAATTAGACGATATATGAAAAAATATTAGCTTTTGCCGTATGGTTGATACCCAATGTCGCTAGCAGAAATACATTAATACATAATCATGTTTCGCTTGGTCCGCTCAAAGTCGCACTGGATTTTTTTTTGAGAGGTTGAGAGGTCCTATCACTGTTTTCCATGTTTGTAGAGTTAGTTCGTGGAGTAAATATATAAAATGGTAAATATATAAAACCTTTTTAAAAATGGTGGGTGCTGGTGTTTCACGTGTGTTTAACCAATCAGCATACACTTGCGTCACTAGTAGTTTCTTTTGTGCTGGGTTAGACCTTTTACTCTCTGAAGTAGATTCACCTCACAGCGTAACATGCTTTAAACACACATCGTAAGCACACAGAATAATGTAAGTTGATATATATTTTTTTGTAATCGCGCCTTTGAATGATTACAATATCGTGGCATCCATAATCATAATCGCGATTAGAAATTCAATTAATTGTGCAGCCCTAATATGAGGTACTATTACCTCGTATTGTGCAACCTCCTGTTGTGTGATTCAGTAGGGTTTAGCATTTGGCGCAGGGTTTAGCATTTAAACTATCAAATGTATAAAGCTCCCTAAGGTAAACTGCTTGCATTCTTTTATCTGTATTTTCAGTCGACCAGAGCTGCCAGACATGCCTCTGGACTTATTACAACTCCCAGAAAGCCTGAGGGCAGAGCGGCTTCAAGCAAGCTCCTCCCCACGTGACACCTCTCCAAAGGCACAAGGTACGCTCTTAGCCCCACACACAATTATCCATCCATACACTGGTAATGAGTTACTCAACAGCTCGAATCAGCAGAGTTATCTTTTCTCTAGGCTCCATGGCGACACAGCCATTGAAAGGCAGGTCTGAGACAGACCACAAAGGGAAGGAACCCTTTTCGCACACTGCTGCCAGCCAATCAGAGGGCACCAGGAAGAGATCGCACCAGTCTGACGCTGAAAGTGGTCCTCCCGAGGCGAGGAGGCGGATTGAGGTGTTCCGTCAGAGAGATGACAGCCCATGTACCTCCTCGGACCAAGCCAGCGACAGCGAGGTGGAAGAGGACGATGAGAGAGAGTGGGACCACAACCCCACCAGCAAACGGGTGAAGAGCGAAGAGGGGGCACTGAAACAAGGCAATGGGGCCAATGGAGCAGGTAAGATCCACAACGGCCGCGCTGTGATCCAGCATCTTAAGAGCGTGGTGACCAGTTCCGGGTCGAATATTAAGACTGAACAAGAAGTGATAGGAACTGTAGGTGTAGGTTCTGGGAGGCGTTGGAGCCAACCTCAGCCTGGTGTGGGAACCAATGGCAGCAGTCCACCTTCCCAACCTCCAAACTCCACCCCGACAGAAGCTCCACCCAAGGGTCTGTTCAACCCACCATCCCCAACTCTGTCTCCACCCATCTCAGCCTCGTCCCTGCCCAGAGATGATCGGTCCATCCACGGAGGGCGCGCTCCAGACTTCGAGCTACTGCAGAGACTGACTGCGAGTGGGGCTGCGGGACGTGTGCTCTTTCACCCCCTGGCTCTTGGCCCACAAGGGCCTCAGAGTCTTTACGCTCCCAGCACCATTCGCTATGCCCCACCTGAGATGCCTACAGCTCACTCTGATGGGCACCGTTCAGACCACGTGTCCAAAACCCCCACTTTCTTTCCCCACCTGCAAAGGATCGCGTCTCTGCCTCCTTTTAGTGGCTTTTCTCCAGCCGAACCCACCTTTCCTCCAACTCTGCCCTTCTGTATGAACGGACTGAGGGGGGCGGCAGGGACAGATGAGGATTGAGGGAGAAAGACAGAAAAAAAATGTAAAGGAGAGGTGGAAGAGATTGTAAAGGACAGGGCACAACATTGAGAGAGGAACTTGAGGTTTGTTAAACAGTCTTCCCAGAATCCTCTCCAGACTTTTCTCTGTTAATTTGTTAGTGTGTCTTCCTCTCTCTGGACAAGCAGTCAAAGCCATACTGAACATATGAAGGACTTCATGCAACTTACACAGAGGGGCCAACGTTGAGGTCTGAACTATTGGGAATATACAGAGCCATCATTGGGTAGGAGGCTCTTTGATGAGGGGCGCGTACTAAGGTCCTGTTTGGCCCCTGGGAGATGAGCCCACCTATAATTTTTTCCCAATAGTCCCAATGAATATAAGAAACCACACTGGAATATGCAAGTATGGACAAAAGGTGTATGGCGGAAGTTGCCAAATAAGACATTCCTAAGGAAACGATACATAAGAAAGCACAGTCCACAGGTCCCTGACTGACAGAGGGATCATACTGAAAATGAACAGTGTAGAATTTTCATTTTTGTAAAAAAAAAATTATTGTCTTTAAACATCTAAAAAGAATCACTTGAAAAATGATTAATTCAAGGTCATAGCCATATATAGACAACACTGAGTTGAGAGACTTCATACGTGCAAAGGCCCCAAAAATGTTTTTTCTTTACCCACAAGTCATAAGCAAATATCATGGACTATCTTCCTATAAGAAATTTGGGGGGTTTGGGGAGGCGGTGGGCGGGGTGGGTATGGTTAAGTGTGTCTGTTTGTCATGTATCATGTCCAAGCACTTATAGTATATTGTTGCATACACGTAGCACTTCATCCATGGCCAGACATTCTAGTTCTCTTACTGTATAAAACCACAGGAATTACGTTTACAGCAGAAATGTGAAGATTATAGAAACCGAAGTGTGGAGAACACTGCCTGTTATATAAAGGTGTAATGTTTTGTTTTTTAAAAATACAATGCTCATTGGAAGAATATCACACACCCTGTTAAGCCCAAGTCATATTTCTCTCAAAAATCCAAATAAATAAATAAATTATATTTTGCTTGCCTTATGGCAGGGGTGTCCAATCCTGCTCCTGGAGGGCCACTGTCCTGCAGAGTTCAGCTCCAACCCTAATTAAACACTAATCAAGGTCTTACTATAGGCTAGAAACCTCCAAGCAGGTGTGTTGAGGCAAGTTGGAGCTGAACTCTGCAGGACAGGACCAAGGTTA
This sequence comes from Elopichthys bambusa, assembly GCA_037101425.1. Classification (NCBI taxonomy): domain Eukaryota; kingdom Metazoa; phylum Chordata; class Actinopteri; order Cypriniformes; family Xenocyprididae; genus Elopichthys; species Elopichthys bambusa. The sequence goes on along the minus strand of CM074444.1, from coordinate 25,784,513 downwards.
GACACCACTGCCATACGGGATCATTTTAATGTGAATTCTCTCCAAATTCTCTCCAAAACAGTATTTTTTAAAATTTATTTATTTTGATAATCTGATGGAAATCAGCAGTGGGAATAAAAAAAAAAATCTAGTAAAACACCCATTTGAATTACAAATCAAAAATTTGTGGGGAACTTTGCCCAATTTTCATTAAAATAATACCGCAAGGAACATGTTCCTAAAAATACGCTTCATAAAATATGCTCATTTTCTTTAAGCAAAATATAATTTTATTTTTTGTCTTTTGATTTTGGGGTTAAATGTGGCCTGGACATTGTAGGATTAACCCCTCTATGTAAAGCCGAGGCACAGGAGCTCTGTTCCAAAATCTAGAGAGGTGCCTACCATTGTAATGCATCTTATGGGCTCCTGACTTGAGGCTGTTCCATATATAGTAAAACTGAGATACCTCATTTTGACCTGATTCAAAGATAGTATCTTATTTCATTGTAGATCCCAGAATGCATTGCGGCAATATTTGTGTATACAGTACTATGTATTCTTTGTGCTCATTTTAAAGGTGCAGTATGTAACATTGACAGCTAGCAGTTGAAATGGGAACTGCAGTCCGAATTCAAAATATTGGAGAGAGTTGTTTCCCCGCCCTCTCCTCCTCAATCTGGCAACCCGAGTGAGCATCCAGTCTGAGGACTCGCAACAGGAGCCAGTGCAGTTGACAATGGAAGGCGAAAAGACTTAGGCCCCACTAGTGCATTTTCGTTTTAAAACGCTTAAGTTTTGCTATGGTTACGCCAGTCATTTACACTATGCCGTCATTTTCGAATCTCGAAAACAGAGACTTTCGAAAACGCTGCAGAGCCTGTTTTAGTTTGAAAATGCTGGGGTTGCGTTTCAGTGTAAACAGACCAAAACTGAGACTTTTGAAAATGATGGCGTGACTGCCCACGTTCGTATCCTTGACGACCGTGTAAACAATAACATGAAGACTGAACTGCAATCTTTGCTGGCTTTGTTGTAATTTTTGCAGCCATTGTGCAGTTAAACTCTGCATTTTTTTAATATGCAGCTGCCAACATGCGCAAGAGAAACTGTTTACACTTGTACGCGCATGCCCAGTGCGCATGAACGGTCATGCGACACACGTTTTCAGCCGTGTAGTGTAGACGGATATAGTTTCTGAAACGCTGTGGAAACGCCAGGGTAGATGAGGATCGTTTTCATTTCAAAACACTGTTTTAAAACAAAAACGCACTGGTGTAAACGGGCCTTACACAAGATGATGAGTTGATTTATCCGTGTGTTAATATGTTCCCATTCATAGAGATTTTTAGATGGATGCCGAGGCTTTTTCAGTCAGTTAGAATCTGCGATCTCTAACCCAGTTTGTTTGCTGACTTCCATGGCTGCAATATGCTGTGTTTTCTGCCGACTGGCAAACCCGGGGTGTCAAAATACTATTGGGTAAAATGGCAGTGGGCAGGATCACACGGACCAAAACAAAAACAGACTTTCCAACACGGAATGCACATTTCAAAGTAGAATAACTGGCTATAGCAATGTATATGAAACATGTATGTGAACTTAGCATGTTTCCTAAATCTCTGCAAACATATTATGGTATTTTTATGCTTTAGTACAGTCAAAAAATTACATACAGCACCTTTAAAGTACTGTTAGCAACATGCAAACATCAAATTGTTGGAATCGAAGAATTTTCTTTAGTGTACTTTCTGTCTGTGTAGACCACAGATGGCGAGGCAGCTCGCAAGATTATAGAACAGAGTCAGGGTGTAAAACAATAAGGTTTATGTACTATACAGACATAATATTATATCCTAATTGTTTTTAAAACCCTGAAATTAAACATGCCTATTATGAGTTTGTAAAGTACCAAATCTATGTCTAGTTCTGCAAAACTGTAGCTAAAGATACAGAGCTAGCTTTCTCAGATGTCAAAATTAAGGTTTGTACCTTTCATGAAACAGTATAGGTACCTTTCACAAGGATGGATAGATAACAAATTTCAATTCCTTTCAGATTGCAGTCACTAAAGTAGTTTTATGAAGAAAAAATATGGATGTTGTAAGTGGACCACAAAAACAATATCAAGTTCTGGTAACTGATGAAACCACAATGAAGATAACGGGATGTGGTTTAAGCAGTAACTAATTACAATAGGACAGATACAAGCTTCACCATGTGAACATTTTCTTGGTTTTTCAATTTTTTGTGTATGCGGGTTTCTCTGCCCATGCAGTATTACCAGATATGATGGTTTTCAGTATCACTAAATGATATGAGATGTTTTTTTTATTTGTATTTGTGATTGAGTATGAATGTGTAAATAGTTGAGAGAGAGAATCAGTCTTGAAACATCAGCACATGAGTTGGTGTTCCCTTAACCTTTGCCATCACTGTGACTCTAACTTCTTTATAATGAGATGTTTGTGAAAATACAGCGCCATGAGCATTGAATGAAAATGATACACTGTAAAAATGATTATTATGATAATCCAAACCATAATAATAAACTCTATTCCAATAATGGAGCATTTCTTTGTGCCATGTGATTTTGTTCTTTACATATTCAAACTTGACCCGTCAAGATGCATCAGGTTTGATGTCAATGACACCAAATGCCAGTGGTTCATGAATAAAGAAATTAAAAGGGGTTTGGGAATGAATAAATGATGAGTTGAAACGCTGACACTGACTCCTTTTTATTGCACAAAAGGAGAATTTTTGAAAACATTCGTACTGGTTGCTCATAGTTTAGAAATTCTGGATAGATTTCCATGGTCACTCTTTTTACAATGAATGAAGACTTTCAAGCTTCAAAAAAGCACCACAAAGGTTATAAAGTGGTTCCATATGACTTTGTGCAACCAGATCAGTAGACCAGTTTTGTGAACCATATCAAACAATTCATTAAAAAGATATGACTCAAAAGAGTCATTCATTCATTACTATTGATCAACTATTTTTATGCCAAGGAGGTGGATTTTAAGAGTTTTAGAGAACAACCACAACATAAATTTAACTCTGATTCTCACACAAAGCTATCATATAACTTTAGAAGCCTTTGAGTATAGTACATTCGTCATAGACCACTTTCATGGTACTTTTACTTTGTTTTTTGAAGCTTTGAAATTCCTTATTTACTGTAAATGAATGAAAAAGTTCCACCAGCACACTGTTCAAAATGTATGCTTTCATTTTTCAAAAACAGAAAGTATGTAGAGGTTTGGAAAGACATGAAATGATGCCAGAATTCTTTTTTAAGAGAGGTATCCCTTCAAGGTTGTTTTTACACTTGGCAGGTTTGGTTCGATTAAAATGTTAGTGCGGTTCATTTGAATAAGTGTGAAGGCTGCCATCTGAACCCTGGTGCAGACCAAACAAACAGACCAGGACTGCTGAAAAGATGGCTCTCAGTCCGCTTCCAATCAAACTCTGCTGCGGTTCAACTGAAATATATGCAAAACAGACTAAATGTAACCTCTCTGGTTCTACTCGCATCGCTCAGAGGTGCGTTTCCCAAAAGCATCGTTAGCTAACTATGATCGCAAGTTCCATTAATCTCTGTTGGTAATGACGGAACTTGCGACCATAGTTGCTTTTGGGAAATGCACCCCAGAGAGGGATTCGAACCGGCATGGGTGGCAGGCGGGCTAACAAGGATGCTAAAGAAGACATCATGTCGCTGTCCATGACCTTACTACCATCCGGGTCACGGCACCAATGTATAGTAATGGGTACTTTCGAAACACTGCTTCATGAAGCTTCAAAACCTTTATAAATCTTTTGTTTCGAATCAGTGGTTCGGAGCATGTATGAAACTGCCAAAGTCACATGATTTCAGTAAACAAGGCTTTGTTACATCATAACTGATTCGAAATGTTTCAAAATTTCAATGGTTCAATTTCATGAGACATTTGTATAATTAAAAGGAATATTAGTAATTAATAGTCTCTTATTGGCCTGTTTAGCCAATCATAGAACAAACAAAACAAGCCCTGAAAATTGATACAAGAACACATATTATATAGACACATATTTAATGGTATTAGATGACGTTAATTTCATTTGATTATCCTTTTAATAAAACATTTGCAATGGGTTTGTAAAAGCTGTTTTTATGCATGTTTGGCCTGAGTTTTTTTGCGTTTAAACTGTTTTGACCAGCAAGCGTCACCAGCATGTGGGGTTTCAAATGCTTCGAAACAGTGAATCATTTTGCGAAGCAATTGGTTCAGTTGATTCAAAGCATTGAAAAGTTTTGTTTCTCCCATCACTATGTAACCCCTCTGGTTCTACTCGCACCGTTCTGAGAGGGATTTGAATTGGCGTTTCCAGCATGGGAGGTGGCCATGCTAACAAGGACTCTAAAGACCGCAGCCTCTAGTGTCAGTCGCTAGTGCACCTCCTGAGGCCAGGGGAGTGAGATTTACTCGAAAAGCTCTTATTAGCTGTCATCCGTTACACACACACCCCTAAACATTACTCCCATCTGGGTCATGGCACCAATGTAACCCCTCCAGTTCTACTCTCACCGCTCAGAGCAGGATTCAAAACTGGTGTTTCCTGGATGAGAGGCGGGCATGTTAACAAGGACACTAAAGACTTCAGCCTCTATCGTCAGTCGCTAGTGCGAATCTTGAAGCCAGAGGAGTGAGGTTTATTCACACAACTCTCACTAGCTGGCCTCCGTTACACTCACCCCCCTAAACCTCATTCCCATCTGGGTCACAGCACCAATGTAACCCCTCTGGTTCTACTCACATCACTCCAAGCAGGATTCAAAACCGGCATTTACTTCATGGGAGGCGGGCACGTTAGCAAGGACACTAAAGACTGCAGCCTCTAGCGTCAGTCGCTAGTGCGAATCTTCGAGGCCAGGGGAGTGCAGTTTATTTGCACAGCTATTACTAGCTGGCCTTCATTACATTCACCTCCCCTAAACCTCACTGCCATCTGGGTCACAGCCCCAATGTAACCACTCCGGTTCTACTCGCACTGCTCTGAGCGTCGGTCACTAGGCTAGTACAAATCTTGAGGCCAGGGGAGTAAGGTTTACTCACAAAGTAAACCTGGGGAGTAAGGTTAACCCCCCCCAAACCTCACTCTCACCCGGGTCACGGCACCAATATAACCCCTCCTGTTTTACTTGTACTGCTCCGAGCGAGATTCGAAACCGGCGTTGCCTGCATGGAAGGCAGGCGCACTAACAAGGACGCTCCATTACATAAAGATATCTAAACAAACCAAAAACAGGACATGGTTTTAGAAGACGCAACCCTAAAAAGGAGAAAATGCAGCAGATCTTGATTATGTGCAACAGATGAATTTCTGGTGTTTTGACTCCTTTACACATTTTAAAAGCTCTTCGTGAGTTCTCTATCATGTGTAAGCACATACAACGCATTATTGCGGATGTTCTGTAGCAAAATATATGTCATAAAAGCTGTCTTCTTTTTGTATCTTTAGGTTCGGTGTTAAAAATGACAGTGTGAATGCTAAGTGAAACAAGACTAAATGTATTATTTTCTTTTTTGGTCCGGAACAAAAGAACCAGGAGAACCAAACTGAAAGTGTGAACACCCTAAGAATAGCATTAAAAAAATACAATGGCAAAAAAGTACACCAGTTGCATGCTTGGAAACTTTAAAATATTTGAAGTCTCTTTCTTGAATGGCGTGAAGGGGATTGCTTTTGGATTTGAAAAGTGAACATTCAAAAGGGATTAACAATTGGCTATTATCTTGTGTAAATTTTGTAATCCACACCGGCCCATGTTAACAAGTTCAAAAGAAGAGGAAAAGAAAAGAAAGATGAAAGAACATGGATCGGATTGATGTGATAAGCTGCTTTAACAACAGCTCCCTTTGGGAGCACATGTAAGCTACCCAACTCTGTCAACTCTTCCGCTCAGCTCACAATAAAGCCTTTTGATTGGCGTTCATCATAATCCGTGTACAGATTCATAACTCTTGCTCCATGTCTTTGAAGCAGAGTCGGTGAGCGGCCCGCTGTCAGAGTAATAGGCCGGAGGGTCGAGACAAAGGCAGACGTTGTGATTGAAACGTGGAGCGTGCTGGTGTTAGCGATGGTGTTGTGTTGTTTCAAGAAACCCCAGGGAGGGGCTCTGACATTGAAGACGGGTTAAAACCTGTTTTACATTCAAGTGGCAGGCCTCAGTTCATTAGTGTGAGGATCATTCCCTCTTGACGACTAAAGGAATTGCATACTAAAGAAGCTGAGTTGTTGGGAAGAAAAGGCGAATAGCCGGACCGTGTGCGTGCGCATACGATAACTCGACTGTGACCCGAAGTTTCTCCTCTAAAATATCCTCCACGGCCATCTCTTAAGAGCAGACTGACATATAAACAGGAATTAGTTCTCTCTTATGGGTCATTTTGGTAATAAATAGGGAGAACGTTGCGGTTTTTAGTGATCTTGTGTTGCAAATGGACAAATTACGACAATACCAAATGAAGTTGAGTTTAACATACTGGCTCCACATGATGGAAACGCAGCTCTGTGTGATTATGAACTCAGTTCATGTAACGCAGGTGTGTGAAGTCTGGCTTGTGGGGATGTGTTTGGGCGCTGTGCCCTTTAGCAGTGTGGCGGCCCCTGTAGACGCCCTGAATTTGAAGCAGAGCTGCGTGCGCTGAGGGAGAGACAGACAGACCGCGGGCCTACTGCACTGAGACACGCCCGGAATCAGTAACTAACGAACTGCACCAAAACACCAGAGAACAAGGAGGAGTTGGAGAATAGGCAAGAAAAGCATAGAGAATGTGCAAAATATTTTCACTTCGTTCTTCAGCTCTGAGTGTTAAGGAGTAAATAAATAAATAAATGCAGTGACACAACAAGTGTCACTACATTTATCAGTAGTGTCATAGTAGCTTAGTGGTTTTCGAAACAGCTTTTTGATTAAATTCATCATGATTTTTTTTTGTAGTTTTTTGTTTTCTATTGAAATGTATATTTAAGTGAAACAAGAACAAGAAAAATGTAGGAGGGGACTATGGGGAATTGATTGAACGTTGTGGTTTACTATTGGTCGATCTCATGTGAGTGACAGGTTGTCCCGCCCTCGTGCCAGTAAAAAGAGATGTCATTGCAAGAGGGAAGGGAAGCTATTTTGATTACGAATAATGAATAATAAAAAAAATGAAATATTTCATTAAAAAAAAGAATAGTCTATTTTGATTTCATGGAGACATCTTTCTGTCTTCAGACCCTTTTTGCTTCTTTGGCCATGCAGGTACTAAAAATGTGCATAAATATTATATATGCTATACATATACACATATATGCTGACAAATCGATAATTTAATATATTACAGATATATAATATATGTGTGTGTGTGTATATATATATATATATACGTATGTATATTTATAAAACGGTTAGTTCTTGTCCTTGATTCTGATTGGTCAATAGCTGTGTTTTATTCACGATAAAACACGGCTATGACCGCTTCACCCAACGGTTCTGTGTATCACTACACAACACCCTTAGCAACGTAACCTGTTTGTTCTCAATATTGTTCATTGAAGCTTACTGTATCATGTAGAAGAGTATTGTGAGAAAAAGATAGAGTGAGTGAGTTTATTACCTGCATTCAGATTTAGCATTTTCCTTCAGGTCAGTCCTATGTTCATAATAAAAAAATCAGTTTAAATGTCCGATGTATTATCTTGTCCTTTTAACAGTTATGGGGTTTTCCCGTGACTGACAGCGCTAGTCAAAGCATTTGTCAGTTGCGTCTTGTTCCGTGTTCACAACAATTCAGTCTTTTCAATGTAAAAGTCTTCGCTACTGACTGACGCACTCATAAAGACCGTCTTTGCCGCCATCTAATGCTGTAATAATGTAACTTCTGTTGCTGTTCACGGTCAGGGACTATTTTTTCTGGCGGAAGGAAGGCTTTTAGTGAAACTTTACTTCATGAAAGTTGCACTGATACATATTTTTGGCTTTAATATTTGTAATGTGTGGTAACTGTTTTATAAAAGCAATAAGGTACTCAAGGCTAGTGCTGTATCGTGAATAAGTCACAGCTGAAGGGGTTGCGCTAGTGCTCCGCTTCGCGTCTTGCCTAGCTTATTCACGATACAGCACAGCCTCTAGTACCTTATTGCCTACATATATACAGATATATTTATATATAAACTTTTAAGTTAGATCTGATTTATCACGATTAATCGATTTAACAGCACTCATACACACTCATATATTTTTATACACACAAACTGTGTTGCATTTACCTCTAAAAAGATGTTGAAAAGTCAATAAACACACTTTTTGCGAAAATTGTATTATTGAATGCAATAATATACATTATATAAAATAGCATTTCTTTTTTCTTTATTTCTTCACTCTAAACAATACTGGGTTAAAAACAACCTAAGTTAAAAATGGACAAACCCAGCGGTTGGGTTAAATGTTTGACCCAACCTGCCAGGTAGTTTGATTTAACTATTGTTTAAAAATTACCACATTGCTCACCTAATCCCAAAATAGGTTGGAAATTAACATTTATTAATGTTTAATAAATGAACATTTAGTATGTTTACTGAATAAAAATTAAACGATAAATATTAATTAAATTGCTTATTACTAAATGTTCCCCTTTTGATTATTACTGTTGCCTCTAGTAATTGTATCTGATTTTTAATTTCCAACCTATTTTGGGTTCAATTTAAGCTAGCCATATAAAAGGAGAATTTGTAAATTCTTTATGATCCTCAATCCCTGTCAATTACTTGTATATTGTTTTTGCTAGTAATTATAATTTACCTACAGTAAGTATTCCTTTAAAGTTGTTGTTGGACTGTAGTGTAAACTACTTTAACTAGTGTGTGGATTGGAAAGCTACAGCTTCTGCAACACTGTCAGCTTGTTAACCTCTAAAGGCCACTAACATGACATTTCTACTTTGTGCAGCGCTGAATTCACGTCACCTTAAGCATCAAACCTGTCCTTCTCAGAAATTGCGGTAGACAAATGTGCTTGCATAGTCCCCATTTATGTACATATTCATAGACTCATTATGTACTGTAAATAGCACTGAAGGTCATGCATAAACAAATAGTCTGTAACCTAGTGATAAACACTCCCAATCAACATACAATGAATGTCATTGGTTTTAAAAGTGTACATTTATGGAATGTTCTGCATTTCACGTTAACATAAATATACATTTAAAAAAAGTCACGTTTAAAAGCAGCAGAAAAGCACAACAGAGGTGGAAGAATGAACATCAGCCAATCAGGCTTCAGGTTCAAAAGCCACATCATCTGCCTCTTCATGTCTTACTAAAGACTCATGAGACAAAACGAAAACCTGACAAAATTTGAAATATGTTCCGGAAATTACAAAACACGACCAGCAACGATTTTTAAATGCATTTATATGCCGACAGATAAGTGCCATAATTTCTCTGAGGACTCATACAAGGTCTTTGATAACAACAACAGCCACTGTGACAAGAAATCAACAACGACCCAAAAAAAAAAAAAAAAAAAAAAAAAACTTTGGATGACAATAATTAAAATATATAATCAAATAAATAAGCAGCCCTTTGAAGGTGTACAAACAGAAGAGGAACGACTAATGAAAGAAGCAACGCACATGTTCCAGAGTCCCCGGCGCTATTAACAAACCTCACACGCACCCAGATCAACACGTCTGTCTGTTTACTGTGAATCCCTCCCTCCAGAGATGCCACCTGCCCTTGATATCTGACACAACCCACACTCACGTTTTGTTTTTAACTTTTTACTATTTAACAACATTTTGTCATTACAATTTCACAGTTGTAATTAATTAACCCCTAATAGTCGTACAAAAATTCAGCACAGAAAGTTTTATCTGAATGACACTGGATGGAGCTTTTTCGAGGTTCAACAGAAGTTACTGATGTGATGGAAGTCTATGGGGCAAGCGCTGCACTAGAATAAAAGTTCAAATACATACGGTTTCAAAAGAATAATCACAAAACTTAAACATTATACTGTTTATCCCTTACAGAAAAAACACATGAACTTCACATGTGCAAAAACACATGTGGTCACATGTACATGTGATTTTGCACGTTAGAAGCACATGTGAAAATATGTGGATCACATGTGAAACGTGTGCTTTTGGAACGTTTCCCATGTGAAAATCTGTGAAACCCCATGTGATCACTAACATTATCAGTGCAATTTTTATACGGAATATTTCATCTCCTGTCAAAACCATGTGGAAATTTTTGGTCATGACAGAAGTTAAAATTTAATGAGATTCTTTCACTTTCGTGTCATGTTCAGAAAATTAATGTTTAAGTTTTATGCAATTGTATTTCAAAAGTGTGTATTTTAGTGTTTATATATTAGTGAAGTGCCTTGCCCCACTAGTGCTGTTATTGTTAACTAAAACTATTAAAAGTCTTTTTTGGTCATTGAAATAAAGCTAAAATAAAATAAAATAGAAAAATTGGTTACACTACAATAAGGTGCTAAAAACGGAAATGTTTTTCCTTTGCGTTTTTTCCATACCGACAACAACACTTTCAAAACAATCCCCTTAACATGAATCGAAAAACGACTAAAAACGCTGCATTATTCTGTCAGGCCAGTAGTTGGCAATGTCACTTTGTAAAGAAACACTTTGCGCCTATAGCCTATAGATACCCAAAATGCTGTTGTCATGTGAGGACATGTTTACACAACAACAATTCACTAAAAACGGAAATGTTTTACCTTTGAGATTTTTGCATACAGACGGCAATGCTGTCCGCTTTACACCGATCTGCAAGAATGACTAAAAACGCTCTTGTGCTGCCAGGTGCATGATGTCACCGGTTTTACAAATTCAGGTTTTTTGTAGTTTACACAGAGACGATAACGGTATCGGTTTCAAAAACGTGCACATTTGAGGGTACGTTTACACGACAACGATATGCTTAAAACAGAAGTTTTTCCGACACCATTGTCAAAACGATCCCCATTCATACAAATCTGTGAAAACGACTAAAAACGCTGTATTCTGCTGGCAGGCATTAGATGGCGATGAAACACTATAGACTGAACATGTAATGCACATGTGCATGACGTCATTGTTTTCACAGATTCGCGTTTTTGTTGTTTACACGGAGACCATTTTCAAAAACTTGCACTTTGAAACCCGTTTTTTTTTTTTTTTTGCAAAGTTTGCATTTTCAGGCCACCAGAATGCCGCTGTCATGTAAATGAACGGCCGAAATGCATAAAAAGTTTTTCGTTTTAGTTGAAAACGGTGTTGTGTAAACAGCCCCTGACAACCATTTTCAAAAGTTTGCGTTTTCAGGACCCAAAATGCTGTTGTCGTGTAAATGAACGACCAAAATGAATTAAAAAAATGTTCAGTTTTTAGTTGAAAATGTTGTTGTGTAAATGGCCCCTAATGTTAACAAAAATTTGTAAAACTGTAAACAAGTGTCACAAAAAAAACCAACTTAGAACTAGAAAAAAATTAGAACTTAAGGACACGTTTACACGACAATGATGTTTTAAAAACTTTCCTTTGCATTTTTTGCGTACATACAACAAAGTTGTAAAAACGACCCCTGTTTAAATTGATCGGCAAAAATGATTAAAAACGCTGTATTATGCATGACAAGCCAGTAGTTGGCTATGTCACTTTGTAAAGAAAAACCATGCAATACGCATGCGAATGACGTTTTCACAAATTCATGTTTTTTGTAGTTTACACAGAGACTGTTACAGTATCATTAACAGTATGATTTTTCAAAAACTTACACTTTGTAACATTTTTAATTTTTAAGTTTTTTTTTTCAGGCCACCAAAATGCCGTTGTCGTGTAAATGAACGACCAAAACACACAAAAAGTTGTTAGTTGAAATCGGTGTTGTCCTAAAACTAATCAAAAATTAGAAAGGCTGTTTTGGCAACTAACTTAAATATCATTAAAAGCATAAGCAAAATCATTAAAACTTAAAAAAAAAAAATAAAAAAAAAAACTAAGTTAAAGCTAAATAGATATATTTAAAAATAAAAATGACAAAAGCACAATGAATTTACTAAAACTTTTACTAAAATAAAACTGAAAATTAAAATATATATATATAAAAGCTCATATGAAAATACTATAATAGTATATAAATAATACTAAAATAATACTGCACCATAGATTCTGTTGTAAATACATTATTGTGTAAATGCAATTTACAGTACTTTTCACTTAACTTGTTCTGAACTTGAATCATTCCTTTAGCACCACTGATTGTTTATCCAAAATAACAGACAGGAAAAATTAGCAGTTGACAAAAATTTAATCTGTAATAGGACATTGTTGAATTACTACTTCTTGAAGGTAAGATTTGCGTATTTGCTTAGTAAGAACATGGAAAAAAAGAAATTTAGAGTTGACTGATTCTAAGTGTGCGATGTGCGCCGATTAAATATACAGTAAACATAAACACACTCCAGTTGAGTGAATCACTGTGTGAGCATGTGCGGTTCACACACACACACACACACGTCTGACACGACATCTCACCTCATCAGATTATCTACACATAAAAGACAGGAACTGGCAGGATTGCATGCTTTCAAAAAAAAAAAAAAAAAAAAAAGCTACTAATATCTATACTTTGGATTCATGCATAATAAAAGAGAAGTTGTGCCTTCATCTCTGTTGAGAGAAAGCCATGAGCTGGAAGATGAAGTCTACAAGTTCTTATCAAATCTGCAAGGAGTGATTTTATTAAATAAGACTAAAGCAGGAAATCTGAAGGGAATTGTGAGAGACATGAGGTAATATTTTTTTTAAAAATCTCAAAGAATGAGGCCAAAACAATGGAAAAATGCTGCATGATGAAAACTACCATGTAGAAACCATGAAAAAACAGCTCTAATATTATAAAAGCTGTAACACTACAGTAAGGTTCAATTTGTTAACATGATTTAATGTAAGCAATACTTTCACAGCATTTATTAACCTTGATTAATGTTCATTTACAAACATATTACAGATACATATTTAAATTATACATGTAAAAATATAAATTATAAGTATAATTGTTATACATTATAAATTAAATATATAACGAACTAATGTATCATCACAAAGAACAATAGTATATTTATAAATTAATCTTTTTAAAATTACTAAGTGCTTTATAGTTATCAGTTACTGAATGCATTAACTAATGTTAAAAAAAATCAAACCTTACTGTAAAGTGTTACAAAAATATATATATATTATATATAATATATATAATATATATATATACACACACACACACACACACACACACACACACACACACACATCATGTCACTACATAAAATAGTGAACATGCCCATTTATAACATATGCTGAATTAGCTGTCCAGTAAGTGCCAGTTAAGAAATTAACTTTCATTTTTAATGTTCCAGCACTCATATTCCACAACCAACATAAAAAATTACAAAGGAAAAAATGTGAATTTATGTCAAAGACCCTTTGTAAGCAGTGGGACAGCTCATGTTCAGGTATATAAGAAACACAAAAACTCAATTAATCAAGCACAATAATATCGGTAGAAGCCGCAACTCCACACCGACCTGAAACCAGTTCTCTTAAAGCAGTTTATGAATACAGAGCTCTGGCTCAGAGTAAACAGCCATTTCTGTCTCCTCTCACTTGTCTTGGCCTTTTTCTTCAGCGCCCCGTCTCTCGCGTCGGGCTCTACACTCGCCGCACTCCCCGCCTTCATCTCCCCCGTGCTCTTCCTCATCATCGTCGTGAATGATCTCCACCTCCAGGCGGCCGATGTAGAGCGATACGGCACACAGCCAGAAGAGGGCAGCACTGGACACTACAGCCGTGTGGAGCAGCACAGCCGGCAGAGAGAGGAGCATGATCCTCCTCAGAGTTAAAAGACTGCCCACGTACGACGCTCCACCGAATGACACGCACACTCCGCCTAGGATGAAGAATGCTGCGGGAGAATAGGAAGAAACCTTTCAGATCAGGAAGAGAATTTAGGTCTGAGTCAGACCGATACTCACACACAAACAGATGACAGAGCTGAGAGGGAAAGGACTGAGAAGAAAAACAGAGGAACTGAGTAGAAAAGATATAGTACCATATCCAGCCTCTCGGCCCACGTCACTCTGTACAAACGCAATAATGCCGATTCCTGTTGACAGGAGACCATTCCGGAACCAGGACAAAAATCCTGCAAAAAAAAAAAAAAATTAATAAAAATTGATGTTACCTGTTTATCTGCCTAAATATCCAAAGCAGGCAACAAAACATTCATTCCATGCTAGTATAGAGTGAAATAAGTTCTGGAAGTAAAACTCCCATTCACTTTTTTTTTCTCAATAGAAGAAAAGATTTTTAACGATAACTTATAAACATTTAAAGACCGATCTACTGTGAGCTATGAGGTTGTTAATCCATGGTATAAGCTTTTGTTAAAACCATCAGCCTGCATTATTTTTAAATAACCATGTTTAACTGCAGAATTCTTGGAAAAAAACTACATTACCCATGATTCTGCAGAGAAATCTCCACTAATTAGAGAATAGTGTGCAACACTTGGGTTCTGGATGTAAATCTCCATTAATTTTCTCCACAGAGAAATTTATTTTTAACGATAACTTCTAAACGTTTAAAGACAGACCTACTGTGAGGTACGAGGTTGTTAATCTATGGTTTTTGCTCCTGTTGAAGCAGTCAGCCCGAATTATTTCAACTTATTTAGAAAATCATTGTTTAACAGCAGAATTTGTAGTGAAAACTACGCTACCATGATTCTGTGCAGAAAATTCCTCCAATCAGTGAGTCAAGACAAGCAAAATGCACTAAAAGAGCTCTTTAGCTCCGCCCGCTCCCATGAAGCACCACAAATGAAGTAATTGAGTTGGTCTCCCTATGCTCTTAAAATACTTAAATCTTTGCATATATATGCATATTTTGCAATAAAACTAAAATATATTGTTATATTGTTTTATATATATATATATATAGTTATAGTTGATTTCTCAATCGTTTTTAATTCGATTATGCTGTTCGCAGTGCTTCAAAAAAAAGTTTGTAATGTTATGACCTTGTAGGCAAAGTAAGACTTTTTTTTTTAATCCCTATGGGAAAAATAAATAGGAAAAACACTTCCAGAACCAAGGTCTCCGAAGAAGTGGTCAGGCACTATTGCACTTAATTACAATAACACAAATTTTGGTTGGTAAAGGAATAATTTTTATAGTTTTTCACTGATAATCTTTTGCTCCATTAAGCTGAATTAGTGAACTGAACATCACGATGAATTCAGACTGGTTTTATGTAATGGACTCTAAATAATGATTTGTTCACAAATAGGACACCAAATTACCTTTGAAAAGATTTAATATTTTCAATATGTCCTTCACAAAAAGCTATCAGGCTAAGTATAATATATAGACTTTATTCAATCTTTTTGTTATTTTGGAGCTTAGAAGTCCCAAGTATACTAATAGTATAGATCAACTGTATTAATAGTAGCCAAAATATTCTATTAAAAAGTCCCACAGAAGAGAAACAGTCATAGTTTGTAAAAACATGAGGGTGAGTAAATAACCCTGTCAATAAGCCTAATTTGTGTTCTGGACAGATGATCTCACCTGTTTCATGAGACTTCCGCAGCATCTAGAAAATAAAGTAATTTAAGTATATTATTGACGTCATGTAACATTATGACATGGAAATACCATGTTATTTTTTTGTTGTTGTTTTTTTCGGACACAACACCATGTTAAATAACACGATTTTGTACGAGTACCATCGTAGAACCATATTCTTTGGATTAGCATGTGAATAAAATGGTGCATGAAGATAGTAACATCATGGAATACTACTACGTGTACCATACTACCACCAGTACTTTTCGTAGTGTAATATATCAAATGAAACAGTTTGTAAATTAATGCAACGCCTAAAGTAATACATGTAAATTGAGAGCATCGTAAAGAGAGAGTGAGTGTTTGTGCTTACCAGCGCATCGGCTTTATCTAGTTCAGTGATGTACTGTTGCTCCACTGGTCTTGATCTGTTCTGCGGGTATTTCTCCGCCGCCCGTCGCGCGCTCCCTCGGTGAAGCGCGCGCGCTGGAGTCCTCACATACTGCAGCACCGACCGCCGCGCGACATGAGAGAACGGACACACAAGCCAAGACAACCGCCTGCACGTTAACCAACTTATGGAAGCCATTGTTTACGATGGAGGAAAAACCCAAAACACGACCTTTACCCGACCTATGAACTTTGACACTGCCGGTGAGTGTGTGTAAAGACGCAGACTCGTGCTCGCAAGAGCGCGCTTGGATTTCAGTGGCGCCATCTATCATTACTTCCTTATGTGATGTTATGTGTAATGAGTTTGTATCCCTGATACTTTGTTACATCTCTTTGTTACCCAGTACAGTATTAAAATGTATAATTGTAAGAATTTAAGGGTTTTTAGAGACAGGGATAGCTGAGTGATTCTATAATTGGAGATGCATTTTGCATTTCAAAAAGTTAAGGAAAAAAACTGTTCACTAACAGAAATTCTTTCCAGTATCTTATTGAAAATATATTCTATTTTAATAATTCAGTACTTTTTTTTTTTAAACTATTAATAAAAAATAAAAAAAACAGATTTCTTTGCAGTATTGTTTGTCAACTCTGTTACATACTGTCAACATTGTTACTCTACCTTGGTAACAGAGTTTGACGGTAAAAGAATTGACAATTTTAAACTTTTTAGCCAAAAACTCCACTTGCTAGCATAATTGCTAAGAGCACATGGCACTAATAAAATCATGATTAAAAGACTTTTAAACAACCCACTGTGTGTGATCAGTGATAAATTCTGTTTTTTCTTTTGATATTGTGGTAACAATTTTGAAGTTTAACTCTTGGCGTAAGAACTTTTTAGATTAAAATATTTTCTCAGAGTTAAACTATGTAGCATAATACAGCTAATACAAATCTCATATAACTTGATTGAAAATCACACACACACACACACAAAAAGTCCAATTGGAATTCTTGTGTCTTTCCTGGTATGCCTACCAGTCTTACAATGTCGTTAAAAGATTTATGTCTGTGCTGAAATCAAGAAAACATTCCTGGTAATCATTTTAATTCCACTATCATTATTCAACCTCTTCTAAACATCTATCCCTTAACATATTCCTACAAGAACTTCAGATGAGCTTTAAAACATGTTTTTATGTAATAGTATTAATTGCAAGATAATTAACACTTTCAGATGCCCAGAAAGCTACTAAAGACATATTTAACAGTTCATGTGACTACATTGGCTCAACCTTAATGTTACGAAGCAAGGAGGATACTTTTTGTGCACCAAAAAACTAAATAACAACTTTATTCAACAATATCTAGTGATGGGAGATTTCAAAACACTGCTTCATGAAGCTTCAAAGCTTTATAAATCTTTTGTTTTGAATCAGTGGTTCGGAGCATGTATCAAACTGCCAAAGTCACGGCCCCCAGTGGTCAACCATTGAAATTTCGAAACACTTATGATGTAACGAAGCCACGTTTACTGAAATCACATGACTTTGGCAGTTTGATGCATGCTCGAACCACTGATTCAAAACAAAAGATTTGTAGATTTGTTTAAACAGTCCAGCTGCAAGAGAGCCATGACCTTGGCACTGGTTCTGTTATCCTGCTAAAAACAACATGAAGATAAGGGTCTGATATCAGACACACAATTAATGATATTAATGTCCTTCATTTCTGTTTGCTTCACCATGACCATGGCTGTTTTTAGCATGAGCAAACTTGAAAACAAATATTTTTTGCCCAATACACCAAATCATAACCAATAAAGAGACAGTTATCCTATAACCAGGGGTTAAATTGGGCCGGGGCCGTCCTGGGCTGAGCCCCAGCACATAGGCTTACCACGGCTCAACATTAACGCTTAATTTTTTGAGGGTGCAAGAAAGAGAGTTTTACTTGTCCTGCTTAAAACATCAATAACAAAAAAGCTAGGGAATCACCAAAAGAAAACATGATTTTATTACATTTAGTGTAAGTGACGATTGATAATAATATATAATGTATAATGTGCTGACAGTATCAAGGTTGCGCTGTAGAGACTTGCCAACCTCTCAAGGAGAAATCGAAACAAATGAGTGCAGCACATACAAAGAAAACATGTTGCTGTAAAAATTCAAAATGTGGAGGTTTTTTATATTTATAATATGATACAATTACGTAACATCATATGACCAAAATGACTGTTTTCCGCATTATTGGAATCAAGACTGAAAATGTGACATTACTTTTATAGCCTACATTCAATAATAAGTTAATAATAATTAGGTAAGTAAATTCAATACACGTTAATAAAGTCACTTACATTTCAGATGCAGTACTGACTGTTTTTGTTCTATTTCAGCAGCGAAAATAGTTCAAACAAAGATCACAGCAGAACTATAGCGCATCTTCCACAGTGACACTCAGCTGCATTTTATTAGTAAATGATTCAGCATTTTGAACGGTTGAGTCAAAGATTCAATGGCCCATTCCAAAACACCTGCCTCATTCTTGAATGAATCAGCTGTTTGAACGAATCCTTTGAATGAATGACTAGGACAGTCACTTGCCACCACCTACTGGCGGTTCAGTTTCATGTTTAAAAGTATAATTTTCCCAACATTTCTCATTGTATATTCAAAAATATTTAAAGAATATCATAACATTATTTAATGCAGTTGTAATTTTTTAGTGTAAATGATTTAACATGATTCGTCCTGCCTTATTTTTCTTATTGAATTTATTGATCAAATGTAGAAATGTGAAATGATGAAGCATGTAATAAGTTTAGGGGGAAAAATGCCATTGGGGTAAATATCACATATATGCAGATATAAATATGTAAAAGCTGATGGAACACTGTTGAGAATATTGCTTCAGAATAAATTATATTTACCCCACAAAAAATCCTATTTTTTCCAAACATGCAACTTTTTAGCTCAGACAAGTGACCAATGACAAGGCTTAATGTCGAATCCTGTATTTTGTATTTATATGCTCTCCTTTAGGCCTACAGAAAGATTTTATTGTCATCAGATGTAGCTTTGCACACTGCCAGCATCTAGAATGATTTTGATCTGCATTTTAGTGTTCATAGCAGAGGGCTCTGTTAACTATTTTACAGTTTGTCAATTGATAAGATTTTGTAAGCTTTGCATACACATGTGCACTCCTCGAAAGCCTGAAACTACAGATTTGAATAGTGTGTTTTTTATTGCTTCCAGACTCTGT
The DNA here is from genome assembly GCA_037101425.1 of Elopichthys bambusa. Taxonomy (NCBI): domain Eukaryota; kingdom Metazoa; phylum Chordata; class Actinopteri; order Cypriniformes; family Xenocyprididae; genus Elopichthys; species Elopichthys bambusa. The sequence goes on along the minus strand of CM074444.1, from coordinate 25,765,202 downwards.
TCTTTTTATTCTGTGTTTTACTTTTGACCAATATGACTAATAACATAATGAAATTTGATAAAAGGGGTTGTTCATAGTTCGTCATATTTCAAACACTCTAGAGAGCGATGATGACCTGTGTTGTTGTATTGCCGGGAAAGTCAGTGACTCTACTAGATTACGTTACATTACTATCAGGCCTGTGTGGATGGAAAGGAATGAGTCATCTAGTTACCTTAGAAGGGCATAAGAAAGTGTATGTGTGTGTGTGTGTGTGTGTGTGTGTGTGCGTGCTGAGGTCTTGTGTGGGATATGTTTTAGTAAAGCCTACAAATGGCGGCTTTTCAGACTAGGTGAACAGATGAGCTTCTGCAGTTAAAGGGTTAGTTCTGTGAATTGCAGTTATCTATTTGTTTCTCTTTTCTGTAGCTTTCGGCAGTCTGTAAAAAATTACCTCCGATTTCTTGTCAAATCTATTTGTACAGTCATTAGCAAAACCTTCTCATTTTGAATTTGTTTTGTGTGTTTTTTTGCGGCATTCTCGCTGAAAACCAATGCAGCCAATCAGTCTCTTTGCCACTCAGTGGGCGTAACCGCAGTCACTCTGGCCAATGGCGACGTCACTTGCATACCCTCTATATGTCTGAATAATGTCTTATATGTCTTCTTAATAAAAGAGCCAATCTAAGAGCCAAAGTAATTGACCCTTCGCCAGGAGTTTGATTGACAGGCGATCTAACCAATCATAATGCCGAATCCACCGTTATGTCCGACAAAGCAGTCAGGGGAGTTAGTAGATTAACGCTGGTGGACTTGAACTTAAAAAATGGTGTGGTGTCTTTCCGTGGTTGAAACAACATTCCTTATGATGGTCATTCATGTTTATTTGATGTTATAAATGAACTATTAGGAAGAGATGATCGGTTCACGAGCCGCTTGAACTGAGGCGCTACAGCGATCTGTCACGAAACATTAAAAAGCCACAAAACGGTATTTATTATTTAAATTTCTTTAAAAATTATTTGAAATTAAATTGAAATTTGTTTCATATCAAATGTAACCTGCTTCTGTCTTGTCTGTCAGGCTTGTCGGATATAGCAACAGTAACTAAAGGGGGCGGGTTTTTGCAAACGGTCAATTGCGTCATTGCAGCTGCAGCTCATGAGCATTGGCTGGTGCAGCCTATTTTTTTTACATGATTTGAGCGTTTAGAAAGTACATTTATGAAACGGGTATTGTAAGTATTGATTGGTGATTTCAAACGTGAAATTTAATCGTAAGCACAGCTTAAGAGGCGTTTCAGAGATGGCCATCGAGTGAAATGACTTGCCTTAAAGGGACTTTGGGTCCGTCTCAATCAGCTCCCGAGCTCGTGAATCAGTATATTGTGTAGCCTACATGAATTCAGGCACTGGTAAGGACAGTAAGGACACTGGCTTACTACACATTGGGACACTCTATCCCTTATATATATATATATGTTCCCTATTCCCTATATAGTGCACTATGTGCGATTCACCATGTAGAAAATAGTCAATGTTTGAACAAGTGATCGATTTTAGCTGCAGCTTCAGTGTCTATTTATAATGTAGGGGGCGGGACACTTTAGATTTTAGAGAGCATCTGACTGGACAGAAAATCTGATGAGAAGCTGAAGTGCAGCATGATGTCATCAAAATCGTTGATCTATATTGGCGGACTGTAAGTTTTGAATGCTTATATCTTCTAAATATGAATTGTTTCATTGTTTTGGAGCACACTAGCTTATAGATAACAGTAAGGCTAACATATTTGTACTAAAAGCCAAAAAGCTTCAATTTTGATTTAATGGTGACTTTAAAAAAAAAAAAAAAAATATATATATATATATATATATATATATATATATATATATAAAAGTCATGTACCTGAAGAAACACCCATAATGGTCTATGATCATAATTTAAACAGAAATTGTTATTAACATATAGATGTCCTCTAGCCTATAGAAATATTTTTTTTTTCATTCTTATATCGACCATATTTTGTGTGACACTCTTATGAGCCACTGTTGTTATTGTGGCGCTCAGGGTCACGTGATGCGAATGTGCGCACGTGTAAGTGACAGAACCGCTCATGGAGAGAGAGAAGGGGAGGGAGGGGCGCGCTATCATATCCGGAAACGAGTTTACTAATCCTACTATGGAGAAAACTATGTTCGTTAATATTAATTAGGTTATCTGATTGGATGCTTCATGAGCATCGTAAATTAATATTAATCAGCTAGGTCTTGGCCATAGTAGATTGTGTAATTTCACTACCCGCACAGTGTTATATGAGATACGAAGCGTACTTACTCTTTGTTCACCAAGGATTGTATGGGCAGAAATTACAGTGTTGTCTGTGAAAACGTTGTTTTAATTATTTGTATCATCTAAAATGAGCGTGTATTGGATATGGACGAGAAAACACCGGAAATTCATTACAATCGCGGCTGGTCTTTTATAGTGACTTTATCATAGAGAGGTAAGTAGTCTAAAATACGCCAATTTTTCGTTTTCTTTTCAGTCTTTGTGTTTAAGGTTTTGGTTTAACTTTATGAACAGACTAGTTCGGTGTTATACAAATATTTTACATATTTATAGCATATGTAGGCTATTAAACTAATGAATTGGATGCCCGATCATTTCACTGATTTCATTTTTTTCACTTAGGCTACAGCTGAATCATTGTTTTTATTACTTTATTTATTTAGTAGATTGTCCTGTTTGCATCGACATTTATTTCATTACATACATTTTATTAAAATAGGCTATTAGTAGCCTATTCATATCTTTTATTATTTTAATATACTTATTTTAATATTTGTCATTCCTATTACATACACGTCATTATTTAATTTATTGTAGGTAAGTTTATGAAGAATGTCTGGACTTTGTTCTGATTTCTTTGAGCTTTAACCAAAAGTTTAATATTGTTTTTTTTTTTGGTTTTTTTGGTGAATTTTATTCATTGATTCATTACACTATACGTTTCATTTTTCCATATGACATGGTTGAAATATAATCATTAAAATTATTAGTGTGACTGGGCGGATTTACAATAGGCCTATATGTCAGTTTTAACGTGTCTATGACTGTTTAAGTGATTTAACCACTGTTACTCTCTGTCTTCAGACCCTCATAAACCCTTAATCTGGAAATAAACAGCCATGGAAAATAGTTAATAGTTAATTCTGTGTTAAACAACTAATAAACCGAAGAAAAGGATTGTGTGTTGTACTGTTGAAGTTTATTGTCGAGCTTCGTGATAACAGCGCCGCTAGGCAGGCATGAGCAGAGCCGATTCTGCAGAAAATGAGGATTGGACGTGAGCTACGTGCGCATCCAGGAGTAGACGACATGACATGGAGAGACTGGAAAACACGGACCTTATAAATGCACGCGGACGCGAGAGTGTCTGTTCACCGCAAGAGAAAGTCACCAGTGGCTGTTGTGAGTCTCACGCGGTGAGTACAATGGGTCTGAACGCGACCACGGCGGAGGAGCTGCTGGCTGGACATGCGTCTAGATCTGGATCCGGGACCACGCTTTTGAAGGAGTTGAAGAGCGGGTTGCCTTTGTATAATGGTGGTGGAGAAGCGGTGTCCCCTTCACCTACAGCTGAAGGAAGTTATCATGATGTCCCTAAGCAGATGCAAAGTGGGTGTTTACATCTAAATGGACTGGTGGAGACTCCCCATGCTCATGGAGACAGGACTTTGGACAGGACTTCAAAAAGACTTTGTGGAGATGTACGATTAAGACAACTCCAGCACCAGAGGAAAAAAGATGAGGAAAATAGAGACTGTGGTTGTCCCGGAATGGGGTCCGGATCTGGTGGTTCTCTGGAAATGCTCCATGGACTGGACGCTTCTTCACTTGAATGCAAAAGGAGGAGGCTTGAAATGGGCCCTAAAACAGACTCTAGTAAAAGCACACAGGCTGTCGCTCCCCTTGCAGCCAATCACCAACACAAGAACTGCAGCGTTCCCAGCTCCATGTCGTCCCCCAGTTGGGTCCATCACAATGGGCACAAAGCTGCAATGAACCATGTGCCCCCCGGGCAGGACGAGGTGCGGCCGGCGCCGCCTGTGGTGGCCACCAGTGCAGGATGGTCTCCAGAGCACATGGCTCAGCAGTACATAGTTCCCTGTATGAAGTTCTATGGCATTTGCGTCAAAGATGTCTTTCTGGGTGATCGATTGGGTGGTAGGGTTCTGGAGGAAGTGGAGACCCTAAATCGCAGTGGAAAGTTCAAAGGTGGCCAATTGGTCATCCAAAAGAGCATCCCCTCTAAGAACATCCGTGGAGACCAGATAGCCTGGGTCGAAGGCAACGAGCCGGGCTGCGAGAACATTGGTGGCCTCATGGCTCACATCGATGAGGCCATCATGCGCAGTGCGGCCAATGGACAGCTGGGGGATTATGTCATCAATGGCCGCACAAAGGTGAGTGGCAAATTTGGGCTTGCACACTTAAAGAAAATTCTGTTTGCATCTGCTCATCATCATCTCATGTCATTCCAAAACTGAATGACTTTCTTTCTTCACTCTTATAAAAATGGGTTCCTTACTAGCATGGTTCCATGAAGAACTTTCAATGGTTCTTCTAACGCTTCGCTATCTAAACCCCTTTTTGGAACCTTTATTTTTAAGTGTTCTGTGGAACATAAAAGAAGATACAGATATTTTAAAAAACAACGGAAGTCAGTGATAACCAAAACTGTTTGGTTACCAACATTCTTCAAAATATCTTCAAAATATGTTTTCAGCAGAATAAAGAAAGCCATACAGGTTTGAATTGCATGAGGGTGAGTAAATGATGGCAGAATTTTCATATTTGAGTCCATTTGTTTGCCAACCAGTGAATGTTTCTCATGGGTACATTTATTTTTTGAACGTCAGTATCTGCACGATTCTGGATAAAATGAAAATCACGATTTTTTGGTTTCAAATAGAGATCACAATTCTCCCACGATTCTGAATATGCAACCAAACAAAATAACATGTAGCCTAATTTACTAGAGGTTCTAACAAAATATAAATGGCTGACTCTAATTGCTGGAAAATGTTGAATTATTTAAAAAATGGTTTTGAATGAATTCAATGACTCATTAATAAATACTTGTTTCATTGCTGGATGAATCAGTGTTTTTGAACGAATCTTTTGAATGAACGATTCAATGACAAATACATGTTTTAACAGTCAGTTGTCGCCACCTAGTGGAATTAGATGTAATTGATACAACCGTTATTTGACGTGCCAAGTTCGTTCCAAAAGGTATATTGATCTATTTTGATCGATCGCTATCGTAGACATCGGTGTTTAAATACTAACTTAAAACTTATATCTCCGTACTTCTGTGATAATGTGAATATCTGTAACAAACTCGCTGGCACAAACTCTGGCTCTGGCAGCACGAACACAGATTTGAACGTTCCGATATGATTTTGTCAAAGGTTTAATAGACGCGGGAGAATCTTTGTCATTAGTAAAGTAGGATCGCGTGGGTGCTTGAATCGAGATCGCGATATTTTTACGATTAATCGTGGAGCTCTACTGTATAGGCACAAACCTTAAAGTCTTAGCTGCAAAAAGCGATTTAACATTTATTACACATGGAAATAAAATACAGTTTCTTTGCAAAATATATGGGGTAAGCTGTCACATTTGAACTTCAGCAACATGTGACAACTTGCCTTGACCTTGCATACACATCTGAAAAGACCTGAAAACATCTAAAAAATGTTCTTGAATGGTGTGGTTTTATTGTGTTCACAGGTTTACCCAACATCTGTAGCAAATTTAAGATGATTTGCTTAACTGCTTGTATCGTTGCAAAATATAAACTATATTTTCGGCCTGTTCTAATTTGCTAAATGCACTTATAAGGCATAAAGACATATTACAAAAACATATTATAAACATTAACATCATGGTTTTCTGTAAAACTTGATTTAATTCGACTGGATTCAAAACCCAAAAAAATTTTGTCATCACTTACTCACCCTCAAGTTTTTCCAAACCTGTATGAGTTTCTCTGTTCTGTTGAATACAAAAGAAGATACCTCAAAGAATGTTGGTAATCAAACAGCTGACAGTAGCCATTGAATTCCATAGTAGGAAAAAATAAAAAACTATGGAAGTCAGTGGCTACTGTCAGCTGTTTGATTACCAAAATTCTTTGAGGTATCTTCTTTTGTTTTCAACAGAAAAACATGAGTGAGTAAATGATGACAAAATGTTAATTTTAGGGTGAACTAACCCTTTAAGATTTAAAAATGAAATTTCACCAATAAAAATCAGCCATTTCAATAGCAATCCATGTGATCTGAAATTGTGTGCAAGGACAAAAAAGTTCCCAAAACAGATTTTGCGCTAATTCGCCGCGTTGACCAAGAGAAAGCTGCTTGCTTTGATAGTGACTTCTGTGTGAACGGTTCTTCGTGCATCACTATTGACAATGAGCCTTTTTTGCTGGATGAAATTTCATTGAAATTCCGCTAATGTGACCACGCCTTCAAATCTAGCCAACATCTAAGTGTGACAACTTTCCCCAGTCTCCCCTTTTTTAATATGTTAGTATCAATAGATACTATTTTAGCCATTCCCTTCAAGGTCAAAACTGGCAATTGGGTGATATTGACTGTCTGTGTTGTGTTTCTCACTGTTCCACTGTTCTCAACTAGTAGCCTGAGAAATGCAGTCTTATCAGACCCCAGATCAGCGCCTCTTTGGCTTTGAAGACTCCACTGTCAATCTCTATCTCCAGCCCATATGCAAACAACATATTCTTACTGATTTAATTTATTTTCAAGTTGAAATCTGAGAGTAATTATGACTTTTTTAATATTGCATGTAAGAAATGATTGCATTGCTCAGTTAGCATGTGATTGAACATTGACCCGTGTGCACGCAGAGTGCCGCATCAGTCCTGTCAGCACGCTAAGTGTGTCAGAGCGAAACTGCCCCTATGACGCAGGTTTAGTTATTTGAGCTTGCCAGGTCAAACCAGTGTCCAATGGTATGTGATCTTCAAGCTGTGTCATTTTCCACTCAAAGAAAACGTACACTACAATTTTAGAAATAAGTCTTATCAACAAGGCTGCATTTATTGGATCAAAAATACAGTACAAACAGTAATATTGTGAAATATAACAATTTAACAATGTTACAGTCTTCAATGTCACATGATCCTTCAGAAATCATTTTTAATATGCTGATTTGCTTCATATTTTTGTGAAAAATGTGATACACTACCATTCAAAAGTCTCAGTTTCCACATTATTATCATCAGTGTTGAAAACAAGGTATTTGCTGTTTAATATTTATAAGAACTATTATTAATAACTAAACTCCAATAATAACTGATAACATTTAATCAGCAAATCAGCATATTAGAATGATTTCTGAAGGATCATGTGACTCTGAAGACTGGAGTAATGATGCTGAAAATTCAGCTTTCCATCACAGGAATAGATTACATTTTAAAATATATTCAAATAAAAACAGGTATTTTAAATTGTAATAATATTTAATTGTTATTGTAATAATAATTTTACTGTATTCGGCATTGGTGTGCAGAAGAGAAATATATTTAAAAGTTGTATTATTCTAAACTTTTGACCAGTAGTGTATATTCTCCATTCTCTTTTTCAAATAAATTAGCTTACATTCTTAACTAAAGGTTCCAAAAGGGATTTTTCATAGCGATGACACAGAAGAACCATTTTAGGTTCCCTAAAGAACTTTTTTCTTACTATGAACATCAATTTAAAAATCTAAAGAACTGTTTTCCACTATAAAGAACCTTTTGTGCAATGATAAGGTTCTATGGATGTTAAAGGTTCTTTATGGAACCTTAACTTTATTTTTAAGTCTTGTATGTAGCTTAAGTCTGTATATATGAATGCATCGTCTTATAGCTGCTTATGAATGCATAGCCAGACTACATCTCAGGACCATGTGGACATTCTTACTGTAATCACAGCCTGTCCGTTGCTGTTGTTGTTAGAAACCTGATCTGGATGACCATTCTGTGAATCTCAGGACAGTGTCAGCGTGTTCACTGCAGCTCTTTCATTAGAGTGATTGAGTGAGGAGAGGCTTCTGTTCAGTGGGTCAGATCAGTCAGGCTGCAGTCACTGTCCTCACGCCACCCTTAATCTGCAGGGAATATTCTTTAATCGGTAGTGAGGGGAACACTGCATTAGTCTTGAGCATTTTCCTCTCATTGCGGCTTTTAAGGCTTTGTACATTGTCATATAGGAAACTCCAGTGAAAGATTGTTGTTTGTGTGTGTAAATGATCAGAGGTTTGAGAAGCCAATGTTGATGTGCGACTTTGCACATGAACGTTTACGCCCGAAGGAAAAATCTCATAGCTCAGCCCTTGGAATGGGAACGCGAGCACTGCGGCATTCACATACTTTTGCCAGTGGGTGATGAAAACATCTTGCACGAACGTTTGAGGCTTGATATTTAGTAATGCTGCAACTTTTGATAATTGATTGATCTGTTGTTTATTCGTTCAAATAGAGAAACTAGATTTTTCCAGAATTTTGATCAAAAGCATGTTATGCATCTGTCCTTTAAACAGTGTTTCAATGTGCAATTTTGTGAAATATGCATTGACAGAAACATCTTAGCTAGGACTTACCTTTCAACTGATTAATTTGTCCATCTGTTCGATTAGATAAAATAAAGTTGGATAAGAAGGTGAAAAAAAAGATACACTACCTTTTAAAAGTTTTGGGTCAGTAAGATTTTTCATGTTTTTGAAAGAAGTCTCTTATGCTCACCAAGGCTGCATTTATTTAATTAAAAATAGTGCTAAAACAGTAACAGTAGTGTGAAATATTATTATAGTTTCTTTAATATTTTAATATATTTTAAAATGTAATTTAGTCCTGAGATGTCAAAGCTGAATTTTCAGCATCATTACTCCAGTCTTCAGTGTCACATGATCCTTTAGAAATCATTTTAATATGCTGATTTGCTGCTCAAGAAACATTTCGGCAACACTTTATTTTAAGATGACATAGTTACACGTTACTATGTGTACTTACTATAGTAATAACAGTAAATTATGCATAATTACAAGTAACCAACCCTAAAACAAACCCTAACTCTATAGTAAGTACATGTAGTTAATTAATATTACTCAGTACTTATGTACTATGTAACTACGTCACCTTAAAATAAAGTGTAACCAACATTTCTTATTATTATCAATGCTGAAAACAGTTGTGCTGCTTTATATTTTTGTGGTAATCGTGAATTGAACGTTCCAAAAACTGCATTTACTTAAAATAGAAATCGTTTGTAATATTATAAATGTCTTTACTGTCACTTCTGATCATATTATTGTGTTCTTGCTAAATAAAAAATATTAATTTCTTGAAAAAAACTAATTTTCAGCATTTTGTTCAAAAGCATGTTATTCCACATATTGTCCAATGACAATACTAAAGGATCTAAAACAAAATATGCTAATATGTAGTGTAAATCTGTGCTTAGCGTTTTTGGCTATTGGATGTTCTTGGAGGGGATGCTCACAATAGCGTTTTGGCCAAAGCCACAAATAAGGTCTTACTTCTAGCGGCTAATTCAATGTGTACGTTTGTTTAGTTTTTGACACCAAAACTGGATAAAATGTGCATATAAACACAGATTACTTGCATTGTGGTGTGTTTATTATGAGCAGATGGTGTATCAGTATTTGAATGCACTGAATACTGACATTCATTGTCTACTGTTTTCATTATCATTATTATTTATTATCATTATTCATTATAATTATTAATAAATGCAACCTTAATATCTAGGTCATTTTTGAGTGAGAGCACTATTAGGATTATAGAAATAAGTTGAACCAGTTACAGCAAGGTTATGTAATGTAAATTTAAAGTGATAAGGCAGGTTCAAAAAAGCATATCCATTGCATTAGAATGGCTCTCATCTCTATTCCTATTCCTCTATGTCTGCAGACATGCAACTCCTTCGTTTTCTCTCCAGTGTGCTGATTGTCCTTAATCAACCCTCCCATTAGTTATTTTTTCTCTCCGTCTCCTCTCCCGAGCCTTATCACACCCTTTACTTTTTAGTTGGCCAAAATATTTCTTGCTGTTGCCCTGGAAACAAGACACATAGAACGTTATACTGCAAGAGAGTGATTGTGGGTGCCCATGCCCAGCTTTGTTTCTCTCTAAACCAGTGCTTTTAGAGAAGGACCTTGGTTTCATTCTTGTATGCATAGAAACCATTCGATCTCGGTACAACGTGGCAGAGGTTGCATAGGGGAAAAGGATAAAGAGGAGGGAACAGCGTGTTCCAGCGTTTAGCTGCACCAGCCACATGGCATCTGCAGCAGACCTCACATGCCACTCCCAGAGAGAGTAACGTGCTCGTACCAGCCAAAGAAAATATCACCAGCACAGAGTATTGCATCTTTTGCGTTACTTTATTTGCATTCATTCACTTTATAGGTATTGACATGAGGTCAGTGTCAGACATTAATGGGAGCTTTAGGCAAAGATGCCACAGCGAGTAAAAAACTGGTTGAGAAATGTGAAATGTATGCTAATATGCATTAAATCATGCTTAACTAATGCATGTATGATTCATGAAGAACTAAACCATTCATTAATGATTACTGCATCAGCAACTAATAAAGAGTTTATCAGATTAATAGATTAAGTAATAAATGAATTGCTATTAATTAAATGTCATCATGTATTAATTCCTTAACAACATAGTGTTATTTACCACAATATGTATTTCAACTTGCAGTTGTCTGCTTTAGGTTATCATTAGCTAATAATTTGCAAAGATATCATGTTATGACTATACTTGTTGAGGCACATGACAATTAACTCAATGTTAAAGGGTTAGTTTACCCAAAAAATGTAATTCTGTCATTAATTACTCACCCTCATGTCTTTCCAAACCCGTAAGATTTTCGTTCACACAAATGAAGATCTTTTTGATGACATCTCAGAGCTTTCTGTCCCTCCATTGACAGCAACGCAATTAATACTTTGACGCTTCAAAAAGTTCATAAAGAGATCGTAAACAGTTTTGTCCAAATTTTCTGAAGAGACACGATCACTTTATATGATGAACAGATTGAATATAGGCTTTTATTCACATATATTTTTGATGTAGAAATATCGATATAAGTAAATGTAAAAATCTGTTTGACTTAAGTGGACAATACACTTTGTTTTTATGTGTTTAAAAAAAAATTAACCTCGTAGAGCAGGGGTCTCCAAACTCGGTCCTGGAGGGCCACTGTCCTGCAGAGTTTAGCTCCAACTTGCCTCAACACACCTGCCTGGAAGTTTCTATTATGCCTAATTAGACCTTGATTAGCTGGTTCAGGTGTGTTTAATTAAGGTTGGAGCTGAACTCTGCAGGACAATGACGCTCCAGGAACAGGATTAGGCACCACGTCATAGAGGTAAAAAAAAAAAAAAAAAGGCCTTGAAACCTCAACATGTCTGAGACTGTATGAGGTATGACTAACCTATTTCCAAACTCTTGTCAAGACTCAAATATGAAATGTTTGTTATTGAGCAATGGAATTATTTCTGTTAAGATACTAATTAGGCTTTGGCAGGGACAATTACTCTAGATTAATAGAAGAGAGATGTAGAGCAGAATCAGCAACTTCAACTCTGTCTTTTCCTCTGCAGTGAAGTATGCGGTGGTACAGTATAAATTGAATGGAAGAAAGTTTTGACTGGGCAGTTCCTTCCACACAACACTGACATAAATTGAAGATGGAAATATTTTGTAAATTGTGGGTACCGGATGACACCAATATTCTGGTTATTCTAGTAACAAATGCATGTATTAATCAGAATTTGTTCATTTATTCATATTTTGATTATGTAAGTATTATATAAACACATTAAGCCGAATGACACAACCAGACAAATTCAATATTTTTCATTTCTAGAAATCTGAACAAGACAGCTGGCAATATGACTGTATTAATCAGAATTTTGGTTCATGTAAACATAACATTTGAACATTTGGTTCATGTAAACATCACAATATCCATTAGAACTGCCCCTGCAAAAAAGTAGTACACTTTAACGTACTTGTAAAAAGTGTACTTTACTGAAATATAATTTAAAAGGATTTACTTAAGTGCGAATGAATGTGATGTTTTTCGGGTGCTAAATTGCAATTAAAGGATTAGTTCACTTTCAAATGAAAATTAGCCCAAACTTTACTCACCCTCAAGCCATCCTAGGTGTATATGACTGAGCTTTATAATGGCAGTGAAGTTATAAAGTAAAATATCTAGCTTCCAACAGACCGCCTTCCGTATTCAACGTACCAAGAAAGTGTAAAAATCTCGCAGTTCAAAAAGCTTATTCTACATCCTTAGCCTTCCCTATTCAACTTACAGAAAAAAAACTGACGCAATGCCAGTTTACACTTTCTTCGTAACTTGAATACGGAAGGCGTTTGTTTGTTCAAATTGGCTTAATCAGAATATGGATGTGAATCGGATAATGATGTGCATGTAAAACATGGTCACTGAGTTCAAAGTCAAATTGCACTTTTATTGGACTTTTAACTTTAGTTAGTGTGTAATGTTGCTGTTTGAGCATAAACAACATCTGCAAAGTTACAACGCTCAAAGTTCAATGCAAAGGGAGATATTTTCTTTTAAAAAACAAACAGCTGGTAAGGACTACAACGAGCTTTCTTCCGGGTTAATGACAGCACTAACCCTAAAATTTACATAAACCCTGCCCCGAGAACACGCAACAAAGGGGGTGAGGCCATGTTGGGCTGCTTTAGAGAATAGGAAGAGTTGTTGTAGTTAGGGCTGGGTATCGTTAAAACATTTTCGATACCGATTTCTGAACGATAGATTTTATCAAATCTGTTTTAACAAGATTACATTACCTCAAAAAAATCTTTGGTTTTATATTTTAAGTTTGTTGACTTTTTTTTTACAGACTCAAAGACTCATCTCCTGAGCCACTGCACAAAGGAATAAAAATGAACAAAATGTAACCAAAACAATAAATCTGTGCAAATAGTTTTAATAAAGTTCAGTTTTCAATGCAAAATGAACAGTCAGTATGTGAGGCTCACTGCAGATCTTTAAATCACTCTAATAATTAATTTATTATTATTAACAATTTGTATAGAAAACTTTGTACATTTTAATGATAAATTCATTAATCTGGTGCACTTTAAGAGTTCAAAATAAAGAGCTTTAACCCATGTTCATTGTGCAAATTGAACAATGACAAAGTCTGTGCATTGACCCACCAACCGCCCGATGATATTCTCTGATTTATCTGGATATCTGCACCTGATTATCACATTACAATTATTCAAATTCTCAGTGTTAAGCATGATGATATGGTAACATATCATACTGAAGTAGGCTGCTTATAAATTAACATTTATTTAAAATTAAAGTTTATATTTGGCTAAATTATATTTCCTTAACAGCCTAAAAACAGGCTTTACTCCCTTCAACCTTAAATTGTCACTGTTTCCTTACATCATTGTTGGATATATAATTATATATAATATATAATTTCTGTTAGTTAAGCTTGGTATTTTTAGTTAAAGCTGTTAAGTTATAAAGCAATATCTCGTGGGTTTTCCTTTGTGTTTTATATAATGACCACTAGGCACTATATAAAAGGCTAGGCTCTAGGCACCTCCTAGATTGGTTTTCCTTGATTGGTTTTCTCTGAAGAGAAATACAGTTGACGAAAGTAAAAGGGTGACGCACATTCGTTGCGTCTTGCTGGTAAATGAGAGTTCCGTGTTTATTAAAATCAATTAATGATTTATCTCTCATCCACCCGCAATTAATTGGATTTTTTTTTTTTTATTACTTGGCCCGGCCGACCCACGGATTATCCACAGTATGGCAGTATCAGGAGGACGCTAATACCCCTTTTTCCACCAGAATTGTTTGCGTTCTGGAGCCAGAGCATGTGCTCGTACAGGCGAACTTGAGCCTCATGAACCGGTGGCATGTTTCCATAGACTTGAGGAATGAATGCTGATGTAACGCTGCTGTGTGTTGTATCTGTCCATAACTAGTCTAAAAAAAACATTGCGCGTCCCGCTGTTTGTCCAGGCAGTGCGGCACTTCTGTTTTGCTGTTCACAGTATCTGGTGTGACTGTAGTGAACCAGATGCTCGCATAAACAGCTGGTACTCTCACCCGTCCTTTTCGGAGATAAACTGAAAGTGAAACTCGATTTCGATGATTCACTCGCTCTCTTGCGTGCATAGTTTTATATATTTAGATATAAATAACAATGAAGTTACATTGCTCAATGCGACGGCGACAGCATTTCTCTGCCCCCTCGGCTCCGTTAGGAGGTATCGAAATTTGGTACCGAATGACAAGACAGTTTTCGATACTCGATAGTATCGAGGCAATTTGGTCGGTACCTAAAAAGTATCGAATTCGATACCCAGCCCTAGTTGTAGTAGAATGTTGTTGCCATGTCGCCATTTTACCCCGGACTGCTTCACAAACGAGGGTCAATGCTAGTTGCTAGTCAATGAGTTGAATCAACTCCACAGCAACTACATAAATTTATCCACTAATCATTCAGAAACGTCCATGCATTCTAAAAGTTGTAACTTCTTCCTGAGTCTCTCCATCAGTGTCCGACTCCGGTTTGAACGCCGTTTCATGAATCATCATTTTGGCTGCGTGAGATTCTCCAGCTTTGTTGTTGAAGTGCGAGTTGTTAAAGCTCCACCCTCTTCTGGAAAGGCCGGGAGCAGCAGCTCATTTGCATTTGAAGGGACACACAAAAATGATGTGTTTTTGCTCACACCCAAAAAGGGGCAAATTTGACAAGCTAAAATAAATCTGTGGGGTCTTTTAAGCTGAAACTTTACAAACACATTCTGAGGACACCAGAGACTTACATTACATCTTGTAAAAGGGGCATTATAGGTCCCCTTTAATTTCTTTTTGCTTGTATTCTGAATTTGTTGTTGTAGTCCTGATGTCCTAGAGTGTGTGTGTTCTTAAGTGTGTGTGTCCTTATCTAGCCCTCATGTCCTACTTATCCTCTGCGCTCTCATCATCAGGGTTACACTCTTTTATCTCAGCACACTCTGTGCTCAATATCTACCTGACTATCAAGGCATGAAAGGACCTTAAATGATCAAAACAATATTGTTTTAAAGGAACCGTCGCCTGTTAATCATAAAACAACCAAAGAATATCAAATAGCTCATAAAATATCATGGCATCAGTTTATTTTATTTATTTTTTGTTACAAATTGTCTTGCCTTTAAGCTGAACCCTTAGTCTCTTGTGGGAATTGTGCATATCTAGTTAGCTGGAACTTGCGTAACACTGAATGTGTTTTTTGCATTGCATTGGCTCAAGTGAGTCAGTGAATTGTGAACTGATTTATTTACATGAACCATCTGAATCAACCACTTGAATGAATCAGACTTCACAATGCTAATTAACTTGAGAGACAGACATTTTAACTGGGTGTGTTTGAATGTTTGCTGTAAAGCTGCATGCACAATGCACTGTGACATTGATGACAGTGGTGTAGTGTTTTGGGGCATTTAGCTGTGTATGTCCACTTTGGTGCCCACTTTCAGTTTTGTTCCTCCTAATTGGATAATTGACTATTTCTCTGCTCTACACAGTATTTGTTCAATTTGGGTGTCAGAGTTGGCTTCCTTTGAACCCTTCAGTCTGCCAGAGGAGGTCATGTCCTCTACTCTGTTATGAGAGAAGCCAAGTAAACATCCAGTCAAAGCAGCTCTAGACTGCTATCTGAAGTCATCAAATTTACAAACCATGTGTAACCTGACGAATGGAATTCCACTGAAATTCCATTCATCCAATGGAATTCCAGTGGAATTTTTATCAGTACAAGTAAAAATCTAAATTACTGGCAACAATGGGGAAAAAATACTTAAAATAAAATGCAATATTTAAAAATTCTTGGAGCCTATATGTTATTGCAATTTTCCATTGCCAGTTTAATAATAATAATTTAGTGTAGTGTTGTCAAAAGTACCTACTTCGATACCAAGTCAGTACTGACATTTTAAAAAATGTGACACTTTGAGCACTGGTGAGAGGATTCATAAACGGCTCTGATTGGCCACTGTGTTCACACGCTCAACATATATGTCTGTGATTGGCTACAATGATCAACGCACGGGAGTGTTTGAAAGCCAGAGTGTATCTGTGTAAGCACTCCGAACAACGTCACTGATGTCTACTTACGTGTTTTTGAAACGCTGATCATTGTAGCCAATCACAGACATATCTGTTGAGCACGTGAACACAGTGGCCAATCAGAGGTGTTTACGAATCCACTCAACAGTGCTCAAAGCGTCACATTTTTAAAATTGGTATCAACTTTGTATCGGAGTCGGTACTTTTGACAACACTAATTCAGTGTAATCACCAAAAATACTATAACATTAGTATAAATGAATAGTTACTTTTTAAAAGTCTAGTTTAAAATTTGCATTGCCTAAAAATGTCATTTACTCATGTTGTTCCCCAACTGTTTGACTTCTTTTTTCTGTGAAAATTTTGTATCAGTCTCAGAAAGTGTTAACTTGTCCATACTTTATACAATGGTCACCATCATTTTTCAAACTATTTTATTTTGTATTCTGCAGAAGAAAGAAAGTCATGTTTGGAACAACATGAGGGTGAGTAAACACTGACAGAATTATCATGTGGGGTGAACTACCCCTTTAAGAAAAGTACATATTATTGTGCACATTATCTTTATTGTGGATCGTCAAACAAACGTACTGCCAGAGTGCATGCTGGCTGTGAAAGAAAGGTGGGCTGAAGAAGCCCCTTCTGCCATCCGCACGTGCTCCTGTTTAACCCATGTGACACACGTTGTGTTTACTGCTATACTGTGATGCAGTGATAAGGGTTAGGGGAGTTTTCTTTCTGGGGCTTGATAAAGTGCTGACCATATCATAGACCAGGCAGCTAACAGAGCACCCTGATGACTCGCATGCCTGCTGAAAACGACCCGTTACCATCTCCCCCATCATCATCCAGGCCCAGGAATGCCTCACATCATCCAGAGCAGAAATTGTGCCAAAACTGAGCTCTACAGAAGGCAAGCCAGATGCTGTTGGTGGTTTTTTGGCCCTTTTATCATGCAGGCATGACAGTCAAAAGAGGATGGGAAGTGATTGGGGGTGGGGATCAGGAAATGGTACAAGGCAAATTTGAATGGGGTTGCCCGTATGAGTGCCAGAGTTCAACATGTCAGAGCATGTGAACTAAACTAAACTCTTTCAAAAATATATTTATATTATCTAAGTATAATCTTATTTATATACACTACCATTCAAAAGTTTGGGTTTGTAAGATTTTTTTGTTTTGTTTATATTTTTGATAAGTCATTATTCTCACCTTATTCTCAATAAGGCTGCGTTTATATAAATGACATAATATATGTATCGTTCAAAGGTTTCAGGGCCGATACTTCTCTTATGCTTACCAAGGTTGCATTTATTTGATCAAAAATACAGAAAAACAGTAATATTGTGAATTATTATTACAATTTAAAATAACTGTTTTCTGTTTTAATGTATTTTAAAGTGTAATTTACTCTTGTGATGCAAAGCTGAATTTTCAGCATCATTACTCCAGTCTTCAGTGTCACATGATCCTTCAGAAATCATTCTAATATGCTGATTTGCTGCTCAAAAAGCATTTATTATATATACAGTTGTGCTGCTTAATTAGAGGCCAAGCATCAAAGGTTTCGAAGGGAACCCATTGTACCCGATTTTTTTTTTTTTACCAAAATTGGCTCAGATCCTCTTCAGACCATGCTGGCAAAAAGTTATTAAAAGCTTTTTCATAAACTCAACTATTCTCGAATAATGTACAAACTAATTTGACGAAGATCACACCAAAATTTATGTGAGGTTATATCCCTGCAACACTTTAGCGTAGAGACGAATCATGTCATCACAAGCATGACCTGAGGCGTCATGCAGTGTTTCGGCACAGCTCCACCTACTGGTCAGGACAACCTGAAAAGAACAGATTTTCATTTTTGTTTTTGAAAGTGTATTTACATTTGTTTGTGTTTTAAAAAGTATTACATAATTGACCGTAATAGAAATGTTTATTTTAAGCTGTGTCATGTGTCTGTTTTGAAAGAAGCTTATGTATCTTATTTCATTTTACCATGAGTGGTTGGCATGTCAATCATCACCCAAAATTGTGGTCGTAAACCCTCATAAACAGCAGTGATAATGGCAGCCTGTGGGCAGTGAGGCAATGGGTACTCTGCGTAGATGTACCATACAGCGCGTGCTATTTATAAGCATATGTGTGCGTGACCTTTGGCAGGTGCAACAGAAGCGCTTCATCATTCCAACACCAAAGCAAGCTGTAAATCTCTTAAAGAGCCAGACTAAAATAATCTCTTTATCTCTCTATCTATCTAACTATCCTATCCTGTATGTTCCTAAAGCCCCTTACACACAGAGATTCCAGAAATACCCCTATAAAGTGTCCCGGGATCATTTGATTTTGGTTCATTCACACTGCCAGTGATTTTCTGGAATCTGTGCTTGAGTTCACACACATCCTGTAAAGATCCCGTAAAGACACGTGACATTGATGTGACGTGTAATGTCTCCACAGCGTCTCGTTTGCTTATGTTCTGACTTCTCCCATATGCATTTTTTTCTTCTGATTCGATCCTAAACTAGCACATCACGTACTGTTCCATAAGCTGGCGAACGATCTCAGCTTCAGCGTCATCACTACAACGCACCCCTTACAGCATTGATTATGGTTTTTGTTCACACAGGGCACTTTCCAGGACTGATCCCAGCAATGTTACTAGGTCCCCATCCCAGAATCAATCCCGGGACATGTTTGCGTTCACACAAAAGGCGCTTAGCAATTTTATGGCAATTTTCTAGGATCAACATGCTGTTTGAAAGGGGCTTTCTTAGTTAAAAACCATTGTTGTGGTACAATCATTATGTGTTATGAGAGTAGGTGGTCCTTTGCTGTTTTTTTGCATCAGGACACATTAGCGCTGACCTCTGTTTTGTAGTGTTGTCTGGCTTGTAATTGGAGCACTCACAATCAATGTTGGGGAAAGTTGCCTTTAAAAGTAATGCGTTACAATATTGTGTTACTCCCTAAAAAGTAGCTAATTGTGTTACATAGTTACTTTTTATGGAAAGTAATGTGTTATGTTACTTTTGCGTTACTTTTTCTCACCTGGGCTGGGCTTATTTGTTTGTTTTGTGGCAACAAAATAAGCTCTATTTTTGGCAACTGTAAAGACCCTTTCACACAAAGTGAAATGAATAAGCCTCAGGCTGAAAGAAGTGCAAAAAAAAAAAAAAAAACACCTGTCCAGTAGAGGGTGCAGCTCAAACAAACCTTTTAGGTGTGCTTCCGTTTAGGATTGCAGAAGAATATGATGCAGGAGAAGAAAGCTCAACACTCTTACTTCAGCAATAAAAAAAAATAAAATACAAATGTGATGTTTATCTAATGTATTGGTATGGTTAAATTGGATCATCGAAGGTTAGCAGCAAAGACACTGATTAATAAAGTGAGATTAAATACATAAAGTATATGTGTTATTTAACAAATTTAATTATTGCAGGTTTGCGTAATATTCTGAGTTTGCATTTCACTGTTTTTATTCATTTTGAGGAACACTCAACATGGGAACAGGAGAGGTGCCAGTTAATATATGGGAAAACAAAGTAACTTGTTACTCATTTAAAAAAGTAACTCAAATATTTTGTTGTAAATTTAAAAGTAATGCATTACTTTATTAGTTACTTGGGAAAAGTAATCTGATTACGTAACTTGTGTTACATGAAATGCATTACTCCAACACTGCTCACAATGGATTTTAATACCTGGGCCTTAGTGAACGATGTCACAAAATGTCCTGATTTAACTGTTTATAACCTTTAAATATTATGTTTTCTAAACCCCCCTCTCCTGTACAACCAGGCCATGGTGGCATGTTATCCTGGTAACGGAACAGGATATGTGCGACATGTGGACAATCCTAATGGCGACGGACGCTGCATAACCTGCATCTACTATCTGAACAAGGACTGGGATGTGAAGGTATGCTGTGTTTACTCTTACTGTTACTTTATCAGTCAAGATGAGTCTCCTCTTATCCATTTCTACCATTTGTTTTTTGTCTGTTTTCCCAGGTTCATGGAGGTTTATTGCAGATCTACCCCGAGGGTCGTAATGTTGTTGCCAACATCGAGCCTCTCTTTGACCGTCTGCTCATTTTCTGGTCAGATCGTCGGAATCCACATGAGGTGAAACCAGCTTTTGCCACCCGGTGAGTAAACACAGTTTACAGTTAAGACACACACACACACACACACACACACACACACACACACATATATATATATATATATATATATATATATATATATATATATATATATATATATATATATATATATATGATATAATGATTCAATGATTCACTCATAAAGTCTACAATTGTTTCATTGCTGGATGAATCAGTGTTTTTGAACGAATCTCTTGAATAATGATTCAATGACCCACTCATAAATACTTCACTTTTTTCATTACTGGACGAATCAGCATTTTTGAACGAATCCCTTGAATGAATAATTCAATGCTCACTCATGAATTCTTCACTTGTTTCATTACTGGATGAATCAGCATTTTTGAACGAATCTCTTGAATAAATTATTAAATGACAAATACCGTTTTTTTTTGGTCATGTGTCGCCACCTACTGGTGTAACGATGTAATTGATACAATCTTTATTTGAAGCGTCAAGTTACTTTCAAATTGTGATTTACTCTAATGTTCACTACTATAGACATCAGTGTTTATATCCAAACTATAAACATTTATCCCAGTACTTCTGTGATAATATGAATTACTGTAAGACAGAAATAGCGATACCGTATGTGGTTGAAAAGACAGTTTGTGAAGCTTTTTCATACCTATACATGACAACTGCTCTCTCTGGGTCAGCAGCAGCACCAACGCAGATCTGAATGTTCGGAGTGATCGTACTTGTCAAAGGTTTAATAGGTGTACAGCCGAATCGCTGTCATTTAGGAATAAGATCGCATGGGTGTTTGAATTGAGGTCGCAATCTTTTCACAATTAATCATGCGTCCCTAGCTCAGGTTGTAAAACGTCATGTGGTAACAACCACAGTCCTATAGTTCTTATAACTTCTCATCTATTAGACTGTGATTTATCCCAACACATGCATGCTAGTGCACTCATCTGACCCAGTCGTCCACCGTCATTGTTCTCCCATCGCTACAAACACTATGGTTTGATTTGATCCTGCTCTATAAACACCACACCTGCAGTTGGTCTTCCTCAGGAAGAGGGTTTGTCTTGAAATGAGTTTGATGAAACAAATTAAACGCTGTATTGTTGGTGTAGTAAAACAATTGCCGTTTATATTTTACATTACATTCTACATTTAGGATGAGGGTAGGTGTGTATCAACCACCATCACAGCTGGGGGCCGAGGTGGGGCACAGGAAGTACGTGCTTCCTGAGTGTAAGCGGCCATCGTTTCAGTTTGTGCACTCGTGCCCGTAGGACAGAGCCAGGAATAAACAAACCAGCCGCTCTACTATTGTTGACTTAACCCTTTCTGTGCTTTGACCTCACAGTAATCCACATCACTCTGCACATCTCAAACTCCATATCACAGTTCCTAAACCGTCAGATTAATACGCACTAGTCAGAATGCCTGACCTCTCAACTGTGATTGAAATTATCTTTCTTTTCCCACAGCTACGCCATCACCGTTTGGTACTTTGATGCAAAAGAGCGGGCCGAAGCTAAGGAGAAGTACAGACTGGGTGAGTTTCATAGCTCTTAAAAGAAACATGTAGCTTAGGCTGTTTTCTCACTACATGTTTTCAGTTTTCAGTAGGTTTAGAGTTCAGTAGGTTTGGTTGGTAATACTCATGTTGAATGACGATGGAAGCGTATCGCGGATCACAACCAAATAGTACAATGTGAAAAGAGACCTGTGAGGGTAGGGAGAGAAATTAATACTTTCATTCAGCAAGCACTGCTGAATGATGCTGAAAATTCAGCTATGCATCACAGGAATAAATTACATTTTAAAATATGTTCACACAGAAAACGATTATCTTAAATTTCACAATATTACTGATTTACTATATTTGTGATCAAATAAATGCAACCTTGGTGAGCATAAGAGACGTACTGGCCCCTTTACACAACTTTACATATATTATATAATTTATATAAATAAGTACGCATTTCAGAGTCAAAAGTTGTTCAAATTTTTATCTTTATACGTTAGACAACTATAACCTGTTTTGATAATGTTGTGAATTTAATGCAATTAAAAAGGTACATCTTAATATGATTATTTTCTCTTTTTTTATCTGTAACTTGATGGATGCAAACCAAAAGATAAGATTACTAATAAAAACCGAATGAAAAGTCTGTGCAAAAACAGCTGCTTCACATTAGGAAGCACTAGCTAAAAACAAAAGATTCAAAATACATCTATCTGATTGGATGAGCCACATTCAGAGCCATAAAAATAGCTTATATACTGTATATACACAACTGTATATATTTACACACACATGAAAATTTTCACCTAAAATGCTAGTTCAATTCAATTCACATTTCACATTTATTTGTATAGTTAATGTTAATCCATTGGATTTAAAAAGTTTTATTACTGACTTTGCCCCCCTCGGCCTACAAAAAAAAAAAAAATGCTTTTAAATCTCTCATTATGCTATGTTATTGTTAAATATTGGATTCAATCGTATTGTCAACTTGTTTTCTTTCAATTTTTTTCTTTTTGGAACTGATAGATTGTAGGTCTCATTGATTTGAGCTTATGCACCAAAGTTTTGTTTTAGAGGTGAATAAGCTTGAGGCGCATATGCTTAGATCAGTGAGGCCAACGATTAGTCAGTTCCATTAAGAGATACAAAACCTGTGCTAAATGAAAGAAAACAAGTTGATAAAAAGATTGAATCCAATATTTGGTCATAATATATCAATAATATAAATATATATATATATATATATATATATATATATATATATATAATATATAAGGTCGGGTCATTTTTGATCCAGGTAAACCAAATTAGGTAAAGGATTTTCAGCACAGGGGTTAAAGTCTTGCTTTAATTCTCTGTAAAATATTAAAGACTTTAATTTGCCTTTTGTCCATCATTAAATGTCTTCTCTCTTTCTCTCTTTCTTTCTGTCCTTCACAGCTACAGGACAGAAAGGAGTTAAAGTGCCCGTCACACAGAGCAGCAAGACCTGAAACTCAGGTAGTCGAGTGAACACTCAAGTGTGTCCTGTTCATGTGTGTGGATGCCCGCGCTTCTGTGCGATTGGACGTTTTCAAGAGAAGATGCGAGAAGCCCAACAATCACGGCTCTTTCTGTGGTCTCAAACATCCAACAAGTTTGAATTGCTTGGGTGAACACTGGACTGTTTTTAAATGAACGCCACGGTTTCTCAAACTTGATGGTCGCTGCACTGAAAGGCTGGCAGGAATGGCCGTTTATTCCTCATCCCGTGGAAAGTCAACAACAGAAACATCGCGAATGGACTTCAGTTACTTTAGTATTTTGAGTAATTACTTAATTAAATAAGAATTACAATCTCTAAACTCAACCCTCGCTTTTCACGACACCACTCCTGTGTGTAAGTGAGACTTTCTAGTGGCCTTTGTCATATCCTGTTCAGCCCCATGAATGTGTAACCAGCTTAACACTGACCGCCAGTGCTCAGCTAGATCATGAAAACTGACATAAAATAACCAACAATCACATTATACATGAATGCTTTAGTGGACAGAATCCCTTATGATTGACCCTGAGTCCTAAGAAACATTCAGGGCTAATTCACTCAATGAACAGCGCCCTCTGGAGGTGATCATTTTCACGGCCGGCTTTGCTGCAAGAATTATGCGAATGTGGTGGCAACAGAAAATTTTGCGCAGAAAGCAAATTTGAATGCCGCAGTTCCCCAGTTTTTTGGAGACTTTAGGGCCCTTCACATAGGATGTATACTTGCAGTCCGTCGGCGCTATTTTTAAAAAAATTGTCCTTGCTTTTGCTACACATCTATTTTTAGCGTTTCGCTCCACAAGATGTAAAATGTAATTCAACTTTGATAAACTCATCCAGAACGTGTGTTCTGTGTGAACAGCCCCGACCTTTAATTTCTAATGCTTTTCTCAGACTGTATTGTACTTTCGGATGCAGAGATATTAAAATTCTGGCCAATAATGATAATCGACAATTAATGTTTAATATTATTTTATGTTATAGCCGATAACTGATAAATTGTCAGTGTTAAAATTTGATATTGTTTTGAAAGAATACATTTAAAATCAAATACTATAAAGTGAATTTAGTTATTTTAAATGCTACATGTTAATTTAGGCACCGCATCATAATGTACAGCATGAAAAATTATTACATTTAACAGTGTTATTAAATTATTAGGGTTTTTAAAGAATTTGAAGTGTTACAACAACGATAATTAAATGTAAAAGTACAGAAAATTAGCTATACAAATAAACATCCAATATCGATAAATAAAAAAACAAAAAAAAAACAATATCGGCTGATACCCAATATGGCACCGATATATTGTACATTCCAAAAAATGAATTGCATATAAAAATGTCATCTATTTGAATTGCAGTTTTAACATAAACTAATAATCTTAATATTATTCATATTTGTCAGTAATGCGTAAATGAAACGGGTACGATTTCTGTAATAGTACTAATAAACTGAGTGGGTTTTAAATGCACAACCAGTTTTATATATTTATCATCACTATGATTTTAAGCAATATGAATAAATGCATTTTGATAATAGGATTATTTAAATTAAATGAAATCACAATATATAATATAATAATAAATAATGATCAACTATGCCATGAAATCTTACCTGCTTCTTACTGGTTTCATTTGTGTGACTGACAAAAATGCATAAATTTAAGTTTATTAGTTTTAAACTGTATAATACAAAAGGATTGACATTTTATATGCAATTCAAAAACAATTTAACAAATATTTTGCAGCATCGATTCACCACTGCAATCCATTCACATAAATCAGCTCTTTAAAATGCTAAAAATGCTCTGGACTGCTCTATCTCTGGATATATGCCTAATTTTAATGTATTTCATCATCATTTGATGAAATACTGCCTTTTAAATCTTTTAAAAATCAAATTCAGTTCACCTGCTTTCCATAGGTGGCAATATAGTGTTAAGTGCGCGGCTACATGGTACATGAATCTGGCACATTTTACAGCCCCAGCTGCATTGAAAGAAGGTATGTTTGCCTAGAAGATAATGACAAGGACTTACTTTTAATGTGCAATGGCATACCAGCACACGTAGAACCTGAATAAACTGGGCTCTATGCCGAGCTGTGAAATGCGCTAGCTGTGTGCTAAAGTAGCCTAGTGCAAGTTATAATTTACAGCCAATTAGAACCAACTCGATTTGCAATCTGCAGAATGTATGTTCTGTAACAAAAGGTCAAACAGGGTGCTTGTGCACTTTTTTAATATATATGAGCATTAGACTAATACTGCTGCATGCTATCTTGGCTTTAAATGGTCTTTCTATAGTGATGCACTTACCTGAGAGCTGACAATCTCCTTCCTGCCTCAGAGAGGCGCTGTACAACACGAGAATAATATGTGGCTCTCTATAAATGATGGCGACTGTGCTTATCCACCTTATTGTTAACGTAAGAGCGGGCACGGCCGTTGTAACTTGAATGTGTTGAGCGGATGCAGTGTCATCCATATGGATGCTTGTTTCCGCTGTGTTGAGAAATCGAGTCCTCCCAGGAATTGGGTCTCCTTTAGGACCTATGCGGTAATCAAAAGTTGTTATCGTGATGTCTTAACTAATTATAACCTATTTCACTACGGTATGATGTTAACTGCATCAAGTGCACAAACAACATGCTTGAAATATAAAATTAATGCCTATGTATTGCATAATAAAACAAACTGGAAACAGATATTGGAAGCAAAAAACATGTCTAAGCTAAGCTAGCAGGCTAATTGGGTAGATGTATGCTATGCTAGTACATAAGCTAACTAAAAACAGTAAGAACGACAAAGGCTTGATTTCACAACCTATAGCTTCAGTTATATAGGCCTACTAGTTTATGAACCATGTAATTTAAAAAACATTAATGGTCATTATAACGCATTTTAAATTATATAAATCATAACATGATTTTGCAGTAAAAATGCTACCCATTAAAAGTCCGTTGAACCAATGGGATCACTTGTGGCCCTAAAGGAGACCCGATTCCTGGGGGGGACTAGATTTCTCACCACACCGCCACTGAATAAAAAAGGTAATTGCGACTTTTTATATCACAATTCAGACTTTTTTTTTTCTCGCAAATTGCGAGTTTACATCTCACAATTCTGACTTTTTCTCAGAATTACGAGTTTATATCTAGCAATTTTAACTTTATAATGCGATTGCAAGTTTATAAAGTCAGAATTGCATGATATAAAATCGCAATTGCATGTATTAACGTCTTAATTGCGAGAGAGTCAGAATTGCGTGATATAAACTTTTTTCTCAGAATTGCACGTTAACGCTGCAATTCTGACTTTATATCACACAATTCTGACTTTATAACTTGCAATTGTGAGTTTATATCTCGCAATTGCCACTTTTGATTATGCAATTCTGACTTTATAAGCCGCAATTGCGAGAAAAAAGTCAGAATTGCAAGATTAAAATGTTGCAATTACGTTTTTTATTTTTGATTCAGTGGTGGAAACAAGCTTCCATACATCCGCTTCCAGTTTTTTTTAGCTGCTTGATATTGCAAATGGTTAGGCCTACTTGTTATCATACAAATTAAATTTAGTATTGTTATCATAAACACACTGATTTGTAGCGCTAATTATTTGACCATTTACTGAATTTTGTTATTCTTCCAGTTTCTTACCTATAGCGGCAAATTTATCAAAAGTCTCCTCATGTTGACAGAAAATAGCTTACTTGCGTGTTGAAAAATAAGGTGGATAGGTGACCTGGAAAATACAACAGCCTCATTCTATCAGGTGTCCACACATGCACTACCCTTGTGCCTACATTTCCCAGAGGGCATTGCAAGTTCATCAGATGCTTATAAGAGGCTATGTTCAGAATGGAACACTAGCATACTGTGTGGTGTACACTGTACACTGCTTACTATTTATATAAGCAGTATGCAAAGGCAACCGAATGCTAATTTTTTCCAACAGTAGTATGTTAAACTAATGAATTAGCTCGTTATCATGTCAACAAGATGATAATAATAAGGAAATATAAAATTGTTTAATCACAGTTTGTATAAAAATGTCTCAAGTAAAATGTATATTAAATATAAATAAATATATATTTTAACATTTGTAAATATTAAAATGCACCTGATTCATTCTTCACTCTGGAAACAGAAGGTCAAGTCAAGCACAATGCATTGTGGGTGCTTTGGTTTTATACTGCACATACTAGCAAATGTCATCCATTTATTCCATGAAAACATTTGCATACTATGCACAGTATACTACATACTACAGAAACAGTATAGTAGTGTGCTATTCTGAACATAGTCACAGTCTGAGAAAAGAAAGCAGCACAGAACAGCAGGTTTCCCAGCATGCTCTGACAGAAGGAGTGTAGTATTGTTCTGTTTGAGTGCCATAGGTGGCCAGAGAAATGAAACAGTAAAGCACTTTATCATAGTATGTGTGATGTTTGAATGAAAAGCTAGAGAAAAAAAAGAAAATGCTTTGTGCCGTGTAACAGTATGAAACTTAAATCAACTGAGAACAAAATGATGTTTGCTTAACCTTTCTGAGTTTGACAGTATTTAATTAAAATGTCAGATTTTGTACAGCTGACCACTGTGTTATTTTCTCTTTGGTAAGATATTTTGAGTCAATCATAAAACATTTCTGGGTGAGATGGCACACAACATTTTATATATTTTTTTAAATATAGTGATGAAGAAATTATAGTTATTAAAACAATATTGATAACTAACATTTTTAATATTATTTTTTAAATTATGTATGTGTGTAACTAAAACTATTAAAAATCATTTACTTCAACTGAAATTAAGCATAAAATAAAATATAAATAATATTAGATGAAAAAATTAGATGAAAAACTTTAAATATTGCCTTAGCAAATAAAATTTATATGTGAAATAGCAAGAATCACAAAAACGCATAAAACCTAAAATAAAATGAAAATGCTAACAAATAACACAGAAAATTTTAATTATGTCTCTAATAATCTATTAAGGTCTAATAATCCTTAATATATTCTTATTAAAAGTCTAAAAATTAATTTTTTTTTATTTTTTTTTTTCATTGCCAGCAAGATAATTTACACTTTCAATGCCCAGAAAGCTACTAAAGACATATTTAAAACAGTTCATGTGACTACAGTGGTTCAACCTGTTATGAAGCAACAAGAATACTTCGAGGCTTTACAAATCTTTTGTTTTAAATCATTTACTGAACTATTGGAACACTTGACGTAGCGAAGCCTCGTTTACTTAAATCACGTGATTTTGGCGCTCCGAATCACTGATTCGCAACAAAAGATTCGTAAAGCCTCAAAGCTTCATGAAGCAGTGTTTTGAAATCATCCATCACTAGATATTATTGAATAAAGCCATCATTTTGTTTTTTTGGTGCACAAAAAGTATTCTCGTCGCTTTATAATATTAAGGTTGAACCACTGTAGTCACATGATCTGTTTTAAATATGTCTAGTAGCTTTCTGGGCATTGAAAAAAAAAAAAGATTTTGCTGGCAATGGAGACATCACAGAACCATCGGATTTCATCAAAAATATCTTAATTTGTGTTTCAAAGATGAACGAAGGTCTTACAGGTGTGGAACGACATGAGGGTGAGTAATTAATGACAGAATTTTCATTTTTGGGTGAACTAACCCTTTAAGTCTTAAAGTCACTGGGACACAAATGGGACTGTTATCTGAGATTTAATTGTGAGAATTTATTGTGTCTGTATGTAAATATAAGCAAAAATAAATCAATACGTCATAGGACACACATGTGACCTACTAATATTACTACTACTTGAACTTTTAACTAGTACACTGGCTTGATAACACTGAGAAGCGATTGATGTCATGTTGATAAGTATCTGTGTTTTTAAAGACGAACTGGTCCTAGATCAGTGTCTTCTCTCAGCTGCAGGAGAGATATTAGTCCTGGAATGTGTCGACAAACAGGAAGTGTTTTTCCTTATCCGGTGCAGACTCTGATTGAGCGCAAGCCTCCTGCTCATTCATCATCTGTACCGTGTGCGAGTGTGTTTAAGAATGCGCCCTTTGCTCTTGTTTCTATCTCAGATTACTAGAGCAGTTTGTATATACTGCTCTCTGATTGACCTCCAGCTAAACCAGAGTGAGCTGGGTTAACATGTCTGGAGAGATAACACTAACTCAAAAAAAAAAAAAAAAAAAAAAAAAACATTAAACAAACACAAGGACACAGTGAGGACATATGTGTGATTCTATAATTGCAGGTACATTTGGTGTCCCAAGTCATTAATATTTTCTGCTTTTTTCAAACGGTTATATTTTTAATTATTTTAATTGTTGTGGATCACAAGATGTTACAGGCCGTAACAATTTAATATTTTCTGTAAAAAGTGTCTTATGATTTTTTTGTTGAATGATTTCTTGTTGTTACATGACGTAACTTGGCAGTTTGACAGTAACAGAACTGACAAATTTTTCTACTCATTTTATTATTATGGTTATTTTACATACAATTTTTTTTTTTTTTACCTCATAAGATACTTTCATATAAGATACTTTTTGCTGACTATCTGCTTATTAATTTAGTCTCAAACGTCTTCACGTCTAAAAAATTAACTAATTAATCACACATTTCTTCCTCTAATTAGGCCTAATCGTGATTAATTGCACCTAACAATAAAACTAAATGAGTCACGATTTGGACATTTTTAGATTTTTTACCAAAATGTATTACTTTTCTGAACACCCCACAACATTAATGACATATTTAACTTCCAGAAAAACATATTTTCCCATCTCAGGCATCAAATCCCTATTATTATTGGTCATTATTTTAAGTTATGGACACTATGGGAGCTCTCTGAATATAATTATAAAATGTATTTTTGATAAAATCAACATTTTCCTATTAATCAGATGTAACTCACACTAATTCAGTAATTTCAAATATGAAAGTTACATCAAATCTCACACTTTTGCTATACTAAAGCCTGAAATGGGCACTTTTTGTGATAGCAACCTCATCATTTTTGATCAAAGTCTAAACTTCAGAATCTTATGATTGCTCTGAACATTTCAAACAGAATTCAACTAACATTAAATTACTTTTTCATAAAAATGTTGGTGTGAGGGGGTTGTGATTTTTTTGCCCAAATTGGCCATTGCTCTAATAAATGGAGTGAATAAATGGAGAGCGCATGGCATGCATGATATTAAGAAATCATGAATAATGTTGAAATAACAAAGATCATTTTCACAAGTAATAGTTTTCTATCTTTAATTGATGTAACGGGGTTGAGTCGTTAAGCTTGACAAACACAATTTCACAACATAATTTAGTTACAATTATTAAAGAAGGTGGGAACTTGCCTGTGTCTGCTCACAATGTTGTTCAGAAGACTTCTATGATGTCACTTCCTATTAATGGTGTCACATAAGTATCGGTTCATTATTTTTATAGGGGGAGAATGGTTTGTGTAACAGGGTTGAAGGGTTACTGAGGTACAGATTTTAATGAATAATCATGAATTTACATTACCAGCAAAAAAGCACAGATGGATATTTATGGGAATGGCAAAATGTGTGGACTTTTTTTCTCATTTTATTATTCATATCCCAAGTATACTTTCATATAAGGCCTTGAGGGACATGACAAAATAGATGGTGTCAACTGAAAAAAACCCAAAATAATTTCTAATATAAAGATAAAATGTATGTCATGTTTTTAAACATTATTAAAGGAGACATTTCAATTAATACAAAAAGCTTTTAAAAATATATTTTGGTGACCCAATAGATAAAATACACTGAAAAAGGTCAGAGGGACTCAAATCGTACCGGTTCCGTGGAATGACTCAAAGTCAGTATCATTATTCCAGTCAGTGTCACATGATCCTAATATGCTGATTTGCTGCTCAAGAATATTTTTGTGAATACATTTTTCCAGGATTCTTTGATGAATAGAAAGAACAGCACTTAGTTAAAATGGAACATAATAAATGTCTTTATTATCAATTTTTGATCAATTTAATGTGCCCTTGCTGAGAAGTACAGTTTTGTTTTTCAAAAAAGAAAAAAAGAAAAGAAAAAGTGATGATCCAAAACGTATGAACAATAGTGTTTATCTGATATGGTCACTGTGAGTGTGTTGTGAATTACGTTATTATTCATGTTACATTTTTTAAGCAATTTAAAGGGACAGTTCACCCAAAAATGAAAATTCTGTCATAATTTACTCACCCTCAAGTTGTTCCAAACATGTCAAAATTTCTGTTCTGCTGAACACAAAAGAAGATATTTTGAAGAATGTTTGTAACCAAACAGTTGATGGTAGACATTGACTTCATCAACTGTTTGGTTACAAACATTCTTCAAAATATCTTTTCACTGAATTTTCACAGGTTTGGAACATTTTTGGGTGAACTGTACCTTTAATGACTGTATAACAATAACTATATATATATATATGGTGAGAAAAGCTCTCAAATGATGAAAATGCAAAGTATACATTACTGAATGTCTTTAGAAGTCGATCTACTTTGCAGTTGAGTGTTTAGTAGATCATTGTTTAAATGTTGGTCCATTTACACATGCACACTTAATGAACATATTAGATTGGCAGCCATAATAAAACATGCCTTGACAAGAAAATGTCTGCGGTCTTCATGAGGAACAGCATCATAGCGTGACAACCCGAGCGTAGTTACTGTTTATATGAAAGACGGCCCTTTCCTTAAGGCATTCTTCACACACGTATATACAAATACACACACCGTCCCGTCTTCCCTCCTTCCTCTCTGTGCTCCTCACGCTATATGACCATCAGGTTGTTCAGGCGTGGCGACCCACAATCCCAGAGGATCACATCAAGACAAAAGGCCTCTGCAGTGGGAGAGAGGAGGCCGGAAGGGGCCACTCAAACACAAGCGTACATATGCTATAAACAACACCAGCACATACTTTAAATGACTTTTCTTATGTTACACTTACTTTCATACAATACAATACAATACAGTGGCCTCAGAAAGTATTTGAATTTTAAAAAAATGTTTTGCCAATACTAAGCGCAGTTTCTACTTGCTAGTCAAATGTGGTCAAACAGGTAGAAACATGGTGAGTGATTAATCTAATAACTACCAAAAAAACCAGCAGGACACCACCAAGTTGCAAAATATATGACCTGGATTCTCCACCAGGGTTTTGGGATTTTCCAATGGCTATGAAAACAAATAAACTTGTTAAATTGTTGTGAAATGTTATGCTTTAAAAGTGTGCTTGTGTTATCTTTTACACATTTTAAGTGTGACCGTGTAAGCAACCAAATATGCATTATATTAACAGAAATTGTTAAATAAACAAAACATTTTGCAAGACTTTGTTTGCAAAATTCCCATACAAAAATTTAACATGTAGTTTTCACCAAAATATAGTGCTGGTTAGCAACTGATTATATGTAATCCGATTCCAAAAATTATATATTCGTAATTAGATTATATTACATTTTAAAATATCCGTAATCAGACTTACATTTTTGCGGATTATAAAATGTATTTTTTGATAAAAATCAACATTTTCCTATTAATCAGATGTCCCTCACACTAATTCAGTAATTTCAAATATGAAAGTTACATCAAATCTCACACTTTTGCTATACTAAAGCCTGAAATGGGCACTTTTTGTGATAGCAACCTCATCATTTTTGATCAAAGTCTAAACTTCAGAATCTTATGATTGCTCTGAACATTTCAAACAGAATTCAACTAACATTAAATTACTTTTTCATAAAAATGTTGGTGTGAGGGGGTTGTGATTTTTTTGCCCAAATTGGCCATTGCTCTAAATCTAGTGAATAAATGGAGAGCGCATGGCATGCATGATATTAAGAAATCATGAATAATGTTGAAATAACAAAGATCATTTTCACAAGTAATAGTTTTCTATCTTTAATTGATGTAACGGGGTTGAGTCGTTAAGCTTGACAAACACAATTTCACAACATAATTTAGTTACAATTATTAAAGAAGGTGGGAACTTGCCTGTGTCTGCTCACAATGTTGTTCAGAAGACTTCTATGATGTCACTTCCTATTAATGGTGTCACATAAGTATCGGTTCATTATTTTTATAGGGGGAGAATGGTTTGTGTAACAGGGTTGAAGGGTTACTGAGGTACGGATTTTAATGAATAATCATGAATTTACATTACCAGCAAAAAAGCACAGATGGATATTTATGGGAATGGCAAAATGTGTGGACTTTTTTCTCATTTTATTATTCATATCCCAAGTATACTTTCATATAAGGCCTTGAGGGACATGACAAAATAGATGGTGTCAACTGAAAAAAAAAAAAAAAAAAAATTCTAATATAAAGATAAAATGTATGTCATGTTTTTAAACATTAAAGGAGACATTTCAATTAATACAAAAAGCTTTTAAAAATATATTTTGGTGACCCAATAGATAAAATACTATTGATTACGTGATTGATTACGTGATTACTCAATATTCACAATGTGGCAGTAAATTATTCAGAATTTATTGATTCTACATAATTCTTCTTTTTGTCTTTTAAATTGTCTTTCTAAAACAGCCTATTGCTATATGTTCAGAAAGTCTTCCAGTTCTATATATATAGATCAAAGTTACTTTGGCATTTTGGACAACAACTTACTAGACTTTGATGCTGGTCCAAATACTACAGAAGCCCATTTACACCACATAAGAAAAAAAAAAAAGATATGAGATAAAAAGGCTAAATTATGACAAAAAGTCATAATTATGACATAAAGTCACCATGACTTGATATGTCAATTTCTTATTGTCAACAGTTTGGGGGAAAAGAAGACCAGCACAAGATTTGTTGTATTTTGGCGCCACCTTGTGGACACAATGTCGACTGCATCTTCCTACGATTTTACCGCTCCTGCTTGACGCTCGCGCGTTGCTCGCTCCTCCTGCGGTGTGAATGCACTCAACATGCTTTTATAAAATATGCGCTGCTCAGGCTTGCGGTGTGAAACGGCCGTAACTCGCTATTGCTAGTCTCTCCGAAAACTACCTACCCTACCTTTAACTTGTTTGGAGGTGAAGATGTAACAGTTCTAGTAGAGATTCACAAAAAGACAACAAAAGATTTACAACACCAAGCAACAGCACTTTTGTTCGCCACAGAGCTTATTTTCTGCCACAATACAAAAGTCAATGGAAAAAATGTACTTAGACTGCTGAGGTCATACTTCTTCCCCCGCAGTGAGACCAAACTAAAGCAGATTGGAGAACAGGCAGACTCCACCAAGCCCTGCATTTGTGTTTGACCTTTTGTTATTAATATTTTGGTTTGTTACAGCCTTGTTCTTGCATTGAGGAAAACCCCTGTCAAAGTTTTCTTATTTCCTTTAGGACTGATGTTCATGCTTGACGCTGAGAACAGTGGAGCAGAATGGCGTTTCAATATAGCGCCCTCTGGTGGCTGAGAAGAAACAACACAGTTCGCTAAACAGCTAAAGGACAATTATTGTAAACAGCAATTAGTGATTGACACTGCAGAAGCATCCTAAGCTACAGTTCTGCTCATATTCATACCCCTATCAATGACTCCTCTTATTTAGTTAAAATTACTAAAATTTTGCATGTTCTTATATATATATATATATATATATATATATATACTTTTATGTAAAAGTAGCTTTTACATAACATTTACATACTCCAATTTACATACTCCAAAAGACAAAATAACTGAAGTAATAAAAATTGACACTCTTGCATCTTAACTGTCTGTGGTTACTTGAATGTTTATGTAGCTGAATGAACTGTTTTCATGTTTTGTGATAGTTTGTGAGTCCCTTGTTTGTCCTGAACAGTTAACAGTTCAGAAAAATCCTCCAGGTCCTGCAAATTCTCAGGTTTTTCAGCATCTCTGCATATTTGACACCTTTACAGCAGTGACTGTATTATTTTTAGATCTATCTTTTCATAAGGACAATTGAGTGACTCATATGCAACTATTATAAATGGTGAACATTTAGGCTACTGCTGCAGGGGGTGTAAACTTTGAACAGGATGATGATGTGTAAATTTTGTTTAAAGATCTTTTTTTTTTTTTTTTTTTTCATTTTCTTCATTTAGTACTGCCCTTCAGAAGCTATACTTCCATGTTTCCCAACTAAATAATTATATTACCCTGTTCATGCAATTCAAAATGTTTACACACCCCAGCTCTTAATGAATTGTGTTGCATCAATACTTTTTTTTTAAAGGTTGTCTGACTGCATTCATTCCTTCAAGAAATACGGTGGAAAACTGATGTTGATAATATGCAGAAGAAAACCAAGTCTTATATTTGGTGGACCCTTTACACATACACAGCAAAAACTCCAGTGTTAAATTAACTCTCCTGGGAATATATATTAGACCACACTCAAATGCTAAAATAAAAGTGTTAAATTAATGCTAAAGCAGGGTTAAAGTTAATGAGATAATTAATTGATTAACTGAGTGAAAACTGACCATTAATAAAAATACTATTATGGGGATCAGTGTTTGTGTTAATTGAGCTTTTGTGTCTTGCTTTTTTAATGTTATATTTTCTTAAGACTGTTATAACATTTATCACAACCAGACAAAAAAAGAAAAAGACAATCAAGTGCAGTTGGTTATGTACTTTCATTTAGACACACAGACATCAAGTGAATCTCAACAGTGGTGACCGTCAAAAAGCAGTTGCAGTGCATTCTGGGTGCCACCAATCAAAATTCATCCATGGCTCCCATCATGCATTGTTGCATGAATAAATTACAACCTCATTTTTCTTAGTAATTTCCTTTATTCTCACTATTTTATTTTTTGCTGTTTTTATGTGACTTTTCAGTATCTTGTTTTCTGATGTTCAGAGCTGATCTGTTTATCAGAATATGTCACCGTTGTTGAGATTCATACGCTGGAAAATATGCGATTTTAGATGTAGCCATTGAATCATTCATTCATTCATTTGGTTTGTTCAAATGGTTGTTTCATTCCAGAATGAAATAAATGGTTCTTTTTATGAATGAAACATTGAATCATTGGTTCATCCAATTGATTTGCTAGTTGATTTTCTGCTATTTTTATATGACTTTTTAGTATCTTGTTTTCTGATGTTCAGAGTTGATCTGTTTATCAGAATATGTCACCATTGTTGAGATTCATATGCTGGGAAATATTTGATTTTAGATGTAGCCATTGAATCATTCGTTTGCTTGATTTGTTCAAATGGTTGTTTCATTCAGGAATGAAATAAATGGTTCTTTTTATGAATGGGACATTGAATCATTGGTTCATCCAACTGATTTGCTAGTTGATTTTCTGTTTTTTTATTTTATATGACTTTTCAGTATCTTGTTTTCTGATGTTCAGAGTTGATCTGTTTATCAGAATATGTCACCGTTGTTGAGATTCATACGCTGGAAAATATGCGATTTTAGATGTAGCCATTGAATCATTCATTCATTTGATTTGTTCAAATGGTTGCATCATTCAGGAATGAAATAAATGGTTTTTTTTATGAATGGGACATTGAATCATTGGTTCATCCAACTGATTTGCTAGTTGATTTTCTGTTTTTTTTTTTTTTATATGACTTTTCAGTATCTTGTTTTCTGATGTTCAGAGTTGATCTGTGTATTAGAATATGTCACCGTTGTTGAGATTCATACGCTGGAAAATATATGATTTTAGATGTAGCCATTGAATCATTCATTCATTTGATTTGTTCAAATGGTTGTTTCATTCAGGAATGAAATAAATGGTTCTTTTTATGAATGGGACATTGAATCATTGGTTCATCCAACTGATTTGCTAGTTGATTTTCTGCTGTTTTTTTATGACTTTTCAGTATCTTGTTTTCTGATGTTCAGAGTTGATCTGTGTATCAGAATGTCACCATTTTTGATATTCATATGCTGGTTTTTGATATATGTTTAAAAGGTTTTCCTTTTTTTTTTATCATCAGAACAACTTTTAAGAAATCTTTTGGATTATATTGAAAAAGCTGGATCTTATGTTGTAGAATTACAGGGTAAACAAAAGGCAAATTTTATTCAAAGACTGGTCTCTAAATGAGTTTGATGATTTAGGTCAAATAATGATTATGTGAAAACAACCAACACCACCTGATCATATTTTCTTTTTGCTTGTCTGGCTATTACAATTCAGTTACAGGCACAAAAAAAAAAAAAAAAAAAAAAATTAAAAAGTCAAGGGACAAGAGGCCAACTAACACACACACTGATCCACATAATGGTGTTTTTCCTCTTTGGTGATTCTGCTTGTTGACATTGGGTATCTTCAAAAATGGTGAATCATCACTCAATTAATCACTTAATTATCTAATTAACCTTAACACTCCTTCAGTGTTCATTTAACACTCTTATTTCAACACTTTAACACTCTTGAGTGTGGTCTCACATATACTCCCAGGAGAGTTAATTTAACACTAGAGTTTTTGCTGTGTACCTTATTAGTATTCCAAAGTATTATAAAATATTTAGATTCAGTTTACTTGTGTAATCTAAAGAAATACGTTAAGCATGTACTGAACTGAACCTTTCCAAACCTGATTAAAAGAGAAGCACGGTAACAACCGTATTATATCTGCTGTATACGGACATAATCTAGGTTGTGGTCTGAAGGGGGCGTTTGCTATCCCTTTTTCCTGGTTTTGGTGGGGAGAGACGGGGGATTGGAGGAGACGAATCCATCTGTATGCAGTTAGCGCTTCCGTCGGTGGGAGACGGAGTATCCTGCTGTTTTCTTTAGAAACTTGGAAACTGTACGCGATAGATGAATGCTAAAACCACCTCACGTTTTTCTTCTTCCCTTTTCTTTTTCCTTTTCTTTCCCTGAACTTATAAAAGCGTTTTAAACGTCATTGTCTCAGGAAGCGAGCGCTTTATTACACATCCACAGAAACAACGTCCTGAGGTAAGAAGCACACGTTTGTTTGTAGCAACAGTGTTGCGGAGCACGGATTGATTTTGGAATAATGGAATGAAGATTTTATTGTGTGTACTTAAAACGTGACTTTTGAAACGTTTGTGTACATCAAATGAGTAATAAAACTCGTAATTAAGTAGCTATTACTGTGTTTAGTAAGTCTCATATATGTTCTTAAGTACGTGTGTAAGTTCAAGCTGCACACATCGCACCAAAAGTAGATAAAAAGAGGCATCACAAATAAGGTCAAACACGTTTTTGACACAAATTAGGCGTTTTTCTTTGTTCTCAGATTTACTTTGGGATTAACGAAATACGGCTTAGTGAGTCATCACCCATGCCGCTATATATTTACCAAGTAGGCAACTATTTAAAACTAACCATATTCGATGACTGTCACATTTACGCATAAGGAACATGCGAAACTAAAATATATGGCCTTGTTTTATTCCTGCAAGTCTCCCTCTGTAGAGCCTCATTCTGAGCAGCCATTACTCATTCCTTCCTTAATGGTGTGTGCCATATTACAAAACGCCAAGCTGTGATTCATAACTGTAGTTCTCCTGTAGGAACATCATCATGAGTGTGCTGCCCCCTGTACGAAAAGACCGCATTATCGGCCAGCTGCCTAAGGTACATGCTTTACACACAATGCACTGATGCTCGTGGTAGTGATTGTTCTGAAATTCATCCATTGGCCCATTTCCTCAAGTGCTTCCTGAGTGTTAATATTCACTCCTGTTGTAGTGCTTCAACAAAGGTGCTGCTTTGAACACAGACAATGAATTCCACAGCAAGGTGAAGACGGCCTGTCAGCAGCAGAGGACAGGAACCGTGGGGTGAGAAGATGTTATCTTTTGTTTTGTTGAATCAGTGGTTTATGTAGCATCGTTTTATCCTGTGCTTTTTGTTTAGTAGGTTTAAAATCTCTAAGGTCATTGTAGTTGGTGATCTTGCAGTGGGGAAAACCTGTTTGATTAATAGGTGAGCAAAGTTGCAGAATTAACCAATTATGTCAAAGAAGTCAGCTTGCTAGTTAGTGTTTGGCTGAATATAGTAATTTAATCTTTTTAAACTTTCTTTTCTTTTTTTTTTTTTTAGATTTTGTAAAGATGTCTTTGACAAGAATTACAAGGCCACCATTGGTGTGGACTTTGAGATGGAGAGGTTTGAAGTTCTTGGAGTCCCCTTCAGTCTACAACTGTGAGTTTGAACCAGATTTTGTGACTGTTTCTAAAGTTATTTATAGAGCTATTTTAAAGACATTTTTGTGTTTATTTTTCAGGTGGGACACTGCAGGACAGGAGAGATTTAAATGCATTGCCTCTACATACTACAGAGGAGCTCAGGGTAAGGAATGGTTCACCAGAAAATAATATTAAGTAACACATATAAATAATATCATTTTTAAACTAATATTTATATTCTAATTTAATACATTATTTAATGTAACAAAATTAATGTTAGTAATAATAATGAATGTTTTGGTCACACTTTATTAGTGTGGTTCCAATTAGATTAGGGTCCATTTCTCATTAACTAGCTATTAACTATGCCTCAATAAACACCTAATTACTGCTTATTAATAGTTAGTAAGGTAGTTGTTAAGTTTAGGTATTGGTAGGATTATGGGATTTAGAATATGGTCATGCAGAAAAAGGCATTAATATGTGCTTTCCCAGCAGGCACGGGATGTAGACTCCAACAGTCAGACATTGAATTATGGTTGAAAATAAAAATTGGGTTGAAGTCTATATTCAACGTTGGGCTGACGTCGAATTTTGGTTGGAACACCAAAAACATACAGGGTGCCAAACGTTTACCATCAATGAAAATAGCAGCTGAAGACCGTTACAACTGACTTCAGCCACAGCCTTACATGAAATCATCTGAAAATAAAAGAAGACATTAAATCTGATTAGATCTGATTTAACAACTCTACAAACAGCATTACCAGCTTCACTTATTACTAACCATTTTGACATTATTTCTGTCACATGTTTACAGAAGTTCATATTTAAAATTAACAGAGGTTTAGTTAGGCAGTTTGACTTTTTAACATTAGCTTTTCTCTGGCTGCTGTAACTGTGTTAATCATAATAAGAACAGCAAGAGAAATTGTGTTCAGATAATTGTGTCTGCTTGATAATGATAAAGGCATAATCATTATGTAGTGTTTGATCTATTGATCTTATTCAGAATGTATTATTTGATTATGTAGACATCATGCTCATGTTGTCCCGTGATTGGCCAGCAGACTTTTAATCTAAGGGATTGTGTCACAAAAAGCTTTAAAGATACACACAGGCACTAAAGAATCAGCGTATGAATCTCAATAATGGTGGCATGCTTCATGCAGCAATGCATTCTGGGTGCATCGTACAAAACTCATCGGTGGCTCCCAGAATGCATTGCGACATCTCCATTGTTGAGATTCATATGCTGATTATTGATGTCTGAGTGAGTCTAATTGATGCTGGAGTTAAAAATGTTTAATGGACAATGCAGAATTATAGGTTTGCTATAATCAATTATATAAAATGATTAGACTCTGGATGACATCAGTGAATGATGATTATGTCTTCATCATCAAGTACACATCATCTGATCACATTTTCTCTTGCTTTATCTGCCATAACAAACACAATTACAGCAGCCAAAATAAAAAAAAAACTAATGTTAAAAAGTCAAGGGTCAAGAGCCTAACTAAAGCACACACTCATCTCTATCATGGTAACGTCAAACAAAACAATGAAATCACATCTAAACCTTGGTTCATTTTAAATAAAAACTTCTGTAGACGTGTGACAGAAATAAAGTCAGTCTGGTTAGTAATAAGGGAAGCTGGTAATGCTGTTTGTGGAGTTTTAATTAATCTAATTAAGAAATTACCCCCAAAAGATAATTTAAAATCATTATTGTGTTAAATGAGAAAAGCATCAAATAGACATTACAAAAAAATAAATATATAGGCTACATATTTTATTTGATTCAACAGAGAATTTATTACTCATAAACTAAATGATGACAGTATTTTTTAATTTTTGTGTGAACTATACCTGTAATGTTTTTTTTTTAAATTAATATGGAAATATGTGATAATTTTTTTAATGAAATGATACTCTAAATAAGAATCTAAAACTGCCAGTAGGTGGCGGCAAATGTCTAATTGAGTAAGTTATTGGCTGCGTCCAAAATCGCATACTCTCGAGTAGGTACTTATTTTGAATAAGTAATTACTACTAAAAAGTATGTTCTATATAGAATGAATGTGTGTAGTATGCATGTAATCTGGGCATAGCACATTCACCATGCTGTCATTATCATGTGACCTACCAGCGTCAGTTACGTCGCATCACTGCCATTCACAAACCCTCTCCCGTGGCCTCATGGGAAAGTGTCCATTGTATGCAAAAAAAAAAAAAAACTTTTATGAGTA
Organism: Elopichthys bambusa; assembly: GCA_037101425.1. Lineage (NCBI taxonomy): Eukaryota > Metazoa > Chordata > Actinopteri > Cypriniformes > Xenocyprididae > Elopichthys > Elopichthys bambusa. The sequence goes on along the minus strand of CM074444.1, from coordinate 25,723,392 downwards.
CTATGAATTAAGACTTCTTTTGTCACATACTGTTTTTCACCCACTATAAAGTAGGGAAATATGCGATTTTAGATGTAGCCATTGAATCATTCATTCGATTCGTTCAAACGGCTGATTCATTCAGGAATGAAGTAAATGGCTCTCTTTATGAATGGGCCATTGAATCATTGGTTCATCCGATCGATTCGCTAATTGATTCGAATCAAGTTAACATGTTAAATCGACAGCCCTAATTTTGAGATACAACAATTCTTATTCTTTTTTGTTTCCTGTTTTCAGCTGTAATCATTGTGTTTGATTTGACTGATGTGGCTTCACTGGAACATACACGGTAATCTTTATTTCATTTTATTTAGTTTTTATTATAAATGTTTTTATTATAAAAACCACGTGCATCAGTATTTTTTAAAATTCATATGCCCTCATTAACGTAATTTCTGATCAATTCCCGCCCTACTACTTTTTTTTCTAGTTCAAGATGCCCTTTCACTTAGATATACATCACAATAGTGAAGAAAAGACGATCGCAATTTATGTTTCATGAAGACTTTAACAAATACACTGTGTGCTTCATACACTGAAATGTATCATTCTCTTCTAAAGGCAATGGCTGGAGGACGCAATGAAAGAGAATGATCCTACAAGTGTATTACTTTTCTTGGTTGGCACAAAGAAAGATCTGAGTGTGAGTGACCATTTTTTATTGTATATCAACATTATAATTTTTTATAATTCATAATTACAAAAAAAAGTTACCTTTTGGCTCCATAAATGTTTTTTATATTAAAGTTCAAGGCCATGCATAATACAATATGTGTATATTTATGTCAAACCAATGTGTCTCTCCTGCAGTCTCCTGCACAGTATACACTAATAGAGCAGGATGCCATTAAACTGGCAGATCAGATGAAGGCAGAGTACTGGGCTGTGTCCGCTTTGTCTGGTGAGTTCTTGAAGGGATAGTTCACCCAAAAATGAAAACTCTGTCGTCATTTACTCACCCTCAAGTTGTTCCAAACCTGTATGAATTTCGTTCTGCTGCTAAACACAAAAGAAGATATTTTGAAGAATGTTGGTAATCAAACAGTTGACTTCCATAGTATGAGGAAAAAAATTCTATGGAAGTCAATGGGGCCCATCAACTGTTTGGTTACCAAAATTCTTTATAATATCTTCTTAAGAAACTCATACAGGTTTGGAACAACTTAAGGGTGAGTAAAGGATGACAGAATTTTCATTTTGGGTGAACTAACCCTTTAACTAGAGACATTACTACTGTGTAGTATACTTTAATGGGATTTGCTGTTTCAATTTTGCAGATTTTATGTATTACAAAGTATTTGGGAAACCTTAGATAAACATTGCTACTGTTTATGTTGCTTAATTACTTTTTTTGTGACTCTAGGGGAGAATGTGAGAGAGTTTTTCTTCAGAGTCGCATCTTTAACATTTGAGGCCAATGTACTGGCAGAACTGGAGAAAAGTGGATCCAGACGGATTGGGGAAGTTGTTCGTAAGTACAATAAGGACATTATTATATCAACGGAATTTGATTGCATCATGAAAAGCTGGCAATGACACTATTGGTTCCTTGCCTGGGTGGCCTGAATTCATTAAACAGTGTCATTTCAGAAAAATAAAAAGTTATTACATTTTTATAAAAGGTTATGAAACAATAATTTTCAGTAGAATAACGTGGACTGATGAATATTACATACAGTATCTCACAGAAGTGAGTACACCCCTCACATTTTATTATATCTTTTCATGTGACAACACTGAAGAAATTACACTGAAGTGAGTGTACAGCTTGTATAAGTGTAAATTTGCTGTCCCCTCAAAATAACTCAACACACCGCCGCTGGCCGCAAACCGCTGGCCACAAAAGTGAGTACACCTCTAAGTAAAAATGTCCAAATCGGGCCCAATTAGCCATTTTCTCTCCCGGTGTCATGTGATTCGTTAGTGTTACAAGGTCTCAGGTGTGAATGGGGAGCAGGTGTGTTAAATTTGGTGTTATCGCTCTCACTCTCTCATACTGGTTACTGGAAGTTCAACATGGCACCTCATGACAAAGAACTCTCTGAGGATCTGAAAAAAAAAAAGAACTGTTGCTCTACCTAAAGATGGCGTAGGCTATAACAAGATTGCCAAGACGCTGAAACTGAGCCGCAGCACGGTGGCCTAGACCATACAGCGGTTTAACAGGACAGGTTCCACTCAGAACAGGCCTCGCCATGGTCGACCAAAGTAGTTGAGTGCACGTGCTCATACATCTATTTCCCAAACACAACCTCTGGATATGATGCTGAGTGCTGCCAGCATTGCTGCAGAGGTTGAAGGGGTGGGGGGTCAGCCTGTCAGTGCTCAGACCATATGCCGCACACTGCATCAAATTGGTCTGCATGGCTGTCGTCCCAGAAAGAAGCCTCTTCTAAAGATGATGCACAAGAAAGCCTGCAAACAGTTTACTGAAGACAAGCAGACTAAGGACATGGATTACTGGAACCATGTCCTGTGGTCTGATGAGACCAAGATAAACTTATTTGGTTCAGATGGTGTCAAGCGTGTGTGGCGGCAACCAGGTGAGGAGTACAAAGACAAGTGTGTTTTGCTTATAGTCAAGCATGGTGGTGGGAGTGTCATGGTCTGGGGCTGCATGAGTGCTGCCGGCACTGGGGAGCTACAGTTCATTGAGGGAACCATGAATGCCAACATGTACTGTGACGTACTGAAGCAGAGCATGATCCCCTCCCTTAGGAAACTGGGCCGCAGGGCAGTATTCCAACATGATAACGATCCCAAACACACCTCCAAGACGACCACTGCCTTGCTAAAGAAGCTGAGGGTACCTAAACCCTATTGAGCATCTGTGGGGCATCCTTAAATGAAGGTGGAGGAGCGCAAGGTCTCTAACATCCACCAGCTCCGTGATGTCGTCATGGAGGAGTGGAAGAGGACTCCAGTGGCAACCTGTGAAGCTCTGGTGAACTCCATGCCCAAGAGGGTTAATGCAGTGCTGGAAAATAATGGTGGCCACACAAAATATTAACACTTTGGGCCCAATTTGGACATTTTCACTTAGGGGTGTACTCACTTTTGTGGCCAGCGGTTTAGACATTAATGGCTGTGTGTTGAGTTATTTTGAGGGGACAGCAAATTTACACTGTTATACAAGCTGTACACTCACTACTTTACATTGTAGCAAAGTGTCATTTCTTCAGTGTTGTCACATGAAAATATATAATAAAATATTTACAAAAATGTGAGGGGTGTGCTCACTTCTGTGAGATACTGTATAATCAATACTGTCTTTGCATTTAAATTAAACGTGTAAACTTTTTTTATTCACACAGAAATCAACAGCAACTCAAATAACCTGTATGCAACTTCCAAGAAGAAACAGTCTAACTGTTGTCAGTAAAGATTAACATTGAGAAAATGCAAACATTTGCACCAACATAATGGTACCAAAGCAAAACATGCACACAAGCGTACATGAACGTACATAGGGAGAATATAAAAAGTGGGATGGAAAATATTTCAACCAAAGGTTTGTCCAGAGAACCGTGTGGTTTGTTATTCAGAGGGTGTAACTGAATATCCGCTGGATAAAAGAAAACATTCTTTTGTTGGACAACTTGTCCTACTGCTGTTTTCCCAGGAGTTCTATGCACAATTTATGCATAATAGTTATCAGTGATTATTATATTCTGTTAATTACGAATACATTTTTATTTCACAGTTTTACTTAGTTTATAGTCAGCAGTGATTTTAAAAGGTACACAAGAGGATCATGCATGAGTTGCACAAAAAGCAATAAACAGTGATAACTGTATTTTATCATAACTGTCATTTATCTTGAAGTTATATAGGAATTCCTTCATATAGCTTCAAATTGAATTTTGCTGTAAAGAATTTATAAGTATTAGGATTTGTATTCATAGTTTTTTTTGACTGACATTTTTATTCTAAATAAAATGCTTTTCCTTTTTCTTAATGAGCTGTTTATTGAAGAGTTTTTTTCCCCAAAAGTCCTAATATTAACAGCATTTTCATATTAAAGGTTTTCTCCCAGTCTTAATTCACCCCTATAAATATTAAGATCTTAAATCAGAGCATAAAGTCTTACATTATAAAGTCATTTCATTAAATTTTGCATGCATGGCAAAAAAAAAAAAAAAATGAATATCTTCCTCTTCCTTTGTCCCAATACAAATATCTAAACACCTTTAAATCAAGATACATTTATTTTAGATACAAATGCAAAATGAAGTCTTCAAAAATTGTAGAAAATTAAGCGAGTTTATGCTTATTATATTGAATTATATCGAAATATTGAATTAAGTTTATTATTTTTAGCCCATTGGCAGATATTTGTTCTTGTTTTGATCATAAACTCATTTTATTTTTATCAATATCACAGAAAAAAAAGACTTCATATTTTATATAATTTTGTATCTCAAGTAAATGCTTCTTGATTTGAGAATCTTTAAATATTTGCACTGGAAAAAAACACGACTGTTTTGCTAATACAACTCGTGTTTCTCTTTTGACATTTACATTTAGAGAACATATTGATTTCCCTCCAATTAATTCCTTAAATTTTCTTTAATTGGTCTTAAGAAGGTCTTTAAAAGGTCTTAAATGTATCTTCATAAAACCTGCAGAAACCCTGTATTAATACTGTTTGATTAAACATTTCATTTACATAAATTCATCATTATTGATTTTTACCATTTTCAAGTTAAGTAATAAAGTTAGTGACCTCTACTGGTAATTTTGTGTAACAACTACAGACTATTTATGACCAATTTGACAGAATGCTTAAAACAGGAAGAGTGTAATGGATCAAATCCATTTCAGCTTAGAAAGATCAGTCCTCACACTATCCATTCATATCCACATATAAAAAATCTCTGATCATTTCTTACCTATTATGTTACTCCAAATCATTCAAGGGCTGATTCCCCTTGGAATCTCACATTTTTATGTGAATATCCTGATTTCTAACCACTTAAGTTATTAAAAAACTCCAGGTATTGACTGTCTATCTGAGATTGCAGCTTATTTGGAATGCAGTGGGAATATTTATAGTTTTCCTTTATCCACTTTCCTCCCTCGCTGTTTTCAATGGCCACAGCTGCAATGCCTACAAAGAATAGAGAAATAATAGCAGTCATTTTAGCAAGTTAATCGAGACTACTGAAAAGTGATCCTAATAGCTATTCATTCGACAGCGGGAGTCATTACACCCTCGCGCAGAAAGCAGCTGTCCAAATCCTTTGTGTTGTATCTTGCATGCAGCAACTAATGGAACAAGAATGTCAATAAACTCTCACCAGTCATATTTCAGTTACATTATTTATTTTGATAGTGTCCTAAAAGTCAATATCAAAGAAAGATAGAAAGGTTTTGGGTGGAGAGGGGCAGTGAATATGTTCACCATGTCTCAAAACATACCTTTGCTTTTATTGTATTAGGTGTTTTATGCTTACCTACAACAGTAGCTCCTTGATTCTCCACCAGTTTGATAGCTGCTCTCATAGTTCCTCCAGTCTCAATCCACTGGTCTACTATAAGAACTCGTAGACCTGAAGTACATTATAACATATCTCAGAATTTACCATTTTGCTATGTAAAATAGGACAGCAGAGCTGATCGATATAAAAGACTAATTTGATTGTGATGGCTTTGTCCATGTGGCCTTCAACAACATTATCAACCACGCTCTTAAAAGTAAAGGTTCTTTATTGGCATCAATGGTTCCACAAAGAACTTTTAACATCCATGGAACCTTTCCATTTCATAAAAGTTTCTTTAGATTTTAAAAATGTTTTCCAAACTCAGAAAATGGTTCTTTTAAGAACTTTTCATTGAAAAGTCTTGGTAAGGGAACTAAAAATTGTTCTTCCTTACAGGCATCACCGTGAAAACCCGCCTTTGGAATCTTTATTTTTAAGAGTGACAATAGGAGTTTACATACATTACCTGGCTTTAACAGTACCTGGCTTTAACACATCAGCACGCACTTCCATGAGTTTCTCTCGTCCAGAGTAGTCGCTGTAGTCCTGAGTGCGAGTTTGAACACACAAGTGTCCTGCTTTTCGAATGGCCAAAAAGCCTTTTTCTAATCTCATGGCCACAGCTGACCCTGAAATTGGTGGAGAAAGTAAAAATAAAAATAAAATATTTTATTAATTGACCTCAAACCAGTGAACAGATAAGCTATTACATTAAGAAAGGCTTTACAGATGGGCCCTAAAGTATATCCCACTCTATATTTAGCCTATTTGCCCAGGAGTTATATTTACTTTTCCTGCAACATATGAACTGAGCTAAAAATATCATCTCTCGAGTTCAGACTGTCAGCTACAAAAGAGAAAGTTTTATACCGAGGATGAAGCCCATGGCATCTATTCCAGCCACCAGGTCAATGGTCTCATTTTGAAATGGTTTGAGGAGATCTTTTACACAATCTGACAGTGCCTGGATCAGCCAAGAGTAACAGAAAAGAGAGTTCAGAGACTTTAAACTTTAAAGCCCATGGTTGTCAACCAATTCTTAGTTTACCTTCCAGACCATAAGATACATATTTCAAAGCAAGGTTATTCAATGAAGTTTATTGTACACTATAAGTTCTGGATGCAACAGAGTGATTGTTTACCTGTGAATTGCAATAGAGTCTTGACGGATCAAGCCATGCAAACTTTGGTCCCTTTGTGTTTGGTGCCATAAGAGACAAGTACCAGCCATCTTCTCTCTTTTGGGGAACTGCTAAAACATCCATTCTGGAAAGACCACTAGACTTCTGAAAACTCACCCCGGTAACAGCATGTAGTATTTGGTGTCAAGTTCAAGTAGTCTAAAGGGGGCGTTTGCATGCAGGCTTGGGAGGGTTACTTTAAAAATGTATTCGGTTCAAGTTACAAATTACTTCATAAAAAAAAGTATTCAGTAACATAATCCAAGTACCACAATCTGAAAGTAATGTAATCTGATTACTTTTGCATAACTTCAAGGTCACACATATATATATACACAGTGGGTACGGAAAGTATTCAGACCCCCTTAAATTTTTCACTCTTTGTTATATTGCAGCCATTTGCTAAAATCATTTAAGTTCATTTTTTTTCCTCATTAATGTACACACAGCACCCCATATTGACAGAAAAACACAGAATTGTTGACATTTTTGCAGATTTATTAAAAAAGAAAAACTGAAATATCACATGGTCCTAAGTATTCAGACCCTTTGCTGTGACACTCATATATTTAACTCAGGTGCTGTCCATTTCTTCTGATCATCCTTGAGATGGTTCTATACCTTCATTTGAGTCCAGCTGTGTTTGATTATACTGACTGGACCGGATTAGGAAAGCCACACACCTGTCTATATAAGACCTTACAGCTCACAGTGCATGTCAGAGCAAATGAGAATCATGAGGTCAAAGGAACTGCCTGAAGAGCTCAGAGACAGAATTGTGGCAAGGCACAGATCTGGCCAAGGTTACAAAAACATTTCTGCTGGACTTAAGGTTCCTAAGAGCACAGTGGCCTCCATAATCCTTAAATGGAAGACGTTTGGGACGACCAGAACCCTTCTTAGAGCTGGCCGTCCGGCCAAACTGAGCTATCGGGGGAGAAGAGCCTTGGTGAGAGAGGTAAAGAAGAACCCAGAGATCACTGTGGCTGAGCTCCAGAGATGCAGTCGGGAGATGGGAGAAAGTTGTAGAAAGTCAACCATCACTGCAGCCCTCCACCAGTTGGGGCTTTATGGCAGAGTGGCCCGACAAAAGCCTCTCCTCAGTGCAAGATACATGAAAGCCCGCATGGAGTTTGCTAACAAACACCTGAAGGACTCCAAGATGGTGAGAAATAAGATTCTCTGGTCTGATGAGACCAAGATGGAACTTTTTGGCCTTAATTCTAAGCGGTATGTGTGGAGAAAACCAGGCACTGCTCATCACCTGTCCAATACAGTCCCAACAGTGAAGCATGATGGTGGCAGCATCATGCTGTGGGGGTGTTTTTCAGCTGCAGGGACAGGACGACTGGTTGCAATCGAGGGAAAGATGAATGCGCCCAAGTACAGGGATATCCTGGACGAAAACCTTCTCCAGTGTGCTCAGGACCTCAGACTGGGCCGAAGGTTTACCTTCCAACAAGACAATGACCCTAAGCACACAGCTAAAATAACGAAGGAGTGGCTTCACAACAACTCCGTGACTGTTCTTGAATGGCCCAGCCAGAGCCCTGACTTAAACCCAATTGAGCATCTGAATACTTAGGACCATGTGATATTTCAGTTTTTCCTTTTTAATAAATCTGCAAAAATGTCAACAATTCTGTGTTTTCTGTCAATATGGGGTGCTGTGTGTACGTTAATGAGGAAAAAAAATGAACTTAAATGATTTTAGCAAATGGCTGCAATATAACAAAGAGTGAAAAATTTAAGGGGGTCTGAATACTTTCCGTACCCACTGTATATAAAGAAAGAAAGAGAAATGGGGAGGATCAACTATATATAAATTGCATTTTTAAATTGAATTTGAATTATTTCTTCTCAATTTCTGCAAGTTTTTAAATGTTACATGTTCCATACTTTTGAATGGGTCTCAACAAAAAAAATATTTTACAAATCTGATAAATTATCTATTGCAATATTATTATCGTTGTTGTTGTTGTTTAGAGCTTAAAAATATAAAAGTGACATTAGATCATAACAAAACTGAACAAGCTCGGGTCAAACATTTCTGTTTATGTTTGTTCTACTTTTAATGTTTAGCATTTTGGTACTTTTAAAACCCATTAAAACTAAGCAATGTCTCATTTCCACAACTTGGGAATACACAGCCCTGAATATATATATATATGTAAAGGGATATTCAGACATCTAGTGGCTACAGCAGGGTTCCTCAAATCCGATCCTGGAGGGCCACTGCCCTGCAGAGTTTAGCTCAAACCCTGTGATTTTCTAGTGATCCTGAAGACCTTGATTAGCTTGCTGCCCTGTTCAGGTGTGTTTGATCAGGGTTGGAGCTAAACTCTGCAGGGCATTGGCAGTTCGGGGCAAGATTTGAGGAACCCTGGGCTACAGTATGGTATTACAGATTATTTTTTAGTCCTTTGATAAAGAAAGTGTTTTCGTAGCTGGAAGGCAGAGTTTGCACTGTACAACCATGTTGTCTGCATTTTCTTCTTTGAAAACAAAATAGCAGCGCAATTTCCACAAATCGTTTCAACTAGCATGTACATTGCATTCTAATAAGTAAGCTACCAAAAATTGTAGATACCAGTAAAATTTCACAATTCTCGATTCCAGCTACTACAGGTCTAACTAGGCTAAATGTAAAATATTACTGAAGACAAGTGAACAGTCAGTCATAAAATAAGAACAGCACTAAGAATTAGGCGCTTTAAGTTTTTCAACAATAGGCCTATGTACAGAAATTGAATATCAATCAAACATAAAATAACAGTGCATAGTATTCACTGTATAAATTAAATAGATTAATCCTTCTTAAAGCTACAAAAGTGAGTAAAGATCAGTGAGTGATTTTTTTTCTTTTGTTCTTTGATTAAAGGTGCAATATGTAAGAATTTTGCAGTAACAAATCCAAAAACCACTAGGCCAGTGTTATATATTTTGTTCACTTGAGTACTTACAATATCCCAGATGTTTCCAACTATTTGTAAATCTTGAGAAAATTGCAATTTTAACCAAGGCTCCGGGACGTGTGAGGAGTCGCCTGTCAATTGCATCATACCTGCGTTATCCACGGTTTTTATTTTGTAGAAACCATGGAAACACCAAAGACGCTTTAATATATTACATGTTTTAATAGACAAGGGAACAACTGTTTTGATATATTTATAGACAGAAAACTAATTATTGTTATATAGCTCAACATGTCTAGTCTTATTGTTTAAATCTAATTTTCTTGATTTTTTGTGAGTACCATGCCAAAAACATTTTGTCAGGCAGCTAATATAGCATAACCAGATGCAGCTTCATTTTTAGTAACAGTAATACAGCATTTTCTCCATCATACAATACATTTTAAAATTAATTCCATGCCATTTATCAGCATTTACCACCCATCCAGCATTTAACATGATATTCTAAAATCGATCTAGCTTACTGCAGTGTGCAACAAGTATCTCACAGCAGCCGTTATAATGTTATAACATCATTTTCAACACGCTCAAATGTATCTAATATAATAAACCGAGCTGTGTTACCTCATATTCATGAACAGAAATGCGGAAGCGGCGCCGGCAACTGCGGCATAATAAAAGTCCTGCTGCTCGTGAAGCGCGTGTTGCGCAATCTTTCCAGTGGCCTCGTTCAGCTCCCAAAACACTTGGTCCTGCTCTGCTTCATACTAAAGTAACAATAATAATCGTATCCATGAACATGATTTCTGCCCGAGTCCTATCCCGATTATTTTCCACTGACTTTGAGGTGAAGATCATCATCAAGCTATGCCTTTGTTTTGAATAGGCCAGTGACCTCTAGTGGACAGAAAATTTTACATATTGCACCTTTAACTTTAATGGCACAGAGACAGCAGCAGGTAAGCTTAGGCTGCTGTCACTTTAAGATCGAATGCAATATTGCATCCAATATATTGACACACATCCGATTTTTTCAGCTGTTTCAGCCTATATATCGAACAGCCCCGACCCTTATTAAAAATAGTTTTGTTTATCACAGCTCAGCCAGAGCCGTTAAACTCAGTAAAACCTTATCCAACCGTTTCTCCTCCTAATCTTCTCTATATCACTTTAAAATATAGCATTCTGTGCAGAATTTAATAGGTCTGATACCTTTCGTGGTCTGAGCCGACTCGCGGATATGATCCTCTCTATGCTCTCTTGTCCCGGGCCAGAGCAGACAGTGCTCGCGCTGCGGCGGTTCATGTTATACTAACGCGGAAACGGACTTCATTCACATCAATGGAAAGCATATTTACACTGTCTGAATCGTTCCCTAACCTCTATATAGTGCACTTTGTGCCATTCACCATGTAGAAACTAGTAAATGTGTAAACAAATGACAGATTTCAGCCGCAACTTCAGTGTCTGTTGACAGTGTAGGAGGGGGCGGGACTTAAGATTCTAGAGAGCATTTGATTGGACAGAAGATTTGATGAGAAGCTGAAGTGTGATGTGATGTCATGAAAATCCGCGATCCATTTTAGCATAAGTGAGAGATAGTAAGTTTTTAAATGCTTATATCTCCTAAATGCGAATTGTGTCAATGTTTAGGAACAAATCAGCTTATTCATAACACTAAGGCTAACATATTCATACTAAAAGCTAAAAAAACGTAAGTTTTGATTTCAGGAGGACTTAAAAAGCGGCAATGCAGAACAGTGAATCTAATAAAAAAGTTCACTTCAGGAATGAAAAAAGTGGGTTCGATGTGTTTTTCTGTAAAAATTAAGCAAACGGAAACAGTTTCACACTTCCAGCCTAGGTGAAGTAATTATATAGATAAATTACCAACGATTTGAGATGAATTGTGTCAATGGAAAACTATGTGAGTGCCCTCTGTGGCAGGATTTTGAACAGCTCTGCGCTTGTGCGACCCGCTTTATTCTTAAACATATGTTTTGCAACTATCCTTAATAGCCCATTCTCTTAATATTCACCATTATTACATTAATAATGCGCCGCTGCACGTCATGCTTCTTTCAACAGGAGGTGAAATTGAAGAAGTGAATTAAATTTTGGGGTGGACACCCCTCTGACTCCTCCACTGGTCCTAAAGTGACGTTGGCAACAGTCACTCGCGGACGCGGTCATCAAGCACATTCGCCAAGCAAAAATATAACAGATTCAGAAAGAGTAGGATCGCCCAAAATACGCTCTTAACAAATTAACAATCTCATCACACATCGGTTCTTCTTGCAGAACAAAGACGTGAAGTAGTTCTTCAACAGTAGAAAGTCAGTCATGAAATTTGTAGGAGTGAAGAGAAGAAATAATTGATTACTGTGTAGTGTGGGATATAGTGACTTAAAATAATCACAATTAACTATTATTCACAAAAGTAGGTCTGTTAAATATTTAAAAAAAATGTGTAACAGGTTTCCCTATCATTTTTTTTTAATCTGTTTTCCCTTATTTTATTGACGACTGTTATATTGTAGTAGTGTTGCTATTGTTGTTCGGGGTTACAGCAAAGCTAAAAATAACATGATAGTTTTTCCAGATCAAATTCAATATTTTTTGGTAAAACTTTACAATAAGGTTAATTTGTTAACATTAGATAATTTATTAACTAACATGAGCAATACATTTGTTACTGTATTTGTTCATCTTTGTTAACGTTAGTTCATAAAATCCAGCTGTTCATTGTTTGTTTATGTTACTTCACAGTGCATTAACTAATGTTAACAAATCTTGATTTTAATAATGTATTAGTAAATGTTGAAATTAACATTAACAAAGATTAATAAATGCTGTAGAAGTGCAGTTCACGTTAACCAATGTAGTAACTAATGAAACTTATTGTAAAGTGTTAGGCGTACCATTATTTTTTTATCATTTCCAACATACGAGATTTCTATAAGAATTTGGTTCTATAAGTTCTCTTGGTGTTCTTCAGCATGTAAATTCAAAGTGTTGGAAAAAGCGGAATGAAGATTTAGTGGGATGTTTGAAAAACCAGTGAAAACAATGCATAATCAGACGACTATAAGCATCTTTATTGTGAAAGGTGCCATGCAGAGCCGCGCGATTTAACCTGAATTCACCCTATATCAAGGTGCTTTTTATACTTTAAGCTGCAACATTTTAGATTTATGCTCCAAGAACTGAGAGAAATGTGCTACTGTATCACAAACATTTTAAAGAAAAGGTGGTGTTTCTAAATTGCACAGTGAGTTTTGATGAAATAGCAGTTTGTCAGGTATGTGAAACACGCAGTGATTAATATCCTGGCAAAAGTTTTTAATGAGCATTAAATTAATAATACATCGTGCGGATTTTCCAACAATGTCGCATGTTGCCTCTGGTGATTTTACATCATTTGTTTCCACCCCCACCAATCCGATTTCCTTGCCAAAGCCCACAGTTGGACTCAGTGGGGGCTATTTGAAAGCCGACCATAAATATTTTGCATTTGTACATACCAAATATTCCTCTTCTTTTTTTTCTTTTTTTTTTTTTTGTGATAATTTGCATAGAACCCCTTTTAACAATGTTCCACCAGTTAGCAAAGGCTAACTAATAAATATTTCTGCAAAAATCGAATCTCATCTGGACTCCAGAATTTGAATCATCATCATTATTTGTTCTTTTCTTTTTTTTCTTACTTTTTTATTTTTTTAAATAAACAAAATACAGCACTGGAAAACTAAATATTTAATTGCTTGATCGCAGCAGCCACGTATAATTGCAAATATAGGCCTATTTAGCCTACAAACGTGTATTCTTTTCATAAATTACCCTAATTTTTCACTTTACTGGCGCCTGCGTCCGTTAAAGTCCCAACGTTAAGATCCATGTAACCATAGGAAAAGACTGACTGATGTTCAGTAACTGCATGGAGATCTTCATTGGTCTGCATTGAAATAACCCACTGTTCCAAATTAGGTCACTACCCATTTCTTTTGTGAAATTAGAATGCCCAATCTCGTTGGGTCGGAAGAATCACCCCATCTCTTGTTACTATGGAAAGCGCCAAAGGAACCTCCTCCTTGCTGCGTCACCAAAGTAAATCTCGAGGTGTGGGGAGCGATGGGGTTACTTACGGTCAAAACACATATCCATTACACCCTCCATTCATTATGCAGGATTACATATTATGATGTTTGTGCACACAACAATAACGAATTTTTTTTAATTCACAAATATGCTAGGATATAGTATTTGTAAATGTGATGTGAGGTTTGTACCTCTGTGAAGTAGCTATTCAATGACTTTCAGGAGGTCAAAAATCGTTTAAATAGGCTAGTCTATATATTCTGTCAAAATGTGTATGTGGGCGCTTATTATAGAGTTGTAATCTAACTTTTGTGGTTAATGAAAGGTTGTGTGTATATATATTTGCATATAGGCTATGCATACACTTATAAGATCCCAAGACTTTTGTTTGGAATTTCTTTGCAGAGTTCATGCCTACATTTTCCTAAAATACTTGTAATTCTCATGACTGTTTTATGTTTGCAATTGAAATGTTAGCTTTCCATTGTCCTATAATTGAACGAATAAGAAGAAAATACTTATACGTTATTTACTTTAAATAACAAAACAAACACCTTTTTTGTTTGTTCCTTTTTTTTTGCCGTGCAACACTTCCCTCTCGCAAATAAGAGAAATACGAATTTATTTGTCTTTTGCAAATAAAGGTTTTTGCATAAAAATGGGTAATCGTTGGACATTCACTAGCCACTGAGACGAAAGAAACAGATGCACATGGTGTATATTCAAGTTCATTGGAGGAGGAAAGGGTTAATTAAATGACAGACCCCTCCCATTATTTACCGGCAATATATTAAAACCCACTACAGGATGTTGAGTACCCACTACTCGTTGAACAGGAGAGGCTGCGGTGCTGTCTGACTCCGTGGTGCTGAAAGTGCCGCCCGCCGCGATGTGGTCCGTGTTTTTCGTATTTCTGTCTTATCTAGACAGGAACTTTGTTAAAGGCGAATTCTTAAGCCAAGCTTTAGATGCCGAAAAAGAGAGCAAAGAGCTCTTTTACATGCTCAACAACACTCTTTGCGCCAAAAGTTCAGTTGTAGGGGAGTATCACCTCCATCAGGTTACCGATGGGGCTGAAGAGGTCCGCTCTGTGCATGACTCTGAGGGACGCCTGCTCGACTGCTCTGTGATCCAAAACGAAATGCAAGTTAAATCCTTCATGCATGTTTGCAGACTTGGTCTAAGAAACCAAATGAGCTCCGATTTGAAGATGAGTTTGACTGGGGTGTCCGAAGCGAAGGCGAACTGTAACAAGTTGAAATCGAAAGGCGACAGAAACGTGATCGCGAAAACAAAACAAGCGAAAGAGCCGAACTCTGATGCAGCGAACAATAAAAAGACGCGAACCAAGCGAGGCTTCACTTATCCCGGGACACTTTGGTGTGGTGCAGGAAACATCGCAGATCATTATGATCAGCTAGGTGAGTTGATTTTAATTCACTTGAGTATTTCGGACTGTGGCAGGTGTTTAGGCATTTTGTAAAAGTGCTTGTGATTTTTTTTTCACCCCCAGGCGAATTCGAAGAGACTGACAAGTGTTGCCGCGTTCATGATCACTGTCCATACATCATCCATGCATTCTCCTCCAACTATGGATACACCAACTTTAAATGGCACTCCCTTAGCCACTGCGACTGCGACAATGCGTAAGTTTAATGTGGTCCAGATATGTACGCTTGATAGCTGACAGCACTGTCCTGCAGCAAGTGATAGCCTGCTTCATTTAAAACTACATTTAAAAAAAATGTTGGGTTAAAAACAACCCAAGTTGGGTTGAAAATGGACAAACTCAGGGATTGGGTGGTTGGGTTAAATGTTTGCCCAACATGCTGGGTAGTTTTATTTAACCCAACTATTGTTTAAAAATGACTATATGGCTGGCTTAAAATGAACCCAAAATAGGTTGGAAATTAAAAATCAGACACATAATTACTAGAGGCAACAATAATAATCAAAAGGTGAACATTTATTAATAAACAATAAACAAATTATTAATGTTAATTTTCAACATTGGGTTCATTTAAAGCAAGCAATACAGTAATTTTTAAACAATTGTTGAGTTAAATAAAACTACCCAGCAGGTCGGGCAAACATTTGCTGGGTTAAAACGACCCAATTGCTGGGTTTGTCCATTTTCAACCCAAAATGGGTTGTTTTTAACCCGGCATTTTAAAGTGTACTTAAAAATCGTACTATTGCCTATATTTCGTTTTTATGAGGTCACATTAATTGAGACACTTGTATGAAAATGTTAGTTTTTTTTTGTTTTTTTTTAAAGAAAAATAATATTTAATGGTAAGGCTAAAAGGTGATTAAAATGATGAAAAAACTGACACTTATGCAAAAATATAAATTTTAACCTAAGATCTTGATGATGTTACAATGAAAGAAATGTTAACCTGAATTGTGCTTAATGTGGAGATGTTAAAACAGTTAACGCCACAAATAACAATGTTCACAAGTTCACACTTGCAAATAAGTCAGATAAATAAACAGTATGCATATTTGGCGTGCTGTCCGAGCTCGGTATTTGGCCCGAACCCAGAGTACTCCCCCCGTATTCTGGTTAAGGAAGATAACCAGGTGAGTGTGAGATTTGGTTAGGAAGATAACCGTGCGAGTGCGAGGATACGGGGTGGTGGAGGGATACTGAAAAACTGTCGAGGAACATGGGTGAGTCGACTGCGTATTTAAAGTGTTCTCCACTTATGCTGATTGGGTAGACATGTTGATTACTGATTGCTGACAGCTGGTTGGAATGACGTGATGATTGAAAGGATCATTTGAAAGTGCTCCTCCCGAATTTTGTTAATAAAACATCATATATTCAACACTAAAAATATATATTACAATCAACATATTATACATTACAACAGCAAAGCTAGGGTTAGATCAGGTAGAAACAAAATCAAGTTAATGATTGCAGCAGATTACCACTTTTTTGTACGTTTTCAAATGAAAGTTTTGTTTAAACCGAAGCTGTGAAAATGCTCAAAAATCAAACATTTTGAATTCATCTCCATATTTATATGTGCTTCTCTTACAGCTTAAAGGAATGCCTGAGACATGTAAATGACACTTCATCCCGAGTGGTCGGACAGGCCTTCTTTAATGTGATCGAAGTGCCTTGCTTTGAATTTAAATTTGAAGAACAGTGTGTTGAGCGTCATTGGTATGGGGTGTAAGTATCAAATTATATGGAATTATAAATTCTTCTTTAAGCTCCGGTGTAGTAGCCACATTAATACAATTCTTGCTCTTTTCTCCATCATTAAGGTGTAAAAAGTATGACAGAGTTCCCGTTGCAGTGATTAAAGAATCAATCCCTTATGATTTCGGGGGGATTGATGTCATTGACGTTTTGACTATCGCTCCTCCAAAGGAGAAACAGTCAGACAAAGAAAAGCAGAACAAGACAGAAAGTACAACACAGTCGACATTCTCCGAATCAAAGACCTCCACCCCTGAGGAGCCCTCGCTTACAAATGTGGTGACAGCTGCGGAGGATTTCATTAAAGTCCTCGCCACGGTCTCCACCTCGCAAAGCTCGTCCACAGACGCAGGTAAAGGAGAAACTCAGACAGCAGAGAGGAAAAGGAAGAAAAACTCCAGCAAAAAGAAAAAGGAGAACAAGAAGAAAAGAGGGAAGGGTAAAGGCAGGAAAAAGAGTAAAAAACTTGACGCCGTGTTAAAGGTCGACGAAGGAACGTCTGGCGCGCCGTCGACCGGTCCAACAGAGGAGGTCATGGGTAAGAACAACTTTGTGGAGGATTCAGCGAAAACAAATCGGTTTGGCAGTAAAGAAAACAATTTCATGAACACAGAGTTAGACTCTGTAGGAAACGGGCCGCTTTCTAATAAGATGATGAGAGATGATCCTCAGAGGACAATGAATGATAATCGAGATGTTGTTAGCATTACCACTTCAACAAAAACTGATAAGGAACCAGAGATTGTAGAGCACAGACAAGCAAACGACACAGAGTTAGCCTCTTCCTCTCCTACAGCTCAGATTACTCTAGCTGTCCGTGATAAGACCAGAGCTAAGCTCAGACAAAGAGGCGGGAAGAAAAAGCTAAGAAAAAACAATCCTTCCACAGAAGTCACCCAACCTCATTTCAAGAAAGAAACGCTCTCAACAAGTCCGACCGAAGACGTTAACCTCGCAACGTCAACAACCGGGAGTCCCACTGATGCTGTAACAACACAGTACACAGAAGAAAAGGGACCTGTAGTCATTTCACAAAAAACACCCATTGTTAGAACCAGAAGGCCAAGTTTGAGGCAGAGAGAAGGAAGAAAAAGAATGAGGAAAATCATTGCTTCCTCTACAGAAGAACCCCCTCATGAAATCAGCTCTCAGGATCCTCTAATGTTCACAAGTTCTGCGACCGTCGAGCCAACTGACATGCTAGAGAGACTGGGACTTGAAAACCCAACGGAAAGCTTCACATCATCAACGAAAAACGGACAACAAAGTTTGAAGGACACCAAGGGAAGAAGGACCAAACATAGACGTGTAGTCAAAATCTGCTATGAAGCTGTTTTGCCTGACGTTACAGACACAACACCCCTCCCCGCCCTGATCGAAGAGGACAATGCGTTTCAGTTGAAGGATCCTGAGATAAATATGGCATCAATGTTTCCCCTTGTACAGACTTACACTCCGCCCATGACAACCCGCAGACCTAGAAACACGAAAATGAAGAGAAGCAGGGAGCGAGGAAACCGAGAAAAGCGTGGAAAATTTAAGAGAGAGTGATATTCAATAAGCTCCACATATTATCTTCTAGGCTGCCATACAATATGCAGCAAATCTGTTTTAATAAGCATCATGTTTTTACCTACTCTGTTTTTATAGCTCCATTGATGGTAGACTGACAGATCAGATCAATTTTATGAAGCATGTGTTTCTCGACATGATTCCTGAATAAAGTAAATAAGAGCACTGGTGGTTCTCATATATCGTCGTTTAAAGAAAACAGTCCTCTGCTACACAGTATGGGTTTTGTTTTTAATAAACAGTGTTAAGTGTACTTCTAGGTAACCTGATTATTTACAGTATTTGCCCTCCTGTATAGTGCGTTTATGATGGTTTTTGTTCTAGCACAGACTTTGGCCCTCCATTTTGGCTATTTGCCAGTGGACTTAAGCAGAAAGGGTCACATTCTTCTCGAAGGATAATCTGGTTTAGGTGCCTCACCCAGCCTTCGACTTTAAATGAGTATTGTAATACTGGACTCAAATCTCCCATCAGCTGACCCTCACATGCTTTTGTTGGAAAGTGAAGCCTTTGCAGAATTGCAGTCTGAAGTATGCCGGGGAAGATGTATGTGATTTAAGCCACAGTGTTACAATAATGCATACGAAGAGCTGGATTTAATAAATATTCAGAATTATTTAATGTAGAGGCTTGGACATTTATGTTCAATCAGGGTGTGAATTTGAGATATGACCTCCTAATTAAGACTTGAACTATTAAGGTTGGGGCTTTTAAGTATATATGCTTCAAAAGGGGTTTTAAATGTTTCAGTAACCACAAAAGTTAGTCAAGGTGTATATGTAAATATATAAATATAGACATGCACACAGTGATGTTCTGCTCAAGCTATAATATGAATAAATATGGGTGATCCCTCATTTGAATAATGGAAATTTCACAAAGAACGTGTTGCGCATATATATATATATATAAATATATATATATAGCATTAATTTAAATCGATTAATCGTGATTAATCGCATCCAACATACACAGACATGCGCGCACACAGACATAATATATATAAATATAATGCTATATGTATACATACACATATATTATGACCTTTATGTTAGATGCGATTAATCGATTTAAATTAATGCTATATATATTAACATATATTAACTGACAGCACTAATATATATGTATATGTATACACTACTAGTCAAAAGTTTGGAAACGGTAAGATTTTTAATGTTTTTATCAGAATGTTTTTAGCAGAAGATCAGCATATTAGAATGATTTCTGAAGGATCATGTGACACTGAAGACTGGAGTAATGATGCTGAACATTCAGCTTTGATCACAGAAATAAATTACTTTATAAAATATAATCAAACAGAAAACAGTTATTTTAAATTGTAATAATATTTCACAATATTACTGTTTTTACTGTATTTTTTAATAAATAAATGCAGCCTTGGTGAGCAGATGAAACTTCTTTTAAAAACATTAAAAATCTTACCGTTTCCAAACGTTTGACTGGTAGTGTATATATATATATATATATATATATAGTGCTGTCAAATCGATTAATTACGATTAATCGCATTTAACATATAAGTCTGTGTTTACCTAATATATGCGTCTGTGTATATATGTTATATTTTCTATATATATTTTCTATATGTCTGTGTGTATGCAAGTGTCTGTGGATGCGATTAATCGATTTAAATTAATGCGCTAATATATGCACAACATTTTTTTTGTGGGATTTCCATTATTCAAATGTGAAACCACCCAAATTTATTCATAATATGGCCTGAGCAGAACATCACCCCATTTTGCATCACACCAGCTTCCTCCTCCGTGACCCTGCTGTACTCAGCAGTTTCAGAACGAGCTCATGAAAACAATGTGAAGTCTCATACCAGCTCCCTGGTTCCCAGACATGGAAAAATAATCCAGCATTCAGAGGGTGTAGGCATTATGAAATAATATACATTCCAAAAACAGTACAATAGTATCACTTACAAAGCATGAAAGACAATTCACGACTGATTCCAGTCATGGTGTTACGGTCATGGAAATGGGGTTAAGAGGGCGGGACCGTGTTCCCATGAGAACAAGAGGCTGAGTAACTGCACGTTCTGTCCACATGCTAAGATGAGACGGGTCATCTAAAGACAGCAGAGGAACTGGAATGAATGTGAGGGGGTAATAACTAATGGCTTTATAACTAAATAAATCATTTTTGGTTTAAAGCAAGAAAATTGTAATGCTTTACTGTTTTAATATAATGGCAAAACAATGAGCACTTCATGCTTCCCTTAAAGCCTTAACACACATATACTTGTCTGAACTGAACATTTCTGGTTGCTAGGTCATTCTCCTTGAGATGCCAGTCATGCATGAGAAGGAAACATGCATGAGGAGGAAACAAACTGTTGGCCCTTTATCAGTTTTAAGGGCCAACCTTAAAACTGGTGCAAGAGCAAACATCAGTTTAATGATTATCATGTTCATCATAATGACACTGGAAAGCAGCATTTATATCTTAATACCTTTCATTGTATACAACACTACTGTTTTTGGAGGAAACAAGGTGACAGACTCAAACATATCCGACAAGTTAAATAGTTTATTAAGGTTTTGTTTTTTTTTAGCTCTTGGCGCAATAAACTTTGGCAGTACTTTCAGTACTTTTTAATATTCAACAGCTGTAGTGCTTGATTTTAGAGAAAACCAGAAAAACCAGAAAGACTAAAGAACTACACAGTATTTTCTTCACACACACACTTAAGGAATCAAAATACATTTTAAAGAGGAAATAAGGTCTAGGCCTGGATATAATAACATTGTCAGTTCAAAAATATGATGAGAGATGATCATATTGTTCCAACTGGTATGATTTTCTTTACCCATAAAACATGTTTGAAAAATATATTTGCTGTTCTTTGCCATATAATGAATAAGGACTTGAGATGTCATCTCCAAAATAAAAATAAAGAATCACCATAAATGTATCATAAAATACTGCACTTATAGTTGCACTTATATACTTAAAGTCTTCAGAAGTGAATGCAAATGTTTTGAAGATTTTTTTATCATTAATTCTTACATAATTTGTTCACTTTTAAACATTTTTCACTATGTAAAACTAACCAAATATGACTGATTCTGTCGTGTGTTAATGTATCAGGTTACAAGTGTTTATGGTTTTGTGTTATTAAAGTCAACACATTACTCAGTGTACTGCAATGTGACCCTGCAATGCTAAGCTGTAATTTCAGAGCTAAAATAAAGTTTGTGAAGAAGCATCAGCACTGGTTCTTTGCCTCTAAATGTTCATCAATATGTCAAGCAAAATAAACGCCACTGATTCTGCATTTTGCAAGCCTGATAATTGTTTTAATATTTAATTAAAACAGAATCAAGAGTATTTCGTTTCTAAAAATCCTAATTTTAGTCGTTTTTAGTAACATTTGCAAGAATGGTAAACGTACTATTATTAGTAAATAAAATAGTAAATTAGACATTAATTATACAAAATTTCGCTTCAAGGTGAGGCAGGGCAGTGTTCTGTACTTGATTATTGCCATTAGGGTGTCAAAGACGCTTGATCCTGTTTATCTGTTACATCATCTGCTCAACGGGCGTTATCTCAATGTCACCAATCTACACAAAGAGAAAGAAAACACTATTATAAAAATCAGCCATAAGATTTTATCTAGAAAATTTCCCACTGCTGCTCAAATCGATTCTGTATCGGCATAAAGAACAAAGATTTAATTCTTCTCAGCTTTGTCACATGAGGATCATTTCATCAACAAAACATCCCATTCATCTCATAATCACAAAACTGACAGCAAACATTAACTGCACAATATGGATGATTCTTACTTGAACATGAGGAGGAGCACTTAAGACATACACCACTGCGTTGGTTATGTCAGCTGCTTGCAGGCACTGTAAATATGATATTTAAATATTTAAATGTGTAAATGATGACCTACAACATGTGTAGAAATGAATGAGAACTTGTCTATACCTTTATACTTTTGTACGTAGCCTCAGCTTTTTCTAGGTTTTGACTAAAGAACCGGTAGGCAAATTGTGTCTCCACTAAACCAGGAGATATACACTGTTAAAGAAAGAGCGATCTTAGTGCCAACAAGTCTTTGGACATGTAATAATCATATTACATAAATAAAGTGTTGATCTGAAGCAGCTCTTACTGTGGCACGTATGTGGGTTTTGGCCTCGTGTAACTCTTGTCGCAGACCTTCAGTGAGAGCAGTCACGGCATATTTGCTGGCAGTGTAGAAGTGTGCATCAGCGTTGTTGAGGACCCGGTGCCCACAAATACTAAAACACATATTTTACGATACTGAATACTTTAGTGCCTCCTGAATATGCATACAAAATAAAACCGTACCTGTTAATATTAATGATGTGGCCATCATCAACTTTTCTTTCTTTCATGGACTGGTAAGCCTCACGGGTGCACACTGACAAGCCAATGACATTCACCTGGAAAAATTGAACATTTTGAGAGGACTAACATCACACATGTTGGCATCGGGAATACCTGCATATTAAGATACTTACATCCATCATGTTCTTCCAGCCATTGGTTTTACCACTCAATAGATGCTCTGGAAGAGCCAAACCAGCATTATTAATGCACACGTCAATGCCCTGATGTTGATCTTTGATCCAGGAGAACATGGATAACACTTCATCCTCTACAGACAGATCACATTTATACGGGAACAGAGTGCCGCTGAATCCTTTACTGACACATTCTGCTGCCAAATTCTGTGAAAGAAAAAAGTTCTTTGAGATCCATATTTCATGAAGGTTTTAAAGCTCAAAACTATTATTAATGCTGTTGTATCATACTATTTTGACAGAATCCAATATACACTGCATTGTTCTTATTGAATAACCTTTGTTCACAGCTTTCAGATATACAGTATTTACATTTATTTCTTTTAGCAGACATATTTATCCGAACCACTTTCAAATGAGGTCTGAGATGGCATTTTTTGCGATAATCTTTTCTTTCCTATTGTGTGACATAGCCTACATCTGAGTGAAATGGCTTCTTCATCAAGAAAAAATGTAGGGCAAGACTTAAATTTTGTCCATTGGGAATTGATTAGATGACAGATTTGCTATTGCTGTGATCCCATGTGAGTGATAGGCTGTCACGCCCTTGTGCTAGTAAACACATCATTAGCAGTGTTGGGGAAAGTCATTTTTAAAAGTATTAACATATTGCGTTACTCCCATTGCGTTACTTTTTATGAAAAGTATTGTGTTACATTACTTTTGCGTTACTTTTTCTCACCCGGGCTGGGCTTGCTTGTTTGTTTTTTAATAACAACAAAAAAAGTTCTATTTTTGCCAAATGTTAAGAGGTCCTTTCACACCAAAAGTGAACGGAATAAGCCTCAGGCTGCTGAAGGAAATGCATATTTACACCTGTACAGTAGAGGGCGCAGCTCAAACAAAACACGTCCAAGTTTGTGCTTAAAATGTGTCTAAAATGCAAAATAATAGTTAAAATAGTTAATAGTTAACAGTTGTAATTTCTGTACACAGTAAAAACAGCTTGTAAAAATAAATTAAAATAAATAATGTTAAATATTTGTTAAATGCCGTTTTATTTATCTTATCTTATATTTATTTTGTCTTATTTTATTTTTGTAATGTAATGTGCTTTTGTAAAGTCATACTTCTGTCATAACTGGCATATTGTTTTGAACTGCTTTTATTAATCGTGTAATAGTTTTTTGGTGAATTGTATTAAAACCAGAGCAAAAATCCTAATAATCAAACTAAATCATAATAATTATTAACGTAATAATATAAGGAACCCACATCAATTAAAAACAAAAACGTTCAAAAATGTATTGTCCCCGTTTTTTAATAAATAAATAATAACAAATGAGATTTTGGTGGTATTTTGAACACTCAAATAGAAAATGTCCCCGGTTTCCATTTCAGAAATCTGGTCACCTTAACATATAGCCTGTAATTTTAGATTTCCACACGATGCCGTTTTATTCGTCAGCAATCAGCACCATGTGCAAACTTTAATTCCTCAGATAGCTGTATATAATTACCTCAATTTGCTTCACATTTCTGGCACATCCGACCACCTTCATGCCATGCTGCACAAGAGACTTTGCGGTCGCAGCTCCGATTCCCACTGAAGCACCAGTGACAAGCGCAACCCTGCCTTTCCAGCGATCCATATTACAAGTTCACAAAACTCTCACAAGAGCTGCCGCCAGTTTGCAGATCCTCACTGCAATCCCTTATGTAAACGAACACTCCCTGAGAATCTAGCCAATAGCAATGAACTTCCGATTCTACTATTGTTTCGCATAGGGTAGGTTTATACAAACGACCCCACGATATTTGCAATAGCAACACTTTTGTCTTTTTTCTTTTTTTTTTAGCAATTGCCACAACAAAAGAAAAAATGGCAAAACAAGATTCATAAGTCAAAGTGAGCAACACTGTTCAGATGTTCAAATGTGCTCCTGCTGTCATGCAGTGAATTATGGCTATTGTAAGTGATACCCAGAAGAAAATATTCATGAAGTACGACAGCAAAATTCATTTTGCGGCAAACAACACCTCTGCGTCCAAAACCACAACTGTCACTTGCGTTTGAAATGACCCTAAAAGCGTCCCGTCCAGTGAGTTGTACCTTACTTTTGC
The DNA here is from genome assembly GCA_037101425.1 of Elopichthys bambusa. Lineage (NCBI taxonomy): Eukaryota > Metazoa > Chordata > Actinopteri > Cypriniformes > Xenocyprididae > Elopichthys > Elopichthys bambusa. Next base: position 25,698,234 of record CM074444.1, on the reverse strand, counting down.
TCTCGTTTCCCTTCTGGTCAATACTTAAGAACTCTTTAAAATAAAAACGTGGAAACGCGTATGTTCGAATATATAAGATAAAACCACGTTTGTGATATTACACATTGATTGATATTACATGCTTGCAGTTCTCTATTGAATATTGAACATATTCAAAAACCAGAAAGAGCTATTAGAAAAGCACCTCAAGTATTTATCACAATAGTGTCAGTTACAATAACAACAAACATCATGATGAGACAGAAAAGTGTTTTTACAAAATGCATTTAAAAAATGTAGTGACTTGACAATAATTTACATCATAGTATTCGATTATATTAGACACATCTGTGATCTTTGATCATCTGTGAACATTGATGCTTGATATTGGCACTTGATCGTATTTATCTCCTCAGTTTATGTCAACTGCTCCACTGGTCTCATCTGAATGTCACCAATCTACAGAAAGCAAAGAAAAAACTACATTACTATTAAATTATTAAACCATCAAGTTTATTCCTTAAAAATATGTGGATATACTACAACAAAGTGTGAACTAATATTGCTGGAAGACAGCAAACATTAATGCTAATGCATCACAATAGTTTTCTCCAGAGATGGATGATTCTTACTTGAACATGAGGAGGAGCACTGAGGACATACACCACTGCATTTGCTATGTCATCTGCTTGCAGGCACTGTAAATATGATATTTAAATATTATAAAGGTAAACAATGACCTACAAAATGCTCAAGAATCAGGATTTGTCTATACCTTCATACTTTTATAGGCAGCAGCAGCCTTTTCTGGGTTTTGACTAAAAAGCCGGTAGGTTAACTCCGTCTCCACTAAACCAGGACTTATAGACTGTTAAACAAAGAGAAATAGTAGTGCCAACACATCTTTGAACATTGGAAATGCAATAATCATTTTCATAAATAAAGTTCATCCTGCTCTTACTGTGGCACGTATGTGGGTTTTGGCCTCGTGTAACTCTTGTCGCAGACCTTCAGTGAGAGCAGTCACGGCATATTTGCTGGCAGTGTAGAAGTGTAGATCAGCATTGTGGAGGACACGATGTCCACACATACTAAAACATGGGAAGATATTTAAAGAAACTGGATGCTTTGGTGCCTGACACTGGTATAGGAATATAAATGCAGAAAATATAGAACATAAAAACATTATAGTACCCATTAATATTAATGATATGGCCATCATCAATATTTCTTTCCTTCATGGACTGGTAAGCCTCACGTGTGCACACTGACAGGCTAAAGACAGTCACCTGGAAAATTTGAACATTTTGAGATGACTATCATCACACATTCTTCATGTTGGCAGGAATAAGGGGGGAGTGGGATAAGATGAGCCAGTGGGTAAGTTGACCCACCCCCTGTATCTTGGCAAACGTACACTTTTATTGTCATGTGACCCAGTGGCGTAGCGTCTGGGTATGCACGTGCATGTGGGCCCGGGCGGATTGGGGGCCCGCTATTACGGGCTTAACCCCAAAGTAGCCTATACTTCGGGTGTCCGCATCGCATAATTTCCGTCATCAAGAGGGTTCGCAGACGTCCGCACGCCCCGTCCGCGTGCAGCTCAATTTTTGTGTTGGCACGGACAGGGTGTGTACTGTACAACAGCCCATGCTTGAAAACAAAAGTCCACTAGATAGTGCGCAGTGCACACGCCGAACGCGTATTTCCGCAGCCAAATACTTTCAAAGGCTCGCATGCGCGTCAGTGCGCGAGACAAAACCCGTGTACATATGTTCACAAAAATGTTAAGTTATAGAAATAACGTTGTCAATAACTTATGTATAGCCTATCCATGTTAAATAAAAAATCATTAAGAAGCTCAATAAATGGACCATAAAATGATCTGTTGTATTTGACGGGTATTCGCTTTTCTGTCATTTTTAAAGTGGGTTTCTGAAACTTATGCATGCAGTAATGTAAGTAGTACAGAATTTTAAACGAGTAATATTGGTTTTCTGAAAAAACGGCAACATCTGCACATTTTAAGAAACTGCACAAGATGTGAATAAATGTAATCGTATACTCGCTGGGGTGGATACTTTGTATTCAACGAAATAAAATGCACATAAAACGTAATGGAAACATATATAGCCTAGAGAAAAACTTATAGTAAATTTATTAGGAATAAAACGTGCATTAAAAAAGTCTGTGACAGAATAACTAATTCATAACTGGAATAATCTTCGGACTCATCGCATCTGAAATGATGCTATGATCATTCGAATCGGTCGAATTCAAACTTGGACTATACTCAAAAGCCGTTTTTTTTTTTTTTTTACATTTTTGAAATAGATCCGCAATGCAGTCATAATGTGAGCGCATATAGTACTGTAGTGCTGTTTTTGTCATTCCTCGAAATGTTTTTACAATTTTTGTGTGCATGTTTTATAATATCTTATTCATATTATATGAATGGGACTCGCATTCGCATAAGACCACCCCATATTAGCCTGAATTGGCAGCTAGCAAGTTATTTTCCAAAATGGCAGCTATGGGGCAAAGTGAGCTAAATGCTGTGGGCCAGTGTTTTAACTTAACCCACCATAAGGCAGTGAAGTTTATTTGATAGGAACAGTGTACAAGTATACCAAATCCTTCTATGATACGAACCACAAGGTGCTTATATCTTTCCACCTGTAGACCCTTATGGCCTAGTCTCGCATAGCCAGACCTTCAGACTGACGGCAGAAGGTCTGGACTCCATCGCAGCTTTCATTGGCCAAGGACCACCAAAGAGGACGTTTGACTGACATGTAACGCAATCAATCACAGTTTGTTTTGTTCCGCGTCAGGTTTAGGGGCGTGAAAATGAAAGTCAATGTGCATCTAATAAATTATACATTCAAGAACTTGTGCAAGTTTAACTTCACATACTTTTGAAAATCCAGCGTTTATTTGATCCTGGTTGTCACAGTTGTAAACATGACTGCGTTCTTCTTCTACGAGGGGGTTTGTTTCCAGGCAGACCGTTAAAGAACGCAACACACAGGTCTCCCTGTAGAATTCAACCAACCAGGTGACGTCTTCGAAACTCCTGAAGTGTTTCCAGTTAAGTGTGCCATATGCATCAGGCGTTCAGCCAACGGTTCGTGGGGACGTGACGTCTGAGGCTGAGACTACTAATGGTCAACACTGCTGAAAAACTACTAGGCCAAGAACCTTTTGACTAAAATGTTTATTAGTTTCAGTGACATTTATTCATTCATTCATTCATATTTAATTTTACTCAACAAACTCTCTGTTTAGTCTGTTTTTGGGAAGGTTACAAATTGGTGTTAAACATATTGTTTCAGAAATGCAAACAATTAAAGATATTGAAATTTCAACTCCATTTGGTTGATTAAAAGGTAAATTATCTTTGCAATTTCACATTGATTCAGATTTGGTTAGATGTCCAGGTTACACCCAGATGGTGCAACTTACTTACTGACTCGGATCAACTTACCCCTAACCTGGGGTAAACTGAGCCACAGGAACACTTTTTTGTAAGAAGCCATATTTTTAGAACCCTTTGTCACAGATGTATTCTGATCTTCTAAAGTGATAGGCAGCCTCCTGAAATTGCTTTTGATACTTTCATTGTACTTCTGCCTCATTTTTCCTTATCTTGAGGACCACACATAAGTTAAAAAAAAAATTGGCTCATCTTACCCCACTCCCCCTACCTGCTTATTTGTGTTTCTGCCAAGTTACTTACATCCATCATAGTCCTCCAGCCACTGGTTTTACCACTCAATAGAGGCTCTGGAAGAGCCAAACCAGCATTATTAATGCACACGTCAATGCCCTGATGTTGATCTTTGATCCAGGAGAACATGGATAACACTTCATCCTCTACAGACAGATCACATTTATACGGGAACAGAGTGCCGCTGAATCCACTACTGACACATTCTGCTGCCAAATTCTGTGAAAGAAAAATCCCTTATTTAAGTTTCATGAACACTCTTAAAAATAAAGGTTCCAAAAGGGGGTTTTCAGAGCAATGCCATAGAAGAACCATTTTTGCTTCCCCAAAAGAACCTTTCAGTGAACAGTTCTAAAAAGAACCATTTGTCTTAGTGTGAAGAACATTCTAAAAATCTAAAGAACCTTTTTTTTTTTTTTTTCCCCTCACTATAACGAATCTTTTGTGGAATGGAAAGATTTCATAGATGTTAAAGGTTCTTCATGGAACCACAGATGCCAGTAAAGAATCTTTATTTTTAAAAGGTAAGGGGTCAAAACTCAAAACCATTGGCAGGGGAACAGCAAACAATAACAGACCAAGCATAACAAATCATAGGGTTAATTATTATACCAAGTTTTAGAACTTCGTCCTTATAAGAAATATGAAATGTTATGTAAAGCATTTTAATTGTTGGCTTAATGACGAATCCGAATCATGTTCTTTTAAATCTGCGTGACTTTTTATTGTGTACATTTTGAATAAAGTTCACGCTGCTTTTTTTCTCCATTAACTAACCAGGGCACTGTTAAACTTTAAAAGGTAAGCAGAAAGGTTATCAATGATTAATCAGTGGTAACCACCACAGTTTTTAGCGTTTGCCTGCTTGAGTTTCGTGCCACGCGTTATTCATTCGTATAAAAATGTACTCATCATACGCAAACCTTTAATCCTCTGCTACAAATGCATAATGTAAATTACCTCAATTTGCTTCACATTTCTGGCACATCCGACCACCTTCATGCCATGCTGCACAAGAGACTTTGCGATTGCAGCTCCGATTCCCACTGAAGCACCAGTGACAAGCGCAACCCTGCCTTTCCAGCGATCCATAGCCTTATAAGTTCACAAAACTGCTGACAGGCTGCAGTGATCTTTACTCAGTATGCATTGTCAATGAATAACCTATACTCACTGAGAATCTAGCCAATAGCAATGCACTACCGTTTCTGCTACTCTGCCACACCTGATCACTCATCCCAGTTCCTCCGCGATTTTTGCGGTCGCAAGTAAATTGCCTATTGCGAATTCAATTTTTTTTTTTTTTTTTTTTACAGTAGATTCTTCCGCATTTTCCATTGAAGCAGTAAAATTCAGTTAAGTAAACATGCATAATTGCTTCTGCAAAATCTGCGTCCCATATTGTGCCTACTAGTGTTTAGTTAGTGTTCTTCTTCTTCTTCTTGTTAGTTTTATGGCGGATTGCAACCATGGCTTATCAGGTGCATATATATTGAATCGGAGTATGCAGCATGGATTATATGGCAATGAATCTACTTTACATTTTAAAAAAAAAAAAAAAAAAAAAAAAGAAACACCAAATACTATAATATACCCCTGTATTCTTCAGATATTCCACAACAGCATCCTGTGTATATTTTCCCCCTTCTCCCGAAACACCCTCGAGGTTCCATTTTCTTCCTGTCTTTATCTTTTGCTTTAATCCAATCCTCTCTTCCCTATACTTCCTACAATGAATGCAATGCATTTTCTGTGATTTTACAGTCCATACATTCATCTGATTTACTTTTACGTAACAAAAACACTTCTATTCCTTCTATTCACACCCTGTGCAATGATAAATTTCTGTATACTATAATATTTCCTTCCACTATCATCCGTGTCCCATCTGTCCTGCCATTTCTTCATCATTTCTTTTATTATTATTGCTTTAGCTTCTCCTTTACCAAAGGGAATTTTTATAATATCGCTAGTCCTGGTTGATTTCTTTGCTATTTTGTCTGCTTTCTCATTCCATTTTATATTAACATGAGCAGGTACCCAGCAGAATCTCACATTTATCTGAAGCCTCCGCAATCTAAATAAACTTTGATGGATTTCTAGCATTAAATCTTCTCTATTAGATTTCATATTTTGAATACTGTAGAGGGCTGCTACAGAGTCAACACAACAAACCACTCTATCTGGTTTTACTTCCTCCACCCACTGCAACCCTACAATAATCGCCATCATTTCTGCCGTGTAAACTGACAGCTGATCAGGTCATCTTTTCCCAGTACCTACATTCAATGTTGATATGCAAATTCCTATGCCTACCCTATTTTCTTCATCTTTAGATCCATCTGAATAAATATCTAAATAACTGTAAAATTTGCTTTTTATGTATTGACTTGCCACATGTCCTTTCTCACTCTCTTCTCATTTATCCTTTAGTTCCATTATATTCAAATCTATCTCAGTTTTTGGAAACAACCATCATCTGCATACAGAGCGGACCTAACCCTTCTATCCAAATTCATAAAAATATCATGAATTATAACATTAAATAATGTTTCTTTGTGGAATTCTATTAATTATTTCAAATTCCTCGGACACTTGTGATCCCACTTTAACTCTAAATCTTCTTTCTGGCAAAAACCCCGATTATAGAACCTATTTCAATCTTATTTAGTTTAATTAATAACCCTTCCCTCCACATAGAGTCGTAAGCCTTTTTTCAAAATCAAAGAATACAATATTCATTAATTGTTTCATTTCTCATTGCTTACTTTTACAACAGTATCCATTGTAGAACGTGCTTTTCTGAAACCACTTTGGTAAATAAACCTCTGTGTTCAAGGAAATAATTAGACTTTCTGACTAAGATCTTCTCCATCCACTTGCATAGGTGGGATGTTAGGGCGATGGGTCTGTATAGTTGCCAGCACTGTTAGGATCCTTTCCAGGTTTTTAAAAGTGCAATATGATTAATCTGCTTTTTTAATAACAGATTTGATAAATAATTAAAATGTAAACTTCATGATCAGACAGATCAGTGTTTTGTGTTCTTGTTATTTGCATTTCAAAAAATCTGGAGTGCAGAAACAATTTATAGGGACATTATTGTGGTTTTCCCTATTTAATATGCAAACTGCTGTCCCACAACCAAAAAACACATTTAAAAAGCATTTAAGTATACAAATTTGAGATGTTTACTAAGATTATATTATCTTTTGAATCCAACAAGAATATTTAAAATGTCAGTAAGCTTAATGTATATTAAATTATCATTTATCGGGTACTTTCAGTTGGGACATGACTGTCCTGAACCCTAACCCCTAAATTTGAACTTAAAATATTGAAATAATTTTTGCAATTTTTTCCATTGTTTTTAAAAATATATTTTAGATTTTTTTTTTAAGTGAAGTAAAAAAAAATAAAAAAAATAATATTTTATTTTTAAATCATGAATCTACGTAAAAGAAAAAGAAAAAAAAAGTGTCCCGCATTTTCATGTCACTACCGAAACAGTGTATGTTAGTCCGTTGGCTGGGACTGATTTTAACCACACCCCTACATTTTTAAAATATTCCTGTGTCCCTTCCTCTCAAAGCCTCTTTCATAGTAGATAGGTACCATAATTTTGAGTTAAATGTGTTCAAAAGTCTGAAAATCTGTGTGTAACTTTAAGGAACGTCACAAACACCTTTTTTTCAGCAATTAAGCAAACTTTTTTGGGTGTTATTCCATAAAATTTAGTTTTTATGTGTGTACAACTGTTCAGAATTGTGCTAGGTAACCACGTGCTGATTATCATCTTTAAGCTAGGCTCAAAAGTATCTAAAATTGTCACTACCGAAACAGTCACGACCGAAACATGTCATCATTGTTTTTTGAGTGCTATTTGATAAAAGTTAGTTTGTTTTCTGTGTACAACTGTTCAGAATTGTGTTAGGTAACCATGTGCTGATTATCATCTTTAAGCTATAGGCTCAAAAGTATCTAAAATTGTCACTACCGAAACAGTCATGACCGAAACATGTCATCATTGTTTTCTGAGTGTTATTTAATAAAATTTAGTTTGTTTTCTGTGTACAACTGTTCAGAACTGTGTTAGGTAACCATGTGCTGATTATCATCTTTGAGCTAGGCTCAAAAGTAACTAAAATTGTCACTACCGAAACAGTCACGACAGAAACATGTCATCATTGTTTTTTTAATGTGTTATTTGATAAATCATTTGGGGGAAATAAACAAAATTTTTGTACAGTTATGCAAATCAATAGTATTTTAATATGTTTTAGTAGTGTTTTAGTATGCAAGTTAAAATTCTGTAATGTGATGTGGTTGCTGCCAACACATTACTGTCACTACCGAAACATGGGATGTTTTGTCAAAAATAAAGTATATTGAATTATCAACTAAGATGTTATTATAGTGTTTGGTTCAATGTATATTTAAGCTAATGAATCCTTAACTTTGAAATCAGTATGATAAACTTTATGCCTTTTTATAAAGAAAGATTCCTAGAAATGTGTACCTTGGTTATTATACATACATACAAAATTTGTGGAAAAATACTTTTTTTCCAGACAATTCCAACTCTTTCTTTAAACGAATTCTGTAGAATGACCAATATATGTGCCTTTAAGATGATAAACAGGATCAGGCATTGCTGAAATTTTAATCTTTTCAGGTTAAGTCAACTGTTCCACAGGCCTCATCTGGATGTCACCAATCTAGAGATGGGAAAGGAAAAAACAATGAATTCTTGCAGAAATACACTGCAGAAAATTCTCACTGCAGCTCAAGCTGATTGTATATTTGTATATATGAACAATCTCAGGAATCATTTACAGCACAATAGTTTTCTCCGGTGATGGATGATGCTTACTTGAACATGAGGAGGAGCACTGAGGACATACACCACTGCGTTTGCTATGTCATCTGCTTGCAGGCACTGTAAATAACATTTAAATATTTACAAGTGTAAACAATAATGTACAACATATTTTTATAAAAAAAGAATTCTATACCCTTATACTTTTGTAGATAGCTGCAGCCTTTTCTTGGTTTTGACTAAAGAGTCGGTAGGCAAATTGTGTCTCCACTAAACCAGGAGATATACACTGTTAAAGAAAGAGCGATCTTAGTGCCAACAAGTCTTTGGACATGTTATAATCATATTACATAAATAAAGTGTTGATCTGAAGCAGCTTTTACTGTGGCACGTATGTGGGTTTTGGCCTCGTGTAACTCTTGTCGCAGACCTTCAGTGAGAGCAGTCACGGCATATTTGCTGGCAGTGTAGAAGTGTGTATCAGCGTTGTTGAGGACCCGGTGCCCACTCATGCTAAAACACACAAAGATATTTAAGGATATTGAATGTTTTTTGCCTCAGCACAGGTTTGAATTTGAATACAGGCAAAACAAATGTCTAATAAAACATTCTTGTACCTGTTAATATTAATGATATGGCCATCATCAATATTTTTTTCTTTCATGGACTGGTAGGCCTCACGTGTGCACACTGACAGGCCAATGACATTCACCTGGAAAAAAGTAAAATTCTTTATTTCATGAAATGGTTTAGTCTGAGGAGTTCAAACTCACTGACTTAGTAAACCAAGATTTGTTTCATTATTAAAACCTACTATTAAGACATTTTGGAGTAAACCAGGTTCTTGACTGATAAAGCAAAAAATTACTTTAATAGCACAACAAATTGGCTATATGTGATTTTTCAACAGAGAAAACAGCTGCTTTAAAAAGGATTGTACTCAGACATGCAAATGTAATTTAACTTTAAAAGCAAATACAAATTATATTTTGGTTCGCTTTTATAAACTGGCGCATACAACAAACTGAACGTGGACACATGTGTTTATAATAAACACCCCTAAACAGACAGTTCACCCAAAAAAGAAAATCACTCACCCTCAAGTTGTTCCAAACTCGTATGAGGTTTTTTGTTACATATTATTAAACGGATACTTCACCCAAAAATGAAAAATGTGTTATCATTTACTCACTTTTATGAGTAAATGATGACAGAATTTTCATTTTTGGGTGAACTATTCCTTTTAATAATAAATGTAACAAAAAACAGCAACGTAATATGCACGCCGTGATGTCAGAGAGCACGTGATGAAGTAAATGAGTCACTGACTCGGTCAAATCGGTTCATTGAAAGAACCGATTCGCGAAAATTAATCGCTGACTGGATTTGTGGCGTCAAGTTGCTATTCATTTACTTACATCCATCATGTTCTTCCAGCCACTGGTTTTACCACTCAGTAGAGGCTCTGGAAGAGCCAAACCAGCATTATTAATGCACACGTCAATGCCCTGATGTTGAACTTTGATCCAGGAGAACATGGATAACACTTCATCCTCTATAGACAGATCACATTTATACGGGAACAGAGTGCCGCTGAATCCACTACTGACACATTCTGCTGCCAAATTCTGCAAGACAAAAAAATAAATAATAAAAAAAAAAACACAAAACGCGCGATTATTCAACTAGTTAGTAGGACTACATTTACTTCTCGCAAATGTGTGCTCGTTAACGCTATATTACCTCTATTTGCTCTAGATTTCTGGCACATCCGACCACCTTCATGCCATGCTGCACAAGAGACTTGACGATTGCAGCTCCGATTCCCACTGAAGCACCAGTGACAAGCGCAACCCTGCCTTTCCAGCGATCCATGTTACAAGTTACTATTAGGAAGATCAAGTGCTGGACAGCTGACTGTGCGATCACACTTTTGTGCAATGATAATTTGGCCGGGTCCAGCAAAGCTTTCCAGAACCAAGTTGTTTTAAAACCTGCAGACAACTGGATTTTCACCCAGGATCTCACAGTACACGTTTAGCATTGCCCCTCCCCTCCCCTCATCTGATTTGCATATATTATATAATTTATTTTATTTGATACTTATTACAATGCTTTTTCATTTTTCCCAGTCTTTTTGATAGCCTACATCTTAAATTACGTTTTCTTTTAAATGGAAAATTTCTAAAGTTCCAACTTGCTTCTTTCCTTCTCATCTCTCTTTTCGGTTGCCAGATATTCAATATAAAATCACCCAATTTGGCATGTGAATGAATAATCTGTCTTCAGAGAATCTGGTCAATAAAAACACACTTCCTTTTTCTCCCATACAACTATAACAGGTGCAATAAAATCTAGGTAGACAGTGTTCAGGCTGTAAAAAATTCACAGGGTTAGTTATTCATTATACATAAATAAATTATAAAAGAGTAAGTTTATTTGTTTGTCCATCAGATTTTTTATTATTGCTTTACAATTGGGACTGAACAATTAGGCCTACCAATACAGGAAAATTACAATAAAAATCCCCCTAAAACACTTCTTAAGTATTGTCCCATGTGCAATTGTGTTGCTCTATGTCCTCTGTATAGTTAATGTGTTGTATAATGTCAAACAATGTCCTTTTGCACAATTTATACTTTCCACAAATGGATTCAAAATAGGACAAAATACATTCCTATAACAGACACAGCTAAATATTGTACTTTTACAACACTTTTCACAACAATATCAGTTCAATTATGACTTTTGTATAAATAATGTTCATTAGATACATTTGAGAAGGCCTCTGACATAGGATGTACTTCAGGCTCATTTTACGTTAGAGAACAACACTTGTTGAAACCACAGGCTGAACAACAATAAAGTTTGATTGGTCTTGAATTATTAAGAAATAATAAATAACTTGCTTTGAGCAATACCCAAAAACATAACCATAAATCACACCATGAGAGCATAGAGTGATGTGAAAACAGAGCTGATCAATAAGGCAGTGCTAACACAGAAAACATAACTCCTAGAATAAAACACCTCACGTCCATACCGCAGCTGAACAGGTCGGTATGTGTTTACCATGGCAGTCCCATCAGAAAACATCAAGTTTGAAAATGCAGAAAGCTGCAAGACAAAGATAAGATGGCTAAATGGTATTCTTTCATTCTGTGATAAAGTTTCACTTGTTTATCCACCTTATTTTTAACATGAGAGGGCATTTGTAAATTGAATGTGTCTGGCTTCCAGTGTCATCCGCTTCTATAGTTATTTCTAGCTGGACAAAACAGCTTGTTAAAATGAGGAAGATTCATGTCCGTTACACTAAATGTTGTCACATTTTCCTGGTTAAATAAACATTACATAAAGACCAAATACAATTCTATTTTGTATGTTTACACTATGTAATAAATAAGTTAGTGTTTTTAAGCATTTTTACATTTATTCCAAAATAATAACTAAAAGGTAGTAACAATTTAAACAATTTTGTTTGTGAACTGTTGTTTAAAAGTTGTTTACTTTTTAATTAGTCTTCCCATTAACGGCATAATTTTCTTCATTCAGGCCGATTCGTGAACGCACACGAAAACAAGATGCGGTATTTATCCCACAAACCAATCATATCTAATCATAACCGATCATATCCAATCATAGCGCGATGGAGGCATCGCCTCCTCTCATGTGACTTTCCCCCATTCATTCAATAACCCCCCCACCAAAACCCACCGCATGCTTTAGGGGATCTGTTTAAAGTCAATGGGCTCAGGGGAGGCAAGCCTCCTGCTGTAACTTTACCTGCGGGTGTCCCTGTTGGACAGTGTTACTTTTTTTAAAAAACGAGTGATTTATACACTTTTTAATGTCACATTTTTTAATATTTGCATTGTTTTATTTTTGTAATATTGATTATTTTCTCATAAAATATTTGTGAGGAGACTGCCTCCCTTGCCTCCTCGGAGGAAACGCCCTGTAGCAGTTAATGAATCAGAAGTTTTGCACATTCACAGAGCTTATGCTGCGTTCATACCATGTCGTAATTACTGTAGGCTCGAGATAACAACATGTGATGTTCTATTCAGAGCTGTTCACGTCCTCGGACTGGGAATTGTTTGTAAAAGTGATTCTATAGCACCACTATTAAAGCCTAAATGAATCTGTAATGGTCATGTGGTACAGCTGTCACATGGTACAAGTAGGAGCTCTCAGAAAAGTCCCATCTTACAAGACGTGATTACGAGCTCTACGAGGATGTGAATGCTTTGTACAAGCTGAAACCTCAAAATTACAGTAATTTCAACATGGCGTGAACGCACCTTTACTTCCATGTTGGAAAATAAGGTGGAGGCATATAATAAACTACCTGTTCTCTGCTGAGTGGTATTGTTTCCTCAAATATTGTCCATACCACTGCTTCAGAGCAGGCTGGTGTTGTGAGGGACCCCTGGTAGCGATAGTACTTCTCCAATTTATCATGGGAGGGAATAAGCATGTCTAATGATACATCTCCAAGTGTTACATTGGTGCCTAAAAAAGATGTTCATAAACTGTCATTAAGTTCCTCTTTTTATCTCTAAATATAGCCTGTCTGAACAATAATACATTATACAGGCTACTCCCATATTAGAGATAGCCTATTGTGACCTTTACTGACCTTCATTAAGAAGCGATAAAACAACATATTTATTAAACTTCTTACCAGGGTATGTAATATTTTCCAAAGAATTTATGATGGCTTCATATTTTTTATTGGCATTTTCTGATTCCTGGAAGATAAGATACAGTAGATACAGTAAAATATGGTTTTATTAGCTATAAATAACAATTTATGACCGCATCAGTCACACTTACATTAGATGTCTTTAGCTACTATGTGCATACATAATAAAATAAATTATAAGGTACAATGTACATATTGTGTTCATGTTCTATTGCAAAACACTTTCTGCTATTGAGATGGGATAAAGTTAAGGAAAGGTTTAGTGGTGTGGGTTGGTTTAAGGGCAAGGAAAGAGTCAACAGTGTCATTTTAGATTTAATTACATAAGTTAATTACAGCTAATTAAATGTAGGTTTTTTTTTTTTTTTTTTAAATACAAGTAATGTAAAAACATGTACGTACAAAATAAGTGCATTGTATCAAATGCTTAATTTAAATGTTAGTACACAATTTAAAGTGGGACCAATGCATCTGTGGTTGTACCTCATAAAAAAATCCAAGAACAGCCACTCCAGAAGAGTCACCGGTGGCTTGTTCCACAGAGTTGTACTTTTCTTTTATATGTACAATATGCAGCTGTTAAAGATACAAAATGCATGCTTATAACTCCTTATCGATTCACAAATAGGTGTAAGTAGGGCTGTCACGATTCCTCGATTAAATTCAAGTACTCGATTTAAAAAAAAATACTCGACTGCAATTTACCCGTGTCGAGTAACCAGCAAAATACCGGAAGTGACGCATTCCACAGACGATGAGAATCCATGAACTGCATTATTAGACCGTTTTCTAAGGCTGCACGATGTATTAAAAGCATTTTTAAAAAACATACTATAGCATAGTGCTATTGTGAACTCACAAAAGCTGAAATGTCAAAATAAAAGTTTAAACCCTCGCTCTGAGTTTGCATGTTTTGATGTCTACATATTTTTGCTCAAGAAATTAGAGTGGCTGTAGCATTTCTATCGTAAAGAAGTGGCATATATTAAAGATTAAGTGAACATTTGAATTAAATGTAATTTGGCCAATATTAAAAAAGGATTTGATCAAGGCCGTTGGCGCCCTCTGCAGGCATTTGTTATAATTCATAATGTAGCCTACATAAGACGACTGTTTATATTATGTAGATTATGTATTTTAGCAATGCTGTTCTATAAAACCATATGATTACTTGTTTTTTATATTTTATTTGAACCAAATGTTATTGCTTTGTTGTTATTATATATTAAGTCGTTTTAAAAGCTTAGGTCTTAGGCTTAGGATTACTAAAATAATCAACTGATCACTCGATTACTAAAATAATCGTTAGTGACAGCCCTAGGTTTAAGAATAAAACCTGTCTCAAAAGCTTAATACCTCCATAGAGTATTTCTCTCCATCTATAGTATGTTCTGATCCAGGTCCTCCATTCTTGCCCCAGTGCAGGTGAAGCTGCTGAGCTTTGTAAGTGTCTCCTAAATTGGCCTCTTTAATTGTTGCTTTGTTTGGCAGATTCACTTGCACTAAAGATGACAAAATGACCAAAAAAAAAAAAAAAAAAACAGTGTTTATAAAGTGTTTATAAAGTGAAATAATATGTGTAAAGGCTATTCACTATTTTAAAAAGTATACTTAGCCTACCTGTGTGTCCATTGTTTATAATGACACTATTGATCATCTCTTGATAGCCTGTAAACACCACTTGGGTCAGACGACTGTCTGTGGAAGTATTCTTTGTTACAATGTTAATGGGTGACTGTTTTACATTTCCACAGTTTTTGGCAACGGTTGCCCATTCATCCGGTCCTATAAAAGAAAAGAAAAAGATCATGCTGTAGTATAAATCATATATTACCATTCACAAATTTGGAGTCTCTAATGCTCACCAAAGCTGCACTTATTTGATCAAATATACAGTAATAAAAAATACTGAAACCAAACTATTGAACGGTATTGTATTTTTGCTTTATAATTTAATATATGACATTAAACAAGACTCAATTCTCACCTACACACGTGCTGTTGCAAGTGACTTGGGTCTGATAACACCATTCTGAAAGAAAACAAAGTTTATAAAATATTTATATGGATTGTAAATGTATTAATAATTAATAATGGAATGTAATCGCATTTAATATATTACGCACATATGAACACAGACCAATGTCTATGTTCAGTCATTCAGTTAATAAATGTGTATTCTATTCAGTGTAACACTTGTTGGCAGATTCTCATAAATCTTGATATTCTATAATTCTGGTATATTTTTATTTCAGACAAAGATAATTTGACCTGCTGTACAGACAGGCCTTCCAACGCTTACAGTACAAATGTTCAGTAAAAGCCTATAAAACTAAAATCCAAAATGATGGACGAACTCAAAGCTCTATAAATTCAGCAGTAGCTGATTTAACAGTAAATCTGTTTCTATGATAAATAATATGACATATACACAAACCACCTACCTGCACTTGAAGCAAACCTGCATAAAACAGTAAATATGGAAAGATAAAGCACATTCATCCTTAATTCTCCACCTATAATCACATCAATCCAGCTAAAGAGGAGAAAATGTATTTTATGACGGGCTTCATTGCTGGTGCATTTTATAACGGCGCTATCTCGGTGTCCCCTCCTTTTTAAGTTTTACAACACAAAACCTAGTGACCACAAAATGTACTAATTTGTATTAGAATGTATCATAAAGTTTCCTGATAATTATGAGTAATTTAATATCTAATCTGTTAAAGTTGTCCTCCATCCATAAGAAACTTTCACTTGTTTTCAACTACTACATAAAAAACACTTATTGTCACTAATTAATAGATTATGTTGTTGCAGTAAGCAAACATTAAAATGAACATCATAAAAAGGTTTCATTTATTAACTGCTGTGTGTACTCTCTCAGAAAAAATGTACAAGAGCTATCACTGGGGCAGTACCATTTCAAAAAGTAAACCTTTGTACATAAAGAGTGCGTTTTAGTACCTCAAAGGTACATTTTAGTACCAAAAACGTACATATTTATGTACAATTTTATGTCTCTAAAAGGTGATGAAGCCACAAAGAAGGAATTTAGCTCGTCTTACATATTAAGGTAAAGAAGATAATTGAGTTAACCCTGATCTAAACCTGTCTGGATAATACCCATCTTTTCACGCAGTTAGTTTAAAGACGCTATCTATACCGTGGTGTTTATTTCAGGAGTTAATCCAGTATTGTACAGAAATAGGTGTATAATGCAAGTCCAGGCTCAACCCCTCCTGCTTGAACAGTGAGAATACATTTTACAGGAAAAGCATTGAACCAAGTTTTAAAACTCTATAAAGTTCATGGTAAAGTTGATAACGGATCCATTCTTCTCTGTGAATTGCTCAATGAGTGATTTGTGTGTTTGATAAAAGGGGGGCAAATTACGTCCTCTTGGTTTGACCTTAGATTTAACCTTCAGCTTTCATAAGGTCTGATGCTCGCTCTCTCTCTCTCTCTCTCTCTCTCACACACACACACACACAGGATATGCAAACTGCTGCAAATGTTTTGAAATAGAGTAATTTACTTAGGGTAGTAGGCTGTTTTTTCAGATTCCGGCACTTTCATGTCTAAGGTATTGAATTTTATTACTAACAGATCTTCATATTACAGCTCTTTTCCTTTTGTTATGTGAAGGTCACACATAACAAATTAACTGTCTCAGAAAATTGCATCATTTATTTTTTTACTGTTTAAATACCTTTTATGTGTAGATTTTATTGTTTTAACCTTGTCCCAGACACAGATGTACAATCATAAAACATCATAAAAGAAGATCCATTATTATATTTGAACAAGAAACAAGAAGTGAAATAATGGTAATACTTTTTTATATTTATACATTTTTTAAAAAATACTTTTATATTTATAATTTATTTTTATTTATATACTACACCTTAGAGCGTAGCTTTGGTGCTCTAAAGTGTGGTAGTGTAGACCTTATGTAGCTCCGCCCCTTTTCAGCACTGCGCGCGTTGTCTGTTGACTTCCGGTTTGTATTTCCACAGCGATCTTACTTATTTATGAATGAACTACTCGTTTTAAAATCTTCCCGGTCTACTGACATTTGTTAAGACGTCTGCTTTAAACATAACAATGCTCATGATAACTTTCATTAACTCTACAACAGGTAAATCCACTTCACCAGCTAATTATTCTTCAACAGCGATGCCATAGAAATATACAGAGCTACCGCAAAAACGGAAGTTCAAAGACAATATTATAAAGATGGCGGCGCGCTTGTTTCTCTGGTAAATAAGGTATATATGTGTTTACCAAGATGACAGACATGTCAGTGAAGGGCTTGAGATTAAATATGTGAATATGCCTATACGTGATGTGCGAGGAAACCGTGAGTTTGCGAATTGCAATACAATTCAATTGCAATTAGGGCTGCTGTAGAAACATGGCAGCACAAAATGACGACTGAACATGTAAGGGAACCCACTGTGTATGTGGAGAGAAATGGCTCATTCTGAGGTAATAAAAACATAATGGTTCACTATGTAAGGTCTTTAGACACCACTGAAAACTTAGTTATGTATATTATATTCAGGGTTGGGGAGTAAGGGAATACATGTTACGGCGTTACGTAATCAGGATACAAAAATTCAGTAACTGTAATTCGTTACAGTTATGTCAAAAAACGTAGTAATCAGATTACAGTTACATTTTGAAAAAAGGGGGGATACTATCAGGATTACAATCGTTTTTATTTAAAACTAAATAAATCATTATTTTGCCACAACACATATTAGGCGCTTAAACGACGTGGTTGTACAGTGCAAACTCTGCCTTCCAGCTACGAAAACACTTTCTTTATCAAAGGACTAAAACAATAATCTGTAATACCATACTGTAGCCACTAGATGTCTGAATAGCCCTTTAAGCATACACATACATACACACACACACACACACACATATATGTATATATATATATATATATATATACAGTGGGTACAGAAAGTATTCAGAATTTTCACTCTTTGTTATATTGCAGCCATTTGCTAAAATCATTTAAGTTCATTTTTTTTTTTCTTCATTAATGTACACACAGCACCCCATATTGACAGAAAAACACAGAATTGTTGACATTTTTGCAGATTTATTAAAAAAGAAAAACTGAAATATCACATGGTCCTAAGTATTCAGCTTGTTCAGTTTGGTTATGATCTAATGTGAGTTTTATATTTTTAAGCTCTAAACAACAACAACAACGATAATATATTGCAATAGATAATTTATCAGATTTGTAAAATATTTTTATTGTTGAGACCCATTCAAAAGTATGGAACGTGTAACATTTAAAAACTTGCAGAAATTGAGAAGAAATAATTAAAATTAAATTTAAAAATGCAATTTATTTATAGTAAAGTTGCCCCCATTTCTTTCTTTTTTTCTTTCTTTATACATGTGACCTTGAAGTAATCCAAAAGTAATCTAAAAGTAATCAGATTACATTACTTTCATATTGTGGTACCTGGATTACGTTACTGAATACTTTTTTTATTAAGTAATTTGTAACTGTAACAGAATACATTTTTAAAGTAACCCTCCCAAGCCTGATTATATTGCATTTCTGTCAATAGATCCTCCAAAAATGTATACATTGCACCTTTAATGCAAGGCTCAGTATCATGGGCAAACACAACTCAGGTTTATGTAATGTATGTCAGGAAATAGAAATTGTAGAACATGCTTTGATTAGATGCATTAAATATGAACAGGAAATAATTAATTTTAAAAGACAATTGCAAACATTTGGTATTACATATTTCAATTTATGCAATATTTTAAAGATCAGATCAGAAACTGACAGCACAAACTGGCAACCCACCAATAAATCCACAAAAGAAGAAGAAAAAGAAGAATGTTTATATGTGAATAAAAGCCTAAATTCAATCTGTTCATCATACAAAGCGATCGTGCCTCTTCAGAAAATTTGGACTAAACCACTCAATTCATATGGTGTCACTTGCGTAGCTGTCTTTGGAGGGGCAGAAAGCTCTCAGATTACATTAAAAAGATCTTCATTTGTGTTTTAAAAATAAGAATGAAGATTTTACGGGTTTGGAACGACATGAGGGTGAGTAATTAATGACAGAATTTTCATTTTTGGGCGAACTAACCCTTTAAACAAATTAAATAAACTAGTGAAAATGTGAAAAGTAGGATCTGCTTTTTTAAAAGTCCCACAGATCCAAAACTGCCCATATTAGAAGAATCGCCCAGTTAAATTTCATGGGATGTCTGTAAATTTCTATATATATATATATATATATATATATATAAAAACACTAGGTCCATTATCATTGTACATCATAGAGAAGTGTCTGCACATCCCCCACTTCCTTCTGTGCGTGTCAAACGAGAGTTTGAGGTTTGGGTTGTCTAGACAACCAAGTCCATCTCGTGTACATCATGTTAAGGGAAATGGGAGAGCGGCCTCCTGTTTATCAAAATATATGCTCAGGGGAGTCTGGGACAAAAGTGTTTAAATCGGAGCATCTGAGGAAAATGACACGGAAGAAAGAGTGTTTTACATATGATTTAATAGTATCATATTGGTTTGATTATCTATGTGCACATGCCCAATATTTCAAAAGGTCATAACTGTTTAATTTTATCAGCATCTTACCGTAAAGTAATGTAAAATTAGCAAGCAATGATTTTAAATTACAAATGACATTTATATGACACATCACCACACCCTCATATTTGTCTCAAAGTATATGTAATATGCTGATGAAACTGTGGTTTTGCACAACATTGCAACCACCCCTCCCCCTCAGGAAAGAGCTGCAAGCAAGATTATGCTTCATATATTTAAGCCATTGTGAAGCTATTTATAATAACTCGCACAAAACGTGTACATCTTCCACTGATGATACTTTCCCATACACAGTTGTTATTTAAGCTGACGGACTATTGTATTTTAGTTTAAAGAGACAAAGTCAGACTATGTGGAAGCCTGGTGTAATCTGATCACATGTTTACTAGACTTCCTCTTTATTTCTTTGTGTGATTTTTATATATGCTAAAGACCACAGGGTTTATTCTGTCATTTCTGATCTGACTTTTATCAGTTAAAATGCCCTTAAAAGGAATTGATTTGAGTCTGTCTTCGAACGAAACTTGCTGTAGTCCAATAGGCGTGCGAATTTGTGCATCTTTAAGACATGCGACTGCAGGGCCTCTTCCTGTGGTTTGCACCATGTGGCCTAGAAAGTGTTAAAAGGCGACAACTTCTTTCTCTTTTCTCTGTTGTTTCCGGGATCAAGTTGGCAGAGAACTGGTAAGTCGCTGCTCTTCGGTTTAATCTAAAATATTGGATAAATATTACTGTTTAAACTTGGGTTAAACGATATAAGATTGTAAACTGCTCAACGTGATTGTGAATATAATTAGGTGAATTTGCTATAACTTAAAAATAATGAAAATATAAATAAATAAATGCACTCATTTTTTATTTTTACACATTTATTTTTTTTTACTAGTAGTTTTAAATGGCAATACGAAAATGTAATAGTCAATTTCAAAGGTTCAGACTGAATTCATTTCACATATAAATAAATATATATATATATATATATATTGTTTATAGAAAGCAGCAAAACTGGAGATATTATACATTATACTGTTTTAGATGACGTAGAGTTCATTACACATGTAATATTGCATTTTTACCTATATAGGCAATAAAATATTACTCTAAACTCCTTTATGGTTTACAGTGACTCACTATGAACAAATGAAGTTGATGCAGCTGAACATCCAACCGTATTTAAACATGATTTGACATGATTTAATTTCTTACAGATTGAACAAATAGCTGTAAAATGAACATTTGGAGCACATGGGGATAAGAGGAAGCATGTAACGATTGAGAAGAGGCGGGAACTTCAGAGGTACAGTGCAGTCACTCATAAAGTAGACAGCACTACTAAAGGTCTCTACACAGTGTAGTGTTTCCTACTTTATGGATGAGTGTACTGTTGGCTGCGATGGAGCTCCAAAGATGCTGAATATGAATGTCCCATTTATGAAATATTAATAAAGATTGTGTTTCAAGTGTTCACCTGTATGTATGCACATTAACTTGTATAGGCTACTATGAAATGGGAAATTGAGTAATAAAATGAAGCGAAACTGCGTATTTATGTGCAAAGTTCTTCAAATAACATAGACAAATGATATTACAAAAATAGCTTAAATCATATAAAGACATCAGTAGTGAAAAGAAGATATGCTTACTTATAAAGTAAAAAATGATCATTATTAAATTACCATTATCAGTAATATAAGGATATAATACACTAGATGCTTCCAATAGCTCGTATTATTCAGAAATTAATTCCTTTTAATGTACTTACTTGAGCTAAAGGTAGTGAATATGCAGAGGGAAGGTCGAGTGCATTAAGGAGGCGCATACAATACTGTCATGTACTGTACATTATAGGAAAAAAGACACCTTATATGGTAAAAAAATAAACAGAAAAACAAAAAGCAATGCTGGAGTTGAATTTAGTAAAGTGGGTTAGAATCAATCTGAAGTCACTCTTCTGTTCCTGATTTATGGTTGATCTTTACATTCAATCCCAAGGCAGCGGTTGCAAGAAGTTTGATGGCACAAGACCTCGATAACCATGTAAATCCCCCTGGATCAATAAAACATTCATTCTTTAACTCATGATCTTTAAAAAATTTTTTTTACATATAGTATTATTTTAAATAATATAAAAAATAATACATATAGACAGAGTCATAATACTCACATAATAAAATCCATCACTGTCCATTTCCCCAAAAACATATATAATGTCTCCTGCACGAAAGGGAAGCTCATCCTAAAGAAGAAAACAACCAAAACACACTGATTTAAAATGATATTTGATATTTTAAGATTCATTCATGTGGTATTTCATGAAACAAATTATCAATAAATAGCTAGGATGTCTAGTTTATATCCTGATTATTATTTGTTATATTGATATAATATTTATATATTAAAAAATGAATAGCAGTAATATCTGAATATTATTTGATAATAGTTTCAATAGTTTAATATATAAAAACATTAAGCTTATTAGTTTAATAATAATTTAAAAAATAAAATATTTTAACAATTAAATATTTCATTATAAAAATATTTTAGAAATGAAATACTTTATATTTCATTATTAAAAAAAATAAATCATAAAAATAAATAATTAAAAAAATAATAATAATACACACACGTTGGGGGACATAGGGACATAGGGACTTTCCATAGACATAATGATTTTTATCATTGTACAAACTGTATATTCTGTCCCCTACTCCTAAACCTACCCATCACAGAAAACTTTCTGCATTTTTACATTTTCAAAAAACATTTTTCTGTATGATTTATAAGCTGTTTTTCTCATGGGGACCAAAAAATAGCCCCACAAGGACAAGGATTTTGGATATTGCCATCTTTGTGGGGACATTTTGTCCTCATAATGTAGGGGTTGCCAGGACCCCACACACACACATGTTGGGGACTTTCCATAGACATAATGATTTTTATACTGTACAAACTGTACACTACCCCTACCCCTAAACCTATCCATCACCGAAAACTGTCTGCATTTTTTGAATTTCAAAAAAACACTGTTTAGTATGTTTTTTAAGCCATTTGGGGAACCAAAAATGGCCCCACAAGGGCAAGGATTTCAGATATTGCCATCTTTGTGGGGACATTTTGGAGATGTATTAAAAATAATATTTAATGGATGTCAGGGAATCAAACAACAGGAAAATGCAATCACCTCAATGTCCATGTTTGGAGAACTTTCCCAAGGGTCATAATCAAAAATGGCCACCATCCTGTGGACCTTCGCACCATCTGGCACACTAGAAGTTTCACTGGGTGCTAATATTAATAGTACAAAGTATCCATGAATCAATCAATAAATCCATATTAGTTTAATACTTTTAATAATTATGTGGATAGTTTTATCAAATAAAAAATAAAGACAAAAAATACTTGCCTATAGAAGGCGTCTCCTCTGGTAAAAACCCCTGCTGGAACAGATGAAGTTTAAGCTCTCCGTCTTCCACAGGAATCTCAGATACCATGTTGCTTGGCACAAAACCAAAGCGACCACCAGTCTCCCCACTATAGAAACCGTCAGCATCTTTATCTCCATATACCTACAAGAGAACATATCCCACTGACTCCCATCTTCCCATCACAACATGAGCTAAGCAGAAATGATCTAAAGATGATGCACTTTACTTTAATGATCTGTCCTTGTTCAAAAGGCAGTTCCTCCTCCATTGTTTCAGGGTTTGGTGACATCACTGCAGGGTTGTATGAGAACAGAGCCACAAAGAGGCGCACATTCGGCTCATACATTTCCCTCTCCGATTCCCACCTCTCTATATCTTCTGGTGTAGCAACCCTAAGACCATCTGGATATAGATAGACATCCAGCCCAATCATTCCAGTCTTCTTCCTCTATGCCTGTGACTGTCCGTCTGATGTCCCCTCAGTAGGCAGACAGGTGGTTATCAAACACCCATATGCTCCCTATAGCTTTAGTATTAGGAGAGGTAAACAAGATAATCTGCCTGAGACTAATCCTCTTGGAGGAAATGGATCAGTTTTACCTGAAACGTCCCCAACTGCAAACCTTTTTTTTTTTTTAAAGATAGTCTACAGAATTCTTTAGTGACTGAACAAAATTCATATCACGGTCAGAAAGGACGGACTTGAAGCACTGAGGAAAAAGGAATAAGACTCTGCCAGTGGATTTGGCCCAGTCCTGCTGCTCACAGCCATGCCGATTAGCTGAGCCATCCGTTCTGAAGTGTGCCAAGTAGAGCTAGCTGTTAACCGCATTATCGCCAAGGAAGTAACCCAGCATGTCCTTTTCACCTTTTCAGGACAATCCTTTGTGAACAAAAAAAGGTTTGCATGGACCTACCCAAGGAGAACCAAAAATATTGTGCAGATATTCTATAAACCAGATGCTACGGTCATAGAAATTGATTCACGGTTCTGCTGTTGACTGGTAAGATAAAACAGCATCTATTCTATTCTATTCTGGAATTTCCTGTTTGTAATTACTAACAGTGTTATTCCTAACACTTACATATTCTATTCTATTATATTCTATTCTGTTCTATTCTGGAATTTCCTGTGTGTAATTACCTTATTCCTGACACCTGTTCTATTCTGGAATTTCATATATGTAATTACCATATTCATGTCACTTCCATATTCTATTCTGTTCTATTATATTATATTATATTATATTATATTATATTATATTATATTATATTATATTATATTATATTATATTCTGGAATTTCCTATGTTATTAACATATTCATGTAACTTCCATATTCTATTCTATTCTGGAATTTCCTGTTTGTAATTACCTTATTCCTGACACTTACATATTCTATTCTATTCTGTTCTGCTCTATTCTAATTCTAATCTATTATAGAATTTTCTATTTGTAACCATATTCATGACACTTCCAAATTCTATTCTATTCTATTCTGGAATTTCCTTATTTGTAATCACTATATTCCTGACATTCCATATTCTATTCTATTCTGGAATTTCCTATTTGTAATTACCATATCCCTGACACTTCAATATTCTATTCTATTGTATTCTATTCTGGAATTTTATATATGTAATTACCATATTCATGTCACTTTCATATTCTATTCTGTTCTATTCTGTTCTATTATATTATATTATATTATATTATATTATATTATATTATATTATATTATATTATATTATATATTATATTATATTCTGGAATTTCCTATGTTATTAACATATTCATGTAACTTCCATATTCTATTCTATTCTGTAATTTCCTGTTTGTAATTACCTTATTCCTGACACTTACATATTCTATTCTATTCTATTCTATTCTATTCTGTTCTGCTCTATTCTATTCTATTCTGGAATTTCCTTATTTGTAATCACTATATTCCTGACATTCCATATTCTATTCTATTCTATTCTATTCTATTCTGGAATTTCCTATTTGTAATTACCATATCCCTGACACTTCAATATTCTATTCTATTGTATTCTATTCTGGAATTTTATATATGTAATTACCATATTCATGTCACTTCCATATTCTGTTCTATTCTATTCTGGAATTTCCTATTTCTATTCTAACCTAATCTATTACAGAATTTTCTATATCCATATTCCTGACACTTCCAAATTCTATTCAATTTCACTGACATTTCCATATTCTATTCTATTCTATTCTATTCTATTCTATTCTATTCTATTCTATTCTATTCTATTCTGCAATTTCCCATTTGTAATTACCATATTCTGACACTTATTTAAGTGACCATGTATGGTTGTTCCATATTTTGGCCAGCTTTATCTGTGATACTTTTCAATTACCTACTTATAAAGACAAATGAATAAGACATTCATAAAGAGAATGTTAACGATGAGTTAACTTTGTGGCAAATTCCCCATGTGACAACTAGCCCCAGTCTCCCCTATTTAAGGGATACAAATTGTACCCGTCTGGGTGACCCATATGAAGAACCAAGTTGTTTGTCTTTTCCATCGGTCTAATATATCTATAACCTTTCTGAGCATGGAGACACACAAAACATGAGACACTATCCTGAATGTTATCATAATTGTGTCATCCCCAAAATCCTCCACTCCATACAGGAGGGGTGCTAGAAATGGTAATAGGGGGTGACTCATTCTCCCATATTGCATTTGTTCTTAGAAGACCTCTAATGTGCCATCATCATCACTGCTGATAAGTGGCCTCTTGACTCCCATATAAGGACTATTACATCATGAGTGAGGCACCTATATGGCAAGCCATTTTAACATTTATTCTTTAAAACTAAACATTTTCTATTTTACATTAGTAGTTAGTAGCATCTACTGGTTGTTTTATTAGCACTTATTTATTAGACAAATACCTATTTATGAACGCTAGTATATATATCAACTGTTACTAGTAGCATTTCTTCTGATGTTTTATATGTTACATTTCTGTCGTTGCTTTACTTGTCATATGCAATGACTAATCAAAATTGTTACTTTATAGTTGTTACTAGTTCGTGCTGCTATCTTCTAGCAAGATTTAAAATGTGACTAGTACCAACTGGAATTTACATTAGTGTCCAATATACAGGTAATAGTGTCTATCAAATTAGTACTAGACAAAATTGTATAAATACTAATAGCAATTTAAACAGTTACAATCAACTAAATAATAAGTTCTATATCACTGGTACTGCTGGAATAGGTGGCAGAAACAACTGAAATACATACTGATCAGAAGTGAATAATGACATCTGAGCAGTACCGCTGCTCCTTATATGCAGAGTTTGCGTAGGGCACCAACTGTCAGTGGGGCACCATCTCTCTCTCTCTCTCTCTCTCTCTCTAAAATAAAATTCTATAATAATTTTAATCACAACAACATAGATATAAAACCATAAATATTTAAAATATTTACTTATTGTACAAGTACTAGTATGTAGCAAATAATCAGAGAACTCAATAAATAGGCCTATAGACCTATTTTGTGTTTGCAAACAGCGATGACTTTTTGTGGGCGGAGCCTACCTGGTGGCAGTCTGTGGAAGCCATGGAGTCAAAGAATTAAAAAAAAGTTAATTTCAAGTTTATACCTCATGATTCTGACTTTTTTTCCTCACAAATCCGAGTTTATATCTCACAATTCTTAGAAGGAAAAACTGAATTCTTTCCTCAGAATTGTGAGTTTATATACCACAATTCTGACCCTCAGACTTGTGATAGAACACAATTGCGAGTTACAAAGTCCGAACTGGGAGATATAAACTGGCAAATGCAAGAAAAAAAGTCAGAATTGTGATAAAAATGCTATAGGCTATGTTTAAAAATTATCTACAGTGCACAGCATAAATGAGTTCACCCCCTCTGAACAAATACAAAAGGTGTATTTTCTTTATGATCACTAATACAATTCATGGAAAGATGGCAAAACTAAAATGTATTAAACATATACAAAATAAAAACTGGGAAATATATGTCATTAATAGCCATAAAATTAGTAAATTAGCCAATTTTGTTTAAATTAAGGATTGCAGAAATTAGTACACCCTAGATTTAATTCAACAAATTTATAATATTCTAGTACTTAGTATGCCCTCCATAATTTTGAATATACTGCTCTGACGCTTCTTGGCACAGAGTGTACAAGTTCATGACAAATTTCCACATCTGTCCTTTTTAATTCTTAGATAATGAGCTCCTTAAATGCCCTGATCTTTAATGGGGAGTGTTGCTCAACTCGTCTCTACAGAATCTCCCACATGTGCTTAAGAGTGTTAGGACTGAGTGCAATAAATGTCCACAGAAGGTTTTTCACCTTGGGAGAATGCATATCCTCATTGTCATGTTAAAAAAATGCCCAACAATGCAGGGAATGAGGAAAGGGTAACATCTTCTGTTTCAAGTTTGTGTATTAAATTACACAGTGGTGTGGGAATTCATGACAGCACTAATAAAGCACAACTCCCTCACACACACTCATACATCCCTATATAAGAGCTTTACTACCACTGAACTTTACTGTGGGAACCAGGCACTTCTCACTGGACTCCTCCTCTAGCAACACCATAACATTTTGGATGCTGTTAGATCCAAAAATGATTGATTTGGTCTCATGAGACCAAAGTATTGATTCCTAGAATCTATATTTTGTAAATATGGGCTTTGGAAATGGCTAACTGACTTTATTGTGCTTTGGCTACAGTAGGTAGTTCCAGTGAGAACAACAACCATGCATGTAATTTCTGCAGGCTGCATCTTACTCTGTGAGATAAACAGTCACTCTTTTCATAGCTTTTGCTGGCTCTGAGACACTTGCTTGGTATTTCTCCTGCTCTTTGTCTAGCAAAAAAATCCCTCATCACTAAATGAAAGCTTAAAATGAAGGCCTGATTATTTCAGGGGCCTTGTCACAAGTCTATTGTTTTTGAATTTCTGTTTTAATTTTGCAATATCTTCACACTTAAAACAATGATTTGGTAATCCTCTTGTAGCACTGTCCTCTTTTGTGCTAAGAAATAAGTCTGCTGACAGTTCTCTCCCAAGTGGTTCCAGTTTTGTCAGTATTAAGTCTGAGAATGATTCAGTGGGCTATATAACACTTTTAATTGTCAAGAAATTACTTCTTTTTAAATGTTTTGGTTCAACATACTTACCTGTTGATCAAACATTGCCTTAAACTTACACCAGAAAAAATTTATTTTGTTTTATTTAGTAACTTTTAGGAGGGTGTATTCATTTTTACTACACAACATTTTATCACCTTGATAAGAAAATCTTATTTTCCTGAATAATTTTGACATGCTTCTTTGGTAATTGATGAAGCAGACTTGCTGGAACATTATATCTCTAAAGAACCCTAACATGTCTTCTAAGTAATTGAGTAATTGCTGACTTTCAGAAGTTTCAGAGGGGGTGTACTCATTTATGCTGTGCACTGTATGTAAAATATTATAGGTTTAAATATTATTTCATGCTGTAACTGCTATGTATGTATGTCCCCTATGAACTGCATATGTGAATATTATGTTGACTTAATGTTCACATCAAATTCATGCTTTAATAGTAGACTAATCATTGCAGGTTTCATCAGTCTAGTCTGTGACTTACAACTTAAACATCTGCGTTTAGCTTCAAAGGGCGTCTTCAATGACGGTATTCTATAAAAATGAAGACTATATATTTTTTTTTCATTCCGATTCTGACATCCAAAGGCACAACAAAACATTTTTCTCTTATTCTATGGATTTTGCCCATTTTCCTCCATTTGTTACCGCTATTTTTCTGCCACCACTATGCGCGCACAGCTGCAAGTGACGTTTGCTCCAAATTGGTCTATTAGTTACTACTAGTAAATATTGGTACGTATATATAGTGTCTAATATTTATTAAAAAAAGGTACTGTCATTTATGGATTGCTTACTATAAACTAAAAATGCGCTAGTAACCTAAAGAAGTTGCTAGTTTAAAAAAATAAATGTCCTACCAGCTTGCCATAGCACCCACGTTTTTAGAACCCTGACGTAGCCCTCCAGCGCGTGAGGAGGGGCTAGGGTGGCCCGTCGGCACGAGCGCAGACAGCAAGGAACAGCTGCAGAGAAGCCCTCGTTCATTGAATTACACCGCATAGCTCATACAATATTACTGTTTCCTCCCAAAAAACAAATAATATCGTCCAAACCATAACCATCCAAAATGGTTGACCGCGAGCAGCTGGTTCAAAAAGCCAGGCTGGCTGAACAGGCAGAGAGATATGATGATATGGCAGCAGCCATGAAATCGGTAAGTCATTCTTTTAATATACCCTTGGGGTTTTATTCTTTAGATAGTTTAGTTTGACCAACGATCGCTAAATCTATCTATCTATAGAAATAATATAATATGGTGATATAATTGTCGTATTATGCATTGCTCGATGCATTTGCAGGAAAATAGGTAATGTTGAATTATCACATGGGTGAAGTGACAGTAAAATATTGCATGTAGCCTATAGAAAGGATTAATATGCTGTCGTATAATAATTTTGGGGTGGTGATCTATGATAAATCAGTGCTTTATTATTGAGAGTGCAGTGGATCGGGTGTAGACTGTCTGGATCTTGGGCGGTGCCTCCTGTCTTACCCGAGCCCACACTCAAATGAATGAGACGACACATGACAAATGTATAAAGACAAATGTTTCAACATCGCTTTCAGCGTTAATGGGGAAAAAAGAAGAAAAAAAAAAAAGAAAAAGAAAAAAAAATTCACCTTATTCTTTTCTTTAAATCGTTGCTTTGCGTAACAGTATACATATTCATAGTCACAAACGCAGTGTATAGGCTAGTATTTGAATTTACACTAGAAATAGGCGTTTTGTCATTCCTGTTCACAAGCATAGTGTATTGTACATTATATGTTCATTTTCCACCATTAGCAAGCATATATAAATTCCAGCTGCCTTTGTTGTTTGTTTTTTCACGCATCCTCATAATTTAGTTATGTCTTCCCATATTCATTTTCTACATATGGCAGTTGTTAAGATATTTCCTCTAAACCAACGTTAGAGGCAGCAGCATTCCTTCCAGAATCTTCCATCCTTGTCATATTGCAGTAAGGTCCATGATCCAGTAAGGTCCATGATACCTTCTTGTTTTAAACTCACAGATTTATATAGTATTAAAGGAAACGTATCTCCTCTATAGTGCTTATTCATAGTGATTATTATTTCTGTTAAATATTTTAACAGTGTTTGAGGGGATAGCATATAGAGCACCGTAATAAAATCATTGAAGGCCTTAGGGCTTCTTAGGGGGTGTGGGTTGGGGGGGGGGGGGGGGGGGGGAAGCAAACATCTGCATCTTAAGCTCTAACGCTTCTTCACGTCAGCATCCTGACTATATTCCCATCCGAGTGAGGGCATTTAGAAGACTCTAGTTGTACATTGGCTTATGGAGATTAAGGAGGACCTCTCCGTTTCTGCTTTGTCAAGTGTTGACATCATGCTTTTTTTCTGGAGGGGTGTCATCTAGCATCTCTTCTCTTATTTCTTGAGTGATTTGAATGTTTTTTTACCCATGGCAATACATTTCAGACTTAATTACAAATGTAGATGTGTCTACCTGTATACTCTTTACTATATTTTCTTATCGCCATATTACTTTGATCTAGAAGCAAGGTTCTCGTCCTTTAAAGGATTGTTTTGTACAATTTTAGCTTCATGGATCTATAAAGGAGATTTAAAAGCAGTTTGACTCTAAAGTTACTTCGGTCCCATGGATAAAAGCCCATTTAGCCACAGAGCTGATGGGAAAGTGCCCACAGGCCTCCATTATCTTGATGCATTCAGCCAAATAGATGAGCAGCAATAGGCCGAGCTTAAAACTTCACATCGGAGTAAGATCATCCAGCTTTTTACTTAAAATTTGTGAACGACTTCTTTATGTGTAAATATTTGCATCCGATTGCAACACGGCTACCAAGATAACAAGGTTACCCCGTCACCCACCACAACTATTCGTTACTATCTGTCTCCGAGAGGAATGCCAGATCTGTGTTGCGCAGAACTTGTGTACCCAGACATAAATAGCTATAAGTTTGTTGTTTCCTTTTTAAATAAAACCCTTTCATATCCTCCTGCCTGTGTTTCGTTATGAGTCTCGTCTTCCTGTCCTACCAGTGTTCCTGTTTTCTGCTCTGATCTTCATTGAAGCTGTCTTTGAATTCAATTCTCTTTGTACTCTGAGGGAATAATTTTAGCTGAAATCTAAAATCAGAAACCTTGATCTGAGGCACAAAGTGTTTAAGTGCACATGGGTAAATGCATAGTTCCTTCATCATTACAGAAAACACATTACAAACATATTATGTAAGTGCACCACAAATAGGTTCTGACATTGTGACTAGAAGAAGATCTCTAGTTGAAATAAAAGAGTGATTTTTGTGAAAAATACCCAATCAGACTCTTTTAACATACTTAGTATGTTCGTCCCAGTTTGACAAGAGAAAAGGTCAGAGAGAAGGCCACCGTAACACATGAACTGCCACACAGAGATCGTGTTAACTTACACTGCAGCTGCCCTGAGGGGTATGTGGGAACATTTCGCCTCCCTCCCCTGCCCCCTATCCTCACCCTGCCCCCACTCCCAGCTGAAGTGATTTCACCTCTAGTGCATTGTGTAGCGCTAGCGCTCCGTCATCTCGCTAGATAGAGTTGGACTACTGTACAAAATGAGACTATTGCCATGGAAACTGCACTTGGCATATAGCTTGAGCTCATGGCTGCACAATGCATTCAGCTGATGAAGCTCTGTGTGGAAATGATCATTATGCAACTGAAAAATGAACCATTGTACGTTTATTTTAATGTCAAAGTCGGCATGAAACTGAAGTTGCGATCGTCTTTACTTCCCTATTGCGTCTTTACTTCCCTATATCTGAATGAAATGGCTTCTTGAATGAGAACAAATGTAGGGCAGGACTTTATTTAGTCAGTGGAGAATTGACTGAATTCTATTGGTCGATCTCATGTGAGTGACAGGTTGTCCCGCCCTTGTGCCATTAAACACATCATCAGAGAAGAGAAAAGACGTCGCTGCAAGAGGGAAAGGAAATTATTTTAATTAAAGATTATGAGGACACATGAATTAAAAAAAATAATGATGTGCATGGATATATTATTTATAACGAACACTGCAATATTCCATAAAACAAAAACAAGAATTGTCCATTTTGATTTAATGGTGACCTTAACCCCTAAATGCATGAATGTTTCGCCAATCATTATTACATATTCTGGTCTTTAGCGGATGGACACAGATGGATCTCTACCTGTTGCAATAATATAAAACTCTCCTGATATTAGATTAACAATTACAGAAGAATAAAATAAAGCATATTTTGTTATCTTTTGGAGCTTGGAAAGGTTCAATTTGAGCAGATGTTTTAAACCGTCATCACTGTCCTCATCAGAGCTCATTTCCCAGTCCGTTCAGTATCTGGCTTTTATTCGCGATCTCAATCCTATTCTCAAAACTATCATTTTCAGCATCTTCAAAATCAGTATTTTGATCACTGACAGCTTCTTCACCAGAGTGAGTGACAGTGACACTAATATTTGATTTTTGAGCAGTAAATCGCTGAGCCATTTCAAGTTTTGCTGATGATACTTCCTATTCTTTTGTTTTCTGCCTGCGGTAACTATGAGTGAAAGGTCACTTCATCATTGTGTATCAGACATTGCCACCTTGTGGAATAAAGGTGAATTGCACTTATTCATCAAAGATTCAACTATTGTTGTGCAGAAAAAATATACTCACACTATTACGCACCTCGGGTCGTTAGCAACCCTATACAATTAAAAAAAAAAATGAATGGGAAAACAGGAATTGACCTTTCGCCTGGAGTTTGACTGACAGGCGATCTAACCAATCATAACACCGAATCCGCCATTTTGACCGACAAAGCAGTCAGGAGAGTTAGTAGATTAATGTTGGTGGACTAGAACTTGAAAAATGGTGTGTACTGATGTTTTTACGCGGTTGAAACAGCATTCCTTCTGATGTTCATTCATGTTTATTTGATGCTATAAATTAACTAGTAGGAACAGGAAGAGATGATCGGTTTACGAGCCGCTTGAACTGAGGCGCTACAGCGATCTGTCACGACACATTAAAGTCCCACAAAATGGTATTTATTGTTTAAATTTCTTTTAGAAATTACAAAATTTGAGACGTTGTTTTATATCAAAAGTAACCTGCCGTCTCATCTGTCGACACGTTGTCAGTGTCCTCTTTGCTCTGCGATGTATTTTTCACTGCTTGAGAACATGATGTCAGACATAGCAACAGTAACTAAAGGGAACGGTCGATTCTTTTTAAAAAATGTTTTCTTGTTTATAATGAATTGATTGAGGAATACTAAGAAGGTTGATGTCTAACTTTAAAAAAATGAATGAGGAGGAGGGTAGTGAATGACGTCCCCGGTCACTAAAGACCCGAGGTATGCGTTTAAGGGTTTTAATGTAAATTTGCTCAACTTATGAAGAAAGCGTATCTGTAATTACCTTGTTGGATGTTGTACATCGCTTTCCTCAAATGGCGTTCTATTTGCCTCCTTTGTAGGTAACCGAGCTGAATGAGGCCTTGTCCAACGAAGAGAGGAACCTGTTGTCAGTCGCCTACAAGAACGTGGTAGGCGCTCGCCGCTCGTCCTGGAGGGTCATCTCCAGCATCGAGCAGAAGACCTCCGCTGATGGCAACGAGAAGAAAATCGAGATGGTGAGGGCCTACCGCGAGAAGATTGAGAAGGAGCTTGAGGCTGTGTGCCAGGATGTGCTCAACCTCTTGGATAACTTCCTGATCAAGAACTGCAGTGACACCCAGCACGAGAGCAAGGTCTTCTACCTGAAGATGAAGGGAGACTATTATCGGTACTTAGCCGAGGTGGCCACAGGCGAGAAGCGCTCCACCGTGGTGGAATCCTCCGAGAAGGCCTACAACGAGGCTCACGAGATCAGCAAAGAGCACATGCAGCCCACTCACCCCATCCGGCTGGGATTGGCCCTCAACTACTCAGTCTTCTACTACGAGATCCAGAACGCTCCGGAGCAGGCCTGTCATCTGGCCAAGACAGCCTTCGATGACGCCATCGCCGAGCTCGACACCCTCAATGAGGACTCCTACAAAGACTCAACCCTCATCATGCAGCTCCTCCGAGACAACTTAACACTGTGGACGAGTGACCAGCAAGACGATGAGGGTGGGGAAGGCAACAATTAAAAGTAGAAAACCTCTCTATCTAGTTACATAAAAATGGCTGGTGGACTTTGGCAGCAGCTTTTGCCATGGTTTCCTCTGCAGCAGCAGTTCTTTATTTTTCCACGAGTTTAAAGAAAAAAATATCAAGGGTGGTAAAGGGGGGGCTGAAGTCCTAGTTTGAATATATACAGAAATATATATAGTTGAATGGGCCTCCCTCTTCTTCTCTTTGACATTTGCCAAAACCACTGAAATGTCAGTCAATCAGCCGGAAGCGGTGGTTGTTGGTTGGGAATGGCAGCCTCACACTGGCATATGGACTGATGTATTTCAAAGGGATGCTGCTTATTTATGTTTTGGGTAGTAGAAATGCATTTCAAAAGAGGGTTAGGTGGTGTTCGAAGGATAGAAATAGTATTAAATGGTTCCAGTATTAGTCACGAGTTGATCTGTTAGAATCATCTTGTTTGCGCTCAATTAATTGAACTGGAAATCAATTCAATTTGGTATCAGATGGAAGTGCAGTGAATGAAATTGTGTTCTTTGAATGCACCAAAACAGATTTCAGTCACTGTCATATAATCATAATAATCAGTCTGATACTACTGGAACCATTCACTTTTTGAAGGACAGAGACTGATCTGGATGGAAAAAAAAAGAAAAGAGAAAAAAAAATAGGAAAAATATTGCAGCTTCAAAGTTTGTGGTTTACTTCTGTGTTTAATTTATTTTTGCACTTGCCAAGTATACTGTTTTGTCAGTGTAAGATAATTACGATACTATCAATGATTCAATATTGTGCATGCTGGTGATGTATTTATACAATAGCTTGACTTTATTAACTTATATCTTGGATGTTATGTATTCCTATAATTGAAGAGTAAACTGGCTTCTTATTGTTTATTTATAATTTATCAGTTTTCGTTTTGATTTGCTATTCCAAAATTGTGATTGTTAACAATAAATCGATCTGTTATGGGCGTTGCCGTTGTGACATGGAATGTTTTTTCATTAGCTAGGCTGATTTTTGAAAAACACTACTGATCACTTAAATGTACCGGTGTTTTTCTTGGTAAATTGTAACCATGACATTGTTAAGCAATGTTTTGCTCTCTGAACAATATATGAGTGCTCTTCTTGTCATATTATGCACATTGAACGTGTGGTTTAAACAAGTGACGTTACCGAATCAGTGTTTCCGTGACCGATTCAGAACATGGACCATAAATTGTCTTTGGCAGTATTTTTAAAATTCATTTATTTGCCTTTTTTTTTCTTTCAATATATATATATATATATATATATATATATATATATATATATATATATTTTTTTTTTTTTTTTTACTTTTAGCTGTATCCTGAGTGACAATATCTTGAATGTGAATAACTATGTAGCAGTTGCACAAGAGCCAAAATAATTATAACAATAAAAAGACAGAAAAAAAGAACTCAAGTAGTCATAGATGCATCATGTCAATGCTGGTTGTGTGTATTGCTCCTGTATTATACAAACAATTACTCAAAATACTGAATTACACCAAAGTCAACTTTCTATTGTGCTCAAATCCAAGTCATTTTTTTGCCTACTGTATTTGCATTCATCTCAAGTTAAGCAGCATTGTAAATTATTTAAAGTGGTAGTTCACCCAAAAATGAAAATTATCCCATGATTTACTCACCCTCAAGCCATCCTAGGTGTATATGACTATCTCCTTTCAAACGAACACAATCAGAGATATATTTAAAAATATATTGGCTCTTCCTAGCTTTATAATGGTAGTGAATAGGGGGCGAGATTTTGAAACCCTTAAAAATGCATCCATCCATCATAAAAATAATCCATACAGCTCCAGGGGGTTAATAAAAGCCTTCTGAACCGAAGCGATGTGTTTTTGTAAGATAAATTTCCATATATAAAACTTTATAAACTAAAAAAAACTAGTTTCCGGCAGACGACCGCAAGTCACCTTGCGCCACAAGAGTAACCCCAGATGCCATGCATGGGTCATGGGTAACTATTTTGTTCCAAATCGATGTGTACGGTGTCTGCCGGAACCTTTATTAACCCACTGGAGCTATATAGATTGTTTTTATGATGGATGGATGCATTTTTTGGGCTTTAAAAGCTCGCCCTCTATTCACTACCATTATAAAGCTTGGAAGAGCCAGGATTTTTTTTTTTCAATATATTTAGGGCTGCACGATTTACGCGATTTGGCAAAGGCTGCAATTATTTTATGCGCAGCTTGTCAGAGCTGTACGGCTCTGTGATCAGTAGTAAATGCTTCTCCATCTGAAAGCCAGACGGCGCTCTTGCGCAGAAACTCTAAATATGCCCTGCCGCAGAAGAACATAACACGCGTCATATCGCTGCAGCTGAATAAACAGAAGATTGAAACGCTCTGATTGATTAAACACACGACTGCCTTATTCTGTGTAAGAATATGTTATTAAATGTCTTTTGTTGGACAGGATGTTAATAAATGCTTCTCATGTCTGGAAAGATGTTTGATGCGTGTTGCTTTTTCAAAGGTACATTATAAGCGGCTCAAACTCGCAGTGCTTTCAGATTTATTAGCATACTTCATTGACAAGCTGCGCATAAAAAAAAACGCATTTCATAATCGCACTAAGAATCGCGTTTAAGTTTAATGTTATTTTTCGTATTGTGCAATAAATTGTGCAGCCCTAAATATATCTCAGATTGTGTCCGTCTAAAAGAAGATACTTGAGGGTAAGTAAATCACGGGATAATTTTTATTTTTGGGTGAACTATCCCTTTAAAAAGCACAAGATTCCAACAGGTTCAAACACTGGTGAATCCAGACCAAATGGTTTTTCTCTGCATTGCACCTACTATTCATGATTAGTGTTCAGCACTGCATTGCAGAGCTCACCTCTCCAAACTATAATAATGTGCTTGACATACAGTATGAATGTGTCTTGATAATGACCATATTATTGGCTTTGGTTAGAGAATGCACACATTAAAATGATTTGATGTTTGATGAGAGTAGAAACTGCAAAGATATGGCTGACTTTCTTCCTTTGAAGGTCACATGACAAACCTGCATCATGCATGCCTTTAGACATTTTCATTTGAATTCATTATCAGCATGACTAATTATTTGAATAATTATCTCACTGATGCTTAACTCGGATCTCTTCTGATGTGTGACTGCCACATAAATTGCACCTGAAATGACACTTTCATTGCATTCATACGATTTCCGTTGAGTTTATATCCATTTCTTTTTTTTTTCATATTGCGGAGGTAAAACAAACTTACACGCTGAATTGCTAGCTCTTTCAACATTCTGCTGCAGCCTCCTACAGCAACCCACACCCAGTAGAGCAAGAGATGAATTTCTCTGCTCAAAATGCTCCACAATAACAGCCAATTGCAGGCAGCGTGAGCTGTCATATCCACCAATCCAGTGCATGTTGCTAGGGCTGGAGAATTGCCCTTTCCCATTGGCACTGTACAGACATCTAGAACAACCTGCAAAGAGATAAACATCAGAACATCAGAGACACCATTAAAATTCAAGGGAAACCTGTCTCCCCTCCTTCACATCGGGACTCTGTCATGTAGACAAAAGGAGCAAGCCACCATTTTCTGCTGCATTATGATCGGATGCAAGATAGAAAGCGTGTAATATTTAAACATGTTTGCCCTGGTTAAATTGTTCAGATAAGCTTTTCAGATTTGTCACCTCAAAATATATTTGAAGCAATATTTATTTCTATTCTATCGATGCTTAATTGATTTCATCATCTGATGAGACATTCTGTCTAAAGTACAATTGGAATAGGATGTAATACATCTGTTTCTGCCCCTCAATATAAAGTTTAATATGGAGAAAGAAAAGACAAGAACATTCCTTAAAAACACTAGACCATCTGCATAAATCCAAATGCCAAGAATTTGTGA
The DNA here is from genome assembly GCA_037101425.1 of Elopichthys bambusa. Lineage (NCBI taxonomy): Eukaryota > Metazoa > Chordata > Actinopteri > Cypriniformes > Xenocyprididae > Elopichthys > Elopichthys bambusa. The sequence goes on along the minus strand of CM074444.1, from coordinate 25,659,727 downwards.
TGTGCCTCAGTCTAAGATCCCATCTGCCTATTGTAGAAATTAGTTCCAAATCAATAACAGAAGATGTCGAGATAAATACTTCAATAAAATCCATTGGTAAATGAACTGTGACTGCATTTCACTGTAGGCCACAATTAGCGTTTGAATATTTCACACTTCAGATGAGATAATGATCTTAATTTTTTACTAATGCAGCAAATATGATCAGATATGAAATTACAGTAACAGTTTTACAGCTATCATGTTTTTGAATGCACAGAAAAAGAGCATATTTCTGAGCAAATAAAAATGAACTTAATTCAAATAAAAAAGAGGACTTTTAGGTTTATGCTTACATTCAGTTTTTTGTAACAGCCTTTACATCGAAGCATTGAAATAAAGTGAAGTGTCTCTGAATAGTCCGGGAATAGGGGCCGCAACACTTCCACTGTTCTTTCATTATGTAACAAGACTATAAAGAGCACTTACCAATGGTTTTGACCTCTCCATCCACGGTTTTTTACAAACTGTCTGCCTGAAAAGGTTATTTATAACATCTAGGGTTGCTAACGAAAATACAACAATAACCTGGCTGAAATTAATGCCGTACCAGCCTTATGACACTGCAGTTTTCTGAATTTTCACAAAATTTCCATGGCCCCCATAATATTTTGTTGTATGAATATCTGAATATGCAATATATCAAAAGAAAGAACAGAGTCACTGCTTTAAAGAAAGAAAGGGAAATAAAATCTTCATGCACATTTTTAGAAACGCATATTATGAACAAAAAGCTGAGAAAAACGTCTTTTTCAAAAACTACAACGTGCATAAGCAATGCTTTTATCGATTGTTTCTGCTCCTTTTTTGCACATGTTTTGATCCGGAGATTCTGTACTCTTTCAGAAGTTGTGTAATAGCGCCCCCTTCCGTATAACAGTAAAAACACATTCAAGTAATGACACCATATTGGAGTATTAAAGAACTAACTCTAAAATTTACATAAATCCTGCCCCTGAGAACACACAACAAAGGGAGTGAGGCCATGTTGGGCTGCTTTAGACAAGAGGAAGAGTTGTTGTGTTGAGTATTAGAGTCATGCCTTCATTTTACGCCGGACTGCTTCACAAACGAGGGTAAATTCAATGCTGGATTTGCACAAAAGATTAACATGATGGCACATGCTAGTTGTTGAGTTGAATCAACTCCACAACAACTACATAAATTTATCCATTAACAGTTCAGAAATGTTCAGTTGCATTCTAAAAGTTGTAACTTCTTCCTGAGACTTTCCATCAGTGTCCGACTCCGGTTTGAACAATGTAAGGCTGAACACCGTTACTGACAATCCTCATTTTGGCTGCGTGAGATTCTCCAGCTTTGTTGTTGTTGAGCAACCGAAGCGCAAGCTGTTAAAGCTCCGCCCTCTTTTGGAAAGCGGGCCAGGAGCAGCATCTCATTTGCATTTAAAATGCCCAAATAGGGGCACGTGGGGTATTTTGAGCTGAAACTTCACAGACACATTCTGGAGACACCAGAGACTTATATTACATCTTGTAAAAGGGGCATTATAGGGCTATTATTTTGACTGATTTTGACAGAAGTCTTTATGTAAACTTCTTTTATGTGAGATAGCTTATTTTTAAAATAGCAGTACTAAATAAAAACAAAATTATCTCTAATCTCTTAAAATTAAGATTTTGCAAGGGTAAACTTGTGACCTATTTTTTGCACAAAAAAACCCCCAAAACAAATACTTTTGAAATTAATCAAAAAAACAAAAAACAAAAAAACAACAACTATGAATTATGATTTCAATTAAGATAATGATGCCCCACTGAGTTTTTAAAGTCACCCAATCCTAGTTGCACACTCTTGAAATAAATACTCTATAGGCTTACAAAGTCAACAAAAGTAAAGTATGATACTTAACCTTAGGTTAAGTGTACAGTAATGAAAATACATAGTGCACACCAGGAAAATATGACAGCAGGTAATCACATGAATGCCATATGTTAGTTGAGTAAACTTGTAACCTGAATATTGACAAAGTGAACTGTGTCGTTTGACTGCTGTCAAGCGTCACTGAGGAAGAAATTGAAATCAATTTAAAATGCAGTCAGATCACTATCAAATGGTTGGGAATGTGAGTTATGTAATATAGGACACCCTGTTCATGCTCTCTGATCTGAATAGCTCAAATGACAACAGATAAATTGTCCGTTAAAAACTGAAAACTGAGTCATTTCACATCCAGCAATAATATATACATATAAGAACTGGGTGGATATTTTCAAATAAAATTAAAAATATAATTTCTTGTATTTTTCTGGGGTGAAATGTGTCTGTTTTTGAGAGATTTTCCCTGCAAAAAAATAAAGAAAGAAAGAAAGAAAAGAAAAAAGAAAGGATTATCTATTATCTGATAATTACACTATTTTTCTGTTTGGTAGTTTTTTTGTGGAATACTTTGGAGAGACCACGAAGTGTTTGTCTAAATATGAATCAAATTAATATGCTTGCATCCTGTGTCCCAAATTACCCATGAGGCTGAACCTCTGATATAAAAAGCCACACTGTAAATTCCAGTGGCCCATTTTCTTTCACATTCTTTCATCATATACCACCCTACAGCTCATTGTGCCAGTCAGGGCAAAACGAAGTACAGTGGGCCGATTGTAGTAAGACAAAGTGATGTATTCTTTTCAGTTGCTTAAATGTTTGTTTTCTCTTCAGTGTAATGGACTGACACTGTACAGGCAGTAAAGATAAGAACTGTGTCTCATGATATTTGAGGAGTAAATGTTGAACTGTTAAAAAGATAAAGGATAAACATCCTGGCATGTCCCGAGGAGCCAATAAGCGATTCCAGATCATCAGTCCATTTATACCCCGAGTAACACACACATGCATCAACCTATAATATGTTTGGCCACAAAAGTATATTTAAACTAAATTGTTTTATGACAGTAATGGGCCAGAACATGTTTTTATGTCTAAATGTCAGCTGAACAATAAAGTTAACTGCCATATTATTCTTCTACTGGGCTGAAACTCAAATGATATGGTGTGGATAAAATCCCATAGACTTTCATTTAAATGGAAGTGCACTAGCAACCGCCGACACACCAATGCCTAGAACACCCTAGCAACCGCATAGCAAAGCACACTAACCAACAACCATTAGAATTTTCTTCAGAAAATCTAGTTAAAATGAATGCTCTTTGACAGATAAAAATGCTTGATATAATTAAGTTCTGTAATACAACCTGTAATGTAGGGCTGGAAGAGTATGGCCTAAAATCAAAATCTTGATTAATTGAACATTTTACCTCAATTACGAACGATTATTTTGTTTTTGTTTGTTTGTTTTTTTTTTTGTCCTCATAGTTCACTGACAAGGTTTGTACTGTAAATATGATTGACTATTAAAGGTGGGATATTTTTTCCTATTGAAAGAGTGATCTGACATGACATAGCTCACTATCAGCAGTTAGTTTATATGGTTCGTAATAGATTTCTGTTCAGTACCAGTACGAGTGATTGCGTGTGTTAATTAGTCATACCGTCTGTCTATTAATTGTGAAGCTGTGGGTTGTAAATAGTTCCTTCAAAAGTAAAAATCTCCATTGACTTTGTATTGCGTGAGGCTGCCTCCTTGTCATTTCTGACTTATAACAAAAAACAGAACAATGCCTTAAAGCTGCTGTGTGACAAGGTGTACAGCAAAAGCTAAAAAAACAGCAGAAGTAAGTTTTTATAAGCTACCGAACCGTAAAAGCCAGCCTTTAAGGAGACAAAAGTGGGTACAAGCAATAAGACGTGAAGCATCAGCATGAAGAATGGGTAAATTTTGGGATCCTGACACTCAGTATGCCTCAGTAAGCCTACGTGTGCAGTAAACATTTTGTCAATGTTAAGTCAAATATCCAAATGTCAGTTTTATATATTATATTTCCTGTCGCTGATTACGTTACCCTCCAGTGGGCGTAGTCCTCAGTAATATGACATGTCGCGCTCTGTCTCAATGGCCTGTATCCACTTTTTAGTCCTTAAACGCTTGTTTTTTGGGTCGACAGCTTATAAAAACTTATGGGTTTTTGGTTCTGTTTTTTTTTTTTTTTTTTTTTAGCTTGTGGAGGCACAAGAGTACTTTTGTAGTGATTACTAATATTGCACACTAGGAGCTGACATTTTTTCGGGAATCCCACGGGAATCCCACCCTCTAGTGCCTTTCCAACTATGCAATATTCTATGCAACCGTTTCACCATTTGTATCAGTCCACCTGCCGCATTTCTCACAGCGAGTGTCAATGGTGGAGGTGCAACAATACATTTACAAATACTACTGTTGTTGTGCCACAGAAAGTAGTTTTCAGATTTTTTTTTTTTTTTTGTAGGTAAGTATCAATGGTGTGCGGTGGTGTTTTAAAATGAGGATGCAAAGTCCTTGATTTAAATGTAAAAAAGAAAAAGAAAAAAAAGTATTTCTTTTTTTAAATAGATGTAAATTTATGTCCTTTACACAATTTTCCTGGTTAAATAAACACTACATATAAAGAGAGACCAAATAAAATTCTAATTTGTATTGTTACACTATGTAATGTTCTATTTACTAAAACCAAGTATAAATTTCATCGTTAGTTTTTTTTTTTTTTTTTTTTTTTTTTTACACATATGTTTCCCAAATAATAGTATAACTACAGGCAGTAATTTAAACAATATATATATATTGTATATAGCTTTGTAGCTACACTGGTCAGTGGTCACAGACACGAAGATGTAGGCTACCTTTAATTTCATCACGCTGATTGCTCACTAAAAACCCCGCAGTCATTATGTTTTCTGCCATTTCAAGTTTGCCTTTGACGTAACATAATGCGGTATCTAAGGGGGTGAGTTGTTTCAGAGTCCTGCACGCGGGCGGGTACCCGCCAAATTTTATGTGACGGGTGGAATAATATTTACGTGTCGGGTGCGGGTGCGGGTCGAACGCGCGGTAGGCACGGGTAGACTGTGGGTCCAATAGCCAAGACTATTCCAACTCAATTCGGTGCATTTGACAGCTGCTTTCAAATGGTCCCGTGCTTATTTGTGTTCAGGCTCTGTCTGAAGACCGTTAAAGGCTTCTAATTACAGCAGGATTTGCAGCTCTGAGCATTGTAGCCAATCACGCTGCATCTGATTGAAAGCAGCTGCGGACTCCCCGCTGTAACTTCACCTGTGGGTCGCTGTTGGACAGTGTTTCTTTTGAAAAATGAGTGACTTTTACACTTTTTAATGTCAAATTTTGTAATATTTGTGTTGTTTTAGTTTTGTAATATCAATTATTTTCTCATCCAGTTTTTTGAGGAGGCACTGCCTCCCTTGCCTCCTCGGAGGAAACGCCCCTGGTAAGAATGTAGTTGTTTAAACTTCGAATATGCGGTTTATTCATAAAGATAGTGCCTTTTTGAAAATTTGCTTCGACATTTGCAGAGATGTGAGCTCCTGGGTGCCAGCGGTTGTTCAACAACGCTCATATATCCCGTTGAGCTGCTCTACCTCAGCACGTTCTTCTGGAATTTGCCGCGGGCTCTGATGCCTGGTTAGAGATATAATTCATTTTGGGTATATATCTAACGGGCAATCTTTGGTCTAATCTATTATTTGTTCCAATAGTTTTGGCTGAGGGCAAAGTTTCATAACTTTATATTTTTTACTGAGTTGCTTAGCAACTAATGGCTTGTTGTTTATTAAACATTATTGTTTAATAATATTTTATATAAATAAAAGTACATATTTAATAATAGTATTGAGAAACGGCCTCTGTGTTAGTGACATGATTTTGACTTTAGTGCAGGTTACGCCATTAGATGGCGACAAGACTATCTTTAGGCCTATGGGTGTTGTAAACAAGGACATTATTTTTTACTTTAGGACATTTCCACAACAACACCTTGTAAGACGCAACCAAATTGACTAGTGTTGTCATGGGAAATCCCTATAAACGCTGAAAGGATACTACGACAAAGATATCACTTTCCTCAGCGTTTTGAGATTGATCTGAAGGATGAATGCTGTATCAGAAGCAGGTAATCTCTATCATAATACTCTACATAATAGTATATAGCTTATAGCATATATACTGTATATATCTTTAATAAAATGTAAGTAAAGTAGTTTTGTTAAGGAAAGAAAAACAAATTCACAATTGGTGCAAAATAACGTTTTTTAAAATTCCAGCTACACAAACTGACCATTCTGTGATACCACAGACCACATACACAGTACAACTGCAAGCCCTCAAAAAGACAATAAAACAGCATAAGACCTTTTATATAACACATAGACTTCTATACATCTCATGCAAAGTTTTGCTGATTTCCAATTCACAGAAAAGTCATCACTGTTGCTGCCATATTACTTGCTAATATCAAATGCACCGATATCTTTAAATATGCATTTAAATTAATTTCTTTAAATTTGGCACTTAAATGCAATGAAACGCAAATATTACTCTAATATAAAGTACTTATTACCAGATTCAGCATATATTTTAAAGGTACCTCAAAACCTATCCATCATGCTGTCTCTAGTATATAGGACTTTGTTTAAAAAAAAAAAAAAAAAAAAAAAATCTAATGCAGATGGAAACAAAATAGTTTAATCCCACAACTGGACCAATCTGAAAAACGACAAGCAAATTCATGAAAAAGTTTCATCCTCAATCAGGTTTTCCAGCTCCCCCTCTCTGCTCCCGTTACTGTTACTCCCTCTGCTGTTGGAGACACATACCATCAAAACATGAATATGTAGTACAAACACACACTCAAGCATTAAGCATTAAGTTTGAAATAATAAAATTAGCTTATTGTCATGGTAGTGAGGTCTATTGTGTGATACCTTAAAGGGCGAAACAGTGACATATCCCTGCAGAATTTATTGAGAGAAATAAGAGCAACATATCAGTGTCACAGGTATTCTGAGTATCAGCATACAGTAAGTTGCGACGACATGCAGTGGTTCACTTACAAGGTCAGACCTCCAGGGGCAGACATGGACCTGCCCTGCCTGCGGCTTGGACACTCAAAGGGGTTACTGAAAGAACGTTTCCGCAACATGGATTTCACCAGGATCTTAAAATATAGTTCAAACAAATTTGAGACATGCACTGCACACATTTACATTACAGAACCACACTCTGATCCAGAACATGGGACTTTTGAGCTACAGATATTACACAATGTGAATAACTTTGAATCTGCATGTAGCCTATACTACCATTCAAAAGTTTGGGGTCAGTAAGATTTTTTATTTTTGGTGTCTGGATCCCGGCACTCCTGTCCTTTCAGTTTCAGTTCAGTGTTGGGGTCCGGACATTCACGCTCATGTTTAGGGCGGTCTCAAGCATGGGACGGGGCCCAGTGCAAGTTAGAGGAAGCAGGGCCTTCAGTCAGTCTACAAAAAAAAACCCTCACAGAGTGCTCTTATTTGGTCTTGTATGCAAGCATTGGCCGGGACCAGTTTGAGTTGGAGGACTGGTTTCGGTTTGAGATCTCGCACTCAGAACCAGGGCTTAAAAACAAAAAAAAATTCAATCGTTTCACTCCAAGCAGAATCGGTATTTTAACGTTTCTGTTCCAGCATTCCTTCTGTATTATTAACGTTCCGAAACCGGTTTGATCGGAAAAAATAACGGTTAAAAACTTTATTTTTAAACTTTTTTTTTTGTTTGCTTGCATGTAGCCTACTTAATAATAATAATAATAATACGTACATTATTTTATTTATTAAAAAACAAAGAGTATTTGCCGTCTTAGCCAATAGGTCTACAGTTATCTTTTATAACAAGATTCTGTCCAAATGTAAACCTATTAAACAAAAGGAAAAACAACGGTTTATAAAATAAAGTATTTTTTCAAGATATTTTAAAATGTTTGTTGCATGGTTAAAAATACCAACGCTATTCCTGAGAGGAAAAAAGATAAGTCGCGTATAGGCTACGTTGCATTTTATTATTCAGAAATAATGTAATTTATCGGTAGCTAAATGAAGTAAAATGTTTACAAATAGCCTAGCCTATAGCTTTGTTTATAATGTTTGTAAACATAAATTATGAACAAAACTCCCCTATTTTACTTTATTACAAAACATCTAAAGTTAACAGATGGCCTATTCAGGCTAAATAAATGTCAAGTCAAAACGAATTTTAAAAAATGATCTTTTCTTTTTTTAACGCCATTCCAGCTTCTATTGCTAATCAAGGCAAGAAACAGGTTTATTTATTAGAAATAAAACGAATTAATTTAAAGTGAATCTGAAGCTTACCTTTCTCATTCGGCATGAATCCAACTGTTTCTATTTTCAAGACAAATGCTAAACTAATTATTAAGTAAGCTTTATAGACCTTATATAGCCCCGCCCCTTTTCAGCGCTGTGCTCGTTGTCTTTTGACTTCCGGTTTGTATTTCCACAGCGATCTTACATATTTATGATTGAACTGCTCGTTTTAAAATCTTCCCGGTCTACTGACATTTGTTAAGACATCTGCTTTAAACATAATGCTCATGATAACGTTCATTAACTCTACAACAGGTAAATCCACTTCACCAGCTAATTATTCTTCAACAGCGATGCCATAGAAATATACAGGGCTACCACAAAAACGGAAGTTCAAAGACAATATTCTAAAGATGGCGGCGCGCTTGTTTCTCTGGTAAATAAGGTCTATACTTCACTCGCATTATCAACATCATCCTTCACATAACAGCACAGTCAGAACTGAATTGAGCAGTGTAACGTTTTATATGTTTGGTTGATTGTTTTTATTTTAATATTTAACAGCTGTGATATCAAGTAAGCAATGCAAGAATTTGTGTGTGCGCGTGTGAGGCGCCGGCGCGACCGCTGAATTTTTTTTCCTTCTAAGACAGTAAACTGTACTGCGTAATTTATGGTCATACAGGTAAAAGCAAGACATAATTCATACATTTACAAAAGACACTCAAATAACGAAAACAAGCAGAATGTCTGTTTCCTTCACTAGATCTTTGGAGTGCGCCACAATGAACCACTTTCGTTTTGTTAATAGACCTAATATTTCACGTAGCTTATAGGCCTATTCCCTTTTATTTTATATGTTATGTAGGCCTATTGTTTTATTTTGTTTTCTCTGTTCACAGAAGCACTGCAGATGCGTGATGTGGCGTTGTATGAACACATGTTCTACATATCCTGCAATTTTCGTTGGTTTCAAAACGCACAACAAGCTGCATATTACTTGACATTCATTTTAACTTAAATGCAGGCCTAATGCTTGACGGTTGGTGACATATATATTATCGGAAAAACTAACGCCAGGGCATTGCCATTGTGACTTACCTAACCTATGATGACAGCTGAGCATGAGCACGTCAGCGCGGGCATTTCACACACTTTAGAACGTGAGCACGGGCATTTCACTCACATTGGATGCGTCACATTTGCATGGGCTGTACTATTTTAATTCGTGATTGGTTGACTGTCAAATCAAAATATTAAACGGAACGATAAAATAACGTTATTAACCGGCTAATGGCCATTTCAAATGAGCGTTTCTGTTCAGAACGATTACATTTGATTTTGTTTCCGTTTCTGGTTACATTCCGGTCAAAATTTCGTTTGTTTCCGGTTTTCGTTTCTTGAACTGGCTCAGAGCCCTGCTCAGAACATTGCCTTCCCCGGAGCAGGTTAAAAGCCAAGCCACTTTCTTGCGCCTAAAAACCAGGGTTGGCGCAAACTAAACTGAAACATACCTGACTAGCCAACTAAACCAGGTTTATGGTATATGCCCCTGACTGGATGTGATTTTGTCAACTCTAAACCTACTCTGAAACTCAGGCCCTGTTTACACCTGGTATTAAAGGATTAGTTCACTTCAGAATTAAAATGTCCTGATAATTTATTCACACCCATGTCATCCAAGGCGTTCATGTCTTTCTTTCTTCAGGTGTAAAAAAAAATAAAGTTTTTGAGGAAAACTTTCCAGGATTTTTCTCCAAATAGCAGACTTCAACGGTTACCAACAGGCTGAAGGTCCAAATTGCAGTTTCAATTCAGCTTCAAAAGGCTCTATGCAATCCCAGACGAGGACTAAGGGTCTTATCTAGCGAAACGATTGGCCACTTTCTAAAAAAAACCCAAAAAAAACACAAATGCTCGTCTTGCACTAGCTCTGCGATGCGTATTACTTAATGGAAAGGTCACGCATGTCATAGGCGGAAGTACCAACCTAGCAGCAGGGTAGGGTAGGGTGAAAAACAAATCTCATTTTCTCCTTCAGGAAATTTTAATTCTGAAGTGAACTAATCCTTTAAGATGCATTTTGGTCAATCAGATAACAAGTGGACGAGAGAGACATTGTTCCCTGTGTGAACTATATCTTTAAAATATCTATTCTTTGTTTTTGTTTTTTTGTTTTCTTTCTCAGATGTACTCACCACAGCAGACAGGCTGGGAACTAGTTTGACAGAGTTCTGCACCTCCTCCTCAGTGACCTCCACCACTGTGCAGTGCTCCTCCTCCAGGGGAAGGGGATCCGTGCCATCCACCGTCACCCATGGGTGCAACTGCCCACAGAGACCAGATTCCAGTAACACTGAAGTTTACATTTTAAAATACTTCTCAGCAATCTTTTATTATGATTTCACCTTTATTTCTGGTAATGTGATTCTAGTTTCAGGGACTTTGTCCAGCATTCTGGTAATGAGCTCCTTCAGCCCCTCACTGATCACAGGCCTGTGCAAACAATACAAAAATTATTACATGGGCTGTTTTAAATGCTTTGAGTAAATGAGGGGGACTTAACCTCGTAAAATGGTTTATCAGTGTTTGTGACTCACTTGTCTGGGAACTCCACTGCCATAGTCCTGATCTTATCATGCAGGCCTAAGATGTATTCATCATGGAAAGGACACTGCACAACAAAATATTAACATAATGTATTTGAATAATAATATCTGAAAATAATATTGTATTTGATATATACACAGGTAAATGTCTTACCCTTCCAAAGACGAAACAAAATAGCGTCACTCCCATTGCCCATATATCTAGAGCCTGAAGCCAATGAGAGTCAATTGTAAATGCTAAAGAATCATTCTTCATTGTATGCAAACCAGAATATTCTAGAAGTTTTCTAACCTTTCCACTGAATCTCAGGTCTTGATCGGTCAGAGTTTCAGGCGCCATGAAAGCTGGTGTTCCTGCACTGTTTGACAGGAGAGCATCATTCCCCTCAAACACATTACTGACACCAAAATCTGCTATCTTGATGTGCCCATCATCCCCCAGCAACAGATTTGAGGGTTTGACGTCTCTATGTATGATTTTCTGATAGTGCACTAAAAAATAAAACATGAAACAAAGAACTAACCTCAAAGTTTATAGATGGCAAATACAAAATACCTTTATATACTAGGGAAACGTACAGTATTCAATTCCTAAGATGACATCTCTGAAGTAGAAATGAGCCATTTCTTCTGTTAGTGGACTGTCTGTAGGGACCTCCATCACTGGACTAGGGTCAGGTGAAACAAATTATGAGAGAAAAAAAACAAACTAAAGAAAAATGTGATCTATAGGTACAAATACTCACCCTTTAGGTACCAACTCGAAGACTGAGAAAAGGATACACGGAATACATCAAAGAGTATAAAGCAAACTGTTCTATATTGAAGAATAATGACAATTACTCACCCATGTGCAAGTTATCCTCAGCTGGGTCATCAAGAACCTTCAGTTAAATATCACGGGACAGATGTGTTTTGGTTTGTTATTCTTTAGTGCAACTGCTACAACATATTTGACTTGTCCAGTTAAACATTCTCTAAGAAACGGTACAGATTTGACTCACCTCAACTAATTTGACAACATTAAGATGGTCAAGTTTCTTCAAAATAGCAACTTCTTGATATACTCGGTCCAACAGGCCAGAATGCTTTAAAAGACTCTCTTGTGATCCATTGGAGTCTCTGGAAGGATGTCGACCTACACAACCATCACAACATTAATGTTCTGCAGACATAAGACTAAACTTCATAAGAAAAAAAGTCACAAGCTTAAAATGTAAATGTGTATTGCTTACGTGGAAATCCAAACTGCTTTATTAACTTCTTTTTGGATACCAACTTCATAGCCTGCAATAAATGATATTATATTATATTATAAATGAATCCATTTTATTGTTTTATAAGCAGTTAGTCATTATAATATTATATTATATATATATATATATATATATATATATATATATATATATATATATATATATATATATATATATATATAAACAATTACTATATGTTACAAATGATCATGTTATCACTAAGTTCTGACAGAAAAAAATCAAATACATTTTTTTACAACACATTTACTTACATAATACTGGTCATCATCTTCATTATGTGCTAATTTGACCACCCCATATGAACCCTGGGTAAAAAAGAAAGGTTACCAGATATATTTATTTTTATATTTATGCATGTGTGATTTTGCCAACCAGTCGTAAATCATATTTGAAACAATCACCAACCTTTCCTATCTCACTCTTTAACTTGTACTGGTTTAGCTGGACACAGTCCTGTTGGGTAGAAAAGGATATACAGCCAAACCAAAAATTATTCAGACGTTTTTGATATTTTGGATATATTTTTGCTAGTGGGTGCAGGACACTATAGTTCATTTATGTAAGTGAGGATAGCAAAATAAAGTAAACTGTGACATATTATACCCAAAAATTCTTCATACAGTGGACTACCAGTAAAATTGATACAAAAATTTGGAACGAAAAATGATTCAGACACTTTGACCTGACCATGTTTTTCTTAAGTGTTATCAGAGTGAAAATTATTTCAAAGTAAATCCTACACCAATTTTGTTCAGTGTAGAAATTGCGATAATATCCTGAATTCTTTTGGCCACAATCATGTAATGAAAATATGATATTGTGATAGCCCTTACATAATGAATTTCAGTAACAATGCCATATTTTGCTGAACACTCACATCACCATCAGAGATAGACACCCGCTTCGATTCAATAGTGGGTCTTCTGGCTATTCTTGGGGTGAAGCCATTCACGTAACTTGATCTCTCTTGGAGTGACATCTTGCGATCAGAGAGATTGAGGCGATGTGGGATGGTCCTCTGTCCATTTGGAGGGGTCAGTCTGTTGGCAGACACATTCATGGCTGCTACCATGTCAGCCAGTTCAGCATTATAATCAGGGTCCAGATCCATCCTGTTGGCTGTGTCGGCACTCATGAATGTCCTGCCTCAGTCTGAGCTGCTTATAACAAAGTACACATCTCAATGGACATCGCAGAGTCCAATGTCTTCAGAGAGTCCATGACAACCTCAAACTGTTACAGCAGAACAGGATAGTTGTGTTAGAGACAGCAATAACATGCACTTACTGCCATTTCACAAGCCCAAACACATTTAAATGATTTAGACAACAAAGCTTGTTTTTAGCGACACCGGTGGCGGTTAAGTGAACTGCGGCCAGCAACTTATTGCTCGTGCTCGCACTAGTGCGCACGAAATGTACAAGACACTGGACTTTATTCAGTCAAGGCTCCGATATACTCACGACGAAATTGTGTTTTGTTCTTTGCTTAAGTAAAAAGAAGTTGGAAATACCTTTGCAGCTATATAGCTACTGTTAACGAACGGCCAGACACCACCCACGCTGTGGGTTAGATAAATATGTTAATATGTTCTGCGCACTTTCCTCTCAATAACAAAATAAACGCAACAAAGCTGTGAAAAAGCAGCAATTGATCATAGCGATCTGGATATGTTTGCACCAGCTCTGCCATCCACCGGCATTATGTCGACAAATGAGGTAAATAACACTGTTACCATAGTTTGATTATTAAGTAGATCTCACTATGTTTGAATTAATCCCTTTTCTTTGAATGACATTCTTTGTATTGACATTACAGAATAGCTCTTTCTGCATTATTTTCCTAAACATAGCATAAACATTCATTTCTAGTGTCACTGGACGGAAGAGAGGATCGCGGGAGCGCGCGTAAACGTCTCATCCTTTTAATTTTTCCCGGAAAAAACGTCCCGAGTCCTTCACAAAAAAAAATTAAAAAAAAAATCAGTCTTTCGTAGACAACCTAGGAAGTCGGGGAAGGTCTCGTTTTTTTAAGTTTTGTCACAAGCTCACAACTATTAATAAAAAATTAATAATAATAATAAATCGATTAATACATTAAAATTCTTACGTATAGACCTCAAATATGCTTATTTGTACTGCTATTATGGAAGCACAAAAAAAAATAAAAATAAAAATAAAAAAGAAACGCTGCTAAAGAGAATAACTCATGAAACCATCTGTTTTTCTTCTAAACATGCATAAACAGAGAAAATATATTGTAAAATAGTCTGAATAATGGCTTCAATAATGAGGAGGCACATTATTGCTAAAAGCTAAAATGGTCCAAAACAATAATCAAATTTGTGGTCCTGTCTGATTCATGGTTATTATGGTTAACTAAAACTAAATCCCATACAAAAAAAAAAAAAAAAAAAAAAATGTATTACGTAAAATAAAATAAACATTAATAAAATAAACATTAACTGAAATTAAAACTCTTAAACGTATTTTATTTTAGCTAGCTACTACAGCAACACATCCTTTTCATTTAGTTTAAGTTGAAGTATTAACATAATGACATATTGACATATAGACAAAAACGAATAAAAACGACAAAACACAGCAAAATCAATAAATCCAACTAAAATTTAAACATAAAATCTAATTCAAGTTATTCTAAAATAACACTATAATAAAATCCTAAGGAACATTCCAAACAAATCAGTCTAACCTCATACACCATAATGGTACAGAAATAATCAACATGTTTAGACAATTATCTTGTATACAACAAACGTTTATGCAACAACAAAGCATTTGAAAAGTGGGTGACCTCAGTCAAGAAAGCATTATTTGTACAGGTTTTTCTGATAGTATGTGTTGGGGTTGTAATTACTTACATAGAGCAACATGAATTTGTATCGCCAGCCATAGTGTTGCATGCTCTTCCGCTCATCAGGCAGAAAACACTTTTGAGTCTCTGAAGTCCGGAGGACTCCAGACTCTTTGGGATCACAGAAGCAAAGAGGATTAGCTAGCATGGTCACATTTAGTCTACCGTGGCTATATCTGATCCAAAAGTCTGTTTACTTTAACTAGCTGCAGTCAGTGAAAGGACATGAACAACAGTCAAGCTACGTCATACTGGGGGGCATGTGTGGTAATGCCTGGGTAAGTACCTAAGGTGTGAACACCCTAATTATGACAAGTTATTCCTGTTGCAGGATGGCTTGGAAATGAATGACTAAGTGCTTGAACCTCTTGAAGTCAAAGTATAACAGGATAACACTTAAAGGTTAAAGTAATATAAACTTGAAACAGTGGGAAAGAAGATCAAGTGTTACATAACCTCATGCTACTGGACAGCAAGATAGGATTTAATCCAAAACAAAGATGTCATGTCAAGCTCTTTGTAATCAGAGCATTGTCTGTCTTGTGAGTTTTAGAAGGCATTTATCCTTAATAGTTTCCCCAATGTTTGGAAAATAATATCAGAAATGTCATTCTATCAATTGGGTGCCTTTGCCATTTCAAAGAGGTAATATTTTAATTTTAATCTAAATTATTGAAAAGTAATATGTCTGAATATAACTAAATGTAAAGTAACAGGGTTGACGATAACCATGTTGACAGTTTTATATTTCATTTGGCCATTATTACATTGTGGTTGTGGTCTTATTAGAAAAAGGGTTTTTAAATAACATTGTTTACTACAGAAAATCACAGTAACAGGGTTGACAATTGCGAAGCTGGACCACAAAAACAGTCATAAGGGTCAATTTTTTGAAATTGAGATTTATACATCATCCGAAAGCTGAAATAAGCTTTCCATTGATGTATGGTTTGTTAGGAAAGGACAATATTTGGTCGAGATACAACTATTTGAAAATCTGTAATCTGAGGTAAATCAAAATACTGACTAAATCGCCTTTAAAGTTGTCCAAGTGAAGTCCTTAGCAACGCATATCCACTCACAAAAATAATTTTTTGATATATTTACAGTAGGAAATTCACAAAATATCTTCATGGAACATGATCTTTACTTAGTATCCTAATGATTTTTGGCATCATTTTCACCCATACAATGTATTGTTGGCTATCGCTACAAATATACCCGTGCGACTTATGACTGGGTTTGTGGTCCAGGGTCACAATTTATTGTCATACTCTTGACAAACCGTACAAAATTAATTATACAAATGCAAAAAAAGGGGATACACTTTATTCTTCTTGCAATGTTTACTTCCTGAAAGGATGATGATGTCATTATGAGTTTGGTTTGTTTAGAAAATAGGGGAAGATAAAATGGTAACAGGGTTGAATAGTCTTTTAATAATACATCACAAGACAATAAATATAACAGTTTTATGTCCTATATGTTTTATATTTTACCAATCAAATGTGCACATTTGCTAATATAACAAATAGAATTTGTAAGCACTTAAGTATATAATTGAGTAATTATAAGTAAATATTTAGATAGGAGTTATCTGGGTTTCATTTTTTGGAATGTGTAAATGATAAAAGAACCTTATCTCATCTTCTCTGCCTATCATAACAGACAATAAATGTGGGTGTGGGACATTCTTTTATAATTATTTATGCATTTCATAGAATGAAACCTAGATAACTCATATCTAAACAGTTGAATGTAGATAAGTAATATTTTCTAAAGTTTTTCTAAGGTTATTCTAAATATTCTAGAGCTGTCCGAGGTGCTGAAGGCCCACAGAGGCCCTCATTTACATTTATAAAGTGTGTAGGAGAATGTGTAGTTCTGTGCTGGTATATGAAATCCCTAGTAACCAACCTCTCTGGAGCTTGTTATCATGTTACAAGATGTACAAATGCACCATGACCTCAGAGCACCAGTAGCTCAAGTCCCGGGTGAGAGGCAGTGTCTTTATAAATGGGCTGCGATGCCTCATGAAGGGGATTCAATGCTAAATTTGGACTATCTCAAGTGTTTGAACACCGCTCAGCTTCTGGAGCTCTTGGAAGACGAGGAAAGGATGCGAGAAACTGTCAGGGTCAATTCAAAGGTACCAAACTACAAGTACACCATCGTGATTTTACATGTATTTTACATTTGTACATGACTTACTTGATCTGAAGGACTTGCCTGCAGTTACAGCATCTTCAGAGGTGTAAAGTCATCTTGATGGCGTCCAACTGTTGGCTTGCAGAGCAAAATTTAGCACATCAGCCACATCTGAACAACTCTAAAATTCTCTTAGCTGAAAAATACCAGATTCTTGGTCAAATGGTGTCTTCAATGCGACGCAAACAGAGAAGGCTGGGTAAGTTCGCATGTGTGGTGAGATTATGCTTGTAATATGACGCTTTTTTCTACTGTACAACTGATGTAATGCTTCTTGTGCCACATGCAGAAACTTTACAGCAAAAACTCAGCCTTAGAGCGATTCATAAACTTATTAAGGAGAAGACCAATCAGTCCTTATGTCAATCTGAGGTACATCTTATATATGACTCATGAAATGCAGATTTAAAAAAATTAAATGATCATTTCAAAGCCTTGATTTGAGATTTCCATCTTCCACTCTTCAGAATCTCTGGCAAAAGTTTACAGAAGGAAAACTTCTGCTGACAGATTTTGTGGAATCACTTCAAAACTCTCAGACGTTATGCCACCGTCATCTTATTCAAGCTGAGAAGATCCAGAACCTCATCCTACAAGCACAAATATACAATCAAGATGTTGATTTTTCCCGTCTTGGGCATCATCCAAACTTCGGGTACTCACCAACCGCGATCAATGTTTACAGTGGCCTCTATCCTGTTATCTTACTGCCTGGCTTCCAGTATCCTCATTTATCTCCGACATCATATCTTCCTCCTCTAAAGCATCATGGCTGTGTTGATATATGCTCGACTTTGGTATCCAAAAATGAATGGAGCCATAAACATGGTTTTTGTAAATGCACTGAGATTTGCCGACGGCCACAAAGACACGCTGCTTTACAGCCACTTGACAAGATTCAACCTAACATTCACCAGACTCCCTAGTAAAGTTGTGCTGGTGATCCGGAAACTCTAAATTATTTTTAAAACCATTTTGTTTCTGATATATATTTGTTTCTGACATATATATATATATATTTATTAGGGTCCAATTCTCACTATTAACTACGACTTTTGACTCAAACTCCTAATTACTGCTTATTATTAGTTAGTAAGTTAGTTGTTAAGTTTAGGTATTGGGAAGGATTGAGGGATGTGAATATGGTCATGAAGAATAAGGCATTAATTTGTGCTTTATAAGTACTAATAAACAGCCAATATGCTAGTAATATGCATGCTAATAAGTTAATGGTGAGAACTGGACCCTAAAGTTAAGTGTTACCACATTATACCATATATATATATGTGTGTGTGTGTGTGTGTGTGGTAACACTTTAGTTATATATATATATATATATATATATATATATATATATATATATAACTATGTGTTTTAGTTAATTTTAGTTTAAAAATTAATGTCCATTTCATTTCAGAAGTACTGAGTACCATTTGTCATCGTTAATGTATAATGTGACTGACTGTTCTGGTCTCTAAATATATTATTATATATCATATAATATCATATTATGTTAGTCAAATAAATACAACCAATAAAACATTAACTAAATGTTGCATTTTTATCATCAAAGCCTACTTTTACAGTTTAAATAAACTATTGGTAATGTTACATTACAAGTATTTATCAATTCAAGTTGCACTCTAGGTAGTAAAATTGTTAATAACTAGTATGGTTAATAATTTTCATGCATTATATTTAGCCTAATTTGCTGCCATTCTCTTTGGCTTCGAGTCTGTCAATTGATTCATCTGGTTTAGAAGAAGGTCAGCATGAGGTCCAGTTTCTTGATCAGACTCATCTCTCTAATTAGAGCTCATTAAACAGGCTGAGAGGGTAAAGAGAGGCTTTTGTCTGACCGTTGGCTTCTTTTGTCTCTGGATAATACTTTGGTTACATCACTGTCAGTATGTGCTATTGTCTGCAGCAGCTCAAATTGGGCAATTTTCTCATCTGTCAGCTAAATGCTTAAAGCCTTTGAGCAGCTCAGTCTCACAGCCTTTACCTGCCATAGACAACCAACAATGTAAAACTAAATAGTGAAAATGGGACCTTCAAAAACAATTAGCCATATATGGAAATACAAAAATTATTTATTACAAAAATAGTTTATTAATGTAAATAAACAACTTTTTTAATGCTTACATTATCCAAAAATCCCATTAGAAAACCATATTGCATTATGTAAGAAATAAATAAGCATCAAAAATGCACATACTTTAAATACAAATTTGAAAAAAAATTAAAAACAAGTGCACACATAAATCAGAAGAATGTACTAACTTCCTTCTGTAAACTTTGAAGCAAATATCTTTGCAATTCTTTTGGTCTCTTCACTCCTCTGTGATGGAGGGATGTTGGGTCTTGATCGAGGCATTCTTCGATATAGATTCACAGGATTTACAGTCTCCTAAAAGTAAGAATTTTGAATTATCAAATCATGACAACTTTAAATTAAATTAAATCATTTTACAAATAAGAAAGCGTACCAAGATTTATGAACTTTGGAGATTGTTCACAATATAAAGGTCATTGTGGACCACATTTGAAAGTGTATTCACTCATATCTACTGAATGATTTGATCTATAGCCTAGGATGATCCCAAAAAGTAGGTTTTTAGAAGCTTTTCAGTTTTTTATATAGGCATAAATGGAATATATATGACCAACAGACCATAAATAAGAAAAAAATGAACCATCCTGGGGAGAGGTCACAGGATTATTATCGTTAACTAAAACTATTAAACATTTCTCTTAATTGAAATAAAAGCTGAAATAAAATGAATATTAGCTAAAATTAAAATTGAAATAAGTTTAAGTTGAAGCACTAAAATTATTAACTGGAAATAAATAAAAACTAAAATGAACTGGGGGTGCACGATATAATGGCCACCATATCGGTATCAGCCAATATATGTTAATTTTTAATGTTATTGGCCCGATAAGAAAGCCGACAGATAATGGCTTATTTTCTTCAGCTGAGACAATTCAGATGCGCACTGTTCGCCATGATGGTTTTGAATTGCTTGAAATATGATTGTAGTCACATTAAAAAAGGAAAATAGAGTGCAACATGTGTGGCACAAATCTGTTATATAGCCTACATGAAATAATAATGAGAACTTTAAAATTGTGTGCTTTGGACATGGCTTTAAATAGTGAGCCTTTTGTTTTTGTAAACAGGCTCTCAAAAATTATATAAAAATTTGGATTTAGATTCATTGGCCAATATATTGTTTATCGGCTTTCAAATATAAAGATTTATCGGTTATCGGACAAAATTTTCACATCGGTGCATCCCTAACTAAAATGGAAATAAGAATAAATTAAACCTAAATAGCAATATTTATTTAAAAAAAAAAAAAAAAAAAAAAAAAAAAAAATCACATTACATCACATCCTGAAATGATTAAGGCTAATTCTAAAATATTAATAAAACCATAATAAAAAATAAAAAATAAAATAACACTGTCCTGGGACTATCTCAATACTTATATTCTCTGACAGTTTCAGAAAAGAAAATAATGATAAAGAAGAAAAATCATAAGAAAAACAACAAAATGCATTAACTGAAGTATCTTCAGTACATTAATTAAATCTGAAAAAGTATTGTTTTATCTATAATCTATAGTCTTTTACCAAAAGGTAGCAGTGTCTTTATTGAAGCTTCTAAAAATGGGAGAGTACTCACAGATTCAGTTGCTGCTGATGGAAAGACAGGTGCCATCCTCAAAGCCCTCATGGATGCCTCCAGATGGTGCGCCGATAAGAAGAAATTTGGAATCTCTACAGATTCCGAACTGCAAGGAGGGGTTTAGCCAAAAATAACACCGATACCAAGTAATAAAAACAGCAGTTTAAAGGATATTCACCTGTCAATGTCAGCTTTTTTTGAACACTTGTCCATAGACTTCCAATGTAGATTCACTTATAATCAGGGCTTGACATTAACACCCGGCAACCTGCCAAATGTGGGTGGATTTCAGCAGTGGCGTGTAACGCAGTCACTCCTACTGGCACTCCATTTGGCGGGTTGAATTTTATATGTAATATAACATTTTTCAAATGTAGTTGTTTAAATAAAAATAATAAACTAAGTGCAATGTAGTGTCAAAAATATAGATTTTTCGATACATATGAAATATCTGAAACGCTTCCAATACTACAGAATAGATACACGATACCAGTTGCGCTTTCTTGCTCTCTCATCTTTGCAACAGCGAGTTGACACACAAACCCGCCTCCCCTAAATCACTCGTTTCATTTGCTCCGGATGAATATTGTTGGTGTTACAGGGCTTCATAATTTTACTCATTCCCACATATTTTGTGCTCACACTCAAAGTGCGGCACATAAAGCCATCTCTCAGTACTAAATGGAGTTCTTTTTCACTGCTTATTGTGCTTAAACAGTCAAATACACACAAAATAATGTCAAAATTCCAGTCTTGGCAAGTATTCACATAAACACAGACAGTTGTTTTAAGTGAATGAAAACAGTTGAGAAAGAAAACGCATGTGTAACAGTACAATGGATTTGTGTGTCAGGTCTTAAATTGACAGCAGCCTAATATACCTGCTGCCAAATTATGAGAGAATATTAAAAATACCTATATGGTAGTTTTTTCCCAATGGTATTGATGTCAAAATAGTGGTCAGTAAAAATGCTGAGTGGCTAGTAACTTTGGAAAACCACTAACAAAAAAGTTAATGCCAAGCCCTGCTTATAAAGTAAGTCTATGGGGAAAGCATCAAAACTTTTTTTGTTGGTTTTCACAAACTGAGGCACAGGATGACAATTTTCAGAGGTAATCAAAAGCATGCCACATATGCTGTCAAAAGAAAAAGCTGTTTTGTGACATATAAATCTTGGAAGGATACGGTTTTGTTCTCCTCTTAACACTTTTATCATCTGTTTCTGAACCAGACTCTGTAGGAGGAGGCGAGTTTGGTTTCTCATTCCTTTCTTCAGGCCCACTGTTACTTAGGTCATAATCTTCAACCTCACTAATGCTAGAAAGAGCACCATCTCCATCCAGATCATCTGGATAGGGCTGCTTTTCCCGATGATCTGTGGCAATAGCTCTTTCACTCCTAAATGTATCCAGATCAGTTTCAGATCCTTCACAGATATCTGAATCAGAATCAACGCCTTGTGATTCTGCAGTTGATGACTGCATGTTAACACCTGGAACAAGTTCTCTGCCGTTTCTTTCCTCTCCTTGAGTGTGGATGGTGTCATCATGCAGTAACTCCAGACTCTCCAGAGATCCCATATCTGGGTCAGACAGTAGGCTGGTCCAGGGACTGGTTCTGTCTGTAACTGAAGTGACCTCATTGAGTGCTCGGGGCTGTATTAAAGTTTCCTCAAAGTCTTCTTGCTCATCCTTGTCTTTATCCTCTTCTTTACACTCATCTTCATCAGATAAGTGATCACTGGAGCTGTGATGGAGCTTTTCATCTTCAGGTGCAGCTGGTGACTGTCTGATCTCTGCAGGAGGAGGAAAGCTGATGGGCAAGACTTCATCTTCATCCTCCAACAGCATGTGTGAGTCTTTATGAAAGCATGGCTCTATCTCACAGCTGTCAGACTCCGATAATATCAGCTGATCAACCCCAGAGGTTAAACGCTCATCAACCGCATCAGGAGTGGTGGGCCTTTTATGGGTAGTTGGTGCTTCTTCCATCTGGTGTTCACTTAAGCCTGATTTAAAATAGATACAGTATTAAAAATATTGCTGCAAACAGCAATTAATGGGCCAAGCACAACAGAAGCAAACAAAGAAGCTAGCAGCAGACCAACAATGTCATAATGGACTATGATAGCAACTGAGACAAAGACACTGCATGTCAATTTTGAAGTCAGACCAACAGTGCTGTAGTTAGAGCCAATTTCATAAGCATGTCAAATTAGTTGAAAATATCTAGACATATCTAGACTAGTTATAGACATTTATATATATGAACACAAAAAATTACCCACACCTGACTTTGATTGCATTTTTTTTTTGCCACTTACTATCAAAATTTTGACATTTGGCAATTAACATAATATCAGCGACCTATGTTACCGATTTTACTAAGGTGGTTTTGTCTCGATCAGACTAACGGTTTCTAAGATATTCGCAAATGTTGTTTAAACGCTAAATCACAATGTTGCACTAATCATAAGGCGAAACCTAGCATGTTTGGTGTCGCTGGATTCGGCAAGGATTCAGGAATCCATGGAGATGACTTCCGTGAAAATAAGTCAACCACATCTAAAGTTATAAGCATGTAAATAATTTTTTGGTCCAAAAACTTCTCCTTCAGGGCATCATGCCGATCACCCATACAGAGTTTCGTAATGATACATTCATGTGTTCGTAAAATACAGCATTTTACTACAAAATTCAAAATTGTTGACGCCCCGAATTTAACAAGACCACTTTTATGATTTTTGGACAATCTGTCCAGAAGTTATAAGCAAAAATAGCCATTTTTCGTATCTCCTGACCAGTAGGTGGCACTGCGCCAAAACTCAGCATGTAACCTCAGGTCTTGCTTGTGATGACATGGACAAAGTTTGGTCTGAATACGATAAAGCGTTGAGGAGATACAGCCTTGCGTCTATTTTCGCAAGTGCTACTTAAATTCATCCACATTTTTTTCGAAAACGGTTTGACAAATCAACTTGAATTCCACAACTTGGTCTGAAGATGATCTGGTTCAATTTTTGTGAAAATTGGAGCTACGGCCTAGGAGGAGTTCGAAAAGGTAGTTTTTTCGGAAAATTAAAAATGGCGGAAGAATTTTCATGACGGAATATGACGTCATAGGGCTGAATCGTCTTAAGGCCAGACACCACAGGTGAATGATTACATTAAGAACTGCATTTTTCTATTGCAAGTTTTCTGAAATGTTATGTTTAAATATGCAAATGAGGAATTATCTAATTAAATATGCACTAATTTGCATACATTTCTAGAACAAAAATCTGAACGTTGGATAAAGACAGGATCAAAATTCTAGTTAAAATTCAGCATGTTAGAGTCAAAGGTTTTTCAGAAGAGATTTTGGATATCTCTTTTTATCACTGTCAACAGCCAGAAGAAAAAAAAATATTTAGGAAAAAAATGTTGTATAAAATCAGGCAAATAATACATGAACAAACCCCTCTGTAAAAAAACCTGCAGAATATAGATAGTAATAAAACTGTAAAGTATGGTGTATGTACTGTAAGTGCTGCCAAAGTGGAGATTTCTGACTCATTTTAAGAAAATGGCCTTTAAAAATATGTAGTGTAATTGAAATCTACAGACACAAACAGATAAAGTGCTATAAAAGACACACTTACAAGTATATTTTGGATTTCTTTCCACTTTCTACTATTAAAGGCTTAAAATCTCAAAATTAACAGAGGCATGAAAAACAGTGTTTTTGCCTGTAGTGTCTCACCTTAAATAAAACAGGAAATCACACAAACCGATAACTACTCACCCTTTATGATGTTATTGACCTCTCCCACCAGCTGACTGGACTTCAGTAGGAGTTGTGTCGTGTCCGTCTCCGAGTCCCTGTGCTCTTCCTGCCTGGAGGTTCCTCTCAGCTCACTCAGCTTTGGGAATGTTGGAGTGGACAACTTCCGGCTGAAATATCTTTGAATATCATCCAGCTCACCGAGGTTTTTCCTTAAAACGCAACAAAAATTCCATTAATATTGGAATGAATCAATTGGCAACCCAACTAAAAGCCTAGATCTGAAAAATTATTTTGAAGTTTAATTTATTCCTGTGATGGCAAAGCTGAAACTGTTTTCAGAATTATATGATGAACATTTGTAACACTGTACATGTCTGTACTATTACTTATGATATGGTTTCTCTGACTTTAAATGCCAGTCTTTGAATGTGCATAACTTTTATTTGGAGTACATGTGTTGAACAACAGCTGATAACTATCTGAAGTGACTTCTTAACCTTTTAGCCAGGAAGTGGAGGACAGTGTTGCTACCTGAGGGCAGAGAAGAGTGTTGAACTGGATGGATGGGAATCTCCAGCCAAGAAGGAGCGAGATGTTTTCTCACCCTCATGCAAAGTCTGATGGAACATTCTTATGTTGTCCATGTGCTCGTCGTGGCGATCTGTCACACTGGATCGGACAAAACATCCCCATAGATTTTATTTCATTTCAAATAGTAAATCTGATAATAAGGCAGATTCTATTTCATTGTCCCTAAATAAATACCTGTCAGAGAGCAGTCTTTCAAAGTGATCAGGTGGTGTGCTGATCCTCTGCTCTGAGAATCGACTAATGTGGCTGGGGAAGCTGCTGTACGTAGCTGTTGTCTGATAGCAGAGTGGAAGTGCGCTAAAGAGAGCCTGCAAAAGACATAATCATCACCATTTGTGACAGCAGTATTGAGGTGGAAAAAACAGGTTATTTATTTTTATGCACTACCAATCAAGTGTCTGGTCAAAAGTTTCTGATGCTCAATTATTAATAAAGGTTTTTATTTTTATAAATGTTGAAAAGAGTTTTGGCTGCTTAATGTATTTGTGGAAACTGTGATTTCAGTATTCTCTGATGAATAGAAAGTTCAAAAGAACAGCATTTATTTGAAATAGAAATCTTTTGTAACATTATAAATGTCTTACTGTCATTTTTAATCAATTTAATGTATCCTTTAAACTCACTTAACCCAAACTTTTGAATAAAAGTGTTTTCCACAAAAATATTAAGTAGCACAAAACTGTTTTCAACACTGAGAATAACAACAAATGGTTCTTGAGCAGCAAATCAGCAAGAAAACAAAATCCATGAATGGCGTACACTCGAGTCTGGAGCAACAGTCTCGTGGGCCGTCTGTCTCTGTGCCCGGAGGTCATGTACTGCCCTCAGAGGAGTCACAGACACCTTTAGCTGTCCCTGACACTGCCCGCTGAAATCCGTGATGTTATACCAGCCACAAACTGACTGAAATCCTGACAGAAGTGGTGACAAGTCTACAGACACAAATCCAATCACCCGTTCGACCTCTGCAAAGGAAAATACATTGTAAAACTAACCGTTTACATTTTCTTAAGAAAATATGAGTGGTGCCTGCCTTTGTAAAACTTGCCACAATGCTAGGGTGTTGTGGATGATTGCTATGTGTAATTACCTCCTTTATGCCAAACTTTAAAAACCAAGGACTGCTGGGGATCCAAAAGTAGCTCCTTTGACAGACTGAAAACAAGAAACAGCCACGTGTTTTAAAGGGATAGTTCACCCAAAAATGAAAATTGTCTTCATTCTGTCATTCCAAACCAGTAAGACTTTTGTTCATCTTTGGAACACAAATGAAGATCTTTTTGATGAAACCTGAGAGCTTTAGACAGCTACACATCTGACACTTGACACTTTAAAAAGTTCATAAAGAGATCATAAAACTAATTCATATGAATTAAGCGGTTTAATCTAAATTTCCCTAATGAGACTTGATCACTTTATATGATGAACAGATTTAATTGAGTCTTTTATTCACATATAAACATTCACCAACTCACACATCTGATATAGTAAACGGAAGCCCAAGCATGCTTGCTTGACATGCGAGAACCAATGAGGTTCATTCTCATGTGTTACGCAGCACGTTTGAGGTTCCGCAAGAGCCAATGAGTTTCATTCTTGTGTGTTACACAGCATGTTTGAGCTTCCGCCAGACGTTTGTTCTCGAGTGTCAAGCAGGTTTGGTTGAGCTTTTGTTTAATGTTCAATGATCAATGTTTATATGTGAATAAAAGCCTAAATTAAATCTGTTCAGTTCATATGGATTAGTTTTACGATCTCTTTATGAACTTTTTGAAGTGTCAAAGTGTCTGTCACTTGCATAGCTATCAATGGAGAACAGAAAGCTCTCTGATTTCATTAAAAAGATCTTTATTTGTGTTCCGAAGATGAACGAAAGTCTTATGGGTTTGGAATGACATGAGGGTGAGTAATTAATGACAGAATTTTCATTTTTGTTTGAACTATCCCTTTAACATGGACCCTTCTCACATTTCCAGGGTTCTCTGAAGCGGTAGTAGTCATAGTTGGGTAAACTTCTATAGTGGTGAACGGGACACGACCATTGCGCTTCCATTTGCTCCAATAGCAAAAGAAAGAAAAAAAAAAACATGATAGCATGTCTATGAGGTTAAAGGATTAGTTCACTTTCAAATAAAATTTTCCTGATAATTTACTCACCCCCATGTCATCCAAGATGTTCATGTCTTTCTTTCTTCAGTCAAAAAGAAATTAAGGTTTTTGATGAACACATTCCAGGATTTTTCTCCTTATAATGGACTTCAATGGCCTCCAAAAATTCAAAATTTAGTTTCAGTGCAGCTTCAAAGGGCTTTAAACAATACCAGACGAGGAATAAGGGTCTTATCTAGCGCAACGATCTGTCATTTTCGAAAAAAAAAAAAATGTAAATGTATAAGCTTTATATAAACAAATGATCACCTTCCAAGTGCTTCCGCCAAAACCGTACTTTCGTATTCTTCAAAAAGCTTACACTGTATGTCCTACGCCTTCTTTACGGAACGAACGCAGTGCCAGTTACATTTTTTCCATAAGTAGAATAGGGAAGGCGTAGAACATACAGCGTAAGCTTATAACTATAATTTTGACCTTCAACCGTTTGGAGGCCACTGAAGTCCATTATAAAGGAGAATAATCCTGGAATGTTTTAATCAAAAACCTTGATTTCTTTTCAACTGAAGAAAGAAAGACATGAACATCTTGGATGACATGGGGGTGAGTAAATTATCAGGAAATTTTTATTTGAAAGTGAACTAATCCTTTAATTACATTAGTTACATTCCATAGCCATTGTATTAGACGCAGTCAACAGCCTTAACTTTCCTAGATTTACAATATTAATAACTGTAGAAATGCATAATCAATCACAGTTTGTGAAAAGGGTCCATGAGAATTGCATGAAGAATGTCAAATGGGTTTACCAGCATTCTTGCTGGTGGTCCCACACAGGGCAGTCACTGTCTTTGATCAATGCTGTTGTCACTGTGCCCGGGGCATCGGTGGTGGCGTAAGAAACACAGCAACTAGGCAACCCTCCACCCCGCTCAGCGAGAGGACAACCTGAGGATGACAACAGCATTAAAATGTTATGAAGTCAAGGTACTTTCAAATGAGAATGAAGCAAATAAGTTATTCTACCCTTCAGACTCAGATGCATGGCTCTATCCACAGTAACATTGGCTGCGAAGGTGTCTTCATTGTTGAGTTCTTTAGATGGTGGAGAATCAGATCTCACGGTTGATTTGATGAGCTGTTTGCTGGGGGATTGAGATTGTGTGTTGGGGAGGCCTTCTTCCTCCTCCTCTTCTCCTGAACTGTTGAGCTCCTCAATGGCTTGAAGCTCATGTGGTACAGAGTCTGTTGTCACAGTGATATGGACTCTGACCGCAGCACCACTCAGGTTTACAGCAGAGCGCTTGAACAGAGGATACACACCTAAAACGAGAGAGAAACAGGCATTAGCCAGAGGAGATGAAATAAAGATGAAATTTAAATAAAGGGGAAATCATCATGTGGTAACACGGTTGCTGAATAACAATTTTTATAATGATTATATAATATGCCAGCATAGTATTATATTATAAAGCATTACAAGATTTCTATCCAATTCATTAAATAACAGTTTATCTATAATATCATGTATGGTCATGTAAAACTAAATTACAATTGTTTTAGACTAATATCGTTGCGAACTAAGGGAAAAAAATTGAAAATTTAAATTTTAGCCCCTTTACAGGTAAACAACAAAAAGATGAAATAACTCTACCGCTGATTGTTTGGTGGTGCTTCAAGGTCCTAGCAAGAGAAGAGAGATCCACAAAGGCAGAGCCCACCAGACGGTCAGTGTTATGAGGCCGGACTCTCTTCTCCTTCCCAAAGGACACCCACAACTGCACCTCCAGCCTCTCCTCCCTCAGGTACCAGCACAGGGGTTGAGTCCTCCTCAACACCACGCTTCTGCTCCCCTGAAATGCCACCGTGGCTAAACCCTCTTCTCCCTCGCTCTCTTCTGGAACAGGATGTCTAAGTTCTGAGCAGAAGGTCTGCTGGTTGTACAGTTTGTATCTGTAGTAGCAGTAGGTTGAACGCTGTAAGTCTTCATGTCCTGGCAGCAGCAGGCAATGGATGGGCAGCCACGCTCTAGGCATGGAAAGTGATAATGCCAGAGACTTTGTCCTTTCTTCCAAAGTATCTTCGTCCTCTATATCGGCCTCATCTTCACTGTCTTGCCCCACGTCCCACCCAAGTCCACGGGCCGAACTGATTACTCGCTCTTTATCTGCATGATGGGAAAAACTGATGGAGATTTCAAGTCCTCCTGCTGAAGTCAGACTGTGAGGTGATGCTGTGCTCTGAGGTAGAGAGAGACTGTACCAGCCTGATATACCTGTAAATAAATAAATAAATTCATTTTTTGAAATATATTATTTTATTTAAATCCTATCAATATTCAGTACCCTTATACCATAGACAAATAAATACAATTAAATAATAAAAAATATGGCCAAGCAAAAGAGATACATTTTTTAAATGCTAAAATTTAAAAAGTAAATAAATTATATATATAAATTAACAATACAAAATAAAAATCAATCAAACATTTAAATCCTATTAATATTCAATACATTCATACCATAAATTATTGCTGAATAAAAGTGACATTTCGAAATGCTAAAATGCAAATAAATAAATAATGTTATATATAAAATCTTATTCACATTTATAATACTTTCATACCACTTCTTTTATGAATCAGATCTGCAAGCTTAATTTTCACAGTGCCCAAGACAGCATCCTTCGATCTTGTTGTATCGACCACTACAATGAGATAAAAGAAACTTACAGTACATAGTATTTACATCGCTGAAATGGAGAGATCATACTAGTAATTTAAAAATAAATGTTAAAAATTATACTAAATGGTTAGTGTAAAGTCAAAAATAAACAAATGTAAAAAAAAAAAAAAAGTAACTTTAATTTACATTTAAAAAATGTGAATAGTAAACAGAAAAATATATAATTTGCAAAAACATAATTTAAAAAAATAATAATAATCTGAACCGCTAATATAATTTATAGTGACCTGTCAAACCTTTTTCTGACCTTCCCCCCCCTTACAACTAAGAGCTACACCCCCCATCCTTGGATCTTTTGCAAGATGGGATTATATAATGAAAGGCTGCATGTCATGTTTTTGTCATTTATAACCTAAAGGTATCAAAATATCCTTGACAGAAGTGTGTCATGACAAAATGACATCTCCACATATACGTGCACCTTTCCAAGTCGAGTAACTCACTTTTGCGCGTGTCTCTGTTGTAAACGGTGAAGATGGCCACTTCCTCCTGCAGGAGTTCAGCAAGACTGACGCTCTCCCCACTGTCTCTCTGCACCAGCAGGTTACAGCAGAACTCTGCGTGATGTTCAAACTCCGGGCAGAAACTTCTGGCTGCCACACGTGTGCTTCGAACCTCACTGTCCGGCAGGAAGGACAACTGCATGGTGATGAAGGAGTTGAGCCCCACTTCAGAGTAATACTGCAGAGAGCTGTTTGTATCTGCAAGAACTCTGAGAAACAACAGAAAGATGCTCAATAAAAATACTATATTATATATATATATATATATATATATGTGCAGAAAAACTATTATTTTCAACCCTCATTCTGAAATGATCCCTTTTTAAGGCACGTCTCCTTTAAGGCTTGTCAGTAAACGGCCACTGTTATTATTTGCTAACGTTGTGGCATAGGAAACAGTATCAACGGCCACTCGCTATCACACACGAGTAACTAAGATCCAATACAGCTGAGTGCTTCATCTTTCAACAAAAGTTTCTTTGTGAACTCTCCATTACACTGTGCCTCGTTTACAAAACAAAATGCTCCGAACAAACGCCATTAAAATAAACCATCTACTGGTTCATGATGTTGGGATCCTTCTGAAGTCTGTACAGAGACGCAAACGAGCTGTTTAATCGACGCGTCAAAGCAAACATTCTTTCACTCTTCCATTTGTCCTGTTGTCGACGGACTCAAACGCTCGGAGTGTGTCAGAAACTGAACGTGCATCTGTATACTGTATCAGTGTAGACAGCATCAGTGATTATAATGGGTTCTATTTGCTTTTGATGTGATGCGATGCTCGCATACAGTGTAGGCAAATGTCAGCCGTTAAGCGACTGAATGCCAGTGGGCGGGGCCTATGGTGCGATGATGATGATGACTATTCATCGATGTCTTGCTCTGGAAGCAGGCATATGCAAATGTATTTTCTAGTCTGATGTCACAATGAGCGATTTGTGGAGCTTGATTAAATAAATGCTTTGTTTGTAATGAGAAGGCTGTTTTAATGGTAGACTATATGTCGAAAGATCAAGTCAAATTCGATTTCTCATGTCATGACCCCTTTAAATTAATTTAATCAAGCTAGATTGCTGTGTGGAAAGCATTTGGGGTAATTGTTAAAAAACCTAAAGGGAGATTTGAGGTAGATTGACTCACTTGGCTGCAGCTTGCAGACCGGCTGCTCTGTGCACCTGCACAACCAGTATCACTCTGCGGGATGGCAAAACCCCACTCTTCACCCCGACACTCCTCATTGGTCGAGACTTGTACTGAATGCTTACTTCAAGGAGCCCTACAGGCAAGTACAGACAAAAATAGAATTTGTTTTTTTTACATTTACTTCAAATTCATATTATACTCTGCTATCTGTATGCAGTTTTAAAATAATTAGGTATATAACTACCAGGGGACTGAGGCTGCGTGTCAACAGGTCGGTCAGTTCTTGGTACCAGAGGGAGGGAGAAAAGTTGTGCATCGGTTTGACCTTGTTTCTGCATGGTTACCATGGCACACAGTTTGGACATGGGAAGCAGTCCTCTGGCTACTAGCTGATCTCTAACATTCGGATAATAATACCTGAAAAATGTTTTTCAACAGGCCTGTAAATAAGTCATATTTTTCACACAATAAAGCAAATAATTACCAAATACATGTTTTTTTATAAAGGCTACAACGTAACAAAAATAATCAGTACAATTAAATAATAAACATATTGTCAAATAAGACACATTTTTAAATGCTAAACTGTAAAAGAAAAATAATAAATAATAAAAAATTGCCAAATAAAAGCATTATGTTTTAAATGCTAAAATGTATAAAGTAAAGAAATACATTTAAACAATAAACATTATCAAATAAGACGTTTTAATTGCTAAAATGTAAAAAAATATACAAATAAAATTAAATAATAAAATAGTCAAATAAAAGATAAACATTTTTAAATGCTAAAATGTAAAAAAAAAAATTTTTTTTTTAAATTGCCAAATAAAAGCAATGTTTTAAATGCTAAAAAAAATAATAAACATTGTCAAATAAGAGGCATGTTTTAAATGCTAAAATGTAAAAAATATACAAATAAAATTAAATAATAAAAATAGTCAAATAAAAGAAGCTGAAAATGCTATAAAGTAAAAACAAATAAATAAAAATTAAAATATTGACAAATAAGAAAGAGACATGTTTCAAAATGCTAAAATGGAATGCAAAAAATTAATGAATAAAATGTAAAAAAAACAAAAAAACAAAGTGTCCAAGAATACATACATTAAAACTGAGGACTAAACTACAATTTCTACATTTACTATACCTGCACCAAACCTCAAACTGCACTCCTCCTCCATTCCTCATTCCCTGACTGGCCAGTGAGCTTAGCAGTATTCTTTGCACTGGGAAGTCAGGAGGAATCAGTAGGACATGAGTCTCATTATGTCCAAAAACAGGGTCAGGCACACAGAGAGTGGTCTCAGTGCGGTATGCCTTGAGGTCTACATCTGTGGAAAAGAAAGTTGGTTGAGCTAAATCTGATACAAAAAAAGCTTTCTGATACAGTCAGCAAGAAAGCGTCTTACTGCTCTCAACAACATGTGGGTCCATGTCCTCTCTCGACTCATTTTGTGCAGGGAAGGAGTACTGGATGTAACAGTCAGCCTCTCCCCACACTGTGGACTGCAGAGGCGTCAGACCCTTCACTCTCTCTACTCGTATCATGAAGACATGCTCACGCAGAACATCTGCAATGGTACTGGCCTAAAAGAACATTGATTCAGAAAAAAAATTAGGCTTCAGTTTTAAGCATTCGGGAGTGCTTTCGGGAGTTTTAAAGTGAACTAGCCTTGGTTTCTACATGTGGCCGGTGGTCTAACATGTGCGCAGGTCGAGGTAGCGGTGACACGCGGGCCAGCTCGTCGTCCCTCATTCGCTGCAGTGCCGTGATCTGCTGTGCTAGACCCATTGCTAGACACACCCTGAGGTTTCCACGAGTGCTGCCGGTAAATACGTCAACCACAGGCATATAACTGTCCACTCCAACCACTGGATACTGAGACTGCAAGAGCAGCTCACAGATCTTAGGGTCTCTGAAGACAAAATAAAAAGACAAATTATGTTCCAAATTATGAAATTTTACTATTATGTATAATACTTTGAATTAGCTTTTATATTTTCACTTTACATTTTAATTCATTCTAATTTATGTTTTAATAGTAATTTTATGTGCATTTGTATTTTTTATTAATTTATTTTTTAAACATTTTTCTATTTAGCTTTAATTTTTATTTCAGTTTTAGTCATTTTAGTAGTTCAACTTAAACATATTTTATTTCAGTTACTTGCCAAGGCATCATTTCTAATTTGTTTTTGCATCTAATATTTATATTTTATTTTATTTCAGTTAAAGAAAAAGATTTTTAATAGATTTTGCTGTATTTAATGGTAACAACACTGCTATGTTCAATATAAATTCATTAAATGTTAAAACATAATAAAATGTTAATTTTTTTTATTATCATTAATATATAATAAATATATTATTACATATAACATATTTCATTATATATTTATTGTAATAAGAAATGTTAACAATATACAATAATAATTAAAACAATATTATAATTAATACACTGCATATAAATAAAGTAACTACTGTCATATAGATGTTATACATAAAATATACTATAATGTATTATAATATAATATAGACCTACCTGAAGGACATGTAGAACTGGTGGAGAGGTAATTTTACTAAACCAAGGAGTTTATCACGATCTGAACTGCTGGACCTCAACCAAACTTCAATGACCATCATGTTGTTCTTCATTCTCTCCAACAGTCTGCTGGTCAGTGCGATTGGAGCCACCTATATCATGTGAAAAATTAGGTTAAAAACAAATAATGTACAGTAGATTTTCACATTTGGTATTATGGGATTCTTGATGGTTTCCACCACTAACTAATATGACTAAAGCCTGTGAACTTTCCTCAATTCTCCATTGTGCACAAACCTGAATAAAGTTGAAAGTTGGATGTTTATGGCCCCAGCTCACTGTCGATCGAGCAGTTTCGTCAGATTCGAGGAGCTTACAGTTCAAGTAGATATTGGGCTGCATGGGTGCGCAGTTAAAATCTTTCCCATCAGGCACCATGAGCAACATATGCAGCAAAATCTCAGTGTCTAACACTTCCTGTTGCAGAGGTTCATGAAGAGAGCTCTGGTATCTGACGTGTGGTGATGTGGATCGAGATCTGGTTGGAGGTATCAGAATACTCTGGACTTGAACACCTGCACTAGGAGACGGGTCTCTCCTGTGGTCACTCACACATAAACCCTTCT
The DNA here is from genome assembly GCA_037101425.1 of Elopichthys bambusa. NCBI lineage: Eukaryota > Metazoa > Chordata > Actinopteri > Cypriniformes > Xenocyprididae > Elopichthys > Elopichthys bambusa. The sequence goes on along the minus strand of CM074444.1, from coordinate 25,624,796 downwards.
GCCCAACGTGATCTTCAGTCAGACGAGAAGAGAGAGTTCTTTGTGGACTCAGCATGTGCTTTGCAGGTCTTTTTTTGGTGGAGAAATCATTCTTGTTCGCCGCTAATTCAAATGAAACCTTCACAAACAAAGAACAGGCTGAAGTAGAGAACGAATATGTGTGGAACGAATTGCTGGGTTCAATAAAATCTCCTAGATTTAGTTATTATGAGTGATTCATTACCTTCAAAGGACCAACTGCCTGTTTAGCAGTGTTTCCATCCGGTTTTTGAACAGGCAGGGCAGCAGAAATGCTCAGCGATTCACTCTGCATCATGGAGCTCAGAGGAAACACTGCTGACCCAATGAGAATGGGCTAAACAACAAATAAGACAAATAAAGTAATGTAAGAGTCTTTGTTTTTTTAGGTTTGTTTGAGGTGTGTATATTTTGTGGTTGGCACACACTGCACTTACTGTCTTTTGAAGGCTATTTCTGGAGTAGATCTTGAATGTGACGTTCATCTCCCACCACTGTTTAATAGAAGACCTACTGAACCTCACTGGAAACAAACTTTGGTGCTGAAATGTCACCACTGAAACAGAAATGAATCACCAGTTTGTTACACTAATTCTTGGTTAATCTTTCTTTTGTGATAGTTCACGCAAAAATGAAAATTATCCTATGATTTACTCACCCTCAAGGCATCTTAGGTGTAAGATCTTTCAGATGAACACAATCAGTAAATCATGGGATAATTTTCATTTTTGGGCGAACCATCCCTTTAAAGTTCCCTAAAACAAATGTACTCACCGCCCTCTATTACTTTACTAGAGACAACTTTAGTAATCTCTGAAGGTACTCGTTGAACATCCTCATGCCCAGCAGAGACCAGTGGAAAGAGGTACTCTACAATATAAAAACTAGAAAAACAGGACAATTACAAGTCAGGTTAGTTTTAAAACAATGAAACTGAAATTTCTAGCCACTGCCATCTATATATATTATCTGATACGAAATATCCTAAATGTGGTACCATTTCTTTGTGGTGAGGGGGCGAGGTGGTCTTCCTCTTCTAGAGAGACTTCTTGAAGTACTGTCAGTGGGAACTTTTAACTCACTGATGGTAACCCTGGCAAAACGAATATCTCCAAGCAAAGATATTTTATTCATGCTAAGTCCATAGAGATCATCTCTTGCTTCTGAATGCTGCACATCATCAGAATCAAGCCTTTGAAAAAAAATAGGCAATTTACACAACAGCAGATTTGAACAAATTATTTCAAAATGTATTATATTGTCCCTTTACACAAATGTGAAACATTTACGTGTTTATTATTATACTTTATGTAGTTTTCTTTTAACTTCAGGATATTGGGTTTTGAGCACTGTGTGTTAGTGAAACTGACCAGGTATTTTTAGCTGAGCTTGTGTGTTCTGGCTTCCCTGCTGGGCCTTTCTTCGGATGGTCCTCTTCTAAACATTCATTAAATATCTTAAATAGGAAAAAAAATAAAGAATTACAAAGTTTTATGTTTAAAATGCCCCTATTATTCTATTTTAAAGGCTCCTAATTTAGTTTTGGAGGTCTGCTACAAAAGGTTTAGATGCAAAAAAAAAAAAAAGTCTCATATTATACATTGTAGCATCATCTGTTTTCTCACAGTGTCAGAAAAGGTATAGGTTGATAAAGGTTTTGGACTCTCTAAACCCGTCCTCAGAGAGCCTATACTTCTGATTGGTCAGACGGCCCAGTCTGTTGTGATTGGTCTTCTTTTTATAGTGCGTGTCGGAAATAAAAAGGCCCATTACCATATCTAGATTTCAGCTCTTCCTCAGCACACGTATACACAGTGATACAAACAGTAACGATGGCGTCAGTTTTACTGTATCAATTCGAGCCTGAGTCCAAGTACATGCAAAGTGGATTTGCTTTCACAGCATAGAAAACAGCATCTTCTCAACATGTAGTCAACATGAACAAAACTCTTCCAAGCCTCAGCTACAAACTACAGTGTTTGAGTGTGGATTCAAAGTAGACATTGTTCGCGAACAGGCAATGAAGACAGCATTCTACAAATCTGTTACAAACCTACATAGGTTTGAGCAGGAAGTAGGACTTGAATTACTGATGACTTATTTCAGGCAGTTCAGAATTGCTTCTTTCTTTTGGGAGACAATAACTCCATTTATCATGCACATCTTTGAAACCTGCAGAACTTTTACTGTACATTCCTAAACAGCTATAGTACACACTACATGAACGATAATATCCAGAAAAAAAGGGGCACTTTAAGGAAACTACATATAATAGTGTGCTGTTTTACATTGCATGACTTACAGGAGCTTTGTAAAAGAGGTTCTCCAGAAGACTCTGGTCATATTGAGGGTCGTTGAGCTCACTGTCCATGAGCACACTACTGTGATCAGACAGAGAATCTGGGAGAGAACCCTCGCCATCCCAGAACTGCAGCACAGATCCGTTAACACTGAGGAATAGAGCCATTACAAATATTTAAATGTATATTTTGCAAACACAGACAAAAACATTAAACTCACTCTAAAAGCGAAGTTGAGAGCAAAGTTACAGTTTCATGACTTAAAGGGATAGTTCACCCAAAAATGAAAAATGTCCCAAGATTTACTCACCCTCAAGCCATCCTAGGTGTATATGACTGACTATCTTTTTCAGACGAACACAATCTGAGTTATATTAAAAAATATTCTGGCTCTTCCAAGCTTTATAATGTGTTGGGTCAGAGGTCACTCTTTCGCCGGAACTAGACTAGGAGAAGCCAGTTATTATAGTTATAAAGTTATAAATATGGATATTTTTCTTACAAAAACCCATCACTTTGCTTCAGAAGGCCTTTATTAACCCCCTGGAGTGGTGTGGATTACTTTTTTGGGCTTCAAAATCTCAAGCCCCATTCACTACCATTATAAAGCTTTAAAGAGCCAATATTTTTTAATATAACTCTGACTGTGTTCGTCTAAAAGAAGAAAGTCATATACACCTAGGATGGCTTGAGGGTGAGTAAATCATGGGATAATTTTAATTTTTGGGTGAACTCTCTTTAATATAAACAGTAGCCTTGACTACCTTCCCAGAAGCAGATCCACTGCCATGTCCTCTGTGTTGACTCTATTCTGACCTGGTTCTTCGAGGTCCTGAGCAGGATGCTGGAGTTCTGATTGAAGGATATTCTCCAGAAACTGTCCTGATGAGGGTCTATCTGGCCTTTGGAGGAAGACGATGTTTAACAGTATTAATCATTACCATTCTGCTATTTTGCTGTCTATTTTGACTCATTAATGTGTAAATGAAATAAAAGTGTTCATACAAAGTGTCAGTGTTGTCTTTAAAGAGGGTCGGGGGAACATCCTTCAGAGGAACATCTGACTCCACATCAGACTTTAAGGCTGAAACGACCATGGCATTTCTGAGTTTGCTACCACGTTCCAGAAGAACTGAAAAATATAAAAAAATAAAAGTAAAATATATTGCGAATATTTAAACTACTAAATATAATAAATAAATATTTTATGCATCAGGTGACTGACTAATTAGTGTCACATGAATATAAAGAGCTGTCTGGTCTTTTTGTCAACAGGTTTATAAAAAAACTGCCACAATGAGAATTTGGCAATATTAGTTAAGTGATTGGCAAATGATCCTTTAATTTGACCAATGCTTAAAAATTATTTATGAAAACAAAGTATTTCAGCCAAACTTTTGCTGTGTTCAACAATAATGTCAATATGATGTTTTAAATTCAGTGAATCAAGTTCATGTGTTTTACCTGACAAAAGGTCAACTGGTGTATGGCTATTTCCTGGGAGATTTTGGGCAGAAGCAGGTTTAGGTTTTCCAGTAGAAGAAGCTGGCATGACGTTACCAGTTTCTTTAAAATACAAGTAATCCTTCCCTCTAAAACAAGAATATTGGAAGAAGAAAAAACAATGTTTTTATTGTTAACTGAAACCAAATCTGTTAAAAATTGTTTTCATTAATTGAAATAAAACTAAAACTAAATAAAATATAAATATTAGATGAAAGAAAATTAAACTTAAGCAACTTAAACAAAAATGACAAATATTGGCCACTAACTGAAATAAAATAAATTTAAGCTGAAGTACTAAATAAAAAAAAAAGCTAAATGAAAATATCTAAAAATAAAAAAAAGCACATAAACTAAACTGAAAATGTCACTTAAAAAATTATTTTAATAAGATCATTTAAATATTTTATCCATATTTTTTAGCATTTTCATTGAACTTGTCTGTTCATAGACCACAGTCAAGTCTAAAACTGATACAACTAAATGTTGTTGCAGTGGAACAGGATGTCAGCTGAGTGATCTATTTCCACACTGTTCATTCAAAAATCAGATCATCCAAAACATAAAAACCAACCTGGGCATGTGACTGGAGCTGCTGCCAGCTGTCTCCTTCACACTCGGGTGAGCCTGATCCAGAGATGGCAGTACAGGCATGTTCTGGTCAACAACTCCAAGAGCCTGTGCGTCAAGGCTCATATCAGTCGTGGGTACTGAACTACTGCTGTCATATCCTTCTGTTAACGGTTCCAGGGCAAGTGTGACCTACAGTACATGTGAAACAATCACACACAATTAAATTAAGAACCTAAATAGTGCAGAAAACAGTGAATTTGATCAGCTGAATAAAGGCAAACTCAGCTGAGCACAATCTTACAGCTGAGCATCTCACCAACCTGAAGCTCGCCAAGTTTTTCTGATGTTGGCGAAACAAGTGTGAAATATCCATTTATGGAGTGAGACAAAGAGAGCCGGGCAATCCCAGGGATTTGAGCTCGAGCTATAGGCAAATGATCAACCTTTGTAAGCACATCCAGCACCAATGAGCCCATATCTGTGAACAAACAAAAATTATATTCAGTTACGCACCACACAAGATACTGAGGGTATGGAGACTCGAACCAGAGACCTTCAGGTTACAAGTCTGACTCTTTAACCATTAGGCTACAACTGCCCCACGTTAAAGGGATAGTTCACCCAAAAATTAAAATTCATAAATCATTTACTCACCCTCATTCCATCCCTGATGTGTATGACTTTCTTTCTTCAAATAAACACAACTGACCTTTAGAAAAATAATCTCTATAGACTCTCTAGTGTTTGCAAACAGTGATGATCTTTTTTGTGGGCGGAGCCTACCTGGTGTCAGAAAATGACAGTTCTGCAGTAGCAGTCTGTGCAAGCCTTACAAGCCTATTCTATTTCCAAGTTCGGACTTTATAACTAGCAATTGTGAGGGGAAAAAAGTCAAAATAATGAGTCTGTTTTTCCTTCTAAGAATTGTAAGATAAACTCAGATTTGCGAGTTATAAAGACCGAACTCTGAAATATAATAGGGCTGTAACAATAAATCAATGCTTCTCGATTCGTGGATCGATTCTGAGATTTTCCGAATGCATCGCGATTCTCTCTCAAATCGATTGTGAGCTTAGTTTTTAACAACCTGTATTGCAACCAAGTCTAACCTGTCAAATAAGACGTCAGCTGTTTCGGTCCACATCGAACTGGAAAGCGGGCTGTCGATTTAACCCCTTTCTGTTCAACGTGTCCATCTCTAGGCCTGAAGAAGGTACCATTGGAAGACTCTCCCCACCATCTCAGCCTGATCAGAGTCACAGGAGGAGGTCTGATGATGGTCCACAGCACTTTACTCAATGTCACTCTCAGGAAACATCTCAGCTGGCCTTCAACCAGAGGAGGAATACTGGTGGATGGGGACACATCACTGAGCACTGCAGAGTGTGGAGAATAAGAAAGATATGAAGGTCATACAGGGAAAAAGTCATTTCAAGTTAACTAGTTGTTTTGTTTTTTTATAACACGCGCATCCGACAAATAAGCATCAGTCTGTCTCAAAACGGACTGTCCCGCCAATGATGCCCTAAAAATGCTGTCTAGGTAGGCAGCTTACTAAGTTTTAAGACACAGCTTTTGTCCTTACTAGGGTTACGAGATTTTAAATCTCTTTAAAAGACTGTTGGATTAGCGACAAAAAACCTCCACACTAACGTAACTTACCTTTTTTTCTGTAGCTCACACCCTTCGAGGGTTTCACCTTTTTATTCTTCATTCCTCACATCGAGGGTGTACTAAATATTATTATTGATGAATAAAAACTACCATACTTTGTTGACAGTTGCGTTAACAAACATAATACCGCTGAGCAACAGCACGACCAATCAGATCGCAGAACAACTTCTTCTCTTTGCTTTGACGATCAGTCAGAGGATTTTCTAGCGCCGCTAAAGGAATTATGTGGAATTGCGTGTAATTACAAGGGAACAAACTGATACCGCTGACGTTAATGTTAAAATGTAGTAATAGTAATCCCAAAAAATCCTTACTTATTATACTCATATAAGTATTATATACTTATTATATTAAGTTCATACTTTAATGTACACTTACATTTACTAATATAATAAGGAAGGCAATAACTGCCACTTAACTGTAAATAATTATTATATGCAACAATTAAATAGGAACATTTAAAGTCATTTTGTTCATATAATGCAAAGTTAATTAGACAAGAATTGACTGACACAAACTGTAAAGAATATCATTTCACACAACAATTAAATAGGGGCATTTAATGTAATGTTGTTTATAATATTATGCAAACTTAATAAGACAGGCCTTAACTGACTAACTGCAAGCAATAATTGTAAATAATAATAGATTTATAATAGTATGCTTTCATAATATTTCCAGTTTGTATAATGTGCGGGAACAAATGCTCTTAACTAGACCGAAATCACCTAAACACTTAACTTTTTCCCTATACGTGACAGACATATCAATTACTGCACAGCTTTCTTAATTGTACCCTTTAGATTAGGGGTCATTTATGAAGAGGCTTATTTATAATAAGTGCTTTATCCACTCAAATAACTCTTTGTGCTAGAACAATGGGACTCAAAATACTAAAAATAAATGTCAAATTTTGGTTGATGAATCCTGGTGTTATAGTGCAGTTCACATCACTGCTTGCGTTGCTCATTGGTGTGCATTTGGAAAACAAAATAGCTAAGTAACAAAATAAGCAGTCAACAACTCAGATGTTATGTTTCTGTACAATAAGTAAATCTGTTGCAAATATTGAGGGAAAATACTGATACATATCTTAAAGACAAGCATGACTGGAGTACAGTAAAAGCACTAACCTACAAAAGAGTCAGCATTATTATTATTGCTAAAAAAAAACTCAACTAAAATAAAAATATTTATTAAACACTTAAAAGTTAAACTTATTTCTGTTAGTTGACAAGGCTAAATACTAAGTTAATGAAAAATTGGAACAAAAAGTTAAAGCTAAATAGAAAAATTAAAAAACTACTAAGATTGTTACAAAGTTATGTAACAAATTACTAAAAATTAAGTTACAACTAAAAATATGAAAACAGAAGCGAATTCAAAATATTAATAAATACTATAACCGTATATAAAACAATGCTAAAATAACACTGAAAAGATTACAGTTAAATTGGGGAAAGGTTAATATATCTTTTAGAAACTAAGAAGATAGGATCCATATCGGTAGCTTGTTAGATCAAAATAGATTAAAAGACACACACAGATTACCTTTTGAAAATACTATCATTTTAATTGCATAAGTACATTTTTCACAGTAGTAAATAGACAAACAAAATTGAAAATACCAAAAAAATATATTCTTCAATCAGCATCAAAGTTATGCAAAACACAAACAAAACAAACAAAAAAGGAAACTAAGTACAAGCTCCCTGACCTTTCCCAGCAATCTTTTTTGAACACTCTAAGAGAGCATTATGAATGTCTTTAGCACATGAAATCTGTGATTTTATCATACTGAGATACTGAGAGTAGGATAGAGACTCTGTTTGCACCGTGTCTGGCTTGGTGGCTGTAGGTACGAGATTTGGAGAATGCTTTGTGCTGTCGATGCTCTGTGAGAGGCACTCGTGGGCCAGCCTCTGCAGAAAAATATTCATGTTAAGAAGTTGAGCCATGATTTAAATCGAAATTATCAATTTAATAAAATATAACAATGAAATATTCAACAAAAACACAGCAGTTCCTTACCAAGCAGAGTTCCAGTTGATCACAAAGAGCATAAAACTCTTCTAAACTTTTGTCAAACCGCTGAACTGCTGCATCATTACCTTTCCTACATTTTGAGAGGAAATATGTTTTTATATATCTCTATATATCACACAGAGAGAGAGAGAGAGAGAGAGAGAGAGAGAGAGAGAGAGAGAGAGAGAGAGAGAGAGAGAGAGAGAGAGAGAGAGAGAGAGCAACTGACAATTATAATAGGCTACACTACAGAAAGAGTTTTAAAGGGATCTTACTCTGTTGTTCTTAAACCGTTGTCAATAGCAGTATTATGCCCAAAATTTAATGAAGCAATGGTCATGACATTCTGAAAACATAAAAGTATAAATGAAAGTTAGTTTATTTCTCAAGCAAGTACTTTTAGCTCGCATGCCCAATTAAATACACCAAACAAACCTGTAAACTATCTTTGAGCAGTGGAATCAGCATTTTGAATCTGTGAACGGGGTCAAAATCTTGTTGTTGACTGAGCTGTTGAGCTTGCGGTTGCTGTAAAACAGCCGGTTGCTGAACGCCCATTTGAGCATTGTTGGTGTTCATCTGCTGCGACGCCATTGTTGATGACAAACTCGACAATTTCCGCTTGAAGCTGTCTGTAGCGGATGTGAACATATCAAGCGGCAAATGTTGCTAGCAAGTAGCTGAGACAAAAAAAACGTGTTTTCTCACAGGGGTCGCATTCATTCTCTGGGCACATTTGCGCACTAAACGTGTTATCGTTCACATTTAATTATCGAAATTATTTTTACATGACAATCCGTTTGAGAATGATTTGTAAAAATCTTCTTCCAGTAACTATCCAGTAAATGATTGGGTCATTCTGACCAGCGCTGAGAAAAGTAACAGGAACCACATGACAACGCCGTGTATATGCGCTACTACAATTCCATATGTCTAAATATTAATGGTAGTTGATTGTTGAATCGCTGTCAAGGGTTAGAATTATTCATATTTGAAAAAGAAAATAATAGGCTTAATTTATATCACTCATTAGAACTCTTTACACGTTATCATCGTGAGGGGTTACTGGTTATTTTCAAGTCAGACATGATTAAAGTAACGAATAACGTAAATATTTGAGTCAGATTAATTTAGTAACTGCTAGTGTTTTTAATTTACTAAAATTAACCGGCTCATAAAAGTCTTTTGTTTGGCCTCGGGACACTGCTCTACCTCAATATGTATTTCAGACTTAGATTTCTCATAATGAATAATACGACAAATGTAGTCACAATCTGATAAACACCGCAGATTTTCATTACAGTTGTTTATAAACCACGGTTGGAATCAGCGTTGGTGAAATGAAAACAAAAGGTGCCATCTAGAGAAAAATCTGTGACACAGCGCTGAATATTGTCAGAACTTTATAGAGACTTTTTTTTTTTTTTTTGAGGACCGAGATTCGATACTACATACAATCCTCTTAAATATGATAGGGACACATGATATTAATTGCCGTGGGATTTTTGATCAGAATGATCAGCGTTATTGTTATTATTTTGGTTAATTAAAACGAACTGTTCAAAAGAACCGACTCGCGAAAATGACTCTGACTTCCCCTCGTTACAAGTGTTAAAACACGGTAATAACTTTATCAGTTCATTAGTTAAAATTCGGAATTTGTTGAATCTCTGCCCATATAAGAAACCATGTGTCATTATTTTCTTGAAATCTTCGTTCATTGAAACGAACCGTTCGAAAGAACCGACTCGCGGACACGAGTTGGACTTCCCATCACTACAAATAAAGGATGTAAGTGTTAAAACACGGTAATTACATTCGTGTTAGTTAAACTTAATATAATCAGCTTCCAAATTCGCTCACTTTCTGCCAATATTATGGACCATGTATCATTTACTATGTACTAAATAGTGAAAGATTGAGCGCATTTAAACAGCAGCATCCCAGTTTAGAAAGGAAGTTGTCACGGTAACCCGGATGTACACAAAACCACGTGTCAGTGCTTTGCACATGTGAGAAGGAGTAAGATGTAAGTACGGCGTAAACGTAAATTAATCTGAAATGTGTTGTGGAATACTACTGTCATATGTTTTGGGGTGTGTGAAAATTAATTTCTGCCAACAGCACGATCAGTTTTATCACCTGACCAGATAAGCAGTCACAACTGTTCACTGTTAGATTGCAGACTCTATACGTTTAACTGATATTCGTTTTAACTTATCACGGTTTACAGTGTTTATCCAACATTACAATCATGTTTGCTGAAGAGGAATGGACTGATTCTCCATCAGCATATGGATCATCTCACACTTTGAAAGTGTCTCCTGCCCCCAGCAAGGTATTATGATTTTTTTTGGTCCCTTATTTAATAGAGACTTGAATTCAATTTTTCACCTGGCATTTTTATCCCAACAGGATAAGGTTGTGGGTAAAAAAAGTCTTTTGAGAACCTTGCAAACATTGGGGTCAGTTCCAAACTGGGAAATTGAGAAAACTTTTGAGGATAGCGACGAGGAGAAAGACACCTCTACTGCAGTCCAGACAACGAAAAAGAAAAGGTGCAAAAAGCGTAAAAGAAAGTCTAATGCTGATGATGAAGGGAAACATCAGGATGAAGTTGATTCATCTGAAACACCCACGAAGAAGAAGAAGCCAATGAAGAAGACTGTGAAACAAACAAGTAAAAGCTTGTGCTAGTTATTTTATTTATCCACCCGCTCGAACATTACTGACTTTCTTACATTAAATTGTGTTTGCAGGTTCTAAGGTCTCACAAGAGTCCAGAAAAGATAAGAATGACGAAGGAGCCGGACCTCAGTTGGAGGAAAACGAAAGCCAAGCAGAGACAAAGCTAAGCAGAAAGCAGTGGAGGAACAAGATGAAGAACAAAAAACGGTGTAAAAACAAATATCTCACGAAAACCACGGGTGTCGATGATTCCAAAGCAAAGAAGGAACCCTTAGTTCAAACACAGGACATCAAAGAACCCAAGAAAGTGCAGAAACAAAAGTCCAAAAAAACGAAAAAGCCATGTGAAAAGAATGGAATTTCCTCCATCACGGACAGTGTTGAAAATGGCAAAGACTTTAAAACAGATGAAACTTCTAGAATAGTAGATGACTCTCTTAGCAAGAATAATGTCTCACATGAAGTGGGCAAAAAAGCGAAACCTTCTAAAATGACAAAAAAGTCACAATTACAGGCAGAGAAATTGCGTCGTATTTTAAAGTCGCATCTTACTGATGACAGTAATAAAGCCACCGAGGAACCAGAAGAGCCAGAAGGTACAAGAGTGAATTCGAAGGGTGATGAAGAGCAAATGGCTCCTGACCGCTCAACTGCTTTAAGGACAAAGATGGAGAAGCGGTTAGAAGCCGCTCGATTCCGCTACATCAATGAGCTGCTTTACACCTCGACCAGTGGTGAGGCCAAACGCATGTTTCAGCAGGACCCAGAGGCCATCGCGGTTTACCACAAGGGCTACACGACACAAGTTCAACACTGGCCCACAAATCCTGTGGATTCAATCATTTCCTATATTTCTAAAAAGTGAGAGAACCTGCCTTTTGTTGCCTTTATATATAAATAAATAAATAAATATATATATATATATATATATGTATATATATATATATATATATGTATATGTGGTCAAATCGATTAATCGTGATTAATCACATCTAACATAAAAGTTTGTTTACATATGTGTCTACATAAAAGTTTGTTTACATAATGTGTATATATGTTATTATTTACACACACACACATATATATAATATATATGTAGACACATATTATGTAAACAAACTTTTATATTAATCGATTTGACAGCACTTCAGTTCACTACAGTTTAATTTGTAAATTGTTTTGAAACATCAGGCCAAACTTGTCTTAAAGGGTTAGTTCACCCAAAAATAAAAATAATGTCATTTATTACTCACCCTCATGCCGTCACACACCCGTAAGACCTTCGTTAAACTTCGGAACGCAAATTAAGATATTTTTGTTGAAATCCGATGGCTCAGTGAGGCCTGCATAGCCAGCAATGACATTTCCTCTCTCAAGATCCAATAATGTACTAAAAACATATTTAAATCAGTTCATGTGAGTGCATTTCAACAAAATTATCTTAATTTGTGTTCTGAAGATGAACGAAGGTCTTACGGGTGTGTGACGGCATGAGGGTGAGTAATAAATGACATTATTTTCATTTTTGGGTGAACTAACCCTTTAATTAAATTGCAGTGGTCATACATTGAATGATCTTCCATGATTACAAAAATATTTTAAGTTTTTTTTTCTTTTTTGATTTCGCTAAATGTCAATGAATTTCTTTTTCTTTTTTTCAGACCACCTTCTTTAGTTGTTGCAGACTTCGGTTGTGGAGACTGTAAAATTGCACGGAGTGTAAAGAATAAAGTACACTCTTTTGATTTGGCTCCGGTTTGTGATCTTGCCACTGCATGTGACATGGCAAAAGTAAGTTATTACAGTTATAAAGCTTTGATTTGTAATGCAGCCAAAAAACTAAAGGCAGCACTGTTTATTGCTTTTTCACAGGTGCCTCTTCGTGATTCTACAGTAGATATTGCTGTTTTCTGTCTTTCTCTGATGGGGACGAATCTAGGAGAGTTTTTGACAGAAGCAAACAGAGTCCTGGTGATGGGGTAACTGTCTTATATTATTGATATTCCATTAAAAAGTTTATTTTAAAATCCAAAACCATTGTGTGTCTAGAATTAGCCCTTATATGTCCTCTTTTCCAACACAGGGGTGTTCTTAAAATTGCTGAAGTGGCCAGTAGATTTGAAAACGTGCGTTCGTTCATTGGTGCACTGTCAAGTCTGGGCTTCAAGATAGTCAATAAGGTAATGTCCTGTTTATTCCAGTAAAAGTACAGTACTGTTCAAAGTTTAGGGTCAATAAGTTTTTTATTTTTTAAATATTTTTATTCAGCAAGGATGCATTAAATTGGTCAAAGGTGACAGTAAAGACATTTACTATATTACAAAAGATTAATGTTTCAAATAAATGCTGTTTATTAACTTTGTATTCATCGAAGAATCCTGAAAAGATGTATCATGGTTTCCTCAAAAATATTAAGCAGCACAACTGTTTACATTTCTGAAGGATCATATGACACTGAAGACTGGAGTAATGATGCTGAAAATTCAGCTTTGCATTACAGGAATAGATTACATTTTAAAACATTAAAATAGGAACTTTTAAAAAAATGTAATAAAATATATTAAAATAGAAAGTTTTATATTGTAATAATATTTCACAATATTACTGTTGCCTTGGTGAGCATTAAAGACACTTAAAAAAAATTACAAAATCTTAATTATTTTAAACTTTTGAACTGTAATGTATATTTGACTCTTGATATGATTTGAAAATACAGTCTAAGAATACTTCAGTGTTTGCACCATAACATACCTCTTCTTCAGATTTAGATTGACAGATGCCAGATCTTCTAATTGTGATAACTTACTTATTTGGTCATTCAAACAAATTTGCGGATTTGATTAAAATATCTGGATTAATTTGCTTGAGGTTATTGCGCATTCTTGTGTTCATTGAAAAGAGCAGATATATTGATACTCAAAGACAGCAATGTAATGACATCATATTAAAAAAAGAATGTCACACACCTCATGGAAAAACTTTTTTCCTTTCGTGGATCCATGTGAACGTGGATCGTTTCAACAACGTTGTGATCGATATGCAAAAAAAACGCAAAGGAAAACTTCTGTTTTTACTACATCATTGTCGTGTAAACATACCAGTACTCTTTAGATGATTGTGCAAAACTCCTTAAAATATTTTCCGCAGACTTAATGTTAAAAACATGCAAACAACAAAGGACTGCTGTCAAAAATCTATCCAATCATTAGAATAATCTCCTTTGTAATTATCATAAATGATTGTTAGTTGCAGGTCTAATGCTGTGTTAGGGATGGAAAGTCAGGCCAACTGTGCAGTGTTGCAGACTAGGATTGTGCTGTTCTGCAAGTATGCAAATCAATAATGGAATATATTAACAACCACACTAACATAAAATGTACTTCCTCAGCTTTTCAGTAAAATAATAGAGATTGCATCTGATCATAATTTATTAATCAAAATGTAGCTTTAATTTATTATATAATGAATGCAAGCTATTTATTTCTACTTATTTTTCTTTAGGACACAGAAAACAGCCACTTCTACTCTTTTGAATTCATAAAGACAGGAAGAGCACCAGAGAATGTGAAGAAAGCCGGACTTCAACTGAGACCTTGTCTGTACAAGAAACGATAAATGTACATAAAGTAAATATTTTGCTTAGACCGTGTATGAAAGTTTTATCAGCAATAATTCAGTTTAACTCAAGGGTCAGATCTTCTCTTAACAGTGTATTTGAAAGTTTTGTAAATCAATGTAACAGGAACGTACATTTTATTAAAAAAAAAAGGGGGAGGGTTTAATGTGATATTCAAAGAATTTTGTCCTTTGTGAAAACTGTTTGTTATATATTTGCTTATGATTGATTAAGCATTTACATGAAAAACAAACTGACTCAATATGTATTTAAAATTGTCAAGTATTTTATTCTTTTTACAAGTATCACAGTTACATTACTTCACAACACATAGGAAGACCAGTCATCATTCAGACAGACATTTGAAAGTAGTAAAATATCAGACTGGACAGTTGCTCTAAAACAGGTGGTGTCCAAACTTGGCACTGGAGGGCCACTGTCCTGCAGAATTTAGCTCCAACTTGCCTCAACACACTTGTCTGGAAGTTTCTAGTATGCTTAAGACCTTGATTAGCTTGTTCAGGTGTGTTTAATTGAGGTTGGAGCTAAACTTTGCAGGACAGTGGCCCTCCAGGAGCAGGATTTGACACCCCTGCGTCTAGAAGGTCCATACCAGGTTCTTTACAGATGTATAGATTCCCCCATCCATATACTGCACGATCACCAGAGGGTGCTACAGCGTTACAGATTCAGTCAGTTTGTGCACTATGAGTCCAATTGGAATTGAAACAAGATAGAAGACACCAACGAGACATTTAAAGTGTAGATCTATGTAAATCGCACCAAAATGACAACCTAAAATGATAGTAAAACATTAGAAATATGCTTATAATATCTATAAAAACAATGCTACTTAATTACCACAGTGAATCATAATGCTGAAAATAATACCAAGCTACTTAAATCTGGGACTTTCCTCTACAATCTGTATTTGTAATTGAGGAATAAGAACAAATACATATATAGAACACTGATGTAAGCCAATTGCAATGTATATATACAGTAGGGTCCAAAAGCGAAATTTCCATATTAATTTCTTTTCATTACCAGTTACATTATTTTATATGAAAATGAATGTTTTCTAGGTATGTCCTCCCTTTTGAAAGCATGCACTCAAGCTGACCTGAACTCCACATGTATGTGCAAAAATGGATATATTACCTGCATGAAACCCAACAGGTGAGTTACACAGTGCTTTTAACATCAAGAACAATAGAATAGTGCACAAGTTCGGCATAGTTCGGCCCAGCCTCGCCTGGAAGTGCCGTCCTCTCCAGACAGCGAGGGTCCTGCATTAGAGCTGCCAGAGACTCACACTCTTTCCTGTTTTTCTTTTGTAAACAACAACAACCAAAAAATAATACTTGATTTAAATGAGCCATTGATATCTTATTTGACAAACTTATCATATAACACTTATAAGTACCTTTTGTGATGAATGGCTTTTCCCACGTTTACTAGAAGGAAAAAAAAAACTATTGGATAAGACATGTTAATTTTTATTTGACATCATCAGTGTCTACCACTGAGGCTTGAACAATCTGTTTATGTCGCATGAATAGCAGAGTAGTGGTAGATGTGGTTTCTTCTGCCAGTCTGCACAAGCCACCGTGTATCCTGTTTATGAACACTATGCATGCTATTGGTCTAGGTAAGCTACCTTGCTTCCTGTTTGCCTCCACTGATCTTACCTGTATGGTAATATCCAAAAAAGAAAAGAATTGTACCTAAGCTTGTTAGAAAGCGACTCTACTCACCAGAGGACAAAGAAAATGATGATCAAGACGAGGGTGATTGCAGCAGCTGACGTGAAGCAGATGGTGATGAATATCACTTTGGAAAAGATGAAAAGTTCATTCACAGCATATCTATATACTACCAATATTGATAATCTAGAGTAGGACTGATGATATGTGCAAAACTCACTGTGTTGAGCCTCTTCACTAGTTACATCCACACGAATGAAAACTTTAGCCATGTGGTGGTAGTACGAGACATGGCATATGTACAGTCCTGCATCCAGTTCAGACACTGGTTCTGTAAAAACTAATGTCATGCCCACAGTGTGTGCTGCTGACCCGTCCTCCCTGGGATAAAAACAATTCAGAGACATGGCTCAAAAAAACAACAGCAACACTGGTGTTTGTGCAAAAAAAGTCAATGTTTTCCCTAGAAACTCAGAGATGGAACATAGAGAAGAGTTTTGGTTAGTATGTCTGACATTAGCACATACAAAACAAATTACAATCTTAAAGGAATAGTTTACACAAAAATGAAAATGTCCTTCATGGAACATTATCAAGCCAAGAGTTTTGGTTAATATGTTTTGGTTAAAACTGTATCTCCTCATAGGACTTTCAAGCTACAACAACCAAGCTTAAACCTTCAGACTGTTCTGACTCAGTATGCTATACCTTTTCTAACTTACGATTTTCACTAAACAGGTGATCAAATCTATGAAAAGTCCCATAGACTTTCATTGAGGGTAACACTAACAATGTGTTAAAACATGCTAGCAACATGCTAAAACATGCTAATTCATGTTAGAAATGTACTAAAACATGTTAATTCATGCTAGCAATGTGTTAAAACATGCTAGAAATGCTAATTCATGCTAGAAATGTAAAAATATGCTAGAAATCTGTTAAAACATGTTAACAAAACATGCTAATTCATGCTAGCAACGTGTTAAAACATGCTAGCAACATAATTAATGCCAGCAACATGTTAGAACATGTTAACTAATGTAACCTTATTGTAAAGTGTTACCAATATTTCTGTTTAGCTTTATTTTTATTTCAGTTTTAGTAATTTTAGTACTTCACTGTTTTCAGTTCGTGGCCAAGGGACCATTTCTAATTTTCCTATAATTTGTTAATATTCATAATATTCACATCATATTCATATTTTATTATATTTCAGCTTTATTTCAATTGGCAAAAACAATTTGTGATACTTATAGTTTTGGTTTTAGTGAACAGTAACACTGTAGCAGCTTGACAGCATCTGTCACCATTCACTTTCATTGTGTGGAAAAGAGCAGCTTGAGCATTCTGCTGAATATTTCATTTTTGGGTTTCATAGAAAATCATAAAAGTTTGGGATGAGATGAGGGTCAGTAAATAATGACAGAATATACATTTTTTTGGTCAACTATCCCTTTCAGATATACTGTGCATTGAGTGTTCATTCAAAATGGCAGATTTAAGGGAACATTGCTCTGTGCTGAGAGTATTAAAGGCACCACCACATTTATGGTCTATGTGATGTGTCAAGCAAAACGAATACTCTAGAACTTCACAGTGTGATGCAGTAAAACATTACTGTAAAAACTTTAACTAGCCCTTCTCTTTTCTATTTATCCCGTTGGGTGTCTGACATGAAAGAAAAATCAATGTGCCACATTTAGGTTTTAAGAGCGAGTGCTGTAGAACTGCACCTTAGGCTATGATACTGTCATAATGTTTTTTTCTGTTTTTTTTTGATGAGCACAAACTGATTTCTTAAGTATGTTGTTCCTTATTTAAGCATCCATGACTCAACATACCTGTAACATGTTGTCTTGTGTGATGGTGCATTGCTGTGGGCTTTGAGAATTATCTTCTGATTAGAGAGGTTTTCTTGCAGTGCTAATCGATGCTCATGCTGGCCATGACTTCTACGATCAAGTGTGGTTTTGTTTACAACCTCAATAGATGAGATAGCTGAGTGGAAAAAACAGCAGATTGCAATCAGCAAATACATTTTTTTTTTTTTTTTTTGCTGGGAAAGTTGGGAAAGCTTACAGTATTTTGGAACGTGCATCGTCCGTCTCTCATCCCTGCCGAACTTGTTCTGGATTAGACATGTCAAATTCTTCCCCTCAAACTGACTGAGTTGAAATTCAAAAGTTGAATTGACATCTACTTTAATTCCATTGTACTTGAACTCAGTAGTTGCCTGTATTACAGTGTCTTCATCAGAAAGAACCCAGGAGATGTTGGGTATCACCCCATCGCCACTGTACTTGCACACAGCACGCCACTGTGCACATCTCTTTTCACCCAAAAATATGCGGCTTGCAGACGGACCTAATAGCAAAGAGGTTTTCATTAGTTAATGATTTGTCAGTTAGTGCTCCCATTATATAATCTTGAGGCCAATTCACATTGGACCATCAGACACAGACCAACGACAACAGACACATTTTTGGAGTGACAAGTCGCAATTTAGTGGTAATCAACATTATGCCACAACTGCTGTTGATTAAGCTTAAAGGGTTAGTTCACCCAAAAGTGAAAATAATGTCATTAATTATTCACCCTCATGTCATTTAACACTCCTAAGACCTTTGTTCATCTTCGGAACATAAATGAAGATATTTTTGATGAAATCCGATGGCTCAGTGAGGCCTGCATAAACAGCAATGGTACTTCCTCTCTCAAGATCCATAAAGGTACTAAACACTGCTTCATGAAGCTTCGGAGCTTTACGAATCAAGTCAGCGGTTCGGAGCGCCAAAGTCATGTGATTTCAGTAGTTTGGAGGTTTGATACGCAATCCGAATCACTGATTCGACTCAAAAGATTCGTAAAGCCCCGAAGCAGTGTTTTGAAATCGGCCATCACTAGATATTGTTAAAAAGTCGTTATTTTGTTTTTTTGGCGCACAAAAAATATTCTCGTCGCTTTATAATATTAAGGTTGAACTACTGAACTCACATGAATTGATTTAAATATGTTTTTAGTACCTTTATGGATCTTGAGAAAAGAAGTACCATTGCTGTCTATGCAGGCCTCACTGAGCCATCGGATTTCATCAAAAATATCTTAATTTGTGTTCCGAAGATGAACGAAGGTTTTACGGGTGTAGAATGTCATGAAGGTGAATAATAAATGACATTATTTTCATTTTTGGGTGAACTAACCCTTTAACTTTTACTGAATGCATTATATTTCTTTAAAACCAAGCAATACGCAACACAGCATACAGATTGGTACAGTTTCACAGTGATATACATACAGTGACAATTAGGTCACATTTAAAATGAATGAATGGTTTGACATTTAGTTTCCTAATGCAATCAAATTAATACATTTTTAAGTGTGGCTCAAGTGGGGCTTTGAGGGTTAATGTAATAATAAAACTTACCTAAGGGAGGGAGGACAATGCTCTTGTTCTCTGGTTTCGCTAACCCTTGAAGCTCAACCACACAGGTCACGCTACATCCAGCATGTGAGTAAATAGGAATACGTGCCACACTCTGAGCGGCAACCATATGACTCTGCTGAAAGTGAGGCTGACTCATAACGAACTCACTAGAGGCAATGTCAATGCCATGGCAGTCTACGGCCCAGGTGATGCCCACTGCTGGAGTCTGGCTCTGCACTGAACACACCAGCCATGTGTATGCAGCACTACTGTTCCATTCAATACTAGACCACAGGGTTATATTTGGTGGTGCTGCAAAAAAGAAAAAATAAGATTAACTATATGTCAGAATGTTTTATTGATAGCTGGTATAAAACCTAGTGTGTCTGTCTATCTATCTGTTGATTGTTCCTTCCATTTATCTATCAATCTATCCACCCATCTGTGTCTACCCATCTATCTGTTCATCTATACATTATTCTGTCCATCCATCCATCCATCTTCTTTAAAAACATTAACCAAGGTGTTTTCAATGGTTTGTGTATGACACTTTGCTTTGAAAAATTACAGTTAGGTCTTTTAATTGAATTTAAAATTTAAAAGGCATTCCCAAGTATGTTCAGAATGGTGCACAACCCTGCTACATATAAATATTTAGAACTAATTTGGAGAATAAAGAGGCACTGTCTATGATGATTGTAGCCATCGGTGTCTTACCACACACAGGAAGAGCAATCTGCCGCCTCTCTTTTTCCATGAAAGCAGGATGGTCGACTACACACTCAACTACACATTCACGTGCCATGCAGCTGGGCACAGTCAACACACTTTTGACAGAATACGATCCATTAAAGGATGTGACATTAGACTGGATTGTACAATTCATCTCTTGTGAAATGATCCAGGACACGTTTGCAGTGGGAACAGCATTGGAGGCCAAACACTCAATGTGAATGTAATCTGAATTCTCTAATAAATTCACACTGATATTTGGGGGAAATGTCACTAAAAACAAAAACAAGTTTAAAATGTAAATAGAGTGTAAAAATGTAAATACGGTCTGATGATAAAACATTATGACAGCAAATACAGTACCTGGCAATAGAACTTTTGGATTTACTTCAATTGTGAATTGCATGGAAACTTGATGTCTACGGTAAGAGGCCTGACAGAGATACTGTCCAGCGAGGTGCAGCTCTACAGTTCCTCTGAGAAAGATATTGCTGTCAACCACGTCCACATCCTCAGGTAGTGGTTGCCCTTCCCTTGATCAAATGAAACAAAAGTGCCGAGCAAGCATTTCACAACTTGTCTCAGTGTCTTTATGCTATAGTAAACATATTAGAATAAAATATTTTTATAATGTGGACGAAACTGACTATCATTGTGTTGCATCGGTGCTTATTTTTTTAATTATCTTTTTACGCTCATAATTAATCTTACCTGGAACAGTTCATTTCATAACTTGGTACATTGCCCAAAATATCCATCCTGACTGTAATGTCAGTGTCCCCCTCCTCAAACACCAGTAAAGTCTGATTCTCACTGTTAATGGCATAATCAACGTCCTTCAGCTGAAGTGAGGAAAGATCTAGAGGGAACAAAGTTTTACAAATTAGAGAGCACTTCATACATTCTACATATCTGTTCAGTTTAAATAGTGCTGATACTCACAGTAAATTGGCAAAGTGATTGTCCTTGTGTTTATGAAAGGGAAAAACATGTAGCCAAAAACACAAGAGATATTTTCTCCTTCATAAGGATCGGATGGGAACCGGTAAGAACTGATAACTGAATCTAGATTGGAGTCATTTCTCAGTATAGGTGGTGTGTTTTTGAATTCAGGCAGTCTCCATGTGATATTTGGATGTGGCTTCCCCCCTGTTGCCGTGCAGATGACCTCTTGAAAGTCTTCTCCTCCTTCTTGGACCAGTTTGGTCTCCATGCTCATAATAGGAAAAACTGTTAAAAAGGTGAAAAGTGCCAATAAGAATAGGGGAAGTTCATGAAAAATCCTCTAAGAGACTATTCTTTTTAGAAAACTGAGAAGAATATCTGTTAGTATTATCTTAAGGTTAAACAAGCTGACATTTGAGTTTAACTGAGTTTAATCAGCTGTTCGGTCTGTTTACCAAGCTGTTGGAGATGCTAATTATAGCTCAAACTAGGACACTTGGTTTAGATGTCATGTTTAAAGAAATAATAAAGGGTGAATTCACTAAAAAAGTAGTGGCACTTTTGTATTTCAGTGCAAAACCCTATTGACTAACAACCTGCAATCTAATTTGGCTTGGTATGCACTGAAATAGCGCAGTGCGTATTTAAATTAAGTTGTTGTTGTTCTTTTCAGGCCAAACACTACTGCTTTATGCAAATGCTACTTTATATGTAAAATAGACCTTTATAGATTGTGTCTTATATACAAATAAGCATGTATGTTTATAAGTAAATATGTTACAAGTCAAAAATCTATTGCAGTTGCGCTATTACCGCTAACAGATAATAAAGAGACATTTATGTACATTTTCTATCAATCATTGCAGCAGTAATTGAACAAATGATGGAGAACAGCATTATAACTGGGCATATATCAAGATGCAAGACACTTTCTGCTCCTGTGCCTGGATCCCAGTGAAGTGCTTGCCAGGCGCTAAAAATGCTAAAAACGCTAACTCTGAGAACAATTCTTGCTGAGTTTACCAGTATTCATAAGTTTGGTTAGCAGCCATTTTTATATATTATGTTGTTTCTACTGACATTTATTCTTCACAGTTTTCCGTATTAGTTTTCGTATTCTAAAAGAAACACCTCTATGCTGTAACTTCAGTGTATGTGATGTTTGTGGTCAGACAGCTGCTGCAAGTATGAAGGTACCGCAAGAAGCACATGCAACACTGGCGCAAAGTGCAGACAGTAGAATACTAGCTTGATTTTTTCAGTTCTGTCTTTTGGTTTCATACTGAGCTCAGCTGATGCACAAGAACAGTAAAGTAATTTATGGTGTCTGACACTCTTTGGCTTTTCCTAATAGCGATATCTCTTTTGATTACCTGCTGTACCTATCAAAACTGAACTTACCAAATGTTTCCACCTCAATGTTGGCTCTTACAGGTTCAGTAAAAGTTGGATGATTGACCACACAGGTAACAGTGCTCTCATTATTCATAATTAAGGGGAAGCTCAGTACACTGATTGAACTGGTTGTGCCATTGGGATGAACTGTATTATTTGTGTTCACAGAGAAGATGTCATCTCTTGGAAGGGCACCAGTGATCTCCCATCTAATCACAGCCTCAGGCTTGGCACTGGAGGCAGAGCAAGTGACAGCATGGTAGAGGGTCCTGTTCACAACTTCCTTCTTCACAGTTAACTTAATACCAGGCCGAGCTTAGAGACAAAACAGATACTGATGAGTTTTGCAGTATAAGGTAATCTCAAAATTAAATGAATAGATCACCCAACGAATTGAAAATGTATTCATGTATTCACCCTTTATGTCATTTCAAACCTGTAGGACTTTTTTCTGTTGTATACATACATTTTTGCATTACAATGAAAGTGAAGAGGAACTTGGGCTGTCAAGCTCCATAAAAGTAAACCATTTGACTTGTGCCCTGCAGGAACAATTCAAACCTGACATGACATGTCTTAAGGTCTTTGCACACTGAGTCCAAAATTTGTGTCCGAAATTTTTGCATGTTAAAAAATAATACAACCTCACACTGAGTCAATCATGTTTACATACTGCCTCTGAAACTTTAGTCCTTGTTAAGGAGGTGCAACTCTCCTTCCTCTCTACGCAATTTCAGGATTGGATGGACCCAATTTTTCCTTTCTTTTTCTTTTTTTTAAGAAGAGAGAGGACAACCAAACCATTCTCACTGCTTGAAGACTCCATTTTGTATTGTTTTGTAAATCTTTTTTGCAACAGATTAACTATTACACATCGGATTCAGGGTACGTTTACACGACAACGATAACGCTTAAAATGGAGAAGTTTTCCGCATACAGACGACACCATTGTTAAAACCATCCACATTCATACGTATCTGTGAAAATGACTAAAAACGCTGTATTCTGCTGGCAGGCCATTAGATGGCGATGAAACACTATAGACAGAACATGTACGCATGTGCATGACATCATCGTTTTCGCAGATTCACGTTTTTGTTCTTTATACGGAGACCGATTTCAAAAACTTGCACTTTGAAACCCGTTTTCAAAAGTTTGCGTTTTCAGGCCACCAAAACGCTGTTGTAGTGTAAATAAACGGCCAAACACATAAAAAGTTTTCAGTTTTGGCCGAAAATGGTGTCTCAAGGTTTCTGGATGTCACATTTTGAGGATGACGAATACGAAAATTTCGTACTCAGTGTGCAAAGACCTAAGGTGATGTATTTTCTCTCTTATTTCACTATTTTCACTTGTGTGTGTGTTCAACAGAGGAAGAAAAGTAGGTTCAGTACGACATGAGAGTGAGTAAATGATTTGAATTTTATTTTTGGTGAACAATTATTTTAAGAACTCTAAATTTGTGGCCTAAATGCACTGATTATATAGCACTCTTCAACCTTTATTCATACTCACCAATAACTCTGAGAAACATGGTGTCCTTCAGTTCGTCCTCAACAGTGTTGATGACACATGTGTATTCTCCCTCTAGATCGAGACTTGTCACGTTCAACTTTACAGTAAGGTTTTTAGGTGATGCCGGGATGTCAAAGGTTTCTCTGTTGAAAGGGGTATGCTGATTGTAGCCTGCCATTTTCCTTGCCCTCTTTGAAGAATCCAGCCGGTTCCAGGAGGAGAACAGGATATCTATTTGCCCAGTGTACAGACAATGCAGGTAGACCTCCTCCCCCAAAATCCCTGTCACTGTTTGGTTGAGAACCAAGTGTCTGGGCTCTGAATCTATATAAAAAAAGAGAGGGATGAATATTACTCAAAGATTTAATGACATAGTCTATTACAATAATCATTATGGCAACAACTAGTTTTATTTGTTGTTTATGTTCACCGTGTCCCCTCTTAACCCCACATATATAAAGCACAGTCGGGGGAAGTGTCAGTACTTGGCACTCTTAATAATCCTTTACAGATTTCTTCATTCATTATAGGGCGGCCAAGAAAAGGATTTCTTGACATGTCCATTTAACACTCCCTAACATTTTGTGAAATGAATCCAGAAGGGCATATATTATGTAACACAGAGTAAATTAAGTAACATTGTGAAAGGCAAAAGAAGACATTTTAAGCAATGTTCTGGTTGCGCTTTTCTTTATATCGAAAGTAAATGGGGAGTGGGGACTCCATTATTAAGCTCCAAAATAACAAAAAGCACCATAAAAATAATAGAGAAGTAGTTCTCGCAACTTTTGTGTGACATATACCGCAAGTCGTCTTAAGTTATACTGAACTTTAGGTCATGTCGACTAGTTTTTGTGGTGCTTCTGCATCCTTTTTGCATCTAGTCTTTTGCATCGGCCAGCACATTATTCAAATGATCTCCTTTTGTGTTCCAATGAAGAAAGAAAGTCATACAGGATTTGAAATTACATGAGGGTAAATAAATTACAGAATTTTAATTCTGGGTGAACTATAAGGACCATTCACAATTTCGCACTGTTAAGAAAAGCTAAAACTATCTTAAAAAATGCAATGCACAGGCAATGTTGCTTACAATGTTCAAAGAATATGCATAAGGCAATGATAAAAATAAAAAAAGTGACATCACATGCAGTGTGCATAGAGTCTTGGATGGAAATTGAGTTGCTTTGCACGAGAGGAAGCAGATGTTTTTGGTTTTTCAATCACGTGACACGACTTTCCAACACAGGTCTTTTACACACATGTTGCGTGCTGCTGTAAACCGCACACATACCACTGTCCCTGATTCATCGTCATTTAACTGATTACAGCTTCTGAAGCATCTGAAATAAGATGCATCTTGCATTACTACTGTACATCTATTAAACATATTAAACCAGATTTTTCTTTTCCTTATTTCTTTTTAAAAGACCTTAATCTTTTTTAGAAATCTTATTTGATCAGTATTTCCAAATAAATACAAGCCAGAATTTATTGTTTCCATGCCCCAGCATTTATTGGTTTCAGAATGAAAGGGACATGTGGTTAAATGCTTTTTTTTCCAAATTAGGATGTCTGCCGAAGGACAGTGGAAATGCCTAAAGCAGAATGTGGGAAAGAATCTCCATTCATTGCATGCAGCTCTCTTAATGAGTAATAGATAATATCATTATGATAAGCATCACATACTCAACATTCTGCTGCAATAACAGCCAAAGCTCAAAATAACAATAGCAACAAGTCAAATAACATGTTATTTAACAATTCACAATGTCACAATTGCAGAAAATTGTCATTCCCCCCTTAGCCTCTTGTCCTCTCAGTGTGAACAAAGTGACACAGATTCAAATGAAATGCACAGGTTGTGTACACGTTCTAATGTACATTATTCCATCCAAAAGCTGTCTGTTCTTATATATTTAGCCTACCATAAAATATGCAAGCTATTCAGAAGTGCCAGAAAATACAACAGCATCATCCGATACAAGCTGCTCAAATTAAGCCAAAAATGATTAAACCTGAGAGGATATGAACCTACCTTGCAATTCCATGCTGTGAGCAAGATTCAGAATCATTCCTAAAATAAAAAATATTGGCAGGTCCATGTTAAAGTCATTAAAGAAGGCAACTGGAGCAAAAAACACTATTGTATGTGCATGTGCCAGAGTGTATGTGTGTGGTTGTATCTGTTAGGCTGTGGGGCAGAAGAGGTCATAGTCAGCTGCCATAGGAGTGTGTGTGTGTGTGCGCTCCTCACCCCAAACCCCAAAATACTCACACTTTGAATAACCCACAAACTGCTTGTCTCCACTATATTTTCAAATCATTACTTCAAAAATGAATCTCGTTCCCATTTATTATGGTCATAGATATGATATAATATCTTTTTCCTGTGTGTTCTGGTGTGACAACATGTTATGATCTTATGGCAATGAGATTATAATAATGCGTTGTATGTGTTTATAAAGATATACCACAAAAGTTTCCATTTACATGTTCCATTTCCATTTTACTGCCAACCATCAAAGTCATTCTCTTCAAAGTCATTTGAAAAGACAGGATTGGTCCCATTAAAATAATTTTGTGTTAAATGACAAACATTAAAATGACATTAAATTACTAGATTAACAGATTACGTTTCGCTTTATAGAAAAAGAGAAGCAATGTCTGGAAAAGCAGTCAAGACAAGTCAAGCATTTCCTCTCCATCACTAAAAGTAACCTCTTACAACTGTCAAATTGTCAGTTATCATTCTTAGTCATGCATCCCCTTTCAGTAAGTCTTTTGAAAAGTGAGTGTAGAGAATGGAGGTCACCGTTTAGGAAACTACACTAAATCTGTTGACTCATCATACTGAGGTTTCAACGACATTTTTACTCATTCACCGAACAATGAGCAAGAAGTTTCAGTCCACAGTAGACACTTGGCTTGAGGTTTCTCAGTTTCCTACTTCAAATAGTGGGTGTCAGGAGCGTTTGCCGTCTGTTTTATTGAGATGTTCTGTTACTTGCGGAGTATTGCTGTGCACAAAAACAGTCTGAGATAGGCACAGAAAGATTTACAGGCCTACTCATAGACATGTTTTCTCACACGTTAACACCACAGAACGACAGTTATCAAGGTAAACAGGAAGACTATGTACCAAATACCAACCTCAGCGCAGGGTTCCTGCATCAGTTAAAATCTATTAAAATCTCCTTTAAAGGCAGTCAGCGGAGCTTGTGCAAAATAAGTCCTCTGTATTTGTCACATATTCACTTTCTGGAGTTCTTATCAGTTAATGATAACTTAATTTATGTTTGAAATGTTTTTTAGATTGCTCTATAATGATATTGTATCATTGTCACACCAGTTTGGAGGGACTGTAATAACTGCAACAGCTATCTTTTCCCAGATTCAAAGAAAATTGCATTCAAAAGAATTACTTTTGGGGATAAATTGTTTATCGATACAGTGTCTACTGTTAGTGCCTATGCTGTGATGCACTTTGATTAAATGCAAATTAAAAGCATACAACTACAATGTAAACATTTTTAGTTGTAAAAAACCTTTTTTTTCTTTGCAATTAATTGTAATTTCTGAGTGAAAATTGTTTCTACAACTTTTTGTTTTCAGTGAAGCTACACTAAAAATCTTCTTAATGAAAGAAGAATGTAAAATGCCACAGTAAAAAAAAGACCTGTTAACTGAATGTCACCTTATAAAGTGGAAAAAATACATTTACAAAAACAATATGTAATTTTACTGTAAAAAAAAAAAAAAATGGGGTGAGGGGATTATGAATAACCCTTTACATTAATCAAGACTAAATGTGTACTTTTACAGTAAAATATTGTAAGTAAAAATTATGAGCCCATTAATATTTAGAGAAAACAGTAAAATGACATACTGCAAGTTTTATTTTTATCAGTAGCGTACACTGTCAAAATCCACTGTAGGCGAGTTGAATTAAAGTGCAGTTAATTAAGTGCAAAACAATTACAAACAAAACAAAAAAACAAGATGATGACTTGTCTATGACTTGAGAAACATGAGACCAGCAGCAGGTTGGCACAACCAATACATTACAAGGAAACATGGCAACCACAAGGACTTAAATACATGAACATGGGGAAACACTTGTCAACAACAACCAATAGGGAGGAACTAGAACTAATGGCAGAATTACCTGCTTTTTGCTGTGTTCGCACCGCAGGAACCGGGAGCAATTTTAGTTCTAGGAATGCCTTTTGGGGAAACTAAATTAGCTCCTGTTTCAGAGTAGGGTCTTACCCAACACAATAAAGACTAAATCCCAAATGGCACACTTCTATACACTTTCAGTCTTGTGGACATACAATGGCTACCGTGTACGCAGTGTTGGGTAAGTTACTTTTCAAAAAAGTAATTAATTGCTAATTACATCATCAATGTTGTATTTAAAATACTTTTCTAATTACTCTCTCTGAAAAGTAATTTAATTACTCAATAAGTAACTTACTAATTACTTCTTAAAATCCCTATAAACCTTGACCGGATAGACAATAGAAAGGAAACTCTTTTAATAATTTAGTCAAACATGGAATAGTTTAGCCTTTTATAGCTTTTTAAAACATTTTAACTTTATTAAAACATATACTAATAATACTTTTATTTACTTTATAATACTTACATTTTTTTAGTAACAAATAGGGATGTCACTATACCAAAAATCTAGTAGTCGCTACCGATACCACCAAAAGTGCACAATACTCGATACCACGGTAAAAATATATAAAAATACAAATAAAATGCTATATATTTTTTCAAGGTAGGTCTAATAGTAGGCTAGTAAGTAAAAATACCACAGAAATTGAATAATCAAATGTAAATTAACTCTGCATAGTCATAACTGTATAAATTAAATATAGATTAATCCTTAGTAAAGCTTTTCTTTTGTTGTTTGATTATCATTTATAATACAGACAATAGTAGACAGTATCATGTTTTAAAGGCTGCTGTCACTAAGACATAATGGACGGAGACAATATGCTGTTCACATTCACATAACCAACGCGAATATACGCCAAGACGGGCATTTTGACATAACTGTGTGTGTATTTGAACGTTTATGGGTAATAAACCGCGAAAATCTGACACTCGCGAGAGGCGCTATGTGTGTGCGCTTTGGTTGAGAGCGCACTGACTGAAGACCGTCTCTCAAAGAGCGCGCGCAGTTTTCTCCCTAGGACATAGCTTACATTTTACCGTAATGTTCTTGCCTACCGGTGTCAAAAAAGTGAAGTAACTGGATTATTTCCATTCTGCAAAAACAGCCACTCGCTTCTGCCGACATCTTCAGACAGCGACTACACAACCAACTCACGCGCAACTGCACTACAGCTAACGATTTTAAAGAGGCAGCGTTCACTTTTACCTTTAGATGACAAATTTAGATTTTAAATTCAATATTGATTTAAACAGATCTGTTGAACTAATTTACTGTATGTAACGCAAGTACATTATAAGTAATTGTAATTAAATTACCTAAAAATAAACAGTAATCCCTTACTTTACTTTTTCAGTGAATAAGTAATTTAATTACAGTAAGGCGTTACACCCAACACTGCGTGTACGCGTGTCCGTTAAGTCCACGAGACCATAGTGTGTCCCATTCATCATTTTAGGTTTCAGAAGGGTGCTCGCAAGCGCCCCCTTTGCTGCCGCTACGCGCCCTCAATGCGCACTTCAACTACTATTCTCCTGGCAACCGCCAAACCCAGACTCGTCCATCAGATTTCCAGACAGAGAAGCGTGATTCGTCACTCCAGAGAACACGTCTCCACTGCTCTAGAGTCCAGTGGCGGCGTTCTTTACACCACTGCATCCAACGCTTTGCACTGCACTTGGTGATGTAAGGCTTGGATGCAGCTGCTCAGCCATGGAAACCCATTCCATGAAGCTCTCTACACACTGTTCTTGAGCTAATCTGAAGGCCACATGAGGTCTGTAGCTACTGACTCTGCAGAAAGTTAGCGGCTTCTGCGCACTGTGCGCCTCAGCATGCGCTGACCCCATGCTGTGATTTTACATGGCCTACCACTTCATGTCTGAGTTGTTGTTGTTCTTAATTGCTTCCACTTTGTTATAATATCACTAACAGTTGACCATGGAATATTTAGTAGTGAGGAAGTTATTTAACAGGTGGCAACCTATCATGCTACCACGCTTGAATTCACTGAGCTCCTGAGAGCGACCCATTCTTTCACAAATGTTTGTAGAAGCAGTCTGCATGCCTAGGTGCTTGATTTTATACACCTGTGGCCATAGAAGTGATTGGAACACCTGAATTTAATAATTTGGAGGGGTGTCCCAAAACTTTTGGCAATATAGTGTACTTTGTGAGTGCTAAAAAAGTACATTCTATATAGTACGAATGTGTGCAGTATGAATGTAATCCGGACGTACCACATTCACCATGTTGTCAATATCATGTGACCTACCAGCATCGGTTGCATAGCGTCACTGCCTTTCCTCTTCCATGGCCTTATGGGATAGTAAAGTGTCCATCACTGGGATGTAAATTATGTTGTTTTGTACATGTTTATTAGCCATTGTTAATGGAAAGACCATGAACTTTAAGCCACAATGTGGCCTTCTAGTTTACCACCTCTATTTTTTTGGTGGCTATTAGCCTGAAATGGTAGTGAGAACATTAAACTTGTACTTACACTTACAATTTTTGTTTACATAGAAACATCTAGTGCCGATGACAATGGTAACAGATGGCAAAAGATTTGGTGTCCACAGCACATTTCTGAGAGGAAGCCAAACTTTCGCCCCCAATGCCTGGCAAGTCGTTCACCACTCACTGTCACTGTGTAAAACTAGCAAACTAGGAAGCTTTTATCATGCCAACAAGAACTGATGTCCTAACACTGGGGAGTCTACATTTTCTCCAGCCAAGGGATGATGTCAGCAGAACACTCTTCTTATAGTTGAGCTCAAGGGACATTTTACTAAGCCCACTTTTCAATGCCCAATGGATAAAATCAAGTCAATCTTAGATTACAGAAGTAAATGGGTTGCAATTTCATGCTGAATTCATTCATTCATACATGAATGAATTCAGCATGAAATTGCAACCCATTTACTTCTGTAATCTAAGATTGACTTGATTTTATCCATGATGAAAAGTCCAATTCTGATGAAAGTATTGCATGAGTAGATGAGCTTGTGCAGATTAAGAACAGAATGCTATTAATTAAGTGGCAAGTAATTACAATTACATCTCCTTTCATGCAAGCATTCCTTATTATTTCTTCAAGCTGACACAACAGAAAATCCACACGCAACCTGTGAATGAGAGCATAAAGTGCTGCGTCTAGAGGCAGGGCATTGGAGAGAATAATCAATACATTTCTTGAAGCCGAATCATACATAAATGCTCACTTAAGTGTGCTATATTTTGTTCCCTGGGGAATGTACTTTAAACATAGTCAGCTCTCCACCTGATCGCCCAACCAGATATCATGTATTTTTTATGAGGCTATTAAAATGTTATGTTTTTTTTATTGTTTTCAGCAATAGATCTAATCATTTCCAAAATGTGTCTTTTATGATAGACACTTAATCAAACTAGTGTCACTTTCAGAAGGAAATTTGAAGCCTTATAAAACAAGTCATCAGTCATGCAGAGTGCCAAGCACAACTCATGACTGCCATCTAAGGGTAAAAACTCAAACTGACGCAGATGTCCATTAGGGACACTTCAAAAACGACATTAAATTAACTTTTGGATGAAGGTACATTTACATTTATTCAGCTGTAACAGTATTAACCGCATGCATTAGGTGTAATCAGCAGTGTGGCTAGAATAAAAAAAGCACATTAATGCTTTCTATCTCATACCCTCAAATTCTAAAAAATAAATAAATGCATGAATAAACCAACATAAAATCTCACTAAAACAGTCCTTCCCATGGGAGCGTCTCTGTGCTGATCTAATAGTTTCAAAGTGGAGCTCATCTAAAATGGTCTGTCACACTTGCTGTTGCAACTGTCTGTTCATTAGCATTATTGATCTGGCTCTAATGACCTTACAGTCAGCCTTTACTGTCAGCGTCCTTATGTATGCTTGAATGTTTTAAATGCATTTATATTGGTTCCACAACTAGTTCCACTATCGGGCTTCTGATAGTGTCAAACAGCTAAATGATGACCCTGCACTGATGTTATCACAAATCAAATGTTTAGAAAGAGTGGACGCAAGATAGAAGCGCTGTGTGCTTCGGTAGCTTCCAGCGCTTCGCAGTTCTTTGTTCAATAGGTTGTTTGCACATGACGTCATTGCTGCACGCGAAATGCGGCTGGAGGGCGAGTGATTTGTCTATATAGGAATCCTATATTCCTATGTTTTGCGTCGTTTATGGTTGCTTAAATCTATCAAACCAAGAAACCACAATGAGCTTTTATCGTTTACGCAACTTATATCGTTTTTTAACTTTAAAAGTTGTCACCTCTTATAGCATTTTGCGTCTGCCGATACTGAAATGAATATGGATACCTGCTTACCTTTTTTGTTTTTGACTTGGTTAAATATTCACATTCTTCATGGTATCGTTTGCAGGGAAGAGAAGATATTTTATCACATTGCACGATCTGGTTACCGTGAAAACAGTGTCACGCGCTGGGCACGTGCTGTTGCTTCAGCCATCATATGTAGAAAATGTCCAAATAAAAAAAAAAAAGTTCAACAAGCTGACAGAAGTCGATCCATTTCTTTGTTGGAATGGTGTAAATGTAACTGTAGTTTTAACGTTTTCTTTGTAAATATTCACTTTCCCATATGACCACGGAGGAGAATCGGATGGGCATTCAGCGGACAGACACCGACATACTGTATTTTTTATTAGGGGTTCAAGCACGAAGTGCTGAAACCCTATTGTAATTGTAAGGATTTTTATTATTTTTCTTCTCCCCTAAAACGAATCGTGCACACCAAACCGTAAGTGCTAGAGACTTGAAACTTGGAAACTTGAAATGATAGTCCTCAATTTGGGGAGAACCTCACAAGAGATGACCCCAATCGGCCAATAGGGGGCGCTACAGCAACCATAAGTTGAAAATCGCTAATAACTCCTAGACCGTTTGTCCTAGAATCAGGTGTCTTATATAATCAAGTGGCTCAAGATGGACAACGTATATCTCCGATTTCATTTCCGCCATTTTGAATTTTGTCCAAAACCTACTTTTGCAAACTAGTCCTAGGTTTTTCGCCCGATCGGAACCAAACCAGTGCAGAAATGTTCTCTGGAGTCTGGATATCAATAATTATCAAAAAAAACTTGAAATTTTGATTCACGGTCACTAAGGGGCGCCAAAATGTACTATGTGGGCGGAGCCACTTTTACTAAAATGGCTATAACTCCATAACTAAATTAGATATTTGCACTAAACTCGGTAAACTTGTGTATGGGCTCAATCTTTGGTCACGATAAATGAAATCTTGTCAATTGGACACTAGGTGGCGCTATAACTTGAAAAAAACCTTTAAAAACCAAATTTTTCCTTACTAAATTGTCTCTATTGGCTGTAAATGGTCTTTGCCATCTATGACCTAGTGTCACCGTAAAGTTTTTTCCCTGAACGATGATGTGAGCTCCTGTCGCAATTCTCGATTCAGCATAAATGACCTACAATGGCGACATTTTTCACAATCACAATAGAAAATCAAAAATACTGCCCTTAACGTCACTTGTAGAAAGGCAGCGCGATATAAACAAACGCAGACCTGAACGCGGCGTGACGGCAGCTTCACATTCTCTATATCTACCTCCTCGATGGCAGTCAAGTCTTTCAATTCAGTAGAAAAATTGCTCCTCTTCATAACATAAGGGTCACGTCCAAAATATGTTGTGATTTTCTGTTTATACCTTTCTACACCAGCACAGTGCAGACTTTTCCCCATCTCTTCCATTCTAAAGGTGCGTTCACGCGGCCTCGTAATTCCTGTAGTTACGAGATTCTAGCTTGTAAAAAGCTTTCACGTCCTCGTAGAGCTCGTAATTACAGCTTGTAAGATGGGAGTTTTCTGAAAGCTCCCAGATGTACCACGTGACCGCTGTTGGAGCTAAACTCTGCAGGACAGTGGCCCTCCAGGATTAACGTTCCCCACCCCTGATTTAGGGGTTGATAGTGGTGCCATGGAAACGCATAATTCCCAGCTCCGAATATAATGTCACGTGTTGTCATCTCAAGATTCTGGTAAATACGAGGTGGCGTGAATGCAGGATAATTTTTTACTGCTGGCCCTCCACATTAATTTTGCGCGTCACCAGAACCACATGATTGCAAACAACCTATTAGAATGAACCAAATAAAAAGTTGGCCTCAAACTTTCATTTTCCATTTTTTTAAATTAATTTACAAATTGATAATTGTCACTCAATTTAATTTTCGATTTTACAAGTTTGGGTTGTTCATTTAGAAATGTCTGAAACCCAGTCTGATTTTTGAACAAACATAAAAAATGACTCATTATTTTCCATTTATATACAGGTGCATCTCAATAAATTAGAATGTCGTGGAAAAGTTCATTTATTTCAGTAATTCAGCTCAAATTGTGGAACTTGTGTATGCACACAGACTGAAGTACATTAAGTTTTTCGTTCTTTTCATTGTGATGATTTTGGCTCACATTTAACAAAAACCCACCAATTCACTATCTCAATAAATTAGAATACTTCATAAGATCAATTAAAAAAGGATATTTTAAACAGAAATGTCAGTCTTCTGAAAGGTATGTTCATTTCTATGCACTCAATACTTGGTTGGGCCTCCTTGCATGAATTTCTGCATCAATGCAGCGTGGCATGGAGGCAATCAGCCTGTGGCACTGCTCAGGTGTAATGGAAGCCCAGGTTGCTTTGATAGCAGCCTTCAGGTCATCTGCATTGTTGGGTCTGGTGTCTCTCACCTTCCTCTTGACAATATCTCATAGATTCTCTATGGGGTTCAGGTCTGGTGAGTTTGATGGCCAATCAAGCACAGTAACACCATGGTCATTGAAACTGTTTTTGGTACCTTTGGCAGCGTGGGCAGGTGCCAAATCCTGCTGGAAAATGAAATCAGCATCTCCATAAAGCTTGTCAGCAGAAGGAAGCATGAAGTGCTCTAAAATTTCCTGGTAGATGGCTGCGTTGACTGTGGACTTCAGAAAACACAGTGGACCAACACCAGCAGATGACATGGCAGCCTAAATCATCACTGACTGTGGAAACTTCACACTGGACTTCAAGCAACATGGTTTCTGTGCCTCTCCACTCTTCTTCCAGACTCTGGGACCTTGATTTCCAAATGAAATGCAAAATTTACTTTCATCTGAAAAGAGCACTTTGGACCACTGGGCAACAGTCCACTTCTTTTTCTCCTTAGCCCAGGTAAGACGCTTTTGACGTTGTCTTTGGTTCAGAAGTGGCTTGGTACGTGGAATGTGACAGTTGTAGCCCATTTCCTGAAGACGTCTGTGTGTGGTGGCTCCTGATGCACTGACTCCAGCTTCAGCCCACTCCTTTTGAAGCTCTCCTGAGTTCTTAAATCGGCTTCACCTGACAATCTTCTCAAGCATGCGGTCATTCCCTTTCACTTGTCCTTACCACACTTTTTCCTTCCAGTCAACTTTCCATGAACATGCTTTGGCACAGCACTCTGCGAACAGCCAGCTCTTTCAGCAATGACCCTCTGTGGCTTACCCTCATTGTAGAGGGTCTTGATGATCGTCTTCTGGACAACTGTCAAATCAGCAGACTTCCCAATGACTGCTGTTGGGATTACTGACCTAAACTCAGTATTTATACCCTGAGAATGATAATTTAATAGAACTTGAAATTAAATATTCTAATAACTTGAGATACTGATTTTTTTATTTCGATGAGCAGCAAGCTGTAATCATCAAAATGAAAACAAAAAAGTCTGGAAATATTTTACTTTATGTCTAATAAATCTAGAATATATTTAAGTTTTACTTTTTGAATTAAATTACAGAAAAAAACAACAACAACTTTTTCATGATATTCTAATTTATTGAGATGCACCTGTAATTAGGGCTCGCGGTTGGATCATACCTGTAAAGCTGGAGATTGGAGCGGGGTGTATGTATTCAGAGCGCTGTAGCGTTATGTATAGGCCTATGGCACGTCTGGTCATGCAATAGTTTATCACCTGCCCTACACTACATATCAGACAGTGGCAAAGACATTCTCCTCTTCTTTATAGTTCTTTTGAGGCAGTTTCTATTGCGTTATTTTAATAACTATTGTCTATTTTTTATGTTTGTTCAAAAATCAGACTGGGACCCCACATGAAAAAATACTATAGTAATTTATAGTAAATACTATAGTGTTTTTGAACCATACTATATTAAAGTAGACTACTTAAATTAATTTGTTGTGGTAATTCTATAGTTGCTGTGGTAATATAACAATTATAATATAAACAAATTACCCAATAATGTATTAAGTTTTCTACAACTATAGGGTACATTATACTACAATACTACAGTTTACTGTAGTAAAAATTTAAGTATACTACAGTATTTATTACAGTTGGTCAGTTCACTATAGTTAAAGGTGCAATATGTAAGAATTTTGCAGTAAAAAATCCAAAAACCACTAGGCCAGTGTTATATATTTTGTTCACTTGAGTACTTACATTATCCTAGATGTTTTGAACCATTTGTAAATCGTGGGAAAATTGCCATTTTAAACACGGCTCCGGGGCATGTGAGGAGTCACCTGTCAATTGCATCATACCTGCGTTATCCTCGGTTTCTGGTTTTATTTTGTAAACCATGGAAACACCAAAGACGCTTTAATATATTACATGTTTTAATAAACAATCAACTGTTTTGATATATTTATAGACAGAAAATGAATTATTGTTATATAGCTCAGCACGTTTAGTCTTATTGTTTAAATCTAATTTTCTTGATTTTTTGTGAGTACCATGCTTTACCATGCCTCAGAGAAAAACACTATTTTGTTAAGCAGCTAACATAGCATAATCAGAAGCAGCTTCATTTTTAGTAACAGTAATACAGCATTTTCTCCATCATACAATACGTTTTAAAATTAATTCCATGCCATTTATCAACACAGCCCATCCAGCATTTAACATGATATTCTAAAATCGATCTAGCTTACTGCAGTGTGCAACAAGTGTCTCACAGCAGCCGTTATAATGTTATAACATCATTTTCAACACACTCAAATGTATCTAATATGATAAACAGAGCTGTGTTACCTCATATTCATGACCGGAAAAGCGGAAGCGGCGCCGGCGACTGCGGCATAATAAAAGTTCTGCTGCTCGTGAGGCATGTGTTGCGCAATCGTTCCAGCGGCCTCGTTCAGCTCCCACAACATTCGGTCCTGCTCTGCTTCATACTAAAGTAACGTTAATAATCGCATCCATGAACATGATTTCTGCCCGAGTCCTATCCCGATTATTTACCACCGGCTGTGAGGTGAAGACCACGCCTTTGTTTTGAATAGGCCAGTGACCTCTAGCGGACAGAAAATGTTTACATATTGCACCTTTAATACTACAAATACTACAGTATGCTGTAACATTCATTAACAAGTGTTATAAATAATATAATATATACAGTATACTACAATTTACTACAATATGGTTCAAAAACACTATAGTATTTACTATAAATTACTATAGTATTTTTTTCATGTGGGACGCAACAATCCAAACTTGTAGAATCGAAAATTAAACTGAGTGACAATTATCCGTTTGTGAATTATTCTAAAGAAATGGAAAATTAAAGTTTAAGACCAACTTTTCATTTAGTTCATTCTGATGGTGCGAATTCAACAAAGAACTGCAAAGCGTTACACGGACCTTCCAGCCCACATAATCACTGCTCAACCTTTAATGTGATACAACAGAGACAAAAGATTCTATTTACTCTCAGTTTGCTTGTGCTGACTGTAGAAATACATGTGGTCAGGAGTATCAGTCAGAAGCACCTTGCCGTTGATGTTTATAAACAACAGCTGTAGCAAATCGTTTTGCCGATGGAAAGATCGATCTCTCTAATAGACCGATGCTAATTGGAAGTAATTAGTCGTGCTATTAACGCTCAGTGTGAGGTAGTTTCAGCTCATGACATAAACAACGATGCAATGAAAACATGAATAAGAAAATTAAAGAAATGGTTTAGAAAAAAAGTGTTAAATGAAAAATGGTTCACAACATAGTGCTTTGAACAGCACTAGTGATAAAATACTAATATTAGATCAATTTATAAATGCATTACTTATGTGTGTATGTACAGTGCTCAGCATAAATGAGTACACCCCCTTTGAAAAGTAACATTTTAAACAATATCTCAATGAACACAAAAACAATTTCCAAAATGTTGACAAGACTAAGTTTAATATAACATCTGTTTAATTTATAACATGAAAGTAAGGTTAATAATATAACTTAGATTACACATTTTTCAGTTTTACTCAAATTAGGGTGATACAAAAATGAGTACACCCCACAACAAAAACTACTACATCTCGTACTTTGTATGGCCTCCATGATTTTTAATGACAGCACCAAGTCTTCTAGGCATGAAATGAACAAGTTGGTGAAATTTTGCAACATCTATCTTTTTCCATTCTTCATGAATGACCTCTTTTAGAGACTGGATGCTGGATGGAGAGTGATGCTCAACTTGTCTCTTCAGTATTCCCATAGGTGTTCGATTGGGTTCAGATCAGGAGCCACTGAATCACTTTCACCCTGTTCTTCTTCAGAAATCCAACAGTGGCCTTAGATGTATGTTTAGGATCATAGTCATGTTGGAAAAAGTGCACGAAGACCAAGGTATAGTCCCAGTAGTCTTCATCTTTGTCAGCATGGGCCCTGGCAAACTCTAGGCGGGCTATTTTGTGCCTGAGCTTTAGGAAAGGCTTCTTCGTGAACAGCACCCATGCATGCCATTCCTCTGCAGTGTACGCCGTATTGTGTCATGGGAAATAGTCACCCCAGTTTGGCTTTCTACTTATTTAGATAACTGCAGTGAACTTGCATGCCGATTTTCTACAACCCTTCTTATCAGAAGACGCTCCTGTTGAGGTGTTAACTTCCCTGGACGTCTCTGTGAGATGGTTGCAGTTCCATCTTTTTTACATTTTTGTACCACTTTTGCTACAGTATTCTGACTGATAAGTAAAGCTTTGCTGATCTTCTTGTAGCTTTCACCTTTCTGGTGTAAAGAAATTATTTTCTTTCTCAGGTCTTGTGACATTTCTCTTCCATGTGGTGCCATTGCTGACAGCATGAAATGGGAAGGGGTTTTAACACCCTTTATAGTCAACTGTCTGCTGGACACCTGTGTAATGAATAATTAGACTCATCTGTGGTTGAATTCTTGTTAAATTAGACATTTGTAGTCTAAAATTTAGCTTTGCTCCAGAGACTTTCAGTGGGATGTACTCATTTTTGCATCACCCGAATTTGAGTAAAACTGTTGTGCTATTTGTTAAGTTATATTATTAACCTTACTTTCATGTTATAAGTTAAACAGATGTTATATAAAACTTAGTCTTGTCAACATTTTGGAAATTGTGTTCATTGAGATATTGTTTAAAATGTTACTTTTCAAAGGGGGTGTACTCATTTACACTGAGCACTGAATGTGACCCTGAATAGTCGACAGTTCGATGCTTCGATAGGAGGAGCCTGATTCGACTACCAATCTCACAGTCGAATCTTCGCAGAGGTGTTATGAAACAAGATATGGGGGTGCTCAACATGTGATTTTACATAGACATACCGGTTCTGTCCCGATAGGTTAATATACAGCCTATTATGATAATGCTGTAAATAAAAATGTGAAAAGAAAGAAGCTTTTAATAAATATTTTTAATGTGCGTGAATAAATCCAACCACCCCGTGACAGATTTAAGTTTCACTTTTCATGATCCGTGACTGACAGAGGAGCATCTTGGCGGCAGGGATTAAATCTTTAACAATGTCTGGGAGAAGAAAATCTAAAGTGTAGAACTGGATGCACTTTGAAGTGGTAAAAGATGATCCAAAAAACGTAAGATGCAAGTTGTGCCAAAGCTCATGTCCTACCGCTCAACAACGACAAACACTGCAGCGTGCTTCTGCCGGTGCCCAATTCCTACCCCTGCCAAATTATTACCCCCCTCGTTGAAGTCGCTATCTGATTGCTGAATCCTAACCCCACACCTAATCCTAAACCTACCAATACTAGGGGGGTAATAATTTGGCAGGGAGTTGAAATTCGGCACAACACCGGCCAACATTTACGAGCTGACTAATGTTAGCTGACTAGCACGCTATTTGATAAGACTCAAAGAGACACAGGCAGATCGACAATTCGACAATTCTGGCTATACTTTCGTAATTTTAATAACTTCTTTATTTTAATTTCACTCTGGGATATCTAATTTAACTATTTGTGGCTTGTGTTTTAAATAGGCCCATGTTCCCCTGCACTTTAGGCATTTTGCACTTGTGACTTGATTATGACTATTTCATTTTTTAAATTATTTTTTTATTAGAATGGTATATTCTGTTCTAATTCAATTCTGTAAATCAAGTTTTGATTGTTTTTTGGTGCATCGATGTTGCGCTGTAGAGTTAAAGCTTGCTCGCACAGGCAATTAGCCGATTTGATTTGATTTGCCGACATGTGAAATGTATATCTGTAGTGTGGCCTTTCTGCAGTTATTTATATATATA
This sequence comes from Elopichthys bambusa, assembly GCA_037101425.1. NCBI lineage: Eukaryota > Metazoa > Chordata > Actinopteri > Cypriniformes > Xenocyprididae > Elopichthys > Elopichthys bambusa. Next base: position 25,583,945 of record CM074444.1, on the reverse strand, counting down.
TTTTTAAGGTTTATTGATCCAAAATGTTTTTATTCATTTTCTTCTGTACACACACACACACACACACACACACACACATTACATTATATAAAATATATGTATTTTAAGTGTGTGTAAATATTTTCATATAGATACATACAAATATATATATATATGAAAATATGTACACAATACTTAAAATGTAAATGTTATTTTACTATATATTATAGTACAATATATAGTTGTGTATGTATGTATGTATGTATGTATATATATATATATATATATATATATATATATATATATACCTAATTAATAGTGATGACGAGCTTGTCTGAGAAAATAATTATACAGTATTCTCAGGTCATGTTCCACACAAGTTATATAAATTATATGTAATATAAATGTGTAAATATTTTCATATAGATACATACAAATGTATATATATATACATTTTAAATAATTGTCTACATTAATATAGGCTATATAGTTCAGTGACCCATTTAAATATTTAATAAAACATTTTTTTTAAATATTTTATAAATAATATAAATATTTGGATAATGAGTCTGTCAGATGAGTAAGAAAGAAATAAAAGAAAGAAAGCTGTACAAGCAGTTGATCCCACATTTTTCTTAAAAAAAAAAAAAATATATATATATATATATATAGTAGTTTTTTTTGTTTTTTTTGTCACAGCAGTAGCCAAAGTTCTGATCAATGTGCAATAAATTTGATAATTTATATTTATTTATTTATTTTTGTACTACAAACCTTCTGAACGACCTTCCTGGTTTGCAATTCAGGCAAAAGCCAGTCATAATTCAGTCAAAACATCTCTATACAGAACACTCCCAGAAATTTAATTATTTAAAGCAAATGCTATGCATCAGTGGGGCTGATAGGCCAAGTGAATATATTTATCTCCACAAGGGCATTCTGACTAAACAAATAAATTGGTTGTTTGTTTAATCATCCCTGAATAAAGATACAAATAATTCTATAAGATCCATGTGGTATCTACAAGATAATAAGGGCTAAAAGTACTGAAGGTTTTGAGTCTTTTTTGATACTTTGTAGCATTTTCGTGCTCATTTATAGCAATGGAAAACACTTGAATACAGACATTTTTTAACTGCAGCTTCCAACAAATCATGCAAAACCACCAAAATGAAAACCGGCCACAGTGGAAACTTTTGCCACCTCTATATCAACTTCTTCTACTGAAAGCAAGAAACCAAAATGACACTATAAACTTTTAACAAATAAGACATTTAATACCCACACACAAACCTCTAACACCAAAGTGACGACTGCCAGATCAAATAAACAGATCTTTGATTTGACCTGTAGCCCAACCTTTAGTATAGGTTAGTCATTAAAACATGAGGTTTACCTCTTAGGTAGCCTAGTTAGTGACTCACTTGTCCAGCAGCTGCTCTTTGGTGTCCAACAGCTAAACCTAAAGGAACAAGGCGCCATTATTCTACATTTTAGAGTCTGACATTTCACTACTAATAGTTTTCAGGACTAGAATTTTAGGTCAGTAAAACAGTCTGTCTGGAGCCAGACAGTTTTATTGCATTCTGGCATTACAAAAGCTGGGAGAAATGAAATTGCATTGTCACGGCTTTCAGAGCCCTTATCCCAATGACAGAGAGACATAAGCGCACAAGCCCTCCAGGTAGCGCTGCCAGTGGTGAATTTAATAACATGACTGGGCGCCCAGGCAACACGGGACCTAAGGGGACGCAGAGAGCTGTCAGAAGGCCTTTTGTTACTCAGACACCAGAGGTGCCACTAGCGAGACGGATCTAATTGAAAGCATAGTGATTTACAGTTAGTGGGCTACAGATATAACTTTAAGGTTTTGCCATCTCACAGGCTATTTAATTACTTGGTTGTTTGAGGGCGGAAACATACTTTACGCATGTACGTGAGCTCGGACAAACCCCAGTATGCAATGGGGCGATAAAGTTAAATTCAGATGTCTGTCTGTTATTAAACCAGATTCAGGGAAGTTGCTATACACATACTGACTCAGACTCTACCTTACTTGCTGAGTATAGTCTTTGGTAAGATTCTCTTCTGTTGCTCCGCCATGACGGTAGTTTAAAGAAAAAGACAAAACTTCTTGCCGTTCTCCCAGTTTACGCTAAAGTGTCCCTTGCGGCAGCGCGGAGCATGCAACTATAAGTATCCGTGAAATCGACCTCACACAGGAAAATGCATCTACACGTATCTATTCAGTCTAAGAAGTTTTTGTTTTGTTTTTTTACATCTGTCTATCAACTGATTAGAATCAAAGTCCCTTTCGAGGAAAGTCTGTTCGCTCAGCGGCCATATTTGCAACGCCTCCAGGCAAGAAACTATTTCGGGCATCCAAGACCAAGTCCTATCTATTTGAATGGGAGAATCCTGAAATCTCAAAAAAGGCTTATTTTTCAGGCTAGACGAGCCAATGCGCATGTGCAGTCCTAAGTGAGAGAATCAGGTTTCTATGGGAACTGGAGCCTCTAACTGCAGCTGCTGTGACGCAATGACTTTATCAATCAGCGATTGGATCTTTTACATAGAAGGTGGGACATATTCCGCCTTATTTCGCGTTGCAGTTTCTCCCAGTGTTGCCAAGTCCTCTGTATTCCCGCGGAATTTGACTACCTTTACACTGTTGCCGCGGGTTGTTTTTCATGTCCGTGGTTTGAAGCGACCCCAAATAACATGATTTTTAGCCCCTGGAATGCGAATTTTACTAGGGGAACCCCACCAAAAACACAGATTTTACCTCCCGGAAAGTGATTTTTACCCCAAATGGGCTAGTTTTGAGTAGCAATTGGGCGGGTTTTGTTGTGAAAACCTGGCAACTGGCAACCTTGGTTTCTCCCATTCATAACTAATAGGAATGAACCTCTTTCTACATCTATAGTCTTTGTTAGAATTTAGATTTTTGTGTGTGTGTGTGTTTACATAGTGAATTTAATATCATTCTACAAACAAAGAGCAAAACCTGAGCCACACAGACTATTTTGACAGGCAAATTAAACTGAATTTGTCTTTTGCTATAAATAGTTGATATCCTGTATTCTTTTTCAAACAATGCTAGGCTAAACAAGGCACAGTATTTTTATATTTTGTCTTTGAGTGATTTTTTGGGGTATGTTGTATATAGGATTTCAATAACTTTTAGTTAATGCACCATCTAAAACATTTTGGCAACTGATAACATTACATAAAGAGCATGACTTAGATTCCCCTCAATGTGGTATTGATTAGAAAACTGCAACAGGGACCCAGAGGAGAAATTACATTGAAGAAAACAAAGTAGGCCAAGGTTTAGAGGCATCATGTGAATACTTCCTTGGTTGCTTTTTCGACTCGTAATGCTCAATTCTTTTCTTCTCCGTCTCCTCCACAGTTCATCTTTCTTCCTGTGGAATTTTAGTTGGCACAGACACATAATAGAGCATTCGGGGCAATTTAGACTTATTTATTATATGTTTTAATGGCTTTTGGGGTGTAACCATGGATAAAGTCAAGTGCCATTAAACACTGAAGTCTGAATTTCCATTCTTACAATTTTTCTTCTCATTAGGTTACTTGGCAATGTGATTGAAAATCTTAGCAATGTGCTGCGCAACTCTTCATTGCTCTGACAGGGAGAGTCTTTGCTTCCTCTAGCGCAGCAGGCCAAAACAGAGGCTAACTTCTGACCGTCACAGCATGAATGCAGCACAGCCCAACATTAAGTCCCTGTAATTAGGGCTTCAAGCTGCTTGCCTTTAATGGCTTTTAAAGGCTGGCTGTTCCCCTCACATTCTATCATGAGCAATTTATTAGACTCCTTAACCTCATCCTCCTCCCTGCCATTGTAGAAATGTATTTTGTGGTGAACCACTTTTAAAATAGCGAAACTGTTTTAAAACTGGGATGCCTTAATCACTGGTGTCTTAAGCTTTCATTAAAAGAATCAAGAAGGAACACCAATTAATCAAAGCAAATGACTATAGCAAGAATATTTTTACTGAACAGCTGCTATGTTGCTTGAGGAGTGGGCAAATGTATGTACTTGCACTGTCATGTAATTGTTCTTCTTTGTGAAAAAGTGAACTTTATTTATTTATTTTATTTATTTGAATGGTAGTGTACAAATTTCTAATATCCACAGATGCCGTTAGATTTGTATTAATCTGTGACATATGGAAGAAAATGTTAAATCTTACAATATCTCCCATGGCAATGGAAAAATAAGCTTCAAGACATTAAAATAAAAAGTAGATGCAGATGTTGATAGATGTTTTAATGATAGCAGTAGACCATGTGCACACACACACTAATAAACTCACACATATTCTAATTATACAGTCCTTGAACCCACATAATGCTTATTCTGAGATAGTGCTGTGTAAAATCCTCTCTTTTCATGTGGTTCTCGTCCGGTTACTGTCCACCTGTTAGCAGCGCAACAGGTGGGACAAACACTTTAAAATGCCTCAGCGACACAAGGAAACTGTTCCAGTAAGTGCCAAGAAACATTACAAGATTGACAGATGGCTGTACATGGTATTACAATCAATAGACTTTGGCTTGAAAAACAAAACATTAAAGAAGTCAAAAGTCCAGAACTTCAGGAATTGGGGGTATATATTGTTTCAAAGGATTTACATTCATGTAGGATTATATCTGCCTCAACTGGAAACACTGTGAGGTAGAATTTACTGTCAGTTTTCAGTGAACTTGTTGCCCACCCAAATTGTTCACAGGGCTTACATGCCATGATCCCAATTAGAGCCCAGGTCATGAGAGAAGCTTTAAATCACACATGTTCTCATTAGCACAACCACAAACTACTGAACTGTATTTTTAGGTGTTGGTTCTCAACAGATCCCAAGACTAGTCAAATGGCTGGAGCCACTATGTGCAAGGTTTCTCATGGATACTGCAGGAACTAAAACATGCTTCTCACATTTTGTCTTTACCCTGAAAAACCTCCAGAAATCAATGCAGTGAACATAACTCTTTCATCATCTTTGTTCTCAATCTCACTGGGGTTAAAAAAACAAACAAACAGGCTTTTGGAGCCTTGTATTCATTAAGTTTCTGTATATTAAGTAATTAAAGCAATTTCAAGTCATTCAAACATGCCAAGTCTCATTTGATTGTCCATGCAAATGTTTAGGATAAATCTGGATAGTCAAAGTTACACAGGCATTAACTGGGTTATAAAAAATACACATTAAATGGGTTATAAAACAAATAATGTAAAATAATTGATGCACTTCTTGATGGAAATAAATGTTGTGATGTTATTTCCATCAGTTTTTGGTCAAGATCTTGTATTGACAATGCAAGAGGTGAGCACTCTGTAAAGTCTACTCCAGCGCATCCCAAAGACTTTCAATGAATTTAAAGTCTGGATTCAGAGGTGCCAATTCATGTGTAAAATGATTCTTCATGCTCCCTCCCAACCATTCTGTCAGCAAGGGTTGAAGGAAGAAGATGGAGGTGGATCTGGAGGTGGATGAGGAGCTGGTAAAGGGATGGTGATAGGAGGGGGCGAAGGGATGGTGATAGGAGGCAGTGAAGGGATGGTGATAGGAGGCAGCTAAGAGAAGGGATGGTAGCAATGGGATGGTGATAGGAGGCGGGCGAGGGATGGTGATAGGTGGTGGTGAAGAGATGGTGACAGGAGGCAGCTAAGAGAAGGGATGGTAGCGAAGGGATGGTCATAGGAGGTGGCAAAGGGATGGTAATAGGAGTGATAAGAGGCAGTGAAGGTATGGTGATAGAAGGCGGTAAAGGGATGGTGATAGGAGGTGGCAAAGGGATGGTAATAAGAGGCGGCAAAGGGATGATGATAGGAGGCAGCGAAGGGATGGTGATAGGAGGCAGCGAAGGGATAGTGAGGGAGGAAAGATGACACCCCGGCTGCGTTGATAAATGATGCCCGAAGCCAAGGACCCAGAGCACAACAGGGATGACAGTCCATGGCGGAGTCGAGGGAGGAAGGAGCCAAGGTGTCAATGTGGCTGAAAATGTGGCGACGACTGACGGAGACCGAGCTGATGGATCCCAGGCTACGGAATTAAAGCCAATGGTAACAAGTGACATCGCTGGCACTGGAGACCTGGTGGAGCCGAAGGTGGAAGGAGCTAAGGCAGAGCTGACAGGTCGACGGCTCACATCCCTGGTCAGACTCACTCTGAGGCTCCACTCACTCTGAGCACTGTCCTCTTCTCCTCGAACTCTGGCTCACCCATCGTGGCGGGCGGTAGCTGTCCATCTGCAGGGGGGCTCACACAAAGCTCTCCAGACATTGGACGATTGCCTCCCTCCAGTCCATTCCTGAGATGTCTGGGAGCTCCCCAAACTATTCTTCTGTCAGCAAGGGTTGAAGGAAGAAGAAGAAAATGATTATGATCAATTTTCTAAAGTCTTTAATAATCCACAAAAAGGTAATCCAAACAGACAGGCAGGCAAACAAAACACAGCATAGCCAACGCAAACGAGACCAGACAAACATGAGTGAACATGAGAAATTTAAATACACATGGTGATTAACTAAAAGATGAACGGCTGTGATGATGAATTGGGTGGCGGGAAACTCAAACAAAGGAACACATGTGACTAATGAAAACAACTAAAAGTCCATGAAAACTAAAACAAACTGAACATAACTGTGACACATTCTTTTACAGTTTGAGCCTGATGAATCTTGGCTTTGTTATCCTGGAATATGGCCATGATGTGTCTTCCTACATAGTTGTTTAAGAAATGAAGCTACACACTTTATTTTTTATATGTTACGGTAAACGGCTGCAGTAAAAGATTTTTTTTTTTTTTTTTTTTTTTTTTACAGTTTATGAGCATGCAGCTGGCTAATTTTTCTCTCTCAGCGAAGAAACTCTAAACAACAAACAGTCGTGGGAGTCATTTGGTAAATATTGGAGAGGCCTGTCTTGCTCAATGACTTGTCCTCATTCACAGAGTGCAGCAAGCCAAGTTTCTATGGAGACAGCATTTTTCTGCTGATGCAAGAAGAACCTCTTCAAACCCCCCGCATTCCCGCATTTACCTCCAGAGTCACTCACATAATCAGACGTGAAGCATTGACCCATAGGGAACACTTGTTCAAAACAGAGGTAGAGTGTAACTCTATTTAGTTTTCTGGATGAATTTTCCAACCAAAATCACGTAAGGCATTCTTTCCACAGGACCCCACTTTGTGTTTTAACTATCACCCACTCTCTCACCCTCTGAATCATTTCATTATTTCCAAATCCATGAGCTCAGACAATTTGTGTGTTCTGCTGTGTCAGTTGTGGCCTTTGATGTGAACTCCCCGATGCTTGGGTTGTGTTCATTAGCCAACAATGGTGTGATCTTGTGCTCATTTTTTTCTAGGAATAACAAGAATGAGTGTAGCCTGCTTTATAACCTTTAAATCCAAGCTACTGGAACCCAGTGGGAGTCCCAATTTCTGACCTGAGAAAATTTGAACAACACTTAAGTACTTACAGGAGCGCATGATGAAAAAGACCCTGGTACTCATCCTTTGAGTGGAGATACAGTGGGGCCCAAAGGACCACACTGAAAGTCTGGGATTCAGAAACTGACTTTAAAGGGTTAGTTCACCCAAAATTGAAAATTCTGTCATTAATTACTCACCCTCATGTCGTTCCACACCAGTCAGACCTCCATTCATCCTTGAAACACAAATTAAGATATTTTTCATAAAAGTTGATGGCTCAGTGAGGCCTGCATTGCCAGCAAGGCAATTAACACTTTCAATGCCCAGAAAGCTACTAAAAATGTATTTAAAACAGTTGATGTGACTACAGTGGTTCAACCTTAATGTTATGAAGTGACGAGATTACTTTTTGTGCGCCAAAAAAACTAAAATAACTTTATTCAGCAATATCTAGTGATAAGTGATTTCAAAACACTGCTTCATGAAGCTTCGAAGCTTTACGAACCTTTTATTTCAAATCAGTGGTTTGGAGCGCGTATCAAACTGCCAAAGTCACACGATTTTTAGTAAACGAGGCTTTGTTACGTGATTAGTGTTTCGAAATTTCAATGGTTCGCCACTTGGGGGCGTGACTTTGATACGCGCTATTCATTGAAATGTATTCATTTTTTTACTAGTGGTTTCAGAATTTGGCCCCCACTGTACATAGTGATAACATTTGAACAAAAGCTGACACCGATTTAGTCACTTTCGCTTTTGTTTTAGATGTGTTAAGTGTAAAACATAGAGAGGGTGATGCTTATGAAAGATAGCTAAAAGTAGTGAGAAGGTAACTTGAGGCCACCAGCAGAGAGATATTTATACTCAAACTGGACAAACGTGCTGCTGAAAGCAGTGATGGATGAGATTGGGGCCACTGTGGTGAAACAACACGACAGCACAAAAGCTGTCCCGCTGTAGAGAAGACACTAAAGCCACTTGAGTGTTGAAAGCAAGACAGCGGGTAGGACATGAGGGTGACTGAGGGTCTGCTTGCCTCCTGGAAAATTTTTTTAGCTGCTGATTAACCACAAGGATGAATTTGATGTCAACTTTAACTTTACATTATAGTATTTCAAATAGGTCACATTGAACTAAAGTGTCACCTAAATGTAAATTACAACGAAAAATGTTGGCGAAGGCTACTGGAATAAGGCAGACGCTTCTGGGGGTCTCATTTTACCAGGATCACATTGCAGGATCAATCAACAGCAGGGAGAAATACTCAAGACTGTAGTGGTGGGGCAGATCCAGAGCTGACGTTGTGTGTGGGTTGTGTCTGTGTTTTTGTGTGGTTGGTCAATACAGAGAAGAATAGACGGCATGATGTATCAGGGCTGTGCTGATGTGATCGATTACCTCTCATTGCCAAAAATCTATTTTCCCTCCCAGTGATGGAGAGGGTGCTGAGTTAGACCTAATGGAGGGTGATGCGTCGGGTCAGTAGCCAGTAATCACAGGTGCAAAGCGTTCTTTTACATAAAGCTTTGGGGATGTGGCTTTTGGGTCTCATTTTATGGTGAAGTTCAGTTTTTAAATCTAATCAGGTCCTGATGAAAGAAATACTTTCCTTTGCTGGTATTTCAAAACATAAATGTCCTTATCCTTTTAGAGGTACATAACATTCTGCTGACACAAATGGTACAAATCGATGACAAAAAAGCGCATAGTTGGTGTCCGTGACTGATTGGACCTCACTGCCTCCAATGGCTTTATCTGGTTATTGACAAAATGTGTAGATTTAAAGGGATAGTTCAGCCAGTATGAAAATTCTGTCATCATTTACTCACTCTCATATAATTTCCAAACCTGCATGATTTTAATTCCTCCACTGAACACAAAATGAGAAAGTCCAAACTGCTCTTTTCCATTCTGAACAGTTGTCAAGCTTCCAAAAAAGCACTATTAAAATAACGAAGGTTTGTCTATATTCCAAGTCTTATGAATCCATACAATAGCTATGTGAGGAACAGTTGTTATTTGCTGAATATTTTTCTTCGTTCATTGTAAAAATTGCTTAAAATAATTCAAAATCTTTCAAACAAGATCAATTTACTCAGCAACACTTTATTAAATATTATTTGCATAGACTGTATCTTGAATTTAAATACTTTGTTTTACTGCACTGGCAGTTTTTTCACTTGTTTTTAAACTTTGTTTTAAAGGGTTAGTTCACCCAAAAAAGAAAAAAAAAAAAGTCATTATTTACTCACGCTCACATCATTCCAAACCTGTAAGACTTATGTTCATCATCAAAACACAAATGAAGATATTTTAAAGGGGGGTACCCAGCTAACAAAAAGAAGTTGTCAGAACGTTTTGTTAACATTACCTTTAAGTTATGAAAACGTTATTTCTGAATGTTTTTCAAACATTACAAAAAAATGTATGTATCAAGAATATTTTTTGTTTTGTTTTGTTTTGTTCATGTGAACGTTAGAGGAACATTCCATTCTATCATTTTGGAAATGTTATGAAAACGTTATTTTGTAATATTTTCGGAACGTTCAAATTATTCCTTTTTTTTTATGTATTAAGAACGTTTTTTCCTGGTTTATGTGAACGTTAGAGGAACATTCCATTCTATAATTTTGGAAATTTTATGAAAACGTTATTTTTGAATATTTTCTGAACGTTCAAAACACCCTGAACGGACGGCCAGTCCATCACCGGGCTCACACAGACACTTGAGTATTGCTAACTTCTCACTGCTGCATGTCTTTGAACTGTGGTAGAAACTGGAGTACCTGAAGGAAACCCACACTGACACACAGAGAACCTGCTAACTCCTGGCTTAGGCGGGACTCGAATCAGGGACCTTCTGGTTCTGAGGTGACAGTGCTACCCAAAATTGTGTTCTGCATATAAGTGTTTGGATTTCAAACATTGTCATTTTACAGTGATGCTTCAGGCTGAAGAGAGACCTTATAGTGTATTATTTTAATTAAAAAAAAAAAAAAAAAATTATATATATATATATAATGCAAATGTATTATATTTGTAAGGAAAAGAGTTAGAATTATCTAAATATATTTGCATTTTCACATGATTTTGTAATGCACTTATAAGAATAGTAATTCACATACTATATCTGCATATATTATGATCTGCACATTTTCTATAGCACTTCATAAGGGTGTAAAACACAGGTAGCGCTGCCAGGTGAAGAGGGTGATGATGAGGGGTCATACTGTGATGAGGAAGATGAAATCATAGTGACAGTCCGTCAGGGAGAGAGTGGTGAGCATGAGGATGAAGATGGATATGATAACTTCATATAATAACATAATATGATGGTTTGGTAATACTTGTGTTCCACTATGGTACAATGTTGCCTGAGGGCAACAGCTGAATATAAAATGTTACTTTTTATTAAATATAAAACTTTTAATACATTAAAAACTGGATAAATTTGTTTGTACAAGTGTCTAGTTAAAGAAATTGATGTTTTCAATACAAACATTTATTTTTTCTACATGAAAATGCCAAATGTTTAAAAATTTTTCATTGTGGTACAATGTTGCCTCGAGGCAACAAACTTATAAAAATAAATAAATTAAAAATTTATGAAAATGTTTATTGATATTGTTAAAGTGTCCAATTTTAAGCAGGAAAAACAACACAAATAATTTTTTTCTCATTACTATCATATTGCGTACTGTAGCGGGGTAAAAACTGGATATTTTGAATATTTAAAAAATATTTTAGCAATAATGTTTTCATAACTTAATGGGAATGTTATCAAAACATTCTAAAAACATATTTTTAGCTGAGATGAAGTCAGTGTATTATTCCTGCTTGTCTGTATATTTTATATACAACTTGCATTCATTATTTGTTCCTTAAGCATGTGTCTTACAGATTACATTGTAAGGACACTTCATTAACGTATTATGATAACATTATGAAAACATTCAGCAAATAATAATAACATTAAAAGGATGTTCTGAGAATGTTATTCTAAGAACGTTTTCGCTCAACATTACAAAAACATAAGTCAAGTTAAAATAACATCATAAAGACGTTCCAAGAACGTTGTTATGAGAACGTTTTCGCTCAACATTATAAGAACATGAGTCAAGTACAAATAACATGATAAAGACGTTACAAGAACGTTGTTATAAGAATGTTTTAGCTCAACATTATGAGAACATCAGTCAAGTACAAATAACATAATAAAGACGTTTCAAGAACGTTATGAGAACGTTTTCACTCAACATTATAAGAACATCAGTCAAGTACAAATAACATGATAACGGCGTTACAAGAACATTGTTATGAGAACGTTTTCGCTCAACGTTATGAGAACATCAGTCAAGTACAAATAACATCATAAAGACGTTACAAGAACGTTGTTATAAGAACGTTTTCGCTCAACATTATAAGATCATCAGTCAAGTACAAATAACATGATAACGACGTTACAAGAACGTTGTTACGAGAACGTTTTCGCTCAACATTATGAGAAAATCAGTGAAGTACAAATAACATGATAAAGACGTTCCAAGAACATTGTTACGAGAACGTTTTCACTCAACGTTATGAGAACACCAGTCAAGTACAAATAACATGATAACGACGTTACAAGAACGTTGTTATGAGAACATTTTCACTCAACATTATGAGAACATCAGTCAAGTAAAAATAACATGATAACGACGTTACAAGAACGTTGTTATGAGAACGTTTTCGCTCAACATTATAAGAACATCAGTCAAGTACAAATAACAATAAAGACGTTTCAAAAACGTTATGAGAACGTTTTCATTCAACATTATGAGAACATCAGTCAAGTACAAATAACATGATAACGGCGTTTCAAGAACGTTGTTATGAGAACGTTTTCGCTCAACGTTATGAGAACATCAGTCAAGTACAAATAACATCATAAAGACGTTACAAGAACGTTGTTACGAGAACATTTTTGCCCAACATTATAAGAACATCAGTCAAGTACAAATAACATAATAAAGACGTTTCAAGAACGTTATGAGAACGTTTTCACTCAACATTATGATAACATCAGTCAAGTACAAATAACATGATAAAGACGTTTCAAGGACGGTGTTATGAGAATGTTTTCGCTCAACATTATAAGAACATCAGTCAAGTACAAATAACATAATAAGAACGTTCCAACAATGTTGTTCTAAGAATGTTTCCTCTCAACGTTACGAGAATGTATTTTAACCATGAAAACATTATAAGACTATTCCTGAAACATTATTTTAGGAATGTTTTTTTCTAACATTTACATAACTTTTACATAACGTTAGTGAAAGTTATGGAAACGTTCCCTGTTAGCTGGGTATAATGCTATTTCATGCATTGTGACTTATTTACACTGTTAAAGAGTTGGATTCTCATGCTAAACATGAGTTTCAAAGTTTCAAAACAGGAGTTGGACGTATGACGGAGTATTTCTGTGCCAAAAATACTCTTCCAAATCTTCTTAAATTTTGGGATCTTTTTTTCGAGTATGTGCCTGTGTGACATCAGAAAGGTTGGAATTCATTCACTATATGCTATATTCGTTAAAGTGATTCAAAAGTTATCCATGGATAATGCGATGGTGTATTGTGTGTGTTTAAATACAGTTGTTTAGCTGACCATTGATAGCTTGCAGACGATCGCTACACAAAAGCTGCACATGCTCGTCACTCTTTAGCTTCGCTCACACAACAGGCCACCAGGCACTCGGCTGTTTTCGGAAAGACTCTGTACAGCGGATGTATCTTTTATAAATATGATAAAACTAAAGACTTTTCGGCGATATGAAGGATGCTATACTATTCTATAGGTACTCAAGATTAACATGAGATTGGCAGAAACTGTGTGATACCCCCCCTTTAATGAAATCTGAGAGACTTCTGTCCCTCCATTTACAGTCCACACAACTACCACTTTGTCGCATTAAAGGCCCTGTTTACACCTGGTATTCAGATCGACCATAACGCATCTTATCTCATGTAGACAAGGGAGACATTCCCGTTTACACCTGGTATTAAGATGCGTTTTGGTCAATCTGATCTCATGTAGATGAGGGAGACACATTCCTGTTTACACCTGGTGTTAAGATGCATTTTGGTTGATCAAGATGCATTTTGGTTGATCCAATCGCATGTAGACGAGGGAGACACATTCCAGTTTACACCTGGTATTAAGATGCGTTTTGGTCGATCCGATCTCATGTAGATAAGGGAAACACATTCCTGTTTACACCTGGTATTAAGATGCGTTTTGGTCGATCCGATCTCATGTAGAAGAGGGAGACACATTCCCGTTTACACCTGGTATTAAGATGCGTTTTGGTCGATCCGATCTCATGTAGAAGAGGGAGACACATTCCCGTTTACACCTGGTATTAAGATGCGTTTTGGTCGATCCGATCTCATGTAGACGAGGGAGACACATTCCCGTTTACACCTGGTATTAAGATGCGTTTTGGTCGATCTGATCTCATGTAGACGAGGGAGACACATTCCTGTTTACACCTGGTATTAAGATACGTTTTGGTTGATCTGATCTCATGTAGATGAGGGAGACATATTCCTGTTTACACCTGGTGTCAAGATGCGTTTTGGTTGATCAAGATGCGTTTTGGTTGATACAATCGCATGTAGACGAGGGAGACACATTCCCATTTACACCTGGTATTAAGATGCATTTTGGTTGATCCGATCTCATGTAGACGAGGGAGACACATTCCCGTTTACACCTGGTATTAAGATGCGTTTTGGTTGATCTAGATGCTTTTTGGTCGATCTGATCACATGTAGACGAGGGAGACACATTCCTGTTTACACCTGGTATTAAGATACGTTTTGGTTGATCTGATCTCATGTAGATGAGGGAGACATATTCCTGTTTACACCTGGTGTCAAGATGCGTTTTGGTTGATCAAGATGCGTTTTGGTTGATACAATCGCATGTAGACGAGGGAGACACATTCCCATTTACACCTGGTATTAAGATGCATTTTGGTTGATCCGATCTCATGTAGACGAGGGAGACACATTCCCGTTTACACCTGGTATTAAGATGCGTTTTGGTTGATCTAGATGCTTTTTGGTCGATCTGATCACATGTAGACGAGGGAGACACATTCCCATTTACACCTGGTATTAAGATGCGTTTTGGTCGATCCGATCTCATGTAAATGAGGGAGACACATTCCCGTTTACACCTGGTGTTTTAATCCATTTCTTTTCTCCACTTTCAACCACTTCTGTCATGATTTTTTCGAGGAGAGGGTCTATATGTGGGTAAATTAATGGCATTTTTCAGATCTTTTGATCGAATGGATGAAATAATACGAAACAAAAAATACAAATATTTTTGTGGCTGTTCAAACACATTTGACCACATGAGCGTCTACAGTACGAAAGGACAAATGCGTTTTCGACTTCCTCTGGTAGTGGTCAAAAGTGGACAAGCTTAAAATGTTTTAGACCCCATTTACACCTGTATTTATCTTCATCCACTTCTGATCCGATTGACCAAAACGCATCTTAATACCAGGTGCAATTTATGTCCCAACAAACTATAGGGTTAAGGAGGGTTTTTAATGTTTTACAAAATGATTCACCTGGAAGAATTCACAACTATTATGCAATTATATAATGTACAAACGGTTAGATCACAAAGATGTACTTACCCATAATGTTCACAGTTGTAGATGCCTGCATGCTTTCAATCTCATTTGCACTTGACACCTCAAGATATGTAGCTTCCAGTGTGAATAATGAATTAAATTTTGATGCATATCTCACACAAAGTTCAGAGCGCTTGGAATATAGTGAACATGAACTTCTTTAGTGGTGCATTTTTAACAGCTATATTTCATGGTATTGTATAGAAAAGAGCAGCTTGCACATTGTGCTAAACATCTCTTTTTGTGTTGCATAGAAGAAAAAAAAATGACTTGGAATTGAATAAAAGGAAGTAAATCATGACACTGGCCAAGGTGAATCAAAGTACAAACACACTGTATACAATTTATCACAGTATTAGTGTTACACGCCACACAAACGCTTTGACATGTTCAAAAAGAACTTTTTTATTATAAACAGAAGGCATCAAAAACAAAGCAATGTCTGTCCCTCATTTCCAAAATGATTTACAAGTCATCAATCAACTCTAATATGTACAAAATAATTTTTCAAACTCCTGAGAACTAAATATATATAAAAAAAAAAAAATGAACATGAGAAGATAAAAAGCACATGTTAACTAAGCGCGAACATCCTCTGCTCAATTTTCTGGCCTCATATAAAAATATGTTTATTCCATAGACAAATATCTCCTGCCAGAATATGTACAAAAAAATAATATATACCAACAACTGGCCACCGTAACACTTGCAAGTGCTACTGTTGTAAATTTCCAGTGAGTTTGCACAACAAGAGTCATCTTGTTAAAAAAAGGCAAATAAATCCAGAAAATACAGTAATAGTGGGAAACACAAATAACACTTTGGGAATACAGAAGACAAAAGCGTGTCATTGAATGGTGAAAGAATAAATATCTGATGCTTTTATATACGTCCAAAGGCACTATGCTTGTAAATATACTGTATTTTTTTTTTTTAAATAAAGGAAGAAAGGTCAGAATGTAACCTTATAACCAAACTGCCAACTTTCACTCAGTTTTGCCATTTCTTTAACTTCATGAAATTGTGTTACATTAAACATGCATGCAAGAGTCAGTATTTTTACAAAAAGTTTTGTGTGTGTGTTTAAAATTACTTTCTGAATGAAATGAGAAAAAAAGGCAATTCAAATAAAAGATACTAGATTCAATAGACTTTTTAGGAAGAGTCAGGACTATCTTTATGTTAATTAGTGACATAAATAACTGCCCCATTAATACAAAGATGAGAAGCAGCCCAATTTGTTGAACACACATACACACACAAAAAAAGATTTCTTTTTTTGTCTTGAAAACTCAAAACAGACTGTACCACAGCTGTAGCAACACTGCCGCTGATTTATGAACAATGGATCCAGGCGTTAGCAACTGCCGTATCTTTTTCAACAGGCATGCAACGTGTGACCATTGAGACTTATGGAGAAAAACAACCTTGCGTGCTTGCGAACAGATGCTCAGCACAACTTTTAGATGGAATGGAACGAGGTCTGTTTGCAAGAGAGCAGAAAATATTAATTACAAAGTTCGATCTTTGAGGTGAAGCATGCTAGAGGAAGCCCATGCGGCACATGTCTGCTGCGCACCAGACGGTTTATTCTGGGAAATCCGAAGCTCTCGACACAGAGACGGGAGTGTATGAGTAGCAAGGGTGGAGAGATGGAGAAATCAACATAAAATTAAAAGGAGTGAACTAAATTGGCAAAGGCCACAAGGCTTCGGTAAAACCTCAGGGGCCAACCGTGGTCCTTTTGATCTGTCGTGGCGAACGTCAACCCCCCATCAGCCTATGACAGGTCCTCAGCACAACCACATGAAGCAGACTCCTTCCATTGCTCTCTAACTTATCCATTAATGAAAAAGAGGGGTGTGTGATGATATGCGTCAAAATATAGACAAGCTGGGTTCAAAATAAACTGCATGTGTTGAGTTGAGTGAAACATGCTGTATTTATATGCATAGACTGCAAAAAAGTTTGCTAATCAGTATTTTTGTCTTTTTTTCTTTTTTTTCAGTATAAATATTTACAAATTAAATTTAGCTGAGAAGTATTTCATCTTGAATTAAGTTTATTCCACTAGCATCTTTTTAAAACATTAACCTAACAAAATGATTTATGCTTAAAACAAGAATAATAATAACAACAATAAAAACCATCTTCCATGGAGCACCAAAAGTAAATTTTTGAAGATTTTTTTTGTCATATTATGCAATTTTGCTTCTCAAAAAATGTCTTATTTAAATATATTTATCATAATATAATATTAATATATTAAATATTAAAAATTTATTCATTGACCTTGTTTTAACTTTCTTCTTTGGAACACCAAAAGAATTTTTTTTTAATAATGTCCTTCACAATAAGATGCATTTTCTTGAGAAGCAAAAAGAGCATAAACAGAATAAAGATATTTACATTTATTACAATATCATATTAATATATTGCATTACCTTAGCTGAGAAGTCAAATTCGCACAATACATCTTGAATGATGTCTATTTTTCTTACCCCACTGGCTTTGGGTAAAGCAAAAACCTACAAAAACTTAGATTTATGCTCAAAAAGATATTAACAACAACAAAAATGTTGTTCCACGGAAAACCAAATGTAATTTTTGAATATTCTTTATGCAATCTTTTTGCTTCTCAAGAAACTGTATCTTATTCTAAAGACATTCTTATTCTAAAAAACTAGACCAAAATACTGATTTAAAAAAAAAAAAAAAAAAATTCCCTGCAGTCAAAACAAGACTTTCAAACTCAGGTTATGTGACTCTTCATGCGAAACTAAAGTGATGTTTTGCTCCTACACTGGAGAAGTCATATACATATATATTTAATAAAAAAATAAAATAAAAAAAGTTAAAGGAAAGAGCCAAGAATACACTGCACCTGGTTTTAAAGCTAACAGTTATGTGCAATGTGGTAACTGGAATGGTTACGCACACAGTGTAGCTTAATTTTAGCAGACTTGTTTTCTTTGTGTAAATCCACCCTGTGATCATAAACCATGTAAACCTCTCCCTTTACATCCTGAAGTCACAGCAGTCCACTGAACGACAACCATCCAGAACATATCTGCAGTAAAGTACAGCCGTTTGATAAGCGTAAAACGTGAGGATGAAATCGTAAACAAAGCTTGGAAAATACATAAAATACATTTTAAATGTACACTTTATCTCACTCTGCTGAGTTAAATAACACTTTCTCCGCTGACCTTTAAATTATTGTTGTCCAGTAAAAGTTCCCCTGCCTTTTCAAACATACCATTCCCTGCGTGAAATCACAGATCCATCCACGTGAGACACATAGTCGCTGTCTGTGCCGTTGTCGTAGCACTCGTCTTGCAGGTAAGGGGAGCCGTTGTGTAGAGGCGGCCCACTGGGGTTCACGTTATGATGGTTGTGGTGGTCGGAGTAATACGTGCCCTCTCTCTTAAGGCTGAGATTGTCACTCCAGGCCTCCATGTCTTTGTGGTCATTGGGATAATCGGGATAGATAATGTCTCCTTCCGGTTTGGGCTTCAAGTCCTGGCTGCCATTGCCTGAGTCGTCTCCGTACACATCATGAAGCTCATGGGGTTGAAGTACATCCAGTTGAGACTCTTTTTGCATGTCTGATGGGCCGATGTACTGCTTGGTGTAGTAGTCCCCTCTGAATGTTCGCCGTTGACGCATGTAGAAAGCTCCCGCCAGTGCCATCAGCAGCACCAGGATCAGGATCCCACCGACAGCACCGCCCACAATAGTGCCCAGACTGCTGTCCGGTGGAGAGGCCTGAGTCGGGGAGGTGAAGTGGGCACGCTGATTGATAGGAGCTGTGATGGTTAAGCTGGTGTCAGGCAGGATGGACTTGGTGGTGGTGGTGGTGGTGGTGGTGGTGGTGGTGGGGGCTGCAGTGGTCGGTGGCGGCTCTGAGAGGGAGAAATATGGGCAAACATTAAAATACAGGCAAAGAAATTCAAAAAAATTCTGGCTGGTACTAACAGTCCGCTGGTAAAACTCGTCCCGCTCTTAACGTGAATTGAACCGGCATCTCTGGCATTGAAGGTGAGGGCATGCTAACAAGGACACTAAAGACCGCACAGCATCAGTCGCTAGCATGCCTCTTGGGCCAGGGGAGCGAGGTTTACACACACAGGCTTTATGGGCTTTATGTCGAACATGTCACATGAACAAACAGGAAAACTGGTCTCGTCGCATCTGCTTGTCGGAGAAAGTGTTAATATCAGAGTGAACTGATGGCAATATCTATGGACTTTTAAGGTAATCAGCTAACCTAGCTAGTTAGTTAGTGAGAAGAAGAAAAATTAAAAACTTTTAGATATCAATCAGCATATGTGATGGACATCATCTTTGATGGCTCCTTTGAAGGCATCTTGAGTAAAACAGCTTTATATTTAACAAAGCACATACAAAAGACCTGAACTAGAAGCGATGCAGCCTGTTTTATAGAATACATTGCATAATTCAGATTATTATTTCAATTTGGAGGCCTGAAGAATGAACAAGATTTAAAGACTGGTACATCAAGATTTAGGGGACATTAAAAAGGTAGAGGATGTTAAAAACAATGCTCTTTTGGTTGGTATAAATGTAGAACTATTTGTTGTATCCATTTCCTGTATAGGACGTCAACTAGGGACAACATTCATTTTAAGAAAGTCACTCTAAACTTCTCCAAAAAACAGGAGCCCAGTTCCTGATTTTGCCTATATCATTTAGTTTTTCTCTGTCCTTCCGACATCCATGTTTGTGCACCACTGAAGTTGAAAACCTGCCACAATATTTGGATTATGATTTAACCACAAGAGCTACATTAAGTTATCAAGGTTGGAGCTAAACCCTGCAGGACAGTGGCCCTCCAGGACTGAAGTTGCCCATCCCTGAGCTACAAGATAAAGTTTCCTCATGTTTTGCTGCCTGAGGAGGAGCCAGATATGTGGTAAAAAAGCACAGTGGCATATAGCTCATTGAATTGAAACTGCTGTGAGTTTGATCCAACTTTATTTACGTCATTGCAGAAACCTCACAGGCCAAATGTAGACCCTTCTGGCACATTTGGCCAGCTTCTTTCTTTTTCTTTCTTTCTTTCTTGTATTTTTAAAATGGTTTCAACAAGGGATTCAGGAATTCACCTATTCAGTAACAGGAAATACACACTGACTCAATGAATAGGTACTAAGAAACAACAGAATGTCAAACACAGAAAAACATCCTGTGAGTTTTGTCAGGTTTTTCCCAAACTGTTCCAGAATTTACCAGAATGCACTGCAAGTTTAGTGAAAGTTAAGTGAAAAAAATAAATCAAAGAAGGCAGACAAAGTGAATTAAATCAATCAAAAAGTATCAATACACAGGGTGCTGCAGGGATGACATAATTTTATTGGCCAACCTGGAAGTTAGCATCACCCTGGTTCCCTCTACAAAAACCCAACAGGATTTTTCTATTGGCTTTTGGATTATTGCAGAAAGTAAGTTGTGTGACCATCAAAAGTTTAGGATTCATACATGTTCTGTTCAAATGATAACAACGTTTATACATTTTAAAGCCTAAATACATTCGCCAGAAATAAAAGCTTTTAGTTAGAGTATTTAGTTTTAGCCATTTGATAGACTTTTCTTAGCAACTTCAAAAAAAAAGTGGGGTATTACTGCTGTATTTTGTCATAGAATAAAACATGAAAATATCTTGAGCTTGTGTTAACCACAAACCTTATTTCAGGCATTTAAAACTCAATAAAAAAAATAATTCTTTTTTGAAGATGGAACTGGATGTGCAAACATGCTAATTTCTGGGTTTTAGAACTCATTCCTGCAGCACTCTATTATTCAATGAAATCATAAATGTATTTTACCCAATATTTTTGTGTGTTAACATTTTAATAGCAAACTAAATATCAACTGAGTCAATTCTCTCATGCACTACGGAGAACTATGTGTGTGGTGCACAAAAAACAATGTTTGTCAACCATGTCATTTTTATCCAGCTTCACAGAGTCAGCAACTTGGTATACTGTTTATGTCTCAATGCCTCACTTGAGTAAATAACTGTGTGGGTAAGTATGAATGGTGTGTATTTCAAGAGGGAAGAGCAAATGTCAGGAAGTAATTTATCACCCACTGATCTTTCCTCAAACTTCAGCCCTCCATGGACTAAACATCACTTGTATGTGTGGATCTGAAAGGTTACGAGAAACTTCTCACCTAGTACTAAGAAGCGCACATCCTTAAAGCTCTGCCCAACATCGTTCTGAACTTCACACCTGTATTGTCCAGAATCACTCAGCTTTAAAGGACGAGTAAACAGCAGGCTGCAATTAGATGTGTCCACACCTGCAGGCATTGGTGCGTCCAGCCTGGGGAGTGATAACAGACAGATTATCAGTTTAGAGTTTGTTGACAACAAGTTTTGCAGCAGGAAGTCACCCGGAAGCAACCTTTGAATGCCCCATTATATTTAGAGCAAAATCGAAGAAAGAACTGGTGTGACAATATTTACAACAAGTCTGAAACAGTTTGCTAAAGCAAACTTTCTGGAAAAGTTCGCTCCGGCTAGTAAACACCTTTGAACTACTATTGCACTAACCATTGTTCAGCAGACGAAAAAAATTAACTTCAGTGGCAGTAGGCAATAATTTCTCTCATTGAATCTCTTTGAATAATCTTAACCTCTAAGCAAAATGAGAAACAGAATTATCATCTACAACCATAGCTAGATTTTACTATTGAATTGACATGTCTAATAAGATTAGAGGTAACAAAATGTAGTGTAGATGAGAGCACAGACCTGGTCCAGAGGTACAAAAGAGCAGGTGGGTTGGCACTGGCTCTACAATCAAGCTGTACATTTTTTTGTCCCACGTACCATACATCCTCCTGGCCCATCACCATAACATCTGGAGCAACTGTAACATAATTTAAATCATTGTTGCATGAAATTAAAAGGCAGATCATGAATATCAACTTGCTATAAAAATATATAGTGCTTAGCTAAATTTAAATCCTTTTCTTTCTTCCACAGAACACAAAAGAGGATATTTTTTAGGGCTGGATATTGATACATAGTTTAATCCTGATTTGATATATCAGGTACAATACATGTCAATTTTTCTTGGGTTAGTTCACCCAAAAATGAAAAAAAAAATTATAATTACTCACCCTCATGTTATTCCAAACCCATAAGACTTTTGTTCATCATCAAAACACAAATTAAGATATTTTAAATGAAATCTAAGAGATTTCTGTCCCTCCATTGATAGTCCATGCAACTACCACTTTGACGCATCAAAAAGTTCAAAAAGAGTTGCGTAGCTGTCTATGGAGGGACAGAAATCTCTCATATTACATTAAAAGATTCAATTGTGTTTCAAAGATGAATGAAAGTCTTACAGGTTTGGAACAACATGAGGGTGAGTTAATGACAGAATTTTCATTTTTGGGTGAACTATCTCTTTAAGAAAAAAAAAATCTCTTAACTAATGCTGTAAACTAACTATATGGTCCATTAATACAATATTAAAGGTTAAAATGAACAATAAACTATGTTTTCTATAACTATGTTTTTATTTGCAAGCAATGAAACTATAAATTATTTTAATGAGACAATAAAATTGAGCATGACCCCATTCTCACGCTTTGGACTTTGGAAACAGCAAGAGGAGGCGTGATTGGCTAACTCAATTACACAAAACCTCAGGATACTGAGGCTTAGCTGTGGCTGAGAAAATAAACTGACGTGTGATATTGAGAGATTCAGGAGTGAAACAGGGAGCCTTGAGATTCAACCCCAGCAGTCTATATGACAACAACAACAACAACAACAACATGATCAAATTCTTATCAACATGGCTAGTGTTCTACTTTCTTATTGAACAATGTAAACAAATTTACTTGCGAAGAATAATTGCAATATTATATTAAGATAATATTTAGATTTCTTGATGCAATGTCAAATTGTTTTGACACTATTCTTTAAGAGCTGTTGTGCAGCCAAAATAATGTACCAGTTATCAATGTAAAGCTGCTTTGACACAATCTACATTGTAAAAAGCGCTATATAAATAAAGGTGACTTGACTTGACTTTTGCTCCTATTTTAAGCACAGATATCACTAAATTTATGTAAGATTTATGTTTCAAACAAGACTTACTTTCTTAAAATTTAGCTTCAAGTAAATAATACTGCATTTTAAGGATATTTAGATATTGTTACTGGAAATCACATTTTTGCATGGTTAGCTCTGTCTATTATTAAACCATTAGTATTAATACATGTATGAGGCTGTAAAGCTCAAAAGTAGTTTTCTCACTTTTAAACACTTTGGAAGGCAATTTGTGATTTATTGAGTACTAAAGCCTCCCTCTGTCAGTATGAACTCTCCCACTTGTATTTCCGCTCCTGTTGCTGCCCTTGCTGTGCTCAGATCAATATTTCATAAAGCACCTCCATTAAGCAGCGCGCTGCTCAAATAGATGGGAGCCAACAGTTCAAGATGCCAAAGGAAAGCACATCGAGGATTAAGGCGTTAAAATAACTCCTATATTGAGAGTGGCAAAAGTGAGCGATCAGCGATCATTGTGACATACAGACAACCCATGGAACTCTTGAAATACAAAACAAGAATATCATTCTTCTACTGTGAGAGCATTAATAAAAGCTATTCACACTCACAAGACACATTGAGCCTGTAGGGAATGCGGAAATCTTTGGATAGGGCTGGGTGACGAACAACGCAGCTGAGGGACCGGCCAAATGCATCTCGGGTGGGGGCCAACAAGTAGTGTACTGAAGTGGTGGTGGTGCCTTCAGGCTCCGTCTGGGAGAAGACTGTTGTCTGACCCGGCAGGTCGGATTCCCAGAACACCTTTGCCGCTGGGCGACCCCTCTCAGCAGTACATGTCGCCACCAGTGTTTCACCATCTCCAGCCAGCAGAGACAAAGAGCCAGGAGACACATAGACCTTTGGCTCCACTAAAGGGAAAAATGAGAAAGGGATGAAAAAAAAAAAATTGAACGATAAAATCTAACAGGCTAAAACTTTAACCACATTTAAAAAAAAACAAACAACAAAAAAAAAATTAAAACTGTTTTGCTATAATTTAATCTTTTTGTTTTTTAATGCATATTATTTAATAAGAAAAACTTTTTATTTATTGGTGAAGGCATTTGAGAATAAAAATATTTTTATTTTTATAAATTTGCTAGCATTCAAAAGTTTGGGGTCAGTAAGATTTTTTTTTTAAAAGAAATTATTACTTTTGTTTAGCAAATGAAAAAAAAAAAAATTAATTGAAGACAGTGAAGACCTTTATAATGTTACAACATTTTTTATTTTGAATGCTGTTCTTTTGAAGGTTTCCATAAAAAAAAATATTAAGCAGCGCAACTGTTTTCAACATTGATATTTGAAATGTTTCTTGCACAGCAAATCAGCATATTAGAATGATTTCTGAAGGATCATGTGACACTAAAGACTGGAGTAATGATGCTGAAAATTCAGCTTTGATCACAGGGATAAACTACATTTTTAAATATATTACAATAGAAAACGTATTTTAATTTGTAATAATATTTCACAATATTACTGTTTTTACTGTACTTTTGATCAAATAAACGCAGCCTTGGTAAACATAATCTTACCGACCCTACATTTTTGAATGGAACTAAATACATTAAAAAAGAAAATAAATAAAATGAATCAATTTTTATGAGAGTACTTCACTATGCACATCCTTCAAGAACACAAGAAATAAATAATACAAATATGGAAGGGTCAGAAAAAGCTGTACAAAATGTGTTATTGATATTGAACCTACAATGATATACAACAAGATGAATAAATAAGGAAGGAACAAAAACAGGCCTTTGTACACTCATAATTGATTGATTACCCTAACCCCACAAATTCACATTAATAATGGATGATCTGAAATTACTGAGTGCTGAGGTTGGAGTACCACAACATCCCTGAGTGCTTCTGAGTGGATTCTGTCTCTACAGAAAAGTGGCATATTAGTGTCTTAATATCACTGAGAGAGTCCACATGGATTTACTGAGAACAAAAGGAAAGACACATTGTGTATTACAGCTGAATCAATCATTGTGAAATGTTTTGCTGCTACGATTTGTTCAGCTGCCCTAAGCAATAAAACACCACACTTGTTGAATTAAAACAACTGACTCAGTTTCAACTATTGTTTTTATTTATGAAATAACATAAGAGCACTCACCTCAAAGGTTGCACTCACACTACAAGCCAGTGTCCAATTTCGATGTTCTGCTCTAATTCAACTCTTTTTTTTTTCTCTCCATAAGACATTATAAATGTGGCCCATATCACTGGTCTAGCAACACACACACGCATATAACACCTTACCCTGGTATGTTTATAAGATACCAGGGTAACATAAGATAGATATAATATCATATTTTATTATTACATAAAATTAGAAGAATTTATAGTCTTAAATGCATCAGGATTAACATTTCCATGATAACTTAACTGACATGCTTTTTAAAATAATCCTAATAACTATATACTGCAAATGTGCATTTTTTTAAACAGATACTTTTATACATATCCGTTTTTAGATAGTAAATATGTTTTTAAATACAATTGTTTTTTTAATTGACAAGTGATTGAAATAAATCATAATATATCACATAATTACATTTTAATAAACATATGAAACTACAATATATATTGAATCATGATACATTATTGACATTATAATGCATTTATTGGTCTAAATGATTATTGAAGCTGAATTTTCAGCATCATTACTCCAGTCTTCAGTGTCACATGATCCTTCAGAAATCATTCTAATATGCTGATTTGCTGCTCAAGAAACATTTCTTATTATTAGCAATGTTGAAAACAGTTGTGCTGCTTAATATTTTTGTGGAAACCATGACACATCATTTTTCAGGATTCTTTAATGAATTGAAAGTTTAACAGTTGTACTGCATGAAAATCGCCACAAAATTGTTCAGATTCAATGTGATTTTTTTTTTTTTTTTTTTTTTAGATTTAGATTTTTTTTTTTTTTTCACAGCACAGTGAAATGTGTTGTGAACGCAGCCACACTGTATACCCAAATAAGTTGGGCTAACTCAAAAAATCTGAGGTAATCAGTTAAATCAAATTATTTGAGTTATGATGTTTCCAATTTTAAGTACGCAGAACTATCAAGTTTTGAGTTTGTAGTACTCATGCATGTTAATTGCTCCTAACTTGAAGTACTGAGTTAGCTAACTCATACATTTTGATAGCAATTAAAATAAAACATTTAGTTAATTAACTTTTATTCTGAGTTCTTGCAAATCAAATGAGTCATTCTATCCTCCATTAATAAAAACATATGAATCCTATTTTCATTTGTCCTTTTCCCTCTTTCCTTTCTCCATCACTCTCTCTAGAGAACTGCAACAGCTGTGCTCTTAAGAAACAGTTTTACCATGTGGGCCAGGAACGTCAGCTTAATCCAACACGCAAGGCCGTCTGCTCCACACACCTGTTCTACTCTGTTTACAGGCCGGTCCTGTATACAAAAAAATTTAAATAACCCCAGGGACCCCTAATGCTAAATATAGCCCTGCGGCACCTGAATTGGGGGGGAACCACAGTGCATCACTGAGCGCTGACATCCGAGTGCCAAGATCAGACCCACCCTGCATTCATCCAACCTGAACCCTATCTGCATCATGCTGGAACTCTGCTGACTCAGAGCTTACAGGGGCATCTTGGCAGCTCATTCACACCCAACCCTCCTGAAAGAAGAAATAAAGAGCCAGCTGATCTGATGGCGCAGGTTGTGGGTGGGCAAAGGCCCTGGAGAGGGCCAGGGTATTGATTTATCATCAGACCGGGCTGGAATTAGGGCTGGGTCACCCTCGCCTACATAAATCCAGACCCGAGACATTCCTGTTCTGGGTTGCAGACCACGGCTGTCGCCAAAACCACTGTTCCTCAAATAATTTCTGTCATTATAATGGACTGCAAGTGAAAGCAAAATAATTATGTTAAAAAAAAGAGGAGAATGAATTGTGGGTACAAATTACACCGCTTAGCTTGTGTGCCACATCTGATGTTTTTTATTGTAAAAACTCACACGGTCACTGAGAATTCCAGCGATGATTCAACACTGTTAAATATACAGGAATAGGAATGGCGGCTTTAAGCTTGTGTGCAAAAACACACAAGCTTGAAGCAGATGATTGGCCAGTGACTTTTATAGTTTTAGGGTTTTGAGTAACTTTCTCCTTTTTCTGTGAAAAAGCCATGGAAAAATATGCTGTTGCTTTAACGTCTGAATCTGTAATGCCATTACAGACTGGATTGATAAAATTCAAACTTTTGGTTACCACTTGCAATAAGGAAAAGATTAGCTTCTGTTTTGCAGGAACACAGGAAATAAACAAGGAGAAAAATATGGTGGCCCGCAATACAAAACAGAACAAGGAATGTACTATCATGCCAGTGTGTGACAGATATTTTTGTCATCTCTGTAGCGTTTGACAACACTTCATTTCACTCAAGCAGAAAAGGGGCCATTTGAAGGGTGTTTCCACCCCTTTCTATAATTACAATACACAAAAATAAGCCATTTCAACAAGTTTCTAAATCATAACTTCCCTATAATTCCAGTCCTGTTCTAAATAGAGAATTGTTTGAATGATAGTTAATCACTTTGAAGTGCCTTGCATAAATAAATGCATAAATAAATGTGTTTATCTATGCTTTGTTATTGCTAACACTTTTTGTGCTTAAAACCAATAAACAAAATTTGGATGGATGGATGGATGGATGGATGGATGGATGGATGGATGGATGGATGGATGGATGGATGGATGGATGGATGGATGGATGGATGGATGGATGGATGGATGGATGGATGGATGGATGGATGGATGGATGGATGGATGGATGGATGGATGGATGGATGGATGGATGGATGGATGGATGGATGGATGGATGGATGGATGGATGGATGGAAAGGCGATTAAATGCTTTGTGTCCTGAACCTTTTGAT
The DNA here is from genome assembly GCA_037101425.1 of Elopichthys bambusa. Lineage (NCBI taxonomy): Eukaryota > Metazoa > Chordata > Actinopteri > Cypriniformes > Xenocyprididae > Elopichthys > Elopichthys bambusa. The sequence continues at coordinate 25,555,780 of CM074444.1, read as the reverse complement.
ATGCTTGTTATTAATATTCAAGGAGTCGCACTTCTCACAAAGAACAGACAGACAGACAGATAGATTTTTCAAAACATAAACCTCATCAATAAAAAGAGGTATAAAAATGTATGACCCAACAAGCTATAGGGTTCAGGAGGTTTCTAATGTTTTACAAAATGAGTCTATTATGCAATTATACAATGTACAAACTGTTAGATCACAAAGATGTACTTACCCATAATGTCCACAGTTGTAGATGCCTGCATGTTTCCAAGTTGGAAGGTGACCACTTTACAAGTGTAGGTCCCAATGTCGGCAAAACTCACGCCCTCCAGGACAATTGATACATCACGCATCGAAGGCTTGAGGAAGCGCACCCGTTTGCTGTACTCCTCAGATATGGAGGTGCCGTACACGGGGTTGAAGACGGCCAAAGTGACGGTGCCGGAAGGCATCCGGCGTTCCCAGGAACTCTGGGTCAGGCTGAGGTCTGTGCTGACCTCCACCCTACAGGTCAAAGTAACATTTTTTCCCAGCACTGCAGTCACCTGCTCAGGAACCACCACCTTGTTGGCCCACACACCTGGAGAGATACAGATCATCAAGAATAATGATACAGGAAATAGATCAACATATTTTTGATTTAACGCATCAAAATATTTCCTGTTTAGCTGATGGAAATGCTAATTATTGAGAATATTTCACAAGTGTCAACAAAATCTTTTTTCTGCTTACCTTCAGCACAGAAATACTATACTGATACTTCAAATGATGTGAAAAAAAAGTTTTGAAACACTTTCTGTCAAGAAAAACTGTCTTTAAAAGCCATTCACACCAAGAACAATCACTATAATGATAAACGGGATTTGATCCGACGGGATTTGGGCAGAAATCATGTTCATGGATGAGATTATTAACATTACTGTAGTATGAAGCAGTGCAGGGCCGAGTGATGTTTGAGCTGAACAAGGCCGCTGGAGCGATTGCTAATGAGAGACGAGCACGACATAGGCTCGAGAGCAGAGAAACTTTTATTATGCCGCAGTCGCCACTTCCGCTTCTTCCGGTCAAGTGTATGTGGGGTAACGCAGCGCTGTTTATCATATTATATACATTTAAGTGTGTTGAAAATGATGTTATATTGTTACTCTGTGTGTTTACTTGGCGGCTGCTGTGAGACACTTGTTGCACACTGCAGTAAGCTAGATCGATATTAGAATATCATATTAATAAATACTGATTGGCTTGTGTTGATAAATGGCATGCAATTAATTTAAAAACGTATTGTATGATGGACTAAATGCTGTATTACTGTTACTAAAAATAAAGCTGCAGATTTTTAATGATTTTTCCCCCCGATTAAATAAAAACCTTGTGTCCAAGCCTCCATTACTAATCAAAAATGTCATGTTTAGAAACAACAGCTTGGGCCATTTCTTATAAGCTATTTGAATAACAAGGAGTTAGCATGATACAGTTCAACCAAATTTATTGAGTAATTTGTCTGTTATTGCTCCACCAACACAAATAGTTCCAAACAAAGCCAAAACCACAGCGTCTTCGAATGAATCAGCATTTTGGAATACATTTGTTGATTGATTCAGTGACTTGTGCATACTACACCTACTAACTGTAATTTGCAAAAGGAGTCATCGAAAAATCCCCACCACTAATGCACAAACTGACAGTCTGTCTGGAATAAAGGCAAAAGTGGAGTAACACAAACCAGTGTTATATTGACACTCTCGATTCGAGAACCGAAACTACTAACTGTTGTATAAATAATGCAAAGCAGTTTAGAAGCATCTCACAGAAACCTTTTTATATTACACTGTGAATCAGTTTAAAATGTTATATGTGCTTAAACAGTTCCATCTGTCTAATCTTGCTGACATCACTTCCATCAGGAGAACCTTTGAAAGGTCATAACTGAAGTACAGTATTGGGAGATCCAGTAAGGCAGATAATGAGGGCTTGTGTTTTCCCCAGCCTTAATTACGCCCCATGCGGGAGGCCTTCCTTCTCAACTGCAGCAGGCTGGGAGTGCTGTGCCACACAGCCCGTGCTTCACATTGATAATGAGCACCATACAGACCCCCGCGTCACGCTGCGGGATGCTCCGACTGTCCTCTCCGTTAACTGTCTGAGCACCTTGCCTAATAAAAGTTGCTGGATCAAGATGAAAAACTCCAACAGCCAATTTGAGAGTTTTTTTTACTGTTTAATGGGACTCTTTAATCTGCATCTGTGCCCTTTGCATGTTTATTTGAGTTATTTGCTGATACATGTAAACATGGTATTCTGGTGAGCTGGCAGTTAACGTTACAATGGTAGAGATTGATTAAAAAAAGGTGCTGGGAAGAGTCCATCAGGGGTTCATTCAAAGACACCATAATATCAAATTCAAAAGTTTTGTTAGCTTTAAAGCTATCAATGTGCTAATGTACTTCTAAATGACTGCACAGTCGTATGTCCAAATAAATGCCTCAAGATATTTTTTGTAGAAGCATTTAAAGTATATGTACACCATCATTCACAAGTTTGGGATCGGTAAGATTTTTTAAATTGTTTTTGTAAGAAGTCTTTTATGCTTTTTAGTCTTAAACTTGCTGAATAAAAGTGTTAATTTCTTTAAAAAAACAAAAACAAAAACTTGCTGACCCCAAACTTTTGAATGATACTGTACTTTTGTTGCGATCAAAAAATTACCATAAAAGCCTAATGTATTAAATGAAACTATAATAAATAATAATAACTAAAAATATAATATAATATAATTAGCGCTGTCAAATCGATTAATTGCATCTAACATAGAAGTTTGTTTACATAATGTGTGTACTGTGTATATATTTTATTAAATATATATATATATATATATATATATATATATATTATTAAATATATATATATATATTATTAAATATATATATATATATATTTATTTTGTATGTGTGTGTATTTATACATATATGCATATTTATACATACATTTATACATATATAAATATATACACATTATATAAATAAACTTTTGTTAGATTCGATTAATCGATTTGGCATCACTAAATATAATATATGATATAATATAATTAGTGTGGTCAAATTGATTAATCGCAATTAATTGCATCTACCAGAAGTTTGTTTACATAATATGTGTGTACTGTGTGTATATATATATATATATATATATATATATTTATTTATTTATTTATTTATTTATTATGTATATGTGTGTATTTATACATGTATATATGTATGTGTATATACAGACACACATACATACATACATATATATATATATATATATATATATATATATATATATATATATATTATAAACTTTTGTTAGATTCGATTAATCGTGTTTAATCGATTTAACATCACTAAATATAATATAATATAATATAATATAATATAAAAAGGTTTAATACGCCATTAATTTTTCACACGTCAGGCTTTACAGGGTTAAAAAAAAAAATCATCTGCAAATGCAAATCATCTGACTTCTGCACCATTTCACAATTTTCATGACAGTGCAGTTCTAAAAATTGAAGGAAATTTCTAGTTAAATAAGACTTAAACTCTGTTGAAAGCACTTGTGTCATGCTGTTGATTACCAGAGAGAATAAATTTTCACTCATCCCGGAGTTTGCAAAAAGAAGAGAAAAAAAGGAAATGGAAAATGCATGATGCACAACAATGCAATTATGAAGAAAGTCAAAGAAGAAGGTGTACTGGAGGGTTTAAAAACAGAATTATTTTTTCTGTTAAATCATTTACATGAATTCTTCCATTAAAAATGTTGATATTTAAGCTGTAAAGCTATCTCGAGTGGATTAACTTATGGTTCTGCATTGCTTCATGTAAACACTGCTTTACAGATACGTTACTTCCATTCCGTGTGCCTCCTTGGTATCCTCCCTAGTAAGTCACTAGGCTTGTTGAAAGATGAGAAATATCACAAAATTTGATCATTTGAAGAATGAAAGCCAATGGGGTCCAAAACAACACTGGATCTTTTGTGTTCCACAGAAGAGAGAAAGTCATGCAGCTTTGGAACAATATAAGGGTGAGTAAATGATGACAGAGGTTTCAATTTTGGGCGAACTCTTCTTTTAACGGTCAATTTTGGTTAGTAAACAACAGCACACTGCCTCATGCAAGAAATCATGGTGTTCTGAAAACAAAACAAATGAACACGTTTCCATGAAGATCACTGGAAAACACAGAAAAATTATAGGCTACAGAATAAGGAGCTGTGCAAAACAGAGAGAAACACCGAGCAGTGAAAATAAAAATCTCCTCAGTCATTAAAGCCCACAAATTGCTGCATTTCAGATGGAAAAACTGTTAATCGAGACTCTAAGCCTTTCTTATGGCAGTTAATGCTGCTTGTACAAATGACTGCGCTAAGAACTATTCATACCATCAAAACACAAGGTAAAACCCGTACTATTTAAAATACATAGAATGGGTATATGAGACCATATCATAAAAAGTGGGTCTATGGAGGCAATAAATAGTGGCTGAAATTTTGAAAACTTGGCAGCTGCATACTAGTGGTAAACCTCTGCTATTATATCTTGCCTGTATGGGTGCAGGCTCTCCTTCTGCCTGTTCCCCTACCCACCCTGTAATTGCAAGAATACCACCACACACACAAAGACAGAGAGGAGAGGGTGTGTGTGTGTGTGTGTGTGTGTGTGTGTGTGTGTGTGTGTGTGTGTGTGTGTGTGTGTGTGTGTGTGTGTGTGTGTGTGAGAGAGAGAGAGAGAGAGAGAGAGAGTGAGAGAGAGAGCGAGAGAGCGAGAGAGAGAGAGAGAGAGAGAGAGAGAGAGAGAGACACACAGAGTACACTGCAATCTGGCTGACTGCTTGAATATCAAATTTGCTGAGACCAGAGGATCACCCATTTCAATTCACACTGAGATCGTTAAAGAGTCATTTACGTCAATCAGCTAACAGAGAGCAGGGTGCACCAGTTTACCTGTAAGACCCAAGGGGACTGTTAAAGGGATAGTTCACCCAAAAATGAAAAATCTGTCATCATTTACTCACCCTCATTTCATTCATAACCTGTTTGACTTTCTTTTGTGGAATATTTGCCCTTTCAATGAATGTCAGTGAGGTCCAATGTTGACTTTCACTGTATAGGAAAAAATAGTGCAAACATTCTGGGCTTTTCAAACTCTGCGCTTAACCCCAGGTTATCGTCGTTCTAAACTCTGCTTTTAACCCTGGGTAAAGGAATGTTTCACACTCCAGAGCAGGGTTAGCACCGCTTTTGCAGTGTAAACCCTGCATTGCGGTGCTAAAATTGTACAATGTGAAACGATGTGGTGTTAGAATGTTACAGTCAAGTTAGATGCTTAGCAACAGACAACCAATTGCATACTCATATTCACGTGCTTTGGACGGTCACGGAAACACTGCGCATTGTATATAAACAATAAATTCTGCGTTTGAGATTAAAAATGTCAAATGCTGACAGAAAACGCGACAATTTGAGGGAAGAAGAGACAGTTTCATTCTTACCTTCATAGTCCAAAATGTCCATTCAGTATAAACTCGACAGTACAGTCGGCAATACGAGGGCAATGCTAGAGCTATGTAAACCGGTCATGTGCTGCATTCATCCAATCAATGACACTGACACTGCAAATATGCAAATGAGAACAATATGCAGTGAAATGTCAGTTTATGAGTACCCAAGATTAATTGTTAACCCCGGGTAAAATATGAGCAGTGTGAAACGTGAAGCAAGATAACCCAGGGTTTAGAATGACCCAGGGTTAACTACTGTATTTCAGGTGTGAAAAGCCCTTCTGTAAAACAATAATTTTGTGGAGAAAGAAAACTAACCGGTTTGTTTGGAACAACATGAGGGAGAGTAAATTAATATTTTTTCCTGTGAACTATCCCTACAAATGTACACTACGTAATTTTGTTTTGTTCAAAATGTACAAAAATTATATAATGAGAGAGTACATCATAAATCCATCTTCCAAACTGTGTTTTTGTCTTATCCTGAATCACTACGGTACACCTATAATAAGTGTTTATATTCAGACCATTTTAGACCAAGTGGGACGACAACCGTTGCGGAGTAGCCCAGTACCTGCGTGACTCGTCTTATACATAAACATTTACAGATGTTTATGATTTTTTTTAGATTTACAGCTACAAAATTCTTCCCCAAGTTTTTACTAAAGTGCCAAAGTGTTCCTTTAAGTTCATGTGAATACTTGTTTATTATATAAAATACCAGGGATGTGGAAAAGCACACAGCTCCATGTATTAAAAAGTTATTCAGGAAGCCACATATAAACAAGGTCAGGTAATTTTACATATGATATGTCTTTTGTTCAAAAACTCCTAGACTGAACGCAACAGAATGGAGCAGAATATAGGGGCCTTGAGACGTGCCTTTAAATGATAAATGTGACAGTCTTAAAAATGCAATGCTAATGGCGTAAGATGCTGAACAAAAAACAGCAAGGTGAGACAAAAACTGCCATATATGTTTGTATGTCTATAAAGATCAACATTTTAAAAAACTATAGTTAGTAATTTTCTTTAAATTGACTGTTGGAAACCAAGTATTTAAAGCACTATCACTAATAATAATAATAATAATAATAATAATAAAACACTAAATAAACTAATCAACAATAAGACAGTGATTCTTGGATCCGCAGGACAAAATAAGAATGTATATATTAATATACTAAAATAATATAAATCTAAAATAAGTTGCCAATTAAATTCTGAAAATAATCCTCCCATATATAAATATATTTATTAACATATTAAAAAAAAAAAAATCGAATCTAAAATAAATTGCGAGTCACAAATTTGAATATATTAATACTGCCAGTTTCTGTTAAAATTCTTTAAACAAGAATAAAATAAAATAAGCAGATTTGTCAGATTACAGACATACCAGAAATATCTTTATCTATACCCATATACCCATATAGGGGTTCCTGAATATTGTGTTGGACAATGAGAGACCTTTGAATATGCAGCAGTGTTTCTACAAACCAGAACATATTTAGACAACCAACGACAAATGAAGAGGAAATATATCGGGTAAAAATCATTGTTCTGTTCCAGGCTGCAAGGTTTCCAGTTATTTAAATGTCAAACCCTTTCTAAAAAATGAATTTTTTTTTTACAAGAAGTGAGATTCAACTGAAACAGGCTGTTCAGTAGAAAACACAAAGAGTTTTACAATGAGTTATAATGAGCAGTTATAATGAATAGAGCTTAAAATTGTGCTCTACAATCAACAAAACCTAAGATCTGGGAAACTTCAGATGTGGTCTGACTTTTGATGTCAGGCTGCCACATCAAAACTCAGGTAAGAGCAAGGGGATTTAAAGTTCTTAGGATGCATGGCAACATAATTCCTACTCTTGGTCCCCTTTTTGCTTTAATGACAACAGTGTGCAACCTGATGATCATGCTTTCAACTACTAACTGAATACAACTGTATTACTTTATCATTGAGTCAATTGGGATTTCATATGCAAAGGTTTGGCCTGTTATTTATGCTTTATGTTTATGGTTGCCCTGTGCATGTTTGTTGTGTTTAGGGCAGAACAACACACAGTCTGTGCTGTCTCCACTTGACTGCAGTCTGAGCTGTGGGAGCAGCTGTCACCTGTCTGCCAGCCAACCCACCACTGACCTCGCAACCCTGCCCTGTCACGTACACACATGCATTCTACAAACACATCCAATGGTGCTCATCAGGGAGGATAACGAACACACACTGACAAAAATATCGGCCCCGCAGTCGGCTGTGAAAACAACTCCAAAAACCTATACGCACCACCGTGATGAAATGTGTGGTATGCTACACAGTTTGGACATCCACAAATGGCACATGTTCCATCTAAGCCTGTCTAGAATTTCAGAAAAGAGAGTATATTTAAATTCTGCCCCCAAACCACCCTGATTAAAGCAGAATTAAAGGAATATTCCAGGTTAGGCTCTATTGTCGTTAACGATGGGAATGAATTATAGTAATTAACTATTAGGGGTGTAACAGAACACAGAAGTCATCGTTCGATACGAGTTAGGTACAACAGGAAAAAGCAACAAATCCCCAATCCTGGGTTTCTTTTCATTTATTTTGAATAGACAGCAGTGCAAATTACACTCCTTCTTATTAAGCACTAAGCAGTAAACAGAACGCACTCTTGCATTGGTCGTATTTTTTTGTAGGGCTGATAAAAAAAAATTAAAAAGGTATTCGGTCACAATCAGCTGCAAAACTGAAAAACATCTTGTGTTATAAAAGTACAAAATAAATAAATAACGAGCGAGAGTTCATTAGCCTGTGGAATTACAGAAAGATACGTGAGATGAAGAAAAACTTCACCTTCCCACGAGGAGACAGCGAGTGAAGCGGCACCTCAGGCTTATTATTTTTAATCACTGGACTGTAGTAGTGACACTTCCACGACACTGATCGGCACAATGCCAATTGATCTTGTCTCATTATAACAGCGGAAACAACTTCAAATACGCCATCATTTATGGTCATACAGATAAGGGTAAAGCCCCGTTCACACCAAGAATGATAACTATAAAGATAACTATATTTGCATCCACACCAACGAATGATAATTGTTTATTCTAATCTCACGCGCTGCAGTTTCAAAGTGTGTACAACATGTTTTTGCTGTTCTTGTTGCATTTTGACGGCTTTAACCAGCAGCTGTCCTCAGCGTGCTATGTTTCGAGTGAATATAGCTAGTGTAATCGATCTAATCTAATAGTGAATTTAGCTGACGAAGTCAGTATAGTGGAATGAAAACAACACCTAGTCTTTTTCACTGCAGCTTCAAAAGAAGGAAGACAATGTTGTCGAAACTAGCGCTGGATACCTGAGGTCATTTTATTTTACACCGTTTGCTAGCCTGGCATAATGATCTCATCGTTAATACTTCTCACCATTCATTCCGAGGGTATGACCGACTGTTTTGGATATATCCATTTTCTTTAAAGTATCAAATTCTTCACTAGGTGGCGCTGGTCTGAAACTTCTAAGGCTCCTTCAGGGCATTGTGCTGATGACCCATACCGAGCACAAAATTCAAAATGGCCGACATGGAAAAACTGGATATCTTTCAACTCGGCATGATCCCCCGAATCCTAGGAAACCAAAGTTATGATTTTTGGACAAACCCATCAGAGGTTATGAGCAAAAAAAATTCGTATCTCCACACCAGTAGGTGGCACTGCGCCGAAACGCTGTATGATGCCTCAGTTCATGCTTGTGATGACATGTACCAAGTTTGGTCTGAATATGATAAAGCATTGCGGAGATATAACCTTGAGTCCAATTTGCAGTGCTCTACAGGATGTTGAACAGGATGTCGCTTTCTGCCGTCCTGGGTTTTTTTTTTTTTTGTTAGTGGAGTGTGTCACAAAAATGTATATAAACTAAGCATATAGGCTACTCTATATTTGGGTTGGTGCATAGATTGTCTCTTCTTCTTCTGCTTTTTTTTTGCATTACTGCACATGCCCCCTTCAGGATTGGAGTGTGGATTGCCTGTGATTGACTGTATTCGTCGTCTGACTGTGTGCACCGAACCGTGATGTCCGTACCGTGACCGTTCAGGGTGAATACATGTACCTTTACACCCCTAGTAACTATATAGTAACTGTAACTGTAGCAACTATATTCGCCTTATAGACTTCTATTATTTTCTGGCCACATATGCTGTCGGTAGGGCTTAAGCTGCATTTAACCCTGAATATTCCTTTAATGTGCGCCGGTAAAGTGTTATTTAAATGCAGTCTTATGTTCACCAACAGTATAGCTATAGATGTCGTGCTCTTTCAGTAGTGATGAACAGATGGCCTCAGCCTCAGATACCTGAATCAAGGCCAGCGAGGCAAATTTGTGTTGTGAATTTGTTGTAAACAAACAGAAATAATAAAACAAAGACTATGAACAAAGTCTTTGATCTGTCATTAAAGTTATTGAAAGGCAAAGTAACCATTCAATGGATACAATTACCATCGTTCCCTTGTAAGCATGCAAAGTTTGCTTGAGGATACCATAATCTGGATGAATCTATCATTACCTCAATTCCGACCTGGCTTAACAATACATAAATCTTCAAAAAGCATCTAGGCCTGGCGAAAGTCATCTGAGGGCCAGCCCGGCTCTGTCAATCAGGTTTAAAAAACTCAATAGGAAATGAGAGGTATAGTATGACTACATTAAATAAAAAAAAACTGGCAAAGGTAACGAGGAACAAATTGAAAGGTCGCTACACGGAACGGAGAAGATGAGTGAGAACAAGAAGGAAATGAGGGGAAACAAATCAGAAATGAATTAATGAAAGAGATATGCTTGGTCTTTGAAGCTTTCCCTGTGTTTGTTTTTCTCTCTCCTGACATCACTAACTGCTACAAGCTGTTCACAGGGTCCAACTGTATATTCGAGCCCTCCACTATGCATTCCACTCCTTGTCTCACGCGCCAAATGCCCCAGCGTGAACCGAGATCCGAACCTGACCTCACCCTCTTGTGAAACATCTTAACTTGATTTCGATAGGGGAGACTTGTCCCAGAGCCCCTGGTCTTTCTGTCAGGTCACTGGGAGGGAAGAACCGGCTGATGCATCCCCTACTTTCAGATTCCCAAAAAAAGCAGGAAACATATGAGGCCAAACTCCTCTCTCGCACGCAACAGCTTACTCAGATTAAAGCTTTTAAAGACCATGGTGATGTGGCGGGATGAGACCAACGAGAGGATTTTAAATGAAGGCTTTGTTAACGTCATAATAGCAGTGGAGAGGTGATGAATGTCACCAGAAGTGCACTATAAAAGATCTTTATGAGAAATCAAACTGAGATTTGAAAACAAAACTTGCCTGAATTCATCAAGTGTATTTCAAAATCCTATTCAAGATTCAAGTGAATTTTAACGGCTTAAAGGTCAAACTGTTCCTCAAACAAAGCTATTAAATGACAACTATAGTTTTGCATTAAAAGAAATGTTGCATGGACTGCTTTTATGATGCTTTTGCACTTTCATTTTATTGAAAAGTGCAGCATGAATATTCTGATGAACACTTTTTTTTCCTTCACATTAAAAAAGAAAAAACAGTTATATGTTGTTAATTATTGGTAACTGAAACTATAAAAAATGTTTTCGTTAACTGAAATGAAGCTGAAATAAAATAAATTAAAATAAAATATAAATACTAGATTATTTAGAAAGGTTGCATTGGCAACTAAATAAATAAGTTTAAGTACTAAAATAGCTCAAATTTAAATTTAAAAAAAATTACAAATAGAAATAATTTTTTATAATATAAAAGCTAATTCAAATGAATAAATACTATTGTAGTATATAAATAATACTAAAATAACATTGAAATAATACATATTTGGAACAATATGACGATGAAAAAAATGTGACAGATTTTGATTTCGAGTGAACTCGATTTCCTTTAAAACTCATTTCCTTGCAGAAAAAAGGGTGACGTGAGAAGAACCAACAAATAAAAAATTAAGTTTGACCACAAAAAAAACAAAAACAAAGAAATAAACAACTCTGATTCCGTGACTGTTGCTAAAGCTGCTAAATACAGACTGAATAAGAGACAGACACACTTTTGTTTCAATTTGCCGTCAGTCTTCATTAGATGGGAGCTTTAGTGAGAAGACAGTGTGACTTCAATTGAATTGCCTCACCTTTGGTCACATTGCCAATAGTGTAATAATGAATGTCAGAGACTAAAGAGACGTGACATGCAACAGCTGTACTTGACATACCAATGGTAATTAGCTGTGCTGTTTTGTGGCCATGTGTTATGGTCATTGAGTTTAGTGAGAGCAACCATTCTACTAGGGTCTCACTAGCACAACCACAGTACTCATATACTGCCAAAAAAAAAAGGGGAAAAAGTTATCATAGTTCATGACCCCTAATAAGACCTGATTGCTGAACCTATAGACACTACTGTGCAGATTAGAGACAGTACACTCAAGGCTTGTACAAATGTTGAATGCATTGAGGGTAATTATAATGGGTTCCAAAAGGAAATCATAAATATTTAAATATCTTTGTGGTTAGATGCCTCAAAGAAAACTCTGTCCCAAGAATCTCACTACTCCACGAGAGAGTAAAACCACTGACTGACAAAAAAAAAGCTGAAACTGGTTTTGCTCAAAAACAAAACATTGACACGATAAGAATAACTTTAGTCTACTGAACCTGCAATGCACTATTAGGTTAGTCTTCAAGTATTTATGACAGAAAGTGAAAAAAGAAATATATCTGAAATTGTTTACCAAATCCATTTTATTCCAAACTAAATCACAATTATTGTTGTTGTCAAAAGTACCATCATCGGTACCAAGTCGGTACTGAAATGTAAAAAATATGACTAAACCAGCATTTCCCCCTAGCATTTTGAGCACTGTTGAGTGGATTCTTAAACACCTCTGATTGGCCATTGTGTTCACGAGCTAACGGCACACGGTAAAGAGTGTCAAAGATGTCTATTTACAACACGTTTTCGAAGCGTTGATCATTTACACCTGTAAAAAGAAGTTTTTTTTTTTTTTTTTACAATGTATGATCTAGGCAACTCAACTGTTGTGCTTAAAAAACTAAGTTAGTTTTTGTACTCCTCCTATTTAATACATAAACCTACGCTTAGGATTGAACAAATCAATGTTTCAAGGCCACTTGACCTGTGTTTATTGATATTTGGTAACACATGTTAATCATTCTTTCTTTCATTCATTAATTTCTTTCTTTCTTTCATTCTTATTAGTCATAAAACAACTGAAAGGAGATACCTTTACTTCCTTGGAAACAATGAAACAGTTCTCAGAGTGCCAAGAAAGCCTCCAACTTCGTTCAAATAAAACACAAACATTCTGATAGACCTCCTTCCTCAGAATCCCTGAACATTTCCTTCTTCCTGAGGAACGCTTCCTCTCACTCTCTAAGTCTTTTTTTTTATCCATCACATCTGATTAAAGATCAGCACTTAAAGAAAAAAGTAAGAAATAGTGTTAAGAGTTAAAGGTATTTAGTGAACGTGAATTCCAGGGCTTGGTTTCTGGGGGGGGTCTTTCTCTGACAGCAACAGTGGAGAGAGGTTTCGACTGGACCATTGTGAACTAACGCAAATAAATGTCCTACACCATCAGATAAGGATGTTAGGACAACTGCCAGACACCTCTGAGAGGGCAAGAAGACCCCTAGTACCAAGCTCGGAAAGGACAGGAATTCTCAATGGTCCACAACAGTTTATTTTTCCATTTATTTTTTTCCATTCTTCGCTCGGGGGTAAAAAGAAGTTTGAAATACCTTTTGCAGTGAAACTGTTAGCAAACATCCCAAACCCACCCCCACTTACGCGTTTAGATGAATATGTAAATATGTGCTGCGCACTTTCCTCTCAATAACAAAATAAACACACAACAAAAATGACAGAGTTAAAGGGTTAGTTCACCCAAAATGAAAATTTGTATCTTCTTGTCGTTCCAAACCCGTAAGATTTTCGTTCGTCTTCGGAACACAAATGAAGATCTTTTTATGAAATCTGAGAGCTTCAAAAAGCAATCGCAAAACTAATCCATATGAATTTATCGGTTTAGTCCAAATCTGAAGAGACTTGATCGCTTTATATGATGAACAGATTGAATTTAGGCTGATCAGCGAACATAAAAAGAAGTTCAACTGAACCGACTCGTGAGAACAAACCTCTTGCAGAAGCTCAAACATGCTGCGTAACACATGAAAACGAACCTCATTGGTTCTTGCAGAAGCTCAAACATGCTGCGTAACAGACGAAAACGAACTTCATTGGTTCTTGCGGAAGCTCAAACCTGCTGCGTAACACACGAAAACGAACCTCATTGGTTCTTGAGGAAGCTCAAACGTGCTGCGTAACACACGAAAACGAACCTCATTGGTTCTTGAGGAAGCTCAAACCTGCTGCGTAACACACGAAAACGAACCTCATTGGTTCTTGAGGAAGCTCAAACCTGCTGCGTAACACACGAAAATGAACCTCATTGGTTCTTGAGGAAGCTCAAACGTGCTGCGTAACACACGAAAACGAACCTCATTGGTTCTTGAGGAAGCTCAAACGTGCTGCGTAACACAAGGATGAACCTCATTGGTTCTCGCATGTCAAGCAAACATGCTTGAGCTTCCGTTTACCACAACTGGTGTGTGAGTTGATAAAAGAATAAAAGCCTAAATTCAATTGTTCATCATATAAAGCGATCATGTCTCTTCAGAAAAATTTGACTAAACCTCTCAATTCATATGGATTAATTTTAAGATCTCCTTATGAACTTTTTGATAAAGAGTAGTAGTAGTTGTGGATGGTCAATGGAGGGACAGAAATCTCCCAGATTTCATTAAAAGATCTTCATTTGTGTTCTGAAAATCAAAACAAAACAAAAGTCTGGAATGTTAGGGTGAGTAAATGATGACAGAATTTTCATTTTTGGATGAACTATCCCTTTAAGTCATGTGTGTCCAAAACCCAAAACATATTTTGATGTGCCACGTGTGAGAACCCCTACAGGTGTCACATGTTGCCGCCCCTTCACACCAAAATCAAGACCCAAACAATGAAGTCTTTACTGAGACTCATTTGTTCGAAGAAGCGCAATCAAAGCACCACTTGTCATCCTGACTTGTTGACATCTTTTGAAACAAAACAATGCCATTAACATTATCAGAGGGTATTAAACAACGCAAGGTTGAATTACTAATTAGTGGCTGAAAATTCTTCCATACTTGTGTCATTCGCCCTTCTGAGTGAATGAACAGTGGGTAATTTACAGTAGGAGCTGGGTAACAGAGGTTAGAAAAAGGGCCACTGCTCTGCTTCAACAGACTAAAAGAGTGCTTCTATCTTGCGTGCTGGTGGCTACATTTAGTTTGAAAGTGAGACTTTCAATTCTTGCATATGGGGTAACAAGGTTCTCTGTGTGTGTGTGTGTGTGTGTGTGTGTGTGTGTGTGTGTCTGTCTGTGTGCAGAGTCAGACAGTCGTTCCATTCAGCTTTCACCTGGCAGCTGAAACTGTCATAGCTCCCAGTTAAAAAAGAAAGTTTAAAAAAGTATTATAGTTAAAAGGAAACTATTGAAGAAAAAAAAAGTTTGTCATGTCCGATTTGCTTAATGTGACAAAATAATATCGAATAGTCAACAAACCTGGAACTACTTTATAGGTTTGACATTTATCAACCAATCAGAATCAAGAATTCTGTAGTACAAAAAAATAATAATTAATACTGAAAGGTGTAAAAGTATTAGAATAATTGAAGACTTCAGATGCAAAAGCCTCTAAGTGCCGTCTGAAATTTTCTTCTAAAATGAGCATTTTTATCAAGCTTGTATGTTTAGGTTCAGTTATTTCACTGTAATGGCAATTAATAGGTCATTTTCATTGCCATTCAAGTGAAATAACTGAACACAAACATACATGCTTGATAAAAAAGCTAATTTTAGAAGAAAATTTCAGACGGCACTTAGAGGCTTTTGAAGTCTTCAATTGTTCTTTAATCTTTACTATAATTGGTTTATTTGAGTCTAATAAGTAAGTTGAATATTCATACTCTCGGTTACATTACTAAATTCCAAGGCAAATCTTTAAATCTCATTGTATCCAATCATACTAAGCTTATAAGCCAATTTTAATTTAAAAGTTTGTTTTAGGCAAAGCTGAAACAATCAGTGTCACATGATCCTTCACCCAAAAATGAAAATTCTGTAATTAATTATTCACCCTCATGTCGCTCCACACCCGTAAGACCTTCGTTCATCTTCGGAACACAAATTAAGATATTTTTGATAAAATCTGATGGTTCAGTGAGGCCTGCACTGACAGCAAGACAATTAACACTTTCAGATGCCCAGAAAGCTACTAAAGACGAGAAGCGACAAGAATACTTTTTGTGTGCCAAAAAAACAAAATAATGACTTTATTTATGTTTTAGGCTGTGACTTGAATAAGATTTTGACACAGCAACCAAAGTTGAGCTGAAGTACAATTCTCAATAAGGGTGGAGACTTCTAATTTAGCACCTCTCTGACCCATAAGACATTATTTTGCCATTTCTAAAGATGCACTACTCTCTTTCTTGAGTCAACAATGTATAACCACATTGTTCTGAAAATGGATCCTAATTTGAAATCCAAGCCGGAAAATCATTTTAAATGCACTACATTAAGCATCAGGCAGTACCTCTGGACGCCTGATTAAAATTAGAGTTTTAAAATAAGATGACTAAGGTATGGAATGTGAGCTGTTAATGAGGCTTCACAGAACAGCACGCTATCCGAACAAACAAGGGCTGGGTTTTTGACTTCCTTCCCAAACTCCCTGAGAATTGTTTTCCTTCCCCTCAAAGTATTAGTGTTCATGCATACACTAACAGGAAGCAGAGCTCAATTGATAGGGCTATTCAAACAAAGTAAGTGTTAAAATCTGTTCGTTCTTTGGAACAGCATTCACAATGATTCAGTTAATGCAACATTACCAGAAACCTTCTATGTCCTCCAAAAATGCACTGAAACAAGTCTGCTAGGAGGTGCCAAAAATCAAAGCATGAGACGTTGTTCCTCAAGGCTTTCAGGGGGTTGAAATGTTGCCAACAAAGACACAGGACACTCAAGATGTCACAAAGGGAAGGACACACAAACAAAACTGAATTAAAGAGGAAAGTAATGTAGCAGTTTGGTCAACATGAAACACAAAAGGCCTAGTTTACTTTCTCTGCACACTCCCCTTTTCTTCTTCACCCTGTCCACAAAATGGCAGACTAGAACACTAATCTGTATTGATAACCAGTACCACCCACCTTGAGGGCTTTGTCCTTAAGTTTGTTTGCATGTCAAATTCCATCGATTTAATACCTTCTCCACCTGTCTGACCATTGGCTATAAAGTCAACAAGCAATATTAGCACAGGTGGGAAAGATTCTTCTGCATTATAGTGTCAGTTTCCCCAACAAATCAAGCACTTGGGATACATTTGATATAGATGATGAAGCTTCAAAAAACAAACAAACAAAACAAAAAATGATAAATGATAATGATAATGTAGCAAGTAGTATTTTTCTATCCAGCAAGAACCGGTCAATGATGCTTGTTTTCATACTTTGGGAGAATAAAGCAAAAAATGCCTGAAAAAAACAACAACAATCATGTGGTCCAACCAACAGGCATATTCATATACATAAAAAAATAATGGTTAATGTAATCAAGGTAAATGATATCACAGAGACTAGAGCTGCACGATTAATCATTAAAAGATCGCAATCTCGATTCAAACACCTACGCGATCTCATTCCTAAAAGAAAATGATTCTCCTGTGTCTATAAAACCTTTGATAAACTCACACGAGAACATTCAAACCTGTGTTTACGCTGCTGCTGACCCAGAGAAAGCAGTTGCCATGTACAGGTATGAGAAACAGCTTCACAAATGGTCTTTTCAACCATATAGTATTGTTATTTCTGTGTTATAAATATTCATATCACAGAAGTACTGGGATAAAAGTTTCTAGTTCGGATATAAACACTGATGTCTACAAAAACATTCAAAATAGAGCAAATCATCTTTTGACAGTAACTCGGCGCTTCAAATAACGATTGTATCGATTACATCGTCACGCCAGTAGGTGGCGACAAGTGACTGTTAAAAATATCTATTCGTCATTGAATCATATATTCAAGAGATTAATTCAAAAACACTGATTCATCCAGTAATGAAACAGTAGTGAAGTATTTATGAGTCATTGAATCATTCATTCAAACAGATTTTTTAAATAATTCACTCAGATTAATCAAACATTTTAAATAGACTGCAGCAATTAAAATTTTGCCAAAACCTAGTAAATTACATATCGTTTTGTTTATTTGTCTGTTCAGAATCGTGGAAGAATTGTGATCTCTATTTGAAACGAAAAAAAAAAAAAACGATATCCTCAATTTATCCAGAATCGTGCAGCTCTAAATGTCAGGGGTCAATAGGTCAATAGGTCTTAAAAAAAAAAAAAAAAAAAAATCAAATAATTAAATTTTTATGATAAGGTAAGAATGTTTGTTCAGGCTGTAAAATGTAGTGGGGTGTGACTTGTGCAAAACATTATAATATTTATGAATTAATAATCCACGATATATATATTTTATAACTTATATTTTTACTTTAGTTAGTTTAGTTCACCCAAAAATGAAAATTCTGTAATTAATTCCTCACCTTCATGTCGTTCCTCACCCGTAAGACCTTCGTTCATCTTCAGAACACAAATTAAGATATTTTTGATGAAATCCGAGAGGTATATGACTCGTCCATAGACAGCAATATAATCAACACTTTCAAGGTCCAAAAAGGTACTAAAGACATCGTTAAAACAGTCGACGTGACTGCAGTGGCTCAACCTTAATTTTATGAAGCGACAAGAATACTTTTTGTGTGCAAAAACAAAACAAAAATACATCAACTGCGTATGAGGAATGACAGGGAAGAGGAAAAATTGTTGAATAAAGTTGTTATTTTTGTTTTGTTTTGTTCATCCGAAGATTAATGAAGGTCTTACAGGTGTGAATGAGTAATTAATGACAGAATTTTCATTTTTGGGTTAACTAACCCAAATTTTTTTATTGTTGTCACTCTTATGTCATTGACCCATATCACATTATCTCAAATGGTGGTACTACAGGACACATTCACCAAACCCTGTTCCTCTCAGAAGTTCAACAGGAAATCCTTATAAGGCTGCTGAATAATCATTGCAAGTTCTACAATATGTGCAATAAACTGCCCTGTCATACAAACCATGGACTAGGGCTCTCATGGGGTAGCATACGGTCATATTTACAATAGAAATATAATGCAGCAGAACCACCTTCATATCTCTGCAGGAGCATAAGGACCCCACGCCCTTCATGTCTCTGTGATTACCTCATACATCAACAGCTAAAGAGAACGCTGCTGAGGCCTCATCAACATCACAGCGCATGGACTGCGTTCCTGCCCGGTAGCCCTCGTTAAAAACTTCCACAGCGACTAACAATTACAAAGACAGCATGGAAGATCATTGCACATAAAATGCTCTCTTTGTTCCAATGCCCAGACAGGGGAGGGCTCTCAGCGCTGGGAGAACAGATGGATTTGGTTCTGTAAGGAAACTAGAGGACGTTCAGCACCAGTCCCATAAGTGAAAGTGGAAACCGCACTGATCTGATATCACTAACAATACTGACTGTGGTCATGCAACCACAATAATGGGAAATTAACATCAAAGAATTAATATTATGTTATGAATTTATTCAAAACAACTGAGTCAATGAAAAAAAAAAAAAAAAACATGCCAAATTCTTACAATATTAAAATATATTTTATTGATTTTTTTTAAGATAAAAAAAAATTAAGGTAAAAAGTATGTCATCAATTATTAATTCATCGCATCCCATGAAATTTTTTGATTACATTTTTAAAAAAAAGAAACATGCGCAGATTATTTGTTCACAATAAGACCTATAATACGCATTTAGAAAATAGATAAGGTGAATCTTCATTTAATGCCAACTTTAAATGATCTGATTTTTAAAAGACCTACTGACCACACGAGTGTTAGTTGCGGACAATAATATAATATTAATTAAAGATGCTAAACTACTCAATTCAGAAAATAAAAACATGCTCATCATTGAAGAAGTCACTGTTTAAATTAATATATATCTGGAAAATGAGCATCAGGTCACTATGGAGGCTTGTTTCCGCCACGGAATAAAAAATAAAAAAGGTAATTGCAACTTTTTATCTCATAATTCTGACATTTTTCTCAGAATTGTGTGATATAAACTCACAATTGCGTGATATAAAGTCAGAACTGTGTGATATTAAGTCAGAATTGAGAGACATAAACTCAAGTCCAATGCTGAGGGGAAAAAAGATGACTGACTTTTTTCTCAGAATTGCGAGATATAAACTCACAATTTTGAGAAAAAAGTCAGAATTGTGAGATAAAAAGTCCTTTTTTTTTCTTTTTTTTTATTCAGTGGTGGAAACAAGCTTCCACAGATCACTGACTTAAGTCTTGCTGGACAGAAAACTACAAAAGCGATACATCATACCTGCTACATCATATTCACCAGCAACAAATGTGAATACCAGCGTGATGTTCTGATGGTTGACCAGCTATAGTTGACCAGCTAGTGGTGAGCTAGTTAAGAAGCCTGATAGGGAGACCAGCATCCAAAACACAACATATGCTGGTAATCAGCAATTCTGCTCTTTTCAATAAATTAAATACACCCATAACAAGGAACAGCACTTTCCCAGGGCTGAAGGTTACTGCATTACATAGTTTAATGGAGAGCAGCCCAGTTACAGAGTCTCTGATTATCACATATTTTCAAGATGGAAGACATTCACAGCAAAATGTTTCTCTGCGGTCATGGCTATCCGTGCTGCCTCAGCTCACAATAAAGTCTAACAGTCATTTCCTGATGGACCTCCTTCAAAAGAATATTTTAATGTGATTGTCAGATTTCAGCCTGCAGTTATGTAGGCTAAGTGAGATTAAATTGAAGTACAAAGATGGGCTGGATGATGCGGTGCACATAATAAAGAGTCAGCCTATCTAAATTGGCCTATGAAAGTAAGCATGCCTTCTAGATCGCTATTGACATACATTGGTCATTTCTATGCACTATACAAAGCAGCCAAACTTAAGTATCTTTTCGAGAGGCAAGCCAACAAAAAACAATTAGCCTAAATCACACTCTGGCTTATCCATTTAGCATGCAGCAATGAAATAACACAGGCTAACCTATATTTTTGTGATGCATCACCTGCGTGATGAAGGAGCTAAGCTTGCATTGCTTTGACCTTGGTCTAATTTTCCCGGTCAGGGTGACATTTGCTGACTGCATTTCCATAACATAGATCTCTCTCAATCTACAGCAGCGAGGCTATCACACACACCCTGTGTGTGTGCTCTGTCCTTACGTGACCCTGGATTAGCCTGCATGTCATTTGCCGATAGTGACTGCAGTGAATGGCCTGTCTATTAAATGTATACTTGAAATGACCCTATGAAATCACTTTGCAAAATACAACACATGAGGTAAACTGTCGATTTGACAAAGCCTAAAGTCTCATTCTCTTTTCAAATTACATACACGTTGGATTTATGATACATGCATAAAAAGATCGGCTAAAAGGATTCATCTACCCAGGCCGAAATGCTATACTGCTGATATATAATTAATACAATTCAATATATATACACAACAGTTCTTTCTGGTTCTTGAATCTGATTGGCTGATAGCCGTGCAATATTCTTGTGATAACAGCACTTTTACCTTTTCAACGTTTTAATTACTCCGCTTGAAGTGACTGTCATGGCGGCCGAGCAAATCCAACATTTTTTTTTTTTTTTTTACAAATACTACAGTTGTTGTACCACAAACTGTGGTTTTTTTAGTGGATGTTTAGACCTGAAATATGTGACTCATATTCAATCATAGCGGCTATTTTACAATTTGTTTAGATGTTTTTAGAGATGCTAACTCCAGGCCATCAGCGTGGACGTTCAGTGCTCGTGTACCCGCCGAGAACAGCTTCATCTCGGCCAGTGCTTCGGGGATTTGCCGCTGGCTCTTATAGTGGTTAAACATGAGATATAATTGATTTTGGGTACATAAAACGGGCAATCTTTGGTCTTATTAATCTATCACTTGTTCCAGAGCAAATCGAATTGGGCTATGTTAAAATTAATAATTTAATACTAAGGCTATATTTAACTTACATCCTGTAGAGCACTGCTTTTGTACGTTTGACTGAATTGTACAATTGTGTTTATTTCCTATTGTCATTTATAATGGCTATTGTTGTTCATTTAAATATTGTTGTTTAATAAATATTATTTTATATAAATAATATGTTGTATTTGGTATTGAGAAAGGGTCCATTAGTGCATAGTATGGATTGAGTGAAAGTTACATAAAGTTGTAACTTTCACTCAAAGTTACATGCCATTAGATGGCGGCAAACTACAAGTGAATGAGTGAGTCGCAAGGGACTTTTAAATTGAAAGGGACTTTTGTAAAAAAAAAAAAAAAGAAAAAAAGAAAAGAAAAAAAAGAATGTTTTGGTGATGTTATGAAAAATTCCCTTAACTGTAAGAAGGACAAATATAAAGACCACTTTCCTATATATATATATATATATATATATAATTATATAAAATTGTTGAAATAAAAGAAAAAGTATTGTACTTATTTAATTTTGTTCTAGTCCAATACTCCAATCCTTATATTTTTATATATTTAATAAATTAAAATGAATTAATTTAACTTTATACATATAGTAAGCGTAGCGTATAGTGTAGTAAGCGATTTCTGAGAAACAGAAGATATTTGAAATCAACCCAAACAACCACACCCCTCCCTTCATTGCTCCACCCCCAAAATGCATGAACATGCAATGCAACAGTAGATGTTTCTTTATTATAGCTGAAGCGAAGCTAAATAAAGCTTTGTGAAAAATAAAGCAATGACCAACGAACTACAAGGAAGAACAAAAAATTAACATACAGTACAAAGAGTACACAAGTAAGAGTTGTAACAACTTCGTTTTTTGAAACAGCAAAACCTGTTACTCACATATGGAGCAGAAACAATGCAACCTCGGTGTCAGGCCTTCCCACTTCGGTCTCCCCAGCGCTGGAAAGTTTTTCTAATATTAACACAGGTTCTTGCCTGATCATAACCCTTCTTTCTCCAGTGATATTCCTGTGATCTGTTCTCTTTTGTAATGTCTCTCAGCCATCTCTCTTTCTACAGTCTTTCTCCAAACCTCCCTCTTGCTCACGCTCTCTCTCTCCTCCCCCATCATGAGTGGACACGCCCCTACTACTGATTGGCTACAAGTGCATTGTAGTGCTCTGTCCGATCCATCTACTTCCAACAGCGTTTCTCAGAAATCGCTTACTGCACCTTTAAGTCAGCATTTTTACTGTCTGACCTGCAGAAAGCCAACATTAGCATGTAGTCTGTCAAAGCGAACTACCATGACCCATGACCTAACCCTACCATTTTGCAATGCTTTATTTATGCTTAAAGTTGCTTGCTGCATCCATTTTTCCATCCTTCTCATTGGGCTACAAACGACATGATTATAGTCATTCTGTGTAACATACAGTACCACTTCCTCTTGCAGTGTTTTTCTAAGGGGCAGGCAGAGAGTTTCTCCTATTTTAACCTAATATTTAAGGAAACAAAAGTGGAAGGTACCACTGGCAGAGTGCCAAATAACAGGTCAATACTTCCAGACTCTGCGGCTTCAGTCCTTTTCCTCTCAGGCACTAAAGTATGCCCTCCACCCCCTTGCCTAAACACACCCAACCTTTCACTTGTTCTTCACCATTTACTCAAACACTTTACAACCGTTCCATTCTGGTTCATCATTCTTGTGTGTTTCAGCATAACTTACATGAAATAGAATCTGAAACTTCTCTGAACATAGAAGTTGTGTCCCAAATGACCCACTCTTGACTCTCCCATCAAGTGTATGAATTTGAGAAGGTTATTTTGTCATCCAGGAGTCTGATAGCCCCTACCCTTCCACTACATAAGGATTGCTGCAACAGTTGAGTGCAAGAAGTGTTCAACATGTCACTATTCATTTTTTGGTTAATTACATGCATCATCCATGTATCTGAAGTGTGCCTTTTCTTTTTGGAATTTTTAAGTGTGAACAAACTAAAATGACATAAATAGTGCATAAGTAAAAGAACTGGGGCTGTGTCCGAAATCACCCCCATACCCTTAAATAGGGCAATATTTGAGGGGACAGACATTTGTAGTGGTGTCCATAGTGGACGTTATTGAGTGCACTCATTTAATCCCACAATGCACCGCAATAACAAGTGTACAACCGATGTAAAAAATTATAAAAATATAATTATTAAACA
The DNA here is from genome assembly GCA_037101425.1 of Elopichthys bambusa. NCBI lineage: Eukaryota > Metazoa > Chordata > Actinopteri > Cypriniformes > Xenocyprididae > Elopichthys > Elopichthys bambusa. Next base: position 25,531,805 of record CM074444.1, on the reverse strand, counting down.
GCAAGCACAAACTATGCAAAAGCAGCAGCCCTTCCGGTGCACTCAGTGTCCGAATCCGCTCACTCGTTTTCATTCACTCCCTAAAGTGAACTATATTAGTGGACTAATGTAGGGAATAATGAATGAGGGTATAGGGGGCGATTTCAGACACAGCCTGGGACTCGCCTAGTAAGTTTTTTTTTTTTTAAATAATAATTTATGTTTAGTTCTCTATAATAGGCTACTAGTCGCTTTGAACTTTATACTGACACCTATCAGCCTGGTTTGGATATTTTATTTTGATATTAATATGACAGTGATATTTCTTTAAAAAAAAGAAAAAATGCTGTTAATTTATAACAAAATGTGTAAAACATTTTACTAGCCAAAAAATGACTGAATGCATCTTTAAAGTAATTTAAAGCCATGATGCTATTAATTAAAAGTCTAATAATATGAAGACATTTTGAAATATTTGCAATATAAAAGGTAGAAAAACTATAAACTGATTTTGTACATCATACATAAAACTCAAAAACTGTTTAAAAGGATTCTACCCAGTAATATTAAATTATAAGAAAATAAATCATGCAAATGAAAGTGTACTACATATATTAATACAGGCAGCACTTGGACTTTGCTTGTATAAGTTTCACCAACCTAAGCATCTCTTAAGATAAAAAAAAAAGCACTTTCTAAAAAAAAATGATCAGCTTATTGTTAGTTTAATAACAGTTCATTTTAACTTGAACAGCAAACGGAACATTTACACATAGGCATACTATCGCAGCCATCCGATCCCAGCTCGCTAAATAAACTTGCTAACTTTAAGGTAAGTCCAATTCAAGATGACTTGTTATCATCCTGGAAAAGATAAAGTACCCACCGGTGCAGACGCTCAATAGAAGTCCGAGAAGAGGTAACAACCCATTGAAAAACGTGCTATTCCCAAAGATGTGTCTTACTTCCTCTGCCATGGTTTCTGACTGCAGTAGTGAGTTCCTCCTTGTTGAATCAACTCGGGTGTCTGTCTGATCCACAGCAGCCGAACCGCGCGTGGGCGGTACCTTCAGTCCAGCAGCGGTTTCCGACTAAAAATAAACCCGTCAAAAATGCAGCGCATTGCGATGCAGTTAGCATTTACACTCGTTCGGAGACAACTGATTGATGAAATTATAATATCAACAGCTTCGAATTTATGGAGAAAATAAGGCTGCACAAAGTCAAAAAACGAAAGAGTGTCCCGGGATATCTTTAGGGTATTTAAAGCTCCTTTAAAGGGATAGTTCACCCAAAAATGAAAATCCTGTCATCATTTACTCACCCTCAAGTTGTTCCAAACCTGTATGAATTTCTTTCTTCTGTTGAACACAAAAGAAGATATTTGGAAGAATGTCGGTAACCAAACAGTTGATGGACCCCATTGACTTCCATAGCGTTTTTTTGAGTAATGACAGAATTTTCATTTTTGGGTAAACTATCCCTTTAATCGATAAAGATATTCAATAGGCTGTTTATTCAAATTGACAGCTGTACTAAACCGTGAATTCTTCAACTTCATTTGGTTGTGCTGGAATGCATTTGCTAAAATGTTCCTTGAAACATTACAAAACTAGACATATTGGAATGGCATGGCTCAATGGGGTGCTAAGAGATGTCGCCCAGTTCACTCAGATTAAAGAGTGAGCCATGCTGGGCATGCTTTCCATGATCCTTGTGTTTTATTTATGTCTTCCCAAGAGTGATAAATCCCCAGCTGAGTGGTGCCATTTACACCAATCAATCATTTTTATTGGTCCTCTTCTGAATGTATGTAACTCCTCTAATACAACAAGACTTCTGGAACTTGATGCACATACAAATATTTTCGTGCAGTTCATGAATCATGGAGAAGAGAGAACATATCGAATTTTCTTACATTTCTTACAAAGATCTGCTGAACATTATATAATGCAGCATTGATAGTTTATATTTTTAATGGTAGTTATTATAAAGTGTTAGAAGTTCGTAGAGGTCGAAAACTCCTTGGATTCTCAGTATAAATACAGGCCATCAATTAAATCATTTTTGTGTCAAATAAAAAGATCAACTTTTTAGCTTTTATAGCTCTCTTTGCACCTGATAATTCTGTTATCATCTGTGAAACACAGAAGTAGATGTTAGGCAGAACAACAGTCTCAGTCACCACTGATTTTATTATATGGGAAAATGATGCAATATAAGTGAATAACTGAGGCTTCCATTCTGCATAGTCTATTTTTGTGTTCAAAATAAGAAAAAAAAAAAGTAATATAAATGATTACAGAAATCTTTACTGTCCCTTCAACATCTACATTTCTATAGACTAAAATAATAAACAATGTTTATTTCTGACATCATTCTCCCAAACATTTTTTCCCATAATAAAGCATGCCGTCGCCCTCTGTTGGTTAAAATTGTGAACTTCTACATGAACCACACTAAATGAAAGCATCTTTAACTGTAATTTAACCATTTATAATAAATAAATAATGTAATTTAACAAGAGTTTACGTGTGAATGCAACAAAATATTATAAATGTATAAATCAGTTCATTGCCAAACAGCAAGGCACTATAATTCAGTTCAAGAAAATAAGTTATAGGAATTCAGACATTTTGCAAAAACTGTTCTGAATAAATTTTCCATTTATTAAGATAATAAATAACAGTTGATCTCTTAAAAATATAAAACAGATTGATTGCAACTTTGTAGAACTATACATTGTAATATCACAACATCCTGTGATATTTCAATGTTGCATTAACACGCATGTAATCGCATCAAAAAATAAACAATATAAAAATATATACATATATACAAATACTAAATCAGTGTTATTTCAAAGCAATCTATGTATCTTACAAGCTGTGTTAATGACTTTAACAGGTAATACAAGTTATTTTTATAAAAATTTGTTGGGACAGTTACCTGTTGTATTATGATGAACACATATATTGATTATACGAGGCCTTCAAAAGCAGGACGTCTTTTAATTCCATACCCATATCAAGGTGCATTCTGGATTCAATCATACTCATTGAATGATTCACTGCTTGCTACCGAATTGCTAACTCAAGAACATTCATATTTTGTCTAGTCCTCACGAAGGTAGGCCTCTGGAATATCTTCCAGGTCATTAATGTCAATGCTAGAAGCATATTCAGCCATTCTCTGGATTTCTTCTGCTTTAGTCTCAGCCAGTTTTTTCTCTGCTTCTTTTGAGATCTTTCTAATCTCCTCCACTTTGGACTGCGCCACCTGCAGGTTAGTCTTTGTTGCTGTGCATGCATGCTCCGCCCCTGTAAAAATATTAGGATGGAATCAATTCACAGACCAGATCAATCTCATATGTGCAAGAAGTGCTTTTTTTAGCAGATTGCATAGTAGATTATAGGTTTAATAATTAAGGACAATTGATAAACATACCTGAATTGTAGGCTGCCTCTGCTGACAACTCACAGATGTGGATGGCATTGATCCAGTTTGACTCAAAGCGTTTGCATTCTTCCAGTCTATCACTAACCTGACAAAAGGGAGAAACACTGTGAATGCTCTGAAATTATATATAACTCCTTCGATAACAACAAATTCTGTTAATCAGTCCTACTAATCATGATCCATGTTGTTGCAAAAGGTAAACGACACTTAGATAAATGAAACCAGACCTTGTTCTACAAAAAGTAAACAAACATGTAAAGGAACAGAATTTACCTCCACTCTCTGGCCAATGATCACCTGCCAAATGCTGTCCTCTTCAGCAGGGGTCAGTTTTCCTATTGAGGTAATGTATCGCTTCTGAAGGGCAATGAGTGTATGTAGTGCCTAAGAAAAGACATTAAACATACTATTTTAGACATCAATCAAATTGTGAAGTTTTACTGAGTGGACTACAGTTTTAAAATGCAGTGTTTATGAGTATTACCTTGGCATACTGTGTGAGGGCATCTACAAGAGCCAGCGTGGTCTGAGAGAGGTAGGTGTTGGCACTGTCTGTGACCAGACAAGATGCCCGACGAATCAAGGATTCATGCGAGAGGTTTTCAACCTGCTGGAGGTAAAGGGGATGTTTTTATTATACACTTGTCTTAATAATATTAAGGAACAGGATCAGGAACTCATTCTATTTATTTATATTTTTGAAAATGACTCTTATGAGCTGGTTCTTTTCAGTGAATCAGAAGCGTACCAATCAACAAGTGTTGTGCGAGTCCGAGACTAACGACTCTTATGAGTCGGTTCTTTTTAGTAAATCAACAACACATATAAAATGAGTCGGAGCGGTTACTGAATAAACCTGACTCACATAACCGCAACTTTCAACATGTACTAAAAGTTTTGTTGTAAAAAGTGGTATTCTTGGAGAAAGATGATTATGTAACTATATAATAAAGCATACAGATTAGATATTTGATTAAAACGTCCCTTTATAAGCTTTTGCAAGATTTCAGATTTATTGTTTTGTTATGCTTAAATCAAACTAATTGCAAAGAGGCAGAATTCAATAAAAAAAACCATTTCATTTCGCAAAAAAGGCGACCGTAAACTTGTTGTCACGCTCTCAGCTCTCCAAACGTCTCCAAGTTTTTCAATTCCTCGATGTCTTTAACGTAAATGCAAAATTTAAACGTGTGGTTACCTGTGTAAAAGGAACCGCACAAAGGCTGCTGCCGACACTGAACGCGACTGCATTGGATCTGGCAACCTCTGGCAGGCGCAGGAGACGCTGATGAACGGGGCTGCTGCAGAACACATTGGCCTTGTCCCTTTGATATAAGAAAATAAATTAGACTGAGCATAGAGATTAATTAAAAATAACATCCTAACACGCATATCGACTTTAAAATTGCATACAAAAAAATGCACGCAATCTTACTTGAGAAGTTGAACGCACGCGGCACTCCGTCTCAGCATTGCCATGTTTCTTCGGGCAACCAGGAAGTCGGTCCGGCCTTTTAGAAAACTCCCACTAGCACACAAACCACAGTTTCTAAAAGCCTGCATATTGCCTTACAGTCTTTTACTAATAAAAAAAAAAATATATATATATATTTAGTTTGATCCCTTAAGCCTGTATTTGTCTTAAAGTAAAGCTCTTCGATGTTTAAAGTGGACAACACCGCCCAGCAGTATTTATATACTGCTAAAGGACTCTGCCCTCCATGCAGTGTATTGATCCGTTTATTCGGACCTTTAATCTCGATTTTACTGGTTTAAGTTCAAGGAAAGATAGGGTTTGACGCACATTTACACACTACGTCAGCACAAAGGTAACAGGCTGTGGTAAACACTAGTGAGCTCTTAGTGGTAGGCTGCAGCTAGGAATCACAAAACAATGTATATTGAGAACATAACAGACACAGGCCATTAATGAGCATGGCCTGCACGTCTCAAAAGGGGTGTGGCAGACAAACAAGTCCACATGATAAGAAAAAAAAGCTTAGTAGGCAAAAATATATCTATGAAGGCAACATAAGGAGACATAGCTATACTCTGTGTCTTTGGGTTACATTCTTAGATAACTGATGAAAGCTCTTGATAGACCAATTCAATCGACCTCAACCAATAACTTATCTTTCAGCTTTGTAATAGTCAGAGTGAATTGGTCTGAACAGTTTTCAACTGTTCCCTATCAAGTTGTTCAAATAGCAAGCTGTGAGACAACAAATCAGGACTATTTGTACTTTCCTTGTCATGACTATATGGAAACTTTATCGGTAAGAAAGGAACCCTAAACAATGTATTGGCAAAAGTGTTGGGATACCTGACACCAACGTGGACTTTAATGACATCGCGTTCTAAATACATAGACATTAAAATGGAGTTGGTCCTCTGCTTTCCACTCTTCTTGGAAGGCTTTCCACAAGATTTTAGAGTGTTTCTGATGGAATTGTTTTGAAGTGTTTGGACATTTATGCAATTTTAGTTATGTTTCATTTATCATTTTATTTCCTTATGACCAGTATTGTTGCTGCACTATTAACACATTTGTAGCATATAGAAAGTTCAGTTTGTCTGTATGGTAAATGTTTAATGGTGAAAAAACCTATCCCACCACACCATTTGGCCATTTTAACCCCTTTTTAAAGTGTAATCATAAAATATACTCAAAAAAGACCCTTAAAAAGTGATGAAACCTCTCAAGAGAGTTCAGAAAGTACTTATCTTATACAGTGGTATAAGAAAGTACACATAAACAAAGAGTTTATAGAGCTCAGGGTCCAAACCTCAAGAATACACAGAAATCACAATAAAGGCTGTTTTTGTCAGGATTGCATCATGTCACAGTGGCATGCAAAAGCCACAAAACATTATAGACACGTACATTTTGGCATTATAACTTTTATTTGCATGATGTTGCTGTTAGTTCATTTTCAATTAATTGTGCTAACAGTTTATCTTCATTACCCATTTAGGGTATTTGTTTGAGATGCTAAAACCACTCAGACAAAAGGGCTGTTTCTTTGTAATGTAACAATCTTATCTGATGATTGCAATAAACATATCTACTATAATAGTGTGTAAAATATTTTGAGAGTAATATGTGTTTATATTAAAAAAGGTATGAGCATCACACAGCATTACATAAACTGGTTTGATAGTCTGCTCATGTTATGTATTTACATTATTGCATATGATCATATTTATTTTTTATTATTTCAATTGGGTGTAGCATGTGACACTGATATTAATATTTATATAGGCCTCAGAAAGAAAGTGTGCTGCATCCAGGGTGGCATAACATTACAGATGTTACACATTAAAACACAACTGAAAAATCCAAAATCTAAGTTTGTTGAGTTTGAGTCGATGTTTATTTGTGCATATTTACATTGCTGTATGTCAGTGATGTTCACCTACAGGCTGCAAAAGACTACCTAAAACACTTGCTATATGTGCTATGTGTTTTCCTTATTTATAGATTGTATTTATACAGAAATAATTGACTTTCATTGAATACATTGTGACATGTATATAATGTACAGAAAATAATGCTCAATCGGACCAACAGAGGTCGCTATTAAACAACATACTGCGTCTGAGAGGCACCTTCCAAAGACCTTACAGGCCAGACAAATACAACCTCTGGATGATTTTACATGAAATATTATAGCCACTCTAATGCATTTTTTAAAATCAAAACTGGAGAAAAGAATGTTCTAAAGAAGATGTGATATGATACAAATAACTTTATGACATGCATTTAGGCCTGTTAAAATCACTTTAAAAATGTTTAAAAATAGTTTGATTGTAAGACTTTACTAAAAGATAATCATGATTGTTTAGTTGTGTCAGATGAGATGGTGTTGTTTTTGCATCTGATATAGTAAGCCATAGCTGCATAGAATTTCTCATCTCTAAACCCATAGACAAGAGGACTTACTGCTCTAGAAGTGATACTAAATGCCAGGAAATTTATAAATCGGACAGTTAGATATGATTGAATATCATACTGCATAACTACAGCCTCAATGTAAGGGCACATCACCTCGGCAGTACATAAAAACAGCTGAAGGATGTGGAGGGAAATGGTTCGCTGCCCTTTTGATGCAGACTTCTTATTGTCACCAGATGCTGCACGTGCAGCAAGGTATATCATTACATAACAAAAGACTTCAATGATCAAAATAGCCACAAGCCCCACAATATACAACAGACCCCTAGCAAAATGACGAATCTTATCCGGAATCATAATCTCATAATGGCAGTGTGTGAGCTGAGACAAGTATTCACGAGAAGCAGTGCTGATAAGAATGAACATGTCAACAAAGGGGTTTATGGAGCTCAGGATCCAAATCATTAAAATCACCATTATGGCTCTTCTAGAGGTGGAGATCGCATGATGTCGGAGAGGCATGCAAATGGCCACATAGCGCTCCACGCACATGGCTATAATAGTCAGTGGTGCACATGCTGTGATCGCTTCCATCAACATGCATATGGGGATACAGAAATGCAAAGGTAATAAAACAAAGTTGTATGATAAGAGCACCACAAAATCAGTCAGACAAAGAAATATTAGGTCTACCAGGAGAGAGTGACCAAACAATATATAGCGTGTCTCTGTTCTGAAAGTCTCTTTCCTGGAGAATATTAAGAGCATGAGGAAGATGAGGTAGATAAAGGGCCACACAAAGATCTGGGTCAGCGCCAGTGAAATGTTCCTCCGGATGGGGTCAACTTGGATCAGTTGCATCTGCTCATCACCACTGGCATTCTGACTGGCCATTGTGCACACATCTGGGAAACAATTAGACAGACAACAAAAGCACAGTCTCTATGAGATGACCATGACTAATCCTTGAGAAATAAATAATCAACATCTATAATATACACTATCAATAAGCTTCAAATATTTATGTAGCAAATAATAAAACACATATGACTTCAGTTTACATACTTTCATTCTTGTATTTATGCAGATACAAATAAAGTGGAAAAAAATGTTTGTGTGATTGTTTATAAGTTATAAGATTCATTTACCACAATTAATGTAACTGTCCCAATTATAGTTATATAGAGATTTCTCAATATTTATAATATGCATTATCAATTAGCTTTAAATATTTATATAGCCATAAAAAAGTATATAATTTTAGTTTACATACAGTAAATGAAGATCATGAAATCAGTTGAAAATATTACCTTGCTGTATTACTTACTAACAGTAAGACTCTATTCTTGAGCCGTGGTCATCAAGTGTAATAAATGCGCTGTGAACAAACATTTATATAGAGTTTGAAAGAGTAAAGCTCCTGTGGATTTGCTAAGCTGATGACATCTAGAGCTAAATTTAGATTTGACATGGAGCACAAACTAGTGTCGAAATAGAATAGAGCAGATTATTGGAATGCCATTAGGTAGGGTTAGGCTGTATTCCCCAAGCTTCAATGGCCACGCAGCCACAGAGGCCGTCCTTGTTCATCAATAAAGTGAGAACCAGACCTGTTATAAACCCAAATACACTCAAATTAAGTACATGAATTGAAAAGTGTATTATTAAAGTAGTAATAAAGATGTTTGCCGTCGTAATGATGACAGTAGCGCACACAAAGTAGTAGCTGCTCCATGCTCCGTCATGGTTAACACTCACACTGCATGCGAACTGTTCTCCGGTTGTATGCCCCAAGCTTCAATGGCCACGCAGCCACAGAGTCCGTCCCTGAATTCTCTGTGTTCCTTGTCTGCTCTATCACGGCCATTTAGGCCGTCCCTAAATTCTCTGTGCCCTTTGTCTGCTCTATCACGGCCATGGAGGCCGTCCCTGAATTCTCTGTGTTCCCTGTCTGCTCTATCACGGCTATGGAGGCCGTCCCTGATTTCTCTGTGTTCCCTGTCTGCTCTATCACGGCCATGGAGGCCATCCCTGAATTCTCTGTGTTCCCTGTCCCTGCTCCTCATGGCCTCCTGACCCCCAGTGGGCTTCTGCTCTGTCATAGTACACAGCAAAATCCCCAGTGTTAAATTAACACTCCTCAGTATACATGTGTCCACACTACAGGGTGTTAAAAGTAATACTGAAGCAGTGTTAAAGTTAATGAGATAATTAAGTGACTCATTAAGTGATTGACCATTAGTGGTGACACCTGATCCTAGTAAGCATAATCACTGAAGGAAAGCGAAAAAATATGTCAATTAATGTTTTATGGAATGTTTTATTTCAAGTCACCGTGATGGAGTTTAGGGTTTTCTTTAGTTAGGCTCTTGACCCTTTACCTTTTAATATTAGTTTTACTTTGATTGCTTCAACTTTTATAAAGCACATTTGTTGTGGCAAGAAAAAATGTGATCTGGTCACAATATGTTTTGATGATATCATCATCATGCAATGTCCTGATTCACTGATGTCATTCAGAGTCTAAATCTCTGACTAATGTTTAATGTGTAACTTTAGTATTGTAGATTGTAGCCCTGTGATTTTACAGTTTGAGATCCAACAACAATATGAACAATTTTACGGTGTATTCACACAAGGCACGGTTGCCTTGAACCGAGCCCAAACACGATTGCCCCCCCTCCCCACTCCCCCGGTGGCCCGCACTCACATTGCCCTTAACGTTCCAGGCCGGAACATGCTTACGTCATATACGATGCAACTTTTTGTATGGAAGAAATGCACTTTTGCTAAGATATTGCCTAATAGATTTATCATTTATGCCGCATAGCAATTTTCACTTTCACGTATCAGAGGATTATTACGAACTACGAAGAGAGCTGATGTTAATGGAGGAATTTTGCAACTTTACTTGCAAATTACAATTCTTGTTCATCAATAAAGTGAGAACCAGACCTGTTATAAACCCAAATACACTTAAATTAAATACATTAACTGAAAAATTTATTATCAAAGTAATAATAAAGATGTTTAACCATCATAACAACGATAATAGCACAAACAGAGTAGCTGCTCTATCACAGTTAACATTCACACTGCATACAAACTGGGCTCCAGCCCACCTCTTCCAAACAGGACAAGGAGAGCTATACCAACCATCCCTGGACACAGAACAAAGTAGTCACTCTCACCAAATAAACAAGGCTTTATGAATCAAACATGCTCAGACATAAATCAGAATGCTTAAAATAAAAAAATTTAACACACAGACATCAAGAATCGGCATATGATTCTCAAGAACGGTGACAATAAATACAAAATACTGACAAACAGATCAACTCTCACAAAACAAGCTACTGTCACAACAAAACAACAGCAAAATAAAAGCAAACAGGAACAACCACTGAAAATTACAGGACAATTCAGCTGCATAATTTATTCATGCTGCAATGCATGATGGAAGCCATGGATGAGTTTTGATTGGTGGCTCACATCATGCACTGCAACATAAAGCACGTTGTTTGATTTGGCACCATTGTTGAGGTTCATATGATGATTCTTGATGTCAGTGTGTGCTTTAAAATAACATCTGAATATGAAAGCAGTGCTGTATCTCAAGTTGTAGTGTTAGAGATTTACTCTAATAAAAAAAATAATAAAACATTTACATGATCAATTAAAAGAAGAGCTCACCCAAAAAGAAAATTTGATTTTTAGTTGTTTATCCCCAAAACATCCAAGATGAAGATGAGTTTTTTTCTTCAGTAAAACACAAATGATGATTTTTAACTCCAACCGTTGCAGTCTGTTAGTTTTATAATGCATGTCAATGGGAACACAATCTATAAGAATAAAAAAAACAGGCACAGACAAATCCAAATGAAACCCTGCGACTCGTGACGAGACAACGATGTCTTAAGACACAAAACAATCGGTTTGTGCGATAAACCGAACAGTATTTATATCATTTTTTACCTCTAATACACCACTATGTCCAACTGCCTTGAGCGCGCACACGGCATCCGGTGTGTGAGGTGTGTTCGCGCTCTGGTATAGTTTAAACTAAAACGCCTTCCTTATTCAATTTACGGAACAAACGTGGTGCCAGTTCCGTTTTTTCCGTAAGTAGAATAGGGAAGGCGTAGGACATACAGTGTAAGCTTTTTGAAGAATACGGAAAGCGGAAGCATGTGCAAGGCGATCATTTGCGTTTATAAAGCATATACGTTTGTATTTTTTTTAGAAAATGGCCGATCGTTTCACTAGATAAGTCCCGTATTCCTCGTCTGGTATCGTTTAAAGCCCTTTGAAGCTGCACTGAAACTGTAATTTTGACCTTCAACCCTTTGGAGAGACCATTGAAGTCCATTATAAGGAGAATAATCCTGGAATGTTTTCGTCAAAAACATTATTCATTTATTTTCGACAGAAGAAAGAAAGACATGAACATCTTGGATGACATGGGGGTGAGTAAATTATCAGGAAAATTTTATTTGAAAGTGAACTAATCCTTTAAACTACGCCAGAGCGCGTACACACCTCACGCACCGGATGCCGTGCGCAAGGCAGTTGGACATAGTGATCGTTTCGTGTCTTAGGACATCAATGTGTCGTCACGAGCCGCAGGGTTTAATTTGGATTTGTCTGTGCCTGTTTTTTTTATTCTTATTGTGTTCCTATTGACATGCATTATACAACTGACAGACTGCAACGGTTGGAGTTAAAATCATAATTTGTGTTCTACTGAAGAAACAAAGCCAGCTACATCTTGGATGCCCTGGGGGTAAACAGACAAACATCAAAGTTTTATTTTTGGGAGAATTATCCCTTTAATGCTGGATATAATCAGTGAATCAGACCATTACACAATGATAACGTAATCACCAAAACAAAAGCATTGCAAGCCTAAGTTGGTCATCAACTTATGAGAAACACAGTCCAGATCATACATTCTCTGGCCATAACAAATGTGTTTAATAAACACAAAGCTAAAACAGCCAGAAGAAAAATAACATTAAAAAGTAAAGGGTCAAGTGCCCAACTAAAGAAAACGCTGATCACTATCATGGTAACTTGAAACAAAACTTTCATTAAAACATTAACATCTAAACATCTTTTAATTAATGAAGAAAAAAAAAAAAGATTGCATTTCATTGAATGTTGGACAACCATAATGCTGCTGTTTACTATGTATTTAAATAATGGAATTTATTTTTCAAACAAATGAATGCATTGTGAAAAAAAATCACCTATTAATATTTTCCCTTAGATATATAAAACAGAAAGTTCCACAAACTTCCACAAAAATGCGGAAACGTCTTGAATATCACACTCACTGTAGCCTTTGCATGTTTATTTAGTAAATGTTATTCACACAGATGTATTACATATGAAATACCTTAGGAGTATTCAGAAAGACAAAAAGGAGTTATATATCAAATGCAAATGCTAGATACACATTCAGCTTAAAAAGAGATTCATTCACTAGTATTGTTGTATGATTATTGTTCTTTTCTAACATGTGAAATGTTTTAACAGAACTCACTGATATTTATTAGATGCCAAAATGAATAATAATAATAATAATTTGTGAATAATCACATTCTACACTGATCTCAAATAGTCTGCAATTACATATAAATCGTTCAATACAAGATTTAATCTATTTGTTCAGCAAATTTGTATCTAATGCAAATTTACAATAAAATACCCATGTAATTGTTAATAATTAAAATGACATAATTATGTTCAAATAAATTACTAAAACTTAAAACAATATACATAAAATATTGTTTAACAAGTGTTAAATATTAGTTATAATATTAGTGTTATAATATTAGTGTAACAAGTAATGGCAACAATGTAATCGATTATGTGATACACTAAATAAAATACTCTCTAAATTTTTGTAAGTTGATTTTGAAGAAATTATTCTAACAGTCACGTTTACTTAAGTCAACAGATGTCACCCTTAAACAATACACTACATTTCCCAAGAACAATCTTGCTGTTGGCCAGATAATTTAACACTCCAGATCTTCATTATTAAAATATATCAACTAGAATGGGATGTTTAGGTAGTTGGTCAACCAAAACTGAGTTTTGACGCATTACACATTTTACTTCATGACATTTTGAAAGGAATTTAGGTAAGATCAAAATCCTTTAAAAAAGATAATCATGTTAGTTTATCAGTGTCAGATGAGATGGTGTTGTTTTTGCATCTGATATAGTAAGCCATAGCTGCATAGAATTTCTCATCTCTAAACCCATAGACAAGAGGACTTACTGCTCTAGAAGTGATACTAAATGCCAGGAAATTTATAAATCGGACAGTCAGATATGATTGAATATCATACTGCATAACTACAGCCTCAATGTAAGGGCACATCACCTCGGCAGTACATAAAAACAGCTGAAGGATGTGGAGGGAAATGGTTCGCTGCCCTTTTGATGCTGACTTCTTGTCACCAGATGCTGCACGTGCAGCAAGGTATATCATTACATAACAAAAGACTTCAATGATCAAAATAGCCACAAGCCCCACAATATACAACAGACCCCTAGCAAAATGACGAATCTTATCCGGAATCATAATCTCATAATGGCAGTGTGTGAGCTGAGACAAGTATTCACGAGAAGCAGTGCTGATAAGAATGAACATGTCAACAAAGGGGTTTATGGAGCTCAGGATCCAAATCATTAAAATCACCATTATGGCTCTTCTAGAGGTGGAGATTGCATGATGTCGGAGAGGCATGCAAATGGCCACATAGCGCTCCACGCACATGGCACCGATGGTTAATGGTGCGCTTACTGCAACTGCTTCCATCAACATGCATATGGGGATACAGAAATGCAAAGGTAATAAAACATAGTTGTATGATAAGAGCACCACAAAATCAGTCAGACAAAGAAATATTAGGTCTACCAGGAGAGAGTGACCAAACAATATATAGCGTGTCTCTGTTCTGAAAGTCTCTTTCCTGGAGAATATTAAGAGCATGAGGAAGATGAGGTAGATAAAGGGCCACACAAAGATCTGGGTCAGCGCCAGTGAAATGTTCCTTCGGATGGGGTCAACTTGGATCAGTTGCATCTGCTCATCACCACTGGCATTCTGACTGGCCATTGTGCACACATCTGGGAAACAATTAGACAGACAACAAAAGCACATTTACAATAATACACAAAATATGTGAGATATAATTCATCAATAATACTTATTATAAACAATGAATATGTACATTCTAAATAAGCTCCATGCTGACTTGCAAAACAAAGACTGAACAAGTATTCAGTTTACAACAGAAAAACATGAAATCAATGTTACATAACCTTGCTGTACCATTTACTGAAAGTGTTCTTGTATTTGTCCTTGTGCTCTGGTCATCAGGTGTAACTGTACCTGCATACTGTGAATAAACATTTATATAGGGTTTTACAGTGAAACTCTAAAAGATGACATCTTCTTAGTTGATGACATCTAGAGCTAAATTTAGATTTGCTTGTGTGTTGGGGATAGACATGAAGCACTGATACATAATCACACTTAAAACATTCACACTGTACAGTAAGATCAAAAACACTAACCTTAACAAGTAATATGCAATACTATAACAGTAAGTTATAGTACACTGCCTGTAACAAAATACAAATAGCCAAAGTACATACATTTGAAGGTTAAAGGGTTGGTTACTCACCTTTAAGCCATCCTAGGTGTATATGACTATCTTCTTTCAAACACAATCGGAGTTATATTAAAAAATATTCTTCCAAGCTTTATAATGGGAGTGTATAGTAACCGATATTTTGAAGCCCCAAAAAAGCACATCCATCCATCCATCATAAAAGTAATCCATATGGCTCCAGGGGGTTAATAAAGAAGTGATGCATTTTTGTAAGAAAAATATCCATATTTATAACTTTATAAAGTTCACATCATTGAAGGCTATTTGTTGGGTGAGGGCACAGAAATCGATGGAATATTTAACAAAGATAAGTCTTTCCCTGGCTATCCTGGTATTCTGTAACTTATTAGTCCAAAGATGATGACAATAACAGTTCAGTTTATTAAACAAAGCAAAGAGGATAGTCCAAAAGAACAAACACAACACAACAGCATGTGAACATAAAAACAAACAGCTGTGATGATAATAGAAACTGATGGTGGTAGGAAACATGAACAATGCTTGATGAATATAAACTAAAAGTCCATGAAAATGAATCTAACAGAACATAACTGTGACAATAATTCTCCAGTGTTCATGCCGCTGTGGCCAAGTGGTATAAATATACAATGTTTCTATTTTGTATTAAAAATGTTGTGGCCCCTTTAAGAAATCTCCTCTATCTTCTCGCCATACTATTCGCGCGTTTTGAATGCGTGTGCGCGACCAGAGAAGCCATTCTCACTGTTTCACGAGAGCTCCATGTGCTAGTGCTTGCCTTCGGTTTAATCTACTGTGGTTTCATCATCTTTTCGGGTAAATATTACTCCAAGGTGTTTAATGTGTACAAATATGTGTTGAAACGGAGTCCGAAAGAGTATTTGATGTTTACATTCCAGACCATGCTTTGGATCATGCGTGATGAGTGAACCTCATGGCAAATAGTAGAGGATTATTGGGTATAAAAATTTAACGATTTGATATAAAGTGTTTCAATGCAATGTTTATTTGATAATTTATATATCTGTTATGGATGTGTTAAAAGCCATTTTGTGATTGATTTTGATTTATTTTTGCTATGGTTTATGGTTAATATGTGAAACAAAGGAAATGTGGCTTTGCTAATATGCTTTTATTTTTTCTTCTGTACCTCAGCCACCGCTGTATTCCAGTCTGTATTAACATTTAAGATTTTTTTTCCCCCCAAGTAATTCGGTTATTTCCGGTGGACTTCGGTGCGGTTTTTTTGTTAGTCTATTACTTTGCATTTTACTGTACTTCAGGGGTTGCATGTCCTCGTCTAAATTACATATAGTTGTTTGGAAGTGACACTAATTATTGTCTTAACTTATCTTTGCAACAATTGTTTGTCATTTCTCAGATTTTGATTGCTTAAACTGTGGATAAGTGTTTTTTTTTTTTTTAATGGTGTAATTAGTGAAATCTTCAACTATCCAAAATCTACTTTTATAAGCTTGCTTATTCAAGTTTTGCTCCCATTGACATCTGTCATTTTTTTTAACAGCAGTCAGATTAAACAAGCCCCAATTTTGAAAGGCATAATTTTGCTTCCGGTGTGTGTGTCTTTTCTTCCACCCTGTTACACGCATTCATTTAATATATCTTGAGGTTGTGAAAGTTAGCATGCACTGTTAGTAAACACAAACAAGAGTGAAAAGATTTTAGGAATGTTTGTGTAAATGTAGATGTAGTCAGTATCACAGTACAGATCTGAGCCACAAGCAGGCCATAGCAATGCCACATGTCAGCCAAGAACAAAGAAATAAACCAGAACTGAACCTTATCTGACCCACAAAATCTTTGTTAGGGCTGTCAATAGATTAATTTTTTTTATCGCGATTGATCGCACACTTATCGTGAAATTAAGCATACACCATTTATCTTGTTTAACACGTCCATTTTTGCCATCATTGCCTATAGGACACCAAATATAATTTGGATATGATTTTAATATAATTCATACATTTATGTACACCCAAGCAAAAAAAAAAAAAAAAAAAAATGAACAATGCTTTACAGGTTTTTCAAATATTTAACAATAGTTTTCAGGTACAGAAACTGAACAAATATAATCAAATATAAAATAACTGCATATAAACTTCTTTGAATAATTAAATAAAGATGAAACATTAAGTTACAAAAGCTATTCAGTCAAGAGTGATTTCTTCCGTCTTTTGATTAACAGTAAACACAGAAAGCAGGAATATTAGACTGCTGTCCCTTTAAGACATAATTCAAATATCCAGTACACTGACACTGATACACATGCGCTGTCTGTCTCGTTTTTCTCTTAAGACGTAACCTATGTTTGTTAGGATACTCGCTAAGATGGGCATGTTGACATAATTTTTGTGTGAATTTGTCCGTTTAGGTGCAAGACTTGAAAGAGAATTTGCGCGAGAGTACTTTGTAAAAGAACAAAGGAACATTGAAATCTCATAACAGAACAAAACCGACTGACACTGAAAACCAACCATCATGGTGTAGTCAGCAGTGGGTGGTAATAGACAAGAAATTTACAATTTTACACCATCTTGCTGAAAACATTTCCTTAGTCATTTCGAAATCCCACAGCTACTGTAGTAAACCACTCTCATCAGACTGTGCTACCACCTTAATTAATAAAGTGAAATTACTAATTAAAGTGGCAATTAACGACCACAGAAAGTCAGGACCTCGGTTTAAAAGATGGTTCTTCTTACAGTCTAGTGCCCTTATTGTTGCACTCTGACTTTAGGAGCCATACAAGCCTGGGAGTGAGCACTCCCTGCTGGCCTCACTAAAGCATATACTAATGACAATCAAGTTTTTTCAAAAAGGTCTCCCATTCATATCACAACCTGGCTTGAGCCTGCTTAGCTTTGGCAGTGAGCAAAGATTTGGCCATGGGACGCTACGGAAGCATTACTTTTGTTTCAGGGCGGCACATCCTGAGAGGCTGAAATTGTGCCTCAGAATGAGCTACCACCTGTTTTGCAATACAGTATAATCACACTAAAGCAACACTCTCCCACATATTCTGCCATTCTAACTGCGCTTATGTCTGCAGTTGGTGTAAGCGATTGATGTACGATTTTACACCATCTTGCTGAAAATATTTCTTTAGTCATTTGGAAATCCCACAGCTACTGTAGTGAAACCACCCTCATCAGACTGTGCTACCACCTTAATTAATACAAGCAAATTAGTAATTAAAATGGCAATTAATGACCACTGACAATGAAAACAACCATCACTGAAATTTTATGAAGGAACCAAACTGATTGTCACTGATATCTCGTAACGAAACAAAACTGTCTTTGAAATCTCTTAACAGAAGAAAACTGACCGTCATTGAAAACTGACAGTCATTGAAATCTCCTAACCAATTAAAATAGACATCACTGAAATCTCGCAATCAAAATAAAATCGGCCATCACTGAAGACTCATAACGGAACAAAAACAACCATCACTGAAATCTCGCAATCAAAATAAAATCGGCCATCACTGAAGACTCATAACGGAACAAAAACAACCATCATTGAAAACTCTTTATTAAACAAAACTTACTGTCTTCAAAATCTCGTAAAAGAACAAAGGAACAAAACAGACCATCTTTGAGATCTCATAACAACAAAACTGACTGACACTGAAAACCGATTGTCATTGAGATCACGTAACCGAACAATACCAATAAAACCGTGTGGCATTGAAAACTCGTAAAGAGACAAAATCAACTGTCATTGAAACATCATAACCCAGCAAAACTGACCATCAATGAAGTCTCATAACCGAATAAAACCAGCCGTCATTGAAATCTCATAACTGAACAAAACCGACTGACAATGAAAACCCAAGTGGCATTGAAATCTCGTAATGGAAAAAAAACTACCGTTATTGAAATCTCGTAACGGAACAAAACTGACTGATGCTGAAAACAAACCGTCAATGAGATCTCTTAACCGAACAAAACCAACTCTCATTAAAATCTCATTAAAAAACAAAGCTGACTATCAGTAACATCTTGTTAAGGAACAAAACAGAGCGGCATTGAAATCTTGTAATGGAAAAAAACGACTTATTGAAATCTCGTTAAGGCACAGAATCGGCTGTCATTAAATTCTTAGAACGGAACAAAACCAACCATCATTGAAATCTCATAATAGAAAAAAACCAACTGTCATTAAAATCTTGTAAAAGAACAAAACATAACATATTGAAATCTCATAACCGAACAAAACTGACTGTCACTGAGATCTCGTAACAAAACAAAACTGAATGTCTTTGAAATCTCGTAACAGAAGAAAACTGTCTGTCATTGAAAGCCGACCATCACTGAAATCTCAAAACTGACACTTAAAACTGATGGCCACAAAACAAAACCAACAGTTTGAATTGTTTCAAACTTGAATGTCATTGAAATCTCTTAATGTCTCTTACATTACGGTAAAATGTAAGCTATGTCCTAGGGAGAAAAAACTACTCGCGCTCTCTGAGAGACTGTCTTCAGTCAGTGCGAACCAAAGCGCTCACACAGCCGCCTCTCACAAGTGTCAGATTTTCACGGTTTTATTACACATAAACGTTCAGATACACACACAGTTATGTCAAAATTCCCATCTTGCCGTATTATTCGCATTGGTTATGTGAATGTGAACAGCATGTGTAACAGCATATTATCTCTGTCCTTTAGGTCTTAGTGACAATAATTTTTGAATTCCTATTCTTTACATTTATATAGCGCTTTTCTGGGTAATCAAAGCGCTTTAATACGGAAGGGGAAATCTTTTCAACCACCGCCAATGTGCAGCATCCACCTGGATGATGCGGCGGCAGTCATATTGCACCAGAACACCCACCACACGCCAGTTTATTGGTGGAGAGGAGACAGAGTGATGAAGCCAGTCAGTGTATGGGGATGATTAGGAGGCCATGATGGACAGAGGCCAATGAGCAAATTTGGCCAGGGTGTCAGGGTAACACCCCTACTCTTTTCGAAGGACATCCTGGGATTTTTAATGACCGCAGAGAGTCTGGACCTCGGTTTAACGTCTCATCCGAAGGATGGTGCTTTCTGACAGTATAGTGTCCCCATCACAGACCATAGGGTGAGCACCCCCTGCTGGCCTCACTAACACCTCTTCCAGCAGCAACCTAGTTTTCCCAAGAGGTCTCCCATCCAGGGGCTAACCAGGCTCAGCCCTGCTTAGCTTCAGTGGGCAACCAGTCCCTAGTAAAAAAAAAGTATTCTAAATATACTTACAGCAAGACTAATTAGTAGTATATTTCAAGTGTGTTAATGATTAGTTAACTTAAAAGTGTGCTAATTTGAAACGACTAATTTTGTACCAAGTATATTTTAGTTGTAATTAAGTTGTATAAAAACACAACTTTAAGTATATTTAGTGTACTTTTTTGTGCTAAATTGGACCAACTTCAAGTATACTTAGTACGCTTTAAGTACATACCTGTGTAGGGACTAATTACATGCTTGATTAGTGATATTAAATTAGTGATATAAGTACACTTTGTGTTATAAGTACACTTTATTTGTGATTTAAGTACATTACAAAATAATTATAAATGTCTTTCGAACACACAAGCAATATACAATGTATATATTATTTTACAGTATATACTGTATGCTCAGTATACCTTTGGCTTATTCCAAATGCTAAAAATTACACACTTTGCAGTCAATAACAATACACTTTGTTCTTACTTATACTTTGTATAATATAGACAACTTGAAGCGGATCAGAACCTTCTTCTTAGGACAACTGCTGAACTTTTTTGATCCACTACAGATGTTGACTACTGTACTTTGAATTACATAATCTCACACAATTGAGTATTATAATTGTGCTACTATTTAAATACAGTTTAACAAATTACTTAGGTGACATTTTCTTAAAGTTGAATGCATTTGTTTTCAAGGCCATTAAATCAAATGTAACAACATCACTAATGAAGAGACATATTTCATTAACAAATCCAATGGGTTTTATTTAAAAATAACATAGATTCAGCAAAACTTACCATGTTTTTAAAGAAAAAAAATTATTGGACCAATGGTGACCCTTAATACACAAATACAAATTACACATTATATTCCATTTTCTGATGAGCTTCTCATTATTGTGTCTGATGGCTGCTTACACAGAGACCGCAGGAACTCGTGCTGAACAGCATCTGTTAACAGAATATACAAAAGATAGAAGGTCAGACAGCATGTTCAACTTTTTATTCACGTTTACAATAGTCTGTCTAAATCCTACATTGAACCAATACTATTTTTGAACACTAATTGAGGATTAGCAGCAGGGAACTGTATCAGTATGGCATGTTGGTATTGTTTTCGGTACATAGTCAAGCATACAACACTTTATGAATTAATATCGCACAGAATACGGGCCGATTTAACCAATCATATGAGCGATGTATTGCACTTTCAGTGTTTTATTAAATAAATCATATATAATTCAATATAATTCACCTGAGTGACTGTATATTTCAGACGAGGACCGTGACGTCGGCAGCTCTGATTGGCTGAAGGCATCGAGCAACAAAATCTGATTGGTCACAGACCAAGATGAAGAGACGTTTGAATTCCGAAGTCTCAAGTTTAACCACTCAACATATCTTTTTTGCATGTAATGTGCCGCTGGTGTGTTGTTTTAATATAGATGTGTGTGTACGATTGTAAAATGATTCTGCCAGTGTAAACTTATTAAACATATTTACTCATATTTGGAAATTATAGGCTACACTGCATATATTAAAAAATGGGCTTTTAATGCATTAGTCATACTGAAATAAACAAGTAGTAAAATGAATTCCAAGGATGAATAAGTAAACTCAAAAAACATACTCAAATTTAACTTTAAATACACTAAAACTTCAGGATATTAAATAATGTATTTTTTTAAAAAAAGTGCATTGTTACAATGATCATTTTCAGCACACAGTTAAAATATACCTCAAATATATTTTTATAAAGTGCAAATAAATACACTTTTAAACTGAATTTTTAAATAAACTGAACTTACACTTCAAGTATATATTTTTTAAATATATATTTTTTAGAAAATATACTAAAGTACAATTATTTTAAAGTGTGTTAAAAGTTGTATTGTGAAAATATGATGCTAATATACTTTTTATATATTTAAAGATGGTACATTTTTTGTCAGTATATTTGAAATGTACTATAGAAAAAGGGAATATATTTAAAATACAATAAAGTATACTTTTTTTCACTAGGGGTCTTGGGCTACAGGGTGATATGGCTGCTGGGATATGGCTGCAGTAGCCTTTAAAACATGCTACGGTCTACATTATATATGATAATCAAACAACAAAAGAAACGCTTCAATAAGGATTAATCTATGTTTAATTTATACAGTTATGACTATGCAGAGTTGTGTTATATTTGATTATTCAATTTCTGTGGTATTTTTACTTACCACTATTAGACCTACCTGAAAAAAATATATAGCATTGTTTTATTTGTATCTTTAAATATTTGTACCTTGGTATCGAGTATAGTGCACTTTTGGTGGTACCGGTACTGAATACTAGATTTTTGGTATCGTGACATCCTTATTTGTTACTAAAAAAATTTAAGTATTATAGTATGTTTTAATAAAGCTAAAACGTTTTAAAAAGCTATAAAAGGCTAAACTATTCCATGTTTGACTCATATTTAAATTATTAAAAGAGTTTCCTTTCTGTTGTCTATCCGGTCAAGGTTTATAGGGGTTTTAAGAAGTAATTAGTTTAAATTTACTATTAATTGAGTAATTAAATTACTTTTCAGACAGAGTAATTAGAAAAGTATTTTAAATACAAAATTGATTATGTAATTAGTAATTAATTACTTTTTTAACTTACCCAACACTGGTTAGGGGAGCATCAAAATAAAGTGTTAGTAGATATTAAGCAGACAGTCTACTAATACTCTAATGCCTGCTAGTTGACATGTAGTTGCAAAGTTACTTATAGTATGTAGAATGTCTAAAGTGGTCAGAGGGAATCATTTCAAACACGCTGAACAGAGGACTGGTGGATCCCAAAAAGTTGGTTTATTACTGTGTCCACCTGTACCAAATGAACAAGCAGGGACCAAACACACAAAAGTATAAAATAATGAAGCACTAAACATATACATTAATAACAATCTGTGTTAACCCATGCAAGGTATAAATCATTTTGGTGAATTATTGGTATACTATACATCAATAATGGTACACTGACCAACTTTAAATCTGTGTTCTCTATATTTGTTCTCACTTTTTTTCAAATTAAAATATAAATCAAAAAAGCGTCCAAAAAATACAGTGTGTGTATATATATATATAGATAGATAGATAAAACTAAAGGAAATGGTGCACTCTCCTTTTGATGTTGATTTCTTGTACTATAAAGGCTATGCAGCACAATCGTTACATAACTACTAACCATGTTTGTCTGAGATACTGAGTATCACAAAGTCCATAAAGTATAATTGCATAACTTTTCCATAGTTCTGTGAAAATTTCTCTAAAAAAAGAAGTGTTTTGGGTGCTGTACTGTACTTTGGGTGTAGGCCAATGTTTATTAAACATATTTACATCATTATGACTTGTTCTTTGTGGAGGAGGTATTACTCTGGAGATTAATCAGAGTGAGATGTCATTGAATAAACATTAGCTTTGCAGCTTGGTGGCTCGGAGCAACTCGCAAAGGGATCAAGCAACTTGGCCTCATGTTGCCAGGCGGGTTGCATCATTGCCAAACAATTAGGAAGCACAAATTACACTGATATGCAAAGTTGATGGCCTTTTTAACCTTTAAAGCACATAATTAGTCACTTAGGATTTGACTCTGTGAAGATTTGAACAACTGTTTTCCATGATGCTTGCCTGATCCTCAGGGATCTTTCTAGTGTAAGAATGGTAGGTTTTCAGAAACATCAGCTCATAACTAAAATAACTGAAGATTTTTCAGTGTTTCAGTGTAACATATAAAGGTCTGAATATTCAGCTGATATAACACCACAAATTGAGCTTTGTATATGTTTAATCTTAGAGCAAAGATATTTTTAATGCATCACATATATAGACCAAGGATGGGCAACTTGGTTCCTGGAGGGCCACTGTCTCCTTATTCAGGAGTGTTTGATTAGGGTTGGAGCTAAACTTTACAGGACAGTGGCCCCTTCAGGTCCAAAGTTGCTCATCCCTGATATAGATCAATAGCATGAAGACCCTTTACATTTTCGACCAATTGTAGGATGCAAGAAGGTGGTATCTACAGAGAATCATTAAAGGCATGCCAATATAAAAACAAAGCAAAGTCTTGGATTTTAAGGTCCTGTTTACACTTGGTATTAAGATGCGTTTTTGTCCATCAGATGAGAAAGACACATTCCCGTTTACACCTGGTATATTTATCCGTCACTTTTGTCCACTTTCAACCATTTCTGTTCTGATTTCCTCGGGGGGAGGGTCTATGGGCGGGTAATTGTATGGGGTTTTTCAGATCTTTCGATCTAATGGAAAAAGAAAAAAAGCTTGCACAATTTACATATGAATGCACCCGGAGACAATGGATAAACATACTTAGAGCAGCAGCTTTTGTTTCTGCTCTGATAGCTGCAAGACCACGCAGAATGTGGTGAATGTGTGTTAGAAATCAGGAATGGTGAGAGAACATTGTGCTTGGTACATTTTTTTGTCTTCAAACCAATCTTGGATCTCCAGCCAACTAAGTTTAAATCCCGTCTGGTTAGAGCAATTCCCATATTGTTTAGGCATTAGGTAAGTAGGTGGAGAGTAGGCGGCCTTTTGTGGCTGTTCGAACACATTTGACCACATGACATTTACACTACGAAAACAATCCGGTCTAATGCATTTTCGACTACCTCTGGAAGTGGTCGAAAATGGACAAGCTAAAAACGTTTTAGACCCCATTTAAACCTGTATTTAACATCATCCACTTGTGATCCAATTGACTAAAACACATCTCTAGGTGTAAACAGGGCCTTAGTCGATTTAGAAATTCTGCTTTTTTACAGTCTAAAAAAAAGAGTACATCTGGGAAAAAGATCCAGATAAAACTGGTGTTACCGTTCAAAGACGGTCACGATGTGGAGTTCTTTTAAGGGTTGGGTGATGTTATTTGGCGGACCTTTACAGTTCTGTACGTTCTCTGAATGTTTAGTTAACCATAATTTATGTGTGATGTTCCCATAATGTCCCTGCTGCCCTTGTCAAAAAAAATTAATTGCTAAAATGATTAACAAAAGTGGCTGTTCAATCAAAAGCTAATTTTTCTTAGTTAGATGTTTTACAAAAAAAATGCGCTTTATAGGTAATTCCTGGATTATTATGAAACCATTTCTTTAAAACACAAACCTTTTGAAACAAGCCATTAACTGATAACAGCACATGCATGAGTTAATGTAACTACTATATCACTGCATCAGCAGCTACCAGCTTTGCCTTTAAACAAAACAACATGCAGCATAATATTAATGAGTTGCAGCTCATCATTGACTGAAGCACAGGCTCTACAGCACAGTGGTAACCTCACAAAACTCAGATAACAGAAACAGAACATGAAACCCTAACAGATCTCTCTAGATCTCAGCATCTTTATTTATAATAAACCAGTCAGACTGTATTTCTTTCATACAAAACTTCCTAATGAAGTGTTGATGTTTTATTGAAAATAATAAAGTCACCGTTATGGAGGTAAGCGCTTGCTTTAGTTGGGCTCCTGACCCTTGACATTTTAACTTTAGTTTTTCCCTAGTTGTTGTATCTGTGTGTTTCTGAAACACATTAGCTACAAAGCAAATTATGAGACAATAATTGATCAAATGAATTCTCTAAATGCTATATTATATTTTCTACTTTGATATTTTGAAAGTTTTTATGTCACTATGCAGAAATTGTTCAGACAGGAATCAAGAGCCCATCTAAAGCAAACACGTATCTCCATAAGGGTGACTTCAAGCTTTGTTAGCATTTTAGAGATGGTCACGACGTGGAGTTCTTTTAAGGGTTGGGGGATGTTATTTGGTAGGCCTTCAGGGAACATTCAGGACATTCTAGGAATGTTTAGGGGACTATTACTATAGGACGTTCTGTTAACTTCCCAAATGTCCTCTTTATAACATTCTTGCGTTTTACATTTTCTGTAATGTTGTTGTCTGCGTTGATTTAAATTAAAATATACATGTTAAAACTAAAACTTTAATATTTTTAGCTAATATATCTAAGTTTAATACTTACATCATTACATATCACATAGCTCTGAGAGATTAGCAGCACTTCTAGTAGTTGACCTAAAACATGCAGACAGCTCTTTTTTCAACCCCCCAACTGCTCCAGATGTTCTTTATGATAAAGCTTGCTGTTTGCTTTTTGTTGTTCAATGTTTCCCTCTTCTCTCCACATTTTAGGTCAGTGCACTTCAGAAAACAAGCAGTTGTGAGATACGTGTCTCACTGGCCTTATGAGTGACGCATATGACACTGCAGATCAAGCTGTCAATGTACTTTCGTCTCTGATTACTTTGTCTGCTGCACTGCAGAACAAACAATATGGTAAAATAAGGCAGAGCAGCAGAGGTCACAGTCAATAATTGATAGCTCTGTTAATGACTAGCCATATGAAAATACAAATATTCTGAGTACGCTCTTCTAGAAGTAAATATTTCACAACTTATATAACAGTTTATTAAACACAAAGTAACTTTATTAAAGTTAATGCAATAATTTATTAATACTTATTTAATAAATAGAAAATAAATGTTTTAAAGTAATGAATTATTTCCTTATAGTTTTGCCATAGGGTCTTGTTAACCAGATGAAGAATTAGGTCTACATATAAATCTGTGGATTCAATATTTATAAAAATTACAACACACACACACACACAGGTTTCCATGCTTTATGGGGACTTTCCATAAACATAATGATATTTATACTGTATAAACTGTATATTCTATCCCCTAACCCTAAACCTATCCATCACAGAAAACTTTCTGCATTTTTACATTTTCAAAAAAAAATTTTTGTATGGTTTATGAACTGTTTTCCTCATAGGGACCAAAAGATGTTCCCATGGGCAAAAATGATTACTATCCTCATGGGGACATTAAGGACTACCAGGTACACACACACACACACACAGGGGTTGGACAATGAAACTGAAACACTGGCCAGTAGTGTTTCACGCATATATGTGCGGCTTGGTGGCCAATCTTCACTGGTTTTACCTTCCATCAGTAGGAGCAGAGTGCGAAGGTTGAATTAGCAGAGCAATAGCACAGCTGTACATAAAATATTGTAATCCACACAATATAATGGGAGACATATCGGAGTTCAAAAGAGGGCAAATTGTTGGTGCATGTCTCGCTAACTCATATACCCTGCAAACAAGCCTGCATTGGTCCTTTACAGGCCCACCTAAGGCTGCCAGCGCAGGGCCCCTGAGAATTTGCTCAATGGCAAAATGTTGGCCCCTTAGCACTGGCCCTGCACGGGCAGCCCTCACTTAACATCACAACACCAGCTACTAAAGTTGCACAAAATAAAAAAAAAAGGAAAGAGTTTTTAGCTGGTTGTTACCATTGTTGAGGTTGATACGTTGACTCTTGATATCTGTGTGAGTCTACATGAGCCTTTTTGACCTGTCAGATTAGCTTTTTCTCTCACAACTTGAGAGCCTACATCAGGTGGGGGAATACTGATCCCTAAGAAGAAAAAAAAAAAAAAATCTGCCTGTAACTTTAATAATCCATTAATTAGCTTCAGGTGTGTTTAATTAAGGTTGGAGCTAAACTCCACACTTCTTCTTGCAGTTTTTACTATAACAAATGTGCTTCAAATACACAGTCATAGCTGCCAGAGAAACGTTAAAGTTAAAAAGACGAGCCTAACTAAAGCAAGTGCTTACCTCCATAACAGTGACTTCAAATTTTATTATTTTCAATAATAAAATAAAAGCGCTAAGGCTTCCTGGAGGCTAAGTGAGGGCTGCCCGTGCAGGGCCTTTGCTAAGGGGCCAATGTTTTGCCAATGAGCAAATTCTCAGGGTTGTTTGCAGGGATGTGACCAGGACAGCAAGTCTCTCTGGTGTATGGAGAGCCATGGTATTCAGAGTAATATCGGCATACCACCAAGCAGGATGAACCACATCCAACAGGAGTAAATGTCAATGCAAGTGGAAGCTGTCTGAAAGGGAAGCCCAGGTACTAACCCAGATTGTATCCAAAAAATCAGTATTCTTGGTCGGGCTTCTATAGCTAAAACATTTGGCGGCTCATGCCAATGCCCAATGTTTGTTTTAATGGTATCAACAGTGCAAATCTCAGTTTGATGAACCCAAATGTGAAGTTGAACATCTTCCATGAGCTGCACAGTCACCAAATCTAAATATTTTTGGGGTATTTTGAAGGAGCATGTTAGAAAACATTTTCCTCCACCAGCATCACATAGTGACCTGCACTCCTCTGGAAGAGGAATAGCTCAAAATCCCTTTGGCCACTCTGCAGGACTTGCATCTGTCATTCCCAAGACAAACTGATGCTGTATTGGCCGCAAAAGGAGGCCCTACACCATAAAAATTGTTGTGGTCTAAAACCAGATGTTTTAGTTTCATTGTCCAACCCCTGTGTGTGTGTATATATATATATATATATATATATATAATTTTGCAATAGCAATGGCTATCCAGTCACAAATAGTGGTGTTTTAAAACTTCAAGTTACAGCTATCCCAGCTAACACATTCAAATATTCAGTGTCGGTTCTGGGAATGTAAAAAATGTCCAGTTTTCTTGACGTTAGAGGAACATGTTTTAAAAGTTATGTTCCTCAAACGTTCTTTCAACTTAATTTTGATTTAAAATTCAGCATACTAGGAACATTGATTTGTAACATTTCAAGAACATGAAAATGTCCAGTTTCCTTATTGTTAGTAGAATGTTATTTAAAAGTTAGTATGACGTTCCTGAAACATTCTTTCAATCATTCAAACACCTGCTGTGAACAAGCACTTAAAGAAAGAGAAATAAGAACACAAACTACAACTTTCTTCAGCCACAGACGTAGATGAGCTGAGGATAAAAGACATTCAATCTCTGAAGATCTGATTAAACAACTCCACAAACAGCATTACCAGCTTCACCTTTTACTAACCAGACTGACTTTATTTCTCACACATCTACAGAAGTTCTTATTGAGAATTAACAGAGGTTTAGATGTTGACGTCTTATTGAAAATGTTTCTTTTGAGGTCACCATCATGGAGATCAGTGTTTGCTTTAGATGAGCTCTTGACCCTTGTCTTTTGTTGAGTAGTTTGTTTATCAGCAATTCCAGATGTTTTCAGAAAAGATTCTTGCATTGATTAAGCAAATCAACATGTCTGTGTTAGAATGGTTTAAACAACTTTTTTTTTTTTTATGTGTTAAGGAATTAAAGCATCATTAAAGAGTATAAAACACAACCAACATGAAAAAAAAATCACTTTTAACACCATTAAATGTTACTAAATGTCTGCAAATGTATAAGTAAGTGTCACTATTAACTTTGTTTAAAACATGTTTTGTGACATTTACACTCACAGACATCAACATTTGGCATATAAAACACAACAATGGTGATATGCTTCATGACAGCATACAAAACACATTCATGGTTCCCAGCATGGGAATTACTGAATTACTTTTTTGGATTGTCACCATTGTTGAGGTTTGTATGATGAGTGTTGATGTCTAAGTGTGTCATATGTCATTCTTAGAAAGTTTTGGACAATCTTATGCAAATCACTTCAGTGGTACAAATGATTCTTGTCAGATAGCTTTATTACTTTCTTTTCAAATGTTTCAAGCCCAAAAATAAACAAAACTACAGAGAAAACAGTTGTTTAAATCACTTTAACATAGTTCTTTGACCATTAAAATAGACGTGTTAATCTGCTTTATTAATACATAAACTTTTGCAAAAAAGCCAAAAAAGCTTGCAATTGCTGAAAAGCAAGCAATTTAACAAAAGTGAAGGGTCAAGAGCTCAACTAAAGCAAACACTGATCACCATTATGGTGACCTATAACAAAACATTTTCAATAAGACCTCAACATCTAAACCTCTGTTAATTCTCAATAAGAAGCTCTGTAGATATGAGACATATAAAATCACAGCAGCTGTTCGAATGTTTGAAATAATTTTTCAGGAACATATTCCTAGAATGTTGAATTTTAAATTAAAATTAAGTTGAAAGAATGTTTGAGGAACATCATACCTTTTAAAACACTTTCCTCTAACGTCAAGAAAACTGGACATTTTTTACATTCCCAGAACCAACACTAAATATTTGGAGAACGTTCTTATAACAAAATTCTGTAACTTGACTTTTGTTTGGATTGTTTGGTTAATTTCTGTAATGATGCTTTGTGTTCATATAGCGTGAAATTAAGCCATCCTATGGGAAAACAAATCCCATTCCTTTGTCATGAAGCAAATCTTCAGCAATATAAAAGTGGGCTACCCATCTCTGATCACTTTTTAATTTCTCTTCCAACAGAGGCAGTGTGGTGAGTGAACAAGTGTGTGAAGTTTATTTTGTGAATAGAAATCAGATCAGATGCGGATTATTCAATTAATCACATATTCGATTAAATTACATTGTACAGTTACTTGCAGTTGTTTTATATCGTTTTCATTTTCCACATTCTAAACTAAATCAGTGTTACTTTGCAAACTTTCTTTCAGCCTTTGTAACACCAGCAGTGTTGCAAAACGCTTGAAAACATGCAGAATCTGACAGAACTCCCAGGAAACACGACATCCAGCAATAACCTCTCTGTCATTGTGAAGGTTTGTGTGGTGATCCCACTCTTCATTGCCTTCCTGTTCTTCATCCTCCTGACGTTGTACACCTTTGCATCTCACAGGCAGTTCTTTGACAGCTCCCGTTATATCCTCTTCACCTACATGCTGATGAATGACACCCTGCAGCTGCTCTCCTCCGTATCCCTCTTCTTGCTAGCAATGGGCGGAGTGCAGTTTGCAGTCGTGTACTGTGCTCCACTGCTGTTTGTGTCCACTGCTACCTTCCTAAACACCCCACTCATCCTTTCCACCATGTCACTGGAGCGCTACGTGGCCATTTTCTACCCGCTTCACCGTCCCACCATCTGGAGACCGGAATGGATTTGGATCATCATATTAAGTCTGTGGTTCATCAGCTGCATCCTGCCCACTGTCGACTTTGTCTTGATGCGGCTCAAGCCGGGTGTAGATGTCTATTCGACCCCTGTGCTCTGCAAGACCGCTGTGCTCAATGCTTCTCCTATTCAAGCTCTGTTTAAAGTGAGCCTCAATGGGATCTTTTTTGCAGTGGTCGCTGTGGTCATCCTCTTTACGTACATTAGGATCCTTCTGGAGACCCGTCAGATGCGGCAGGACCGAGTGTCAGTAAGCAAGGCTCTGCACACAGTGCTACTTCATGGGCTCCAGTTGCTCCTCAGCATGATGGCTTTCTCACAACCTGTCGCAGAACTCTTACTTGTCCAGCGTGTCAGCTTGTCTCAAGCAGATATGTCTTTTATCTACTATTTCTGCTTCATTCTGCTTCCTCGCTTTCTGAGCCCACTCATTTACGGCCTTAGAGACGAGAGCCTTAGAAGCTATATGAAGAAAGCCATGCCTTGTTATGGTGCACGTATTGACCCACATAAAGAAGTCAAAATGACTAAATAAGATTGCAATAACAATAGGTTTGTTTGTTATTGCTTTTGTAAGAGTGACAGATAGAGCATTTAAAATCAATGTGCATTCTGTTTTATATTTGACACGTACACCATCAAAAACTGAAGTTTAATATTTAATATTTAAGCCACCTTGGAATTATACGGTTCTATCTGCATTCTGAGCAGTTTTGAGATATTGAGTTTCAAAGTTCTTGCATTCCATACTCCTTTGTAGATAGAACCTTTTTTTCTAAAAAAAAAAAAAAAAGTAGCAAAATGTATAGAACTTTAAAAAAAAAAAAAAGAAAAAATCACATAATGTAAATAAGTTGTCACAGAATAATTTTGACAAAAATGTCAGATAGAACCTTATAATTCCAAGGTGACGATTTATATGATTTGATGCATAAACATATTTAAAAAAAACGTCTAGAAATATAATCTGTTAAAACAATGTTTGATAATTGTGCTCACTAACAGATCATTTCAAATGTATTTTTTTCTCCACAGAGATGAGAATAATTATATTAGGATCTTGAGGTCATATTTATTTAAGATGTATCCCCTTTAACTGATGAACTTTATTTTCTATAAATTCAGATTGAAAATCTTTTAATGAAAAGATATTGAATTCTATGAAAATATGTAATTCAGAATTACATTTATAATAAAAATAAATAAACAGTAATGGAACAAAATATGTTGGCTTACAATTACACTAATGTTCAAAAGTTTGGGGTCGGTAAGATTTTTTAATGTTTTTGACAGAAGTGTCTTATGCTTACCAAGACTGCATTTATTTGATCAAAAATACAGTAAAAACAGTAATATTGTGATACTGTTTTTTTTTAAAAAATATATTT
The DNA here is from genome assembly GCA_037101425.1 of Elopichthys bambusa. Classification (NCBI taxonomy): domain Eukaryota; kingdom Metazoa; phylum Chordata; class Actinopteri; order Cypriniformes; family Xenocyprididae; genus Elopichthys; species Elopichthys bambusa. The sequence goes on along the minus strand of CM074444.1, from coordinate 25,499,195 downwards.
TAAAATGTAATTAATTTGTGTGAATTTTTTAGCAGACTTTACTCCAGTTTTAGTGTCACATGATTCTTCAGAAATCATTCTAATATGCTGATTTGCTGCTCAAGAAATATTTCTTATTTTTTTTAATGTTGTAAACAGTTTTGCTGCTTAATATTTTTGTGGAAACTGCGATATTGTGTTCCAGGAACCTTTGATTAATATAAAGTTCAAAAGAACAGCATTTATTTCAAATAGAAATCCTTTGTAACATTATAAATGTCTTTACTGTCAATTTCATGCTTCCTTGGTGAATAAAAGTATTAATTTCTTTAAAAAAAAAACACACTGACCCCAAAATTTTGAATGGTAGTGTATAGTGTATATGATCTACAAATATATGTGTGTGAAAAAATGTGTACACAGTCTGGTGTGACCCTTATTATGTTTGGGCAATATTTTAAATGTCATTATCTATGAAGATATGGAGGCTGTTTTACTCATATAAACTTAAATGAGTAAAAATAATTCTGACCATTTATGATGCTCAATGTTGTCTGTTACACTGCTAATGTATGTGTAATTTGGTAATGTATGTGTAATTTTTTTTTTTTTTAAACAACACAACCATTAAACCACTTTGAATTTTGGGAAAAATATCTACATTTGCTGTAAAATGTATCCTACAAATGTTTTATTTATCCTTATACATACACAACGTCTTATATATGAGATTATAATTAGCACGTCCCATATTATAGTGCATAGCAAATAGTCGTCACAGTCACAGCAGGCTCTTCCACACTCTACAGAATTACATTCCCCGGAATTGTAATCACACACACGTCACTCATCACAGCCCATCACTATACTCAGCACTATAAAGCACGCTCACACTCCGCAGTTGGTGTTTGGCCTCATCAGAGCATATGGACTCATTACCTGCCTTACTCACCTGAGGATTCATTTCGTTATCCTGTCAAGTTAGTTATATCCTCGTCTCGTCTGCTTCCCAGTTGTCATCTTCGTCCAGTCTGCAAAAGATAAGATGTATCACTTCCCATCACATTATTCTGAAATCATCCGCCAAAGTTTCTACTCACCTGCTATTGTGTTTGTTCCTGCAGTTCCTACAATAAACGTACCAGTTGTTGATTTTACATGTCATCATCTTTGTGTCTGTGCCATACCGTGGCAATAGTATGCAAAAAGCACAACATTTCTGCAGTTTACATCCATGCATGCTTTTTAGCCCAACTATTGGCTTGACATTAACTTTTTTGCTCACCAGCCACTGTGGCTTTCCAAAGTTACTAGCCACTCAGCATTTTCACTGGCCACAATTTTGACATCAATACCATGGGGAAAAACTGCCATATAGACATTTTAAATATTATCTCATAATTTGGCAGCAGGTATATTAGGCTGCTGTCACTTTAAGACCTGGCGCACGGATCCATTATAGTGTTATACATGTTTTCTTTCTCAACTGTAGCTTTTACATGAACTTAAAACATAACTGACTGTATTTATTGAATTTTGACATTATTTTGTGTGTATTTGACTGTTTAAACACAATAAGCAGCAAAAAAGAACTCAGTTTGGTACTGAGAGGCGGCTTTATGTGTGCGCACTTTAAGTGTGAGCACAAAATCTGCGGAAATTACTAAAACTATATTCATACACCAACAATAGTAAGAGCAAATGAGACGAGTGAGTGAGGGGAGGCGGGTTTGTGTGTCAACTCTCTTTCGGAGAGATGAGAGAGCGAGAAAGCACAGCTGGTATCGTGTTTCTATTCTGTGGAATATGAGTATTGGAAGCGATTCAGATATTTCATTAACATGTATCGAAAAATCTATATTTTTTTATCTATATTAACATTACATTGCACTTAGTTTATTATTTCATATGCCTTTTTAAAAGACTACAGTTGAAAAATGTATATTATATATAAAATTCAACCTGCCAAAGTGGCTAGTAGGAGTGATGTGTTATACACCACTGCTGAAATACACCCACATTTGGTGGGTGTTAATATCAAGCCCTGCCTATAATAACCCCTTGTTTGTGACTGGTATCTTTTGACATTTACAGTATGGAAGTAGAATAAACCTGCCATAGCAGTTTTTAAAATGTCTGAAAAACTAAAAGATAAATGATGATAATTTTATGAAAATAAATTATGCTAGAATCTAATGCTCGCATACAAATATGCAACAAGAGTGTCTGTGGTGTTAAGAAGCAATTTCTTATGTGAATGTCCCTTGCTACGTTCTGAAATGTATGTGCTATCACGCAAAGTACATACTTTTAGTGTGCAGTGTAAATATGCAGTCAGTATGTACTGACTACTACTTAATGAATTTTATTAGTAGTTCCAGTATATATTCTATCTGTATATGTCTTCTGTGCTTTAATTTAAATCCGTCTGTGTATTCTCAATTAAACATAAACTCCTTTATGAAAACTTTGGGAACTTTGGACTTTCGTGGGGAAAAGTACACAGCAAGTAAATCATGCATAAACAAAATATATGCAAATAAAGTAATTACTAATAAAAAAAACTAAATAAAAAATAAAGAATTATTATATGACTTATTTATTTGTTTATTTAAAAAATTCTGATATGATGGTGCAATGCAAAAACCAAATGTTTACTGACCACACACACAAAACAATAATAGTTTGTGCTTATTAGAAGTGTTATGACAGTTAGATTGTCTCCCTTGGGTGTAATTAGAGCACAGAGTCATGAAATAAACATGTGTTTTCATCCTGCTTTGGGTTAATTGACAAAGGTAACTAGCAACAATGAGTAGTCTCATGTTACATCAGTCCTTGGTGGCAATTTCTGTACGAGATGCTCTTCCAAACAACAAAATTGCCTCTGCTGAGCATAATTAACTTCAGAAGATGTCAGGCAGCTCTATGAAGACTTCATTAACTTTGTTTATTAACTTTATTAGATATAATGCCCTGCTAATATTGTATTTAATAACCAGCCATGACCATTTGACCTTATTATTCCAGCAAGTCATGACCATTTCAGGTCATTATATTAAAGCAGGACTAGTGATGACGTTTTAAAATAAACTGAAGAGACAAACGTCAAACATTCTCAGACTCAACCATGAGCTTCATCTCCTGAACATTAATTTACATTTGGATGCATTAAGATTCAATATATAGCCTCTACGAATGTTATGCTGTAATAAGGCTCAACTGTATTTAACAATGAACCTGGGTGACTTATTGTTGCTGTGCCACAACATTACTAATCTGAGATTTGAATAGTTCTTCATAATGATAAGCATCTCACTTCTGCTCATCCCTTTTCTAAACTTGCTCAGCATTTCACAAAAACCTAGCTTAGGCCTATGGCATGATTCCTTATGGATATACATCAACAACATACCCAAGTAATCATAGGCTATATCTCTAAACAATGGACAAAAAAACCCACTATAGCCTAGTCCACGGATATGCACAGACTTAACAACAATACAAAATCAATGTAAATTCTGAAAAAGCAATAACATACTCAATTACTAACGTAACCTCGGTTCCCTTAGATACGGAACGAGTACTACATCGTTCGTCTTATTAATTAATATTAATTATTAATAAGACAAGACGCAATGGGGAAAATTCCCTTTTCTCAGGTTCTGAAACCTTTATACAATCACGCAGTGTTAACTGCACGGCCATTGGTTCGTGAAAAAAGTAAACGGAATCACGCGAGCCAATGGTGAGTGAGCCTGATCGAGCCTGCCGAAAGGGGCAGCGTATTGGGCTATGTAAGCGGCCGTCTCACCATGGCAAATCGATTTAATTAGACTGAAGCGACGGCATGGCAAAGTACACAGTACTCGTTCCGTATCTAAGGGAACCGAGGTTACGTTAGTAACCGAGTACGTTCCCTTGCGATACTACATGAGTACTGCGTTGTTCGTCTTATTAATTAATATTAATTATTAATAAGAAAAGACGCAATGGGGGTCTTGTGACGCAATCACGCCGTGCTACACAGGGGGATGACCGAGCATCGGGGCAGAGCACTTGAAAAAGGGCTCGCGACAGATACTCATAAGACAGGATGGCCCAGACAACAGGGACTGAAACACTAGTCATCCTCCCAAGCCCATAAACTAGGGTGGGCCTAGGGTGTATATAGAGAGCACAGAACATAGTTATGGGGGTCGTAATGGAAAGCCATAAGCTGGACACAGCAGGGAGGCTCATGCAGAAAGGACCTGCATATGAAGCGCAGGGACATCTAAATTATAAAACCTGACAAATGTGGACGGTGAGGCCCAGCTGGCTGGCGTACATATGTCAGCAATGGAAATGCCACAGGACCAAGCCTACGAGGAGGCTATACCTCTCGTGGAATGCGCTCTTACACCCAAAGGGCATTGAAGCCCTAAGGAGGAGTAAGCGAGTGCTATAGCGTCGACTATCCATCTGGAAAGCCTGGGCTTCGTGACCGGAAGACCTTTTGTGCGGCGACCAAAGCAGACAAAAAGCTGTTCCCCAGATGAAAGGAGGCGGAATGGTCAAAGTCCTCAGGGCCCTGACAGGACAGAGTAGGTTCAACTCCTGTTCATCCTGAGAAGAAGGAAGAGTGGAGAGAACGACCATCTGCGCCCTAAAGGGCTAAAGGGGGTAGATAGGACTTTCAGGACATATCCATGTCTCGGTTTCAGGGTGACTTTGGAGTCGTTAGGCCTGAGAGCGCCTGTAAATCTCCCACTAACTTAACCAATGCTAAAGCTAGCAATAAGGCAGTTTTCAGCGACAGGGGCCGCAAGGTACACCAGGCGGCAAAGATGGCCCATTTAAGAGAGTAGAGACGTCTTGTAGACGGAGCTCTAGCCTGAGAGATAGTGTTTAAGACATTCTCTGGGAGGCTTGCAGGCTCCCATTGAGAAACCAAATATGAAGGTCCCACAGCTCAGGTCTGGGGTGCCATATTGTCCCTCTCGCATAAGAGAGGAGGTCCCGTCTCAGAGGGATTGGCCATGGCTCCATGGGCGATAGCCGAGATAGCTCCAAGAACCATGGTTGGGTCCTCCACAGAGGAGCCACCAGGAGGACTTTGTGAGCACCTTCCCTGACTCTTTGTAAAATTGACCCTGAGCCCCAAGCACTCTAAGTGGTTGAGGATGATGGATCTGTGGGATATTAGCTCCACCTCCGACTGGGCCAGAACGAGCCAGTCGTAGAGGTAGTTCAGTATGCGCACACCTATCTGTCTCAGAGGGGAGAGAGCCGCATCCATGCACTTCGTAAAAGTGCAGGGAGCCCGAACGGAAGAACCGTGTATTGATATGCCACCCCTTTGAAGGCGAATCTCAAGAATCGCCTGTGATGAGGGGCTATCTGGATGTGAAAATAAGCGTCTTTCAGATCCAGGGTAAAGAACCAGTCTCCCGGGCGTATTTGCGGGAAGATCTGCTTCAAAGTGATCATTCTGAATGAGAGCTTTATCAGGGCCCTGTTCAGATGTCCGAGATCGAGGATGGGTCTGAGACCGCCATTCTTTTTAGGGACGAGGAAGTACCTACTGTATAAACCTGACTCGCTCAGTGCTGGGGGAACCACCTCTATGGCTCCTTTCGCCAGCATGGTGTTTACCTCGGAACGTAGGACATGCGCACCCTTGCTTTCCACAGAGGTTTGGACCACGCCGTTGAATAACGGGGCCCGTTGAGCGAATTGGAGTACGTAACCTCGTTTTATTATGTTCAGCACCCAAGTTGATGCTCCGGGGATGGCCTGCTAGGCTAGATAGGTTGTGGGTGATAGTCGCTGTGAGGGACTATGATGCACACATGGGGTGGAAGAGGAATTTTGCTCTCTTCCTTATTTATTTATTTTTTTTGAGTATGTTTGTGTTTTATCTTGCTACCACAGCGGTTATACAATTGGGCACTAGAACAGGCCCTTTGTGTGCAATAAACACATTTTTTCACTTTTTCAATGAACGCGGCTTGCAGGGGTGTGGCCAGAAAGTGACACACTCAGAGATTTAGCATTTTGCAACAAACGCTGGAAAAAGCTGCTTGAGAGTGGCGAACAGAATAGAAAGCGGCGAGCAGGGAGAGCCGAGCTCACCAAATTCCAGCTGCTTGCAGGTAAAGGGCGGCTTCAAGTCTCATAGATCGAGCGAAGAGATGATTTCTGCGTTGCTGAAGAAGAATGAATCGATTTGCCATGGTGAGACGGCCGCTTACATAGCCCGATACCCTGCCCCTTTTGGCGGGCTCAAGCGGGCTCACTCACCATTGGCTCGCACGATTCTGCGCTGTCATTGGTTCATTTACTTTAACTTCACGAACCAGTGGCTGTGCAGTTAACACTGCGTGATTGTATAAAGGCTTCAGAATTGGAGAAAAAGGTTTTGCCCAATGCGTCCTGTCTTAATAATAATTAATATGAATTAATAAGACAAACGACGCAGTACTCGTGTAGTATCACAAGGGAACATCGTGTCCTAACCAGTGGGGACACATGAGAAAATGTTTTTTGTTTTTTTTTTCATGTTAATAAGAGTTTTTTGTACTAACCAGATGCAATCGTGATATGCGACAATTCTATTGTAAAAAAAATATATATATATAAATCTGTTTCTGCGGCTGGAACAACAAAGCATGACAATGACAATTTCAGGTTCTGATTATGTGCTTTAATGTAAAAAGAATTTAATGTGAGTTTGAATATTTTTCATGACCTTTATAGTCTACTGAAAGCAGCAATGGATAATTCACCTCAGATCTTGGAAATAAATTACAGGAAACAACCATGTTCAAACTGTCAACTCAAAGTGAACATACAAGTAGGCTATTCTATGATTAATGTTTTTAATCATGTTAAAATGGTGTAAGATTTATGAATTTGATACTAATCCATTTCGTTGCGAATGCAGTGCACTTGCAGAGAGAGAGCCTGCCCACAAGCTGCTTTGATTGGCTGTGATTTTTTATTGATTTTGTCGCGTCTCCATCGAGTCTGGTTTGGACAGATAAATTGCTTGCCGCTGGAAATTTTATCACATTGCATCTGGTTAGGAGGACAGTGTTAGGCTGTTTAAATTTGCTTTTCAAATCTGCAGTTTCTGCCAAAGGCCAACTCAACAGAACTAACAAGCAGCATGATGAGCTCAGCTGTTTATTTCTCCTGTTTTGTCTGAATGCCAGGGTATGGCAGATATGTAAAATCCGCCCCTGAACTCAGTGTCCCAGCCAACATTTCAAGGTGGGGCTTGAGGTTTGGGCCCTAAATGGGTTTGTCCATGGGTTCCATGTCTGTAAAACGTTGAGTGAGATGAGAAGAGAACAATTTTGTGATTTTCTTAGCATTTGCATTTTTGGTAACACTTTCAATAAGATTACTTAACTTAAAATGACTAAAACGCATAAAAGGTTTTCTGTTTTTAGTTGAAAACAGTGTTGTGTAAACAGCCCCTCAGTTGATGTTAATTCCAACATTTACTAATACATTACTAAAATTAATAGATGTATCTGTTAACATTATTTAATGGACCACAGCTGACATGAACAGTTTTTTATTAACTAAGTAAAAAAAAAAGTGCTATATACAGCTATATGCTATATATATCTCACAAAAGTGAGTACACCCCTCACATTTCAGCAACCATTTTATTATTATGTTCTCAAGGGACAATACTATAGAAATGAAAATTGGATATACTTTAGAGTAGACAATGTGCTGCTTGTATAGTAGTACAGATTTACTGTCCTCTAAAATTAACTCAACATACAGTGAACATCAGACCACAGGACATGGTTCCAGTAATTCATGCTCTTGGACAGGTTGTCTTCAGCAAAACTGCTGCAGGCTTTCTTGTGAGCCAGCTTCAGAAGAGGTTTCCTTTTGGGACGATGGTCAGTGCAGCACTCATGCATCTGTTTTTTGAAGCCAGCTTCTGCACCTGACACACAGCACAAGGTCTCAACCTCTTTGATTCAACTTCTTTGGCCTGTTCCGAGTGAAACCCGTCTTGGAAAACCTCTCTCTATGACCCTAGCCACTGTGCTGTAACTCAGTTTCATGGTGTTATCGATCTTCTTATAGTCTAGGCCATCTTTGTGGAGAGCAACAATTCTAATTCTCAAATCCTCAGAGAGTTCTTTGCCATGAGGTGCCATGTTGAACATCCAGTGATCAGTATGAAAGAATTGCACCTAATTTTAACTGCTCTAATACAAGATACACACACTTGCATAGTCCTGTCAAGCAGACAAAAACATGAACATGATGAATAGGACATGTGGCTTTGCATGGTTAAACAACATACAGCTGTTATCCCTTAGGGTGTATTCACTTTTGTTGCCAGCTATTTTGACAATAACAGCTGTATGTTGAGTTATTTTCAGAGGACAGTAAATCTATACTGCTATACAAGCAGCACATTGACTACTCTAAAATATATCCAAGTTTCATTTCTATAGTATTGTCCCTTGAGAAAGATATACTAAAATGGTTGCTGAAATGTGAGGGGTGTACTCAGTTTTGTGAGATAATGTAGCACTAAAAGTGGCTCTTGGCTCGTAATCAAAGGGGAACCACTTTTGGTGCTATGTAGCACCATATCTTTAAAGGTGCTCTACAGCACCTTTGTCAAATGGTGCTTTAGAACCCATAAGGGGTGCCATATCGTATTTTATTTCTTCAACAAAAATGGTGCTAAACAGCAACAACAGTGGTTCTGTGGCTCATAAAGATCCTTTAAAGAGGCTTAACAGGTTCTTTGTACAGCAGTGGTGCTATATAGCACCTTAACCACCCCAAAGAACCACTGAAGAACCACTGAAGAACCATACAGGGGCTTAACAGCTTCTGTATACGGTAGCGGTGCTATATAGCACCTCAGTCAAAGAACCAGTGAAGAACCGCTGAAGAACCACTGAAGCACCAAGATTTGGTGCTATACAGCACTTAAAATGGTTCCCTTATGAATACGAGCCAAAGAACCACTTTTAGTACTATATACTAGCACCATTTTTTTTTTTTTTTTTTAGAGTGTATAACAAGGATTACAATAAATATAACAAATGAATTGCTCAATGTTCATTCATTGTAGTTAACGAATTAACTAACGTTAACTACTGGGACCTTACTGTAAAGTGTTACCACATATTTGCTGACGTTGAGGTGAGGTGACGTTTAACAAATTATATTTGTTATTGGGTGTTTTGACAACTGGATTAAAAATAGCTACATAGCAAACTGGGTGTTGTCAATCTGAATTCCTGAGTGAAATCTGCATAGACTATAAAACATGGTAAACATCTCCTTTCATTTTAGACCATTTCTTGGACTATTGATTTCTTATTCTCATTGTAGCCTATTGATTCTTCATTGAAGGGTGTTTATTTCTTTGTTGACATATACTGTGGTAGGCTACTTTTATGTCTTTGTTTTTCTTTTTAACATAACTTGTCATTTAGAACTCTCTCTCTCTCTCTTTGTTATCAGTTGCACTGATAACAGTAAATTTTAAACAATGGTACAAAACTACTCATCAAATGACTCTAGCAAAGGCTTCTCAATTCCACGAGGCAGAGAAAAAATCATTATAGCGTGTACACTGTCTGCATTCTTCCTGTATGTGAATAGTGTATTAATATTTACGTTTTTTAAAAAGGACTATTTTCACACCAAAATGCGTTATATATTTTTTATTCACACCTTGCTTTGTGATTGGCTGTTTCTGTTTATAACCAATATTTGCTTGATCCTAATCTTTCTCAATGCAACAATGCCGATAGGAATATGTCTTGTCATTTGTCACATTATGGAAGTGCTGAGCTTTGCTACTCCACTCACTCTCACAGCTATGAGTCTAGAGCGCTACGCGGCCATCTGTATGCCCCTGCGACACTCTCAAATCTGTACCCTGTCCAGAACGATGCACAGCATTATCATCATCCATGTTCTCTGCTCCATAGAGCCCACTATGATCTTTTTCATCTTCACTGCCTCTGTTCCACTTCACATCTATATAAAAAAGGCACTATGCCAAGTGGAAGTGCTTATTGTTCACACGTGGCAGGGTCAGCTGAGGTCAGTTTTCACACAGATATTCTTTGTAATGATTTTTTGCATCATTCTGTTTTCTTATGTCAAAATCATGCGTGTTGCAAAAATGGCAAGCTCTGGTAATAGTAAATCAGCTGTAAGAGGCTTAAAAACTGTAGTATTACATGGATTCCAGTTGTTGCCTTCACTCATTCAGCTGTGGTGTCCGTTTGTAGAGCAGGCCATCTTAAATGTTGATATTTACATATATATGGAGGTCAGATATTTTAATTATGTTGTGTTTATGCTGGTCCCACGGTGCTTCTGTCCACTTGTGTATGGATTGCGGGATGAAAAGTTTTTTATTGCTTTGAAATATTATGCATTCTGTGCAGTAAATAAGAAGATTTCACCTAAGATTTGCTGATGCAGACATCTGTTAAGGTGATCTGAATTGTGCTGACAAAATTCTATACAAATATTTCAGACTTGCTGTATATTTACATTATATTAAAGCAAAATATGTGTATATGTGCTTTTTAAAATGAAATTTCAATATTTTGTGTCTGAATGTAAAACAAAATAAAAATAAACATATAATATTTAAAGGATCAAAGACTGTACAGTGCATATTGTTTGTGGCATGTACGTTTGTATTAAATAAAAAATAGAATTAGAAGATCAAACTCGATTTATAACCTTTATGGTAAAGCTGACAACTCAATATGTGTATTTATTTTCCATGTTAAACACAGGCCTATTATTAAAATCACTGGACAGTCTTTCTGTTTTTTTTTTTTTACTAAAGCAAGATAGCACAGCTAATGGCACCATCTTGTGACTGAAAACGGTTAGACATGTGACACTGTAATTACATAGTTTAGCTAACTAGTTTTAACCAGAAAAGTTAACAAAAAATGCAAATCAGTAATGACAGGCTATATAAATTACATATCAAAACTCTTCTGTAAGCAAAAGATTTAGGCAACAACAGTATTGTTAATTAATGTTATATTAAATTAAATTTGCTTGAAGAATTTGTTGACATAATCTTTTTTACAAAGTAAAGCCAAGAACTATAGATGAAGACAATTTAATTTAATATTAAACTGTAAAATTGCAGTTTTATTACTTATTATTCACTACTCAGAATATGTACACACCAGTGGCGTGTTCTGAAATATGAGGAGGCAAACAATGTCCTCACAGTTTTTTATTTATTTTTTATAACTCAAATGTAAATTACTGTCTGTAACCCTCTATGGTATGCAATATGATATCATTGAGGAAAAAAATATCTGTGGTGTTTTTCCTGCTTAAAATTGGACACTATAACAATATCAATAAAATACATTTTTATTTATTTATTTTAAAAGTTCATTTAAAAGTCTCATTTTATCATGAGTCTTCCCATTGGTCTTCTCATTGACGCCATCATTTTGTTCATTCGGACTGACGCGCAAAATGTGCACGTAAACAAGTGGTGGGATTTATCACACAAACCAATCATATCCAATCATAATGATCATATCCAATCATAGTGCGATGCAGGCACTGCCTCCTCTCACGTGACTTTCCCCCATTCATTCTCTTTTACCCCTCACAAAACCCACCGCACACTTTAGGGGCTCTGTTGATTCTCTATGAGCTCAAGGGAGGCACAAGAGATGCGGACCCCCAGCTGTAACTTTACCTGTGGGTTTCGCTGTTGGACAGTGTTCCTTTAGAACAATGACTGACTTGTACACTTTTTATTGTCACATTTTGTAATATTTGCGTTGTTTTATTTTTGTAATATGGATTATTTTCTCAACCTAATTTTTTGAAGAGGCACTGCCTCCCTTGCCTCCTCCGAGGAAACGACCCGATACACACAGACTGCGAAGCAGTTCTCCACACCTCATATAAGTTACACTGTTAATACATATTGAGACTACAAGCTAGCTAAAGCCGGCAAATTGAGCTTATTCGCTGTATTTTACAATTACTTTCCCGCTGACGAGTTGATGTGTTTATTCAGAGGAAGTGTGCAGAAACGAGACGAGCCGCCTGGCAGAAGCCCTTCTCATGGCGCGAATTCGCGTCTGTTGTGAAGTTAATTTCACGCGCGAATGAAGCGAGTAAACTCAAAATGTTCAAACGTCCAACTACGCGCAAATAGTGCGATTTATTCGCGTCTGGTGTGAACGCCCCATTAGTCAGTATAGCAATATTAACCCTTCACTGCACAATGACCCTCTAAAATGTTCCAGACATTCAATAACACATTCAGTAAAAGTGAGACACTGGTAAGAGTGGGGATATTTATAACCTGTTCAGTGGACCTTACATTTAGTTTTTGAGAAAGACATTATCCTGGGTTGGAAGTTAGAGCAGTAAAAGCAGTGGAGCCGAGCCTCATAACACAGGCTAAGCAGAACTAGTACACTTTCTAAATGCAAGTTTGAAATGTTGCATTAAAAACAGATATTAACATTAAGCATAGAGTAAAAATCCTATGCAGGAACAAGCAAAATGGCTAAGTAGCAGCAAATAACAGACCAGACCTAACTCAGGGGGGATCAAAATGACTCAGTTTCCATCACAGGACACCTTGACTCCACATGTTTGTAACGGCCATTAAAACAGATTTCTGTTTTAATTTAATAATTTAAAAGTTGTTTATAAAGTTTTCTCTATTATATTATTTTATTGTTAGAGATAAAAGAACAGTATTTAGGTTTTTTTTTTTTTTTTTAGAAAATCCTAATTCTATCCTGTATCAGTCTATACCTGGGGTATTATTTAACGCCCCCCCCCCCCCCCCCTCTCTCTCTCTCTCTCTCTCTCTCTCGCGCGCGCACACACACACACACACACACACAGGCATTATGCTGATGGCTCATCGTGGGCTGTGCGCGGCTTTTTCATGTCTTGCGTGAGAACATGGTGAGCTATGAAGAGGAATTAAAAGCTGTGGAATAACACAGTTAGCGCATAATGTAAGACCGCTTAAACTTTTTTTATAATCTCTCTTATAAGATGTCTTCATACTTTAACCTTTTTATATTTTTATACGTACTTAATATATCTGACAAATCATTCGGTGAAATGTTTACTTCGATGATGAGCGTGAATCAAGCTGTTTCCGCAGAAAGACAACTAATCGATCATTTAAGAATATACATAGAACTGGAAATACAAAGACTTGACGATATTAAAAGGTAAGAGAAAGCAATTTGATTATTTATAGGAATGTATTAAAGTGGTGATTGGTTAGGCTAATTAAGCACGTTAAAAAAAACTTCCCACGCTTTGAAAGATATCTATGGTATCACTTTTGTCTAAAACTGAAGATGTGGTTACTGTGGAAAATTTTATAAAGGATATTTCTATGGCATGTAAGCCATATTCTGTTCAGATATTGACATTTTAGTTTTTTAATTGCAATATAAAAATGAAAACGACAAAAACTGTAAAAGGCATTTCGGTTACACTTTATTTTACAGTAAGTGCACTTACGTGTACTTACAGTGTACTTACCTAAGCAAGTATGGGTAATATAAGGTAACTACATGGGTTAAGGTTAGGTTTAGGGGTAGATTCAGAGTTAGTACCTAGCTATTATCCAGATATTGCAATTATTATAATAAGTACAAGACTGTAAATAATGTAATATTTACATATAAATGTAATAAGACTGTAAAATAAAGTGCTACCTGCATTTCTGTATCATGTTTTGTAAACATGGCAACTATACCAACACTAAAACTGGAAAAAAAAAAAAAGAGAGTAGTTTTTAACTAAATTTGTTTGATTTTAACAAAATGTGTTATTGCATTTGAATAAAATATCAATCATTCTTTTACATTTTTTAGGTTCTTTTCAAGAGTCAAATCATTACACAGTGGAGTATACAATGAGCCATCAGCTACCATAGCTAATCCAATTATTGCTTTCAAACTGGTTAAAAGACTTAAGTCTGAATGGTTGAATGTTGTCCATAGCAATGAAGCCGAAGAAAACATCAAAGGTAATATACTGACCTTCATACACAAGACGCAATTAAGAAAAGCCTTGATCTACAGCTTAATTTTTTTTGTACTTTTGGCTTGCTTTGTGTCCCAATTAACTCTAACCCTTCACAACCCCCGTTTACTTTCCTTCAGCTCTCAGGGAGGGCTACAGGAGGATGGAAAGTAGCTTACCCAAGCTGGAGGACCTTCAGGGGGCAGCGCAGGGGCTGATGAGGCTTCAGGATGTGTATGATCTACGTGTGGAGGGGCTTGTGCAAGGGCAGTTCCAGCAAATCACAAATGGAAATGCTGTTGACATTTATAAACCCCCTGTGTCTGATACACTCTCTGGGGATGATTGCTTCCTTGTTGGAAAGGTAAAACAATTTTATTTTATCTATTATTTTCAGTCTGCTTTTAAATATGTCTGCAAAACTTCATCTTATTTGTCACAAGCTTAATTCTGAGAGGGGTCGAGAAACGTTACTGCCCACGCTCTCAAAGTTTGGAATGTATTGTGAATCTCTGGGAAAGCCTCTGGAAAAATGTGTTCAGAATGTGTTCCCGGTTGAGCACACTTCCTGATGTAGATTCCATACATCTCAATTTGTTTAGTAACTGGTGCCTCTTTTGTGGTTTATACTCTTCCTTCTTTGTGCACAAAAGAAAAGCTGTTTTTTCTGCCTTCTTGTAATAAGCACCATCTGTTCTCTTCACCACCATCAATACAAGTACCAAGCACAAATGTGCTGTTGCAAAAGATTGGCAACTTCTTTTAAAAGTAACACATTAAATTACCAGTGACTAAATGGTTTTTGACAGAAATCCTTTTTTACTGTTGTGTAAGAAGTATTCTGAGCCCAAGTGTCAAACATGTGGGATGTCATCATCTTTTTTGCTTTCCCCCCCTCATGTCGTATTTGTGTTATGTTACATCTGTGAGGGCTTTGTGTTTGTAGGTGGCCTATGATTTGGAAGATTACTACCATTCTGTGCAGTGGTTTGAGGAGGCAGTTCGTCTCTTTCGAGGAACAGAATGGAGTCCAGAAAATGAAGGCACACTTGAAGATGCCCTTGACCATTTAGCTTTCTCTCATTTCAAGGTATGGTACCTCTTACAAAATAGATCTTGGGTAATCCGATCTAAGGTATTTACAGGATCCAACATATTTTGTCGGATCACATTTTGAGGTATTCAGAAATGCATGTGGCCACATTTCATAGTGTACCATACCAAAGTGCTCCAGATAACAGTAAAAAAACACTTATTCAGGCACAAAAAATGTTTGTGGGTGGATTAAAATTTTAAAAATAAAAGTTTCAAAAAAATATATGATTTATATGAAATACAATGTTTTTTTTTTTAGACTGGAAACATATCGTACGCCCTCAGTCTCTCTCAGGAACTGTTGCTTCATGGTAAACCTCTGTAGTCTACTACTAGCCAGCAGCAATAAGTGAGACAGCGAGAAAGAGAAAAAAAATACTCGGCCAAACAGATTCATTTGTTTTTAATTCATGAATAAGGATTAATTTAAATATAATCTATATGGAAAATGTATTATATTACATCACATCACAATGCAATTTCTATCTTGTCTTCAAGATCCTATGAACAAAAGGGTACATTTTAATGTGGAGAAGTATGAGAAGCTCCTTGATGAAAGGCCGCCTGTTACTAACCAAAGCTTGGCTTTGAAAAGGCCTGACACCACTTATCTGAGAACCAGGAATGTCTATGAGAAGCTCTGCCAAACAAAAGGATCTCAGGTATCATTCCACACTATGCTACGCAACTTTTGATCAAGGCAATGTAGTGTTCAACATTCATCAGAGGGTATATCTTTCTATTCCAATCTGTTGTTGGAAGTATTATGAGCAACACAAATATAAAATGTTAGCACATAAGTTAAAAAAGGGAAGGTATTCACACATTGCAACTCAGAATTAATTTCAAGGATGATTACAGTTTCTAAATGGAGTAAACTTCCATTATAAAAATATGGTATCCATATGACTATTAAATGCTTCCTATCATAAAAAAGAGCCAAAGTCAAAAGAAGAGCTATGGCAAATCCTGTGTGGATCTTGGTAGAATTCCTCATGGGGCTGCCTGGAGAAAATTACACAGCAGCGTACCAAAGTGAATTACTTCAGTATTGGATCATGAAGAAGGTCACATGAAATAATGGCCTGGTTTAAATCTTAAAGGGTTAGGTCACCCCAAAATGAAATTTCTGTCATTAATTACTCACCTTCATGTCGTTTCAAACCCATAAGACCTTCGTTCATCTTTGGAACACAAATTAGGATATTTTTGATGAAATCCAAGAGCTTTCTGATCTATACACAGCAACATCATAAGAAATTTAAAGGCCCAGAATGGTACTAAAGACATTTTTAAAATAGTCCACGTGACTACAGTGGTTCAACCTTAATGTTATGAAGCGACGAGAATACTTTTTGTGTGCAAAAACAAAAAAAGAAAAATAATGACTTTATTCAACAATTTCTTCTTCTTCTACAGGGTCAACTGTTCGGTTACCCATATTCTTCAGAGTATCTTTTGTGTTCAACAGAAGAAAGAAATTCATACAGGTTTGGAACAACTTGAGGGAGAGTAAATGATGACAGAACTTTCATTTTTGGGATAATGTTGTTTTAAGGTGGGGCAGAATTAAATTTTGTTTGCGTACCCCCTCTGTCACCTCACGTACCCCAATGGGTACATGACACATACCTCAGTTTGGGAACCACTAGCCTAGATAAATGTACTTTTAACACAATAATGTTAGAGTTTTATTGCATTCGCAATGACATCATTTGATTGAGGGTAGAGTTAATTAGCTGTAAACTTAAAATATTTTTGTTTATGTTTATCAGTTAAACTCATTCTTGTTTGCTATTTACATCTTATTAATGATTATTTGAAGAATATTTATGTTTCAGAGCCTTAGAAATAATAACACGCCTTCTTTTTACAGCCAAAACATTTTGAGAACCCAAGGTTATTCTGTGACTATTTCACCAATGGCAACCCTGGTTTACTTCTTCAACCAATTAAACGAGAGCTAATCAGCCTGCACCCTTATGTTGTGCTCTTCCATGGTTTTGTCACCCGACCTGAAGCTAAAAGCATCAGAGAATATGCCGTGCCAGGGGTGAGTGCACTGTTTGAATTAAGGCTTAATGTGGAAACATACAGAATTGGGATACGTAACTCTTGGACTTGTACCAAGATGCGAAAGTAATTAAATTAATTGATGAACCATGCTGTCTTTGATATTATGCACAAGCAAGAGTGAGTAAATTTGGACCAGAACTCTCCAAATAACTGAGAAAGCCTTGTTATTTTTTTTTTTTTACTGAGAAGTGGATGTTATTTAGCCTTTATGTTACTTGGATCATTTTTGCATTGAGGGAAAAAAGGTTGGCAGAGACTTCAGCTATCATTTTTTGCCAGTTCTCAGCTGAGGTTGTTCTGCTTTCATTTTTTAAAAATAATGTGTCCTCTACTGAATAAGACATTTTCAAACACTTTTCATTTTACTGCATGCCAGTTACTCACTGACATGGAGAGACTCTTCAAAGTGTATGTATAAAGCCATTATCTCAAGAGAGACACAACATTTTGTGCGCTAGTTTTCCCTCATTTTCCAGACATCTTTAACCATGGAACTTAAGCCAGCTTCAAACTGAGCTGGAAAGAAGATAAAGAGCACATTACGTGAACAAGTCATGCGGTCGGAATCAACTGTGCTTACAGCTCGTCAGTTATTCCACCCAGAGTGTTTTTGTAGGGTAGACTCAGCATTAAATCATGTGTTTCCGTCATTGCTTTGTCCCTGCCAGTAGTTCGGTCATTTTTTTCTTTCTGAAATTCACACATAACAGAAGCTGCCAGAGATTTTGTTTTGATCTTTATTCTTCACAGTGACAAAAATGTGTAGAAAATATTTAAATGCAAATGTTCATGTTTTTCTTCAGCTTAGAAGATCAGTGGTGGCATCAGGAGTAAATCAGGCCACTGCAGAATATCGCATAAGCAAAAGGTACAAGTCAGTTTTTTTCTAAAGGCCCCATGAAATCAGATATATCAGCACATCTTTATGCTAGTGTACTCCTACAACATTCAAAACCAACATATAAATCAATACTAGTAATAATACATCCAATTTCCAATTGTCATTAACTGCTCGGAGACACGAAGGTTGAGGATCCAAACACAGTATTTATTATTGGTAGTCCAAAGATGTAATCCAGAAACAGGCAAGAGGTCATACACACGGGCAATCAATCCAAACATACAACACAGTCCACAAGGAAAGAGTAAGCCAGAACAATGGGCAGAAAATCAAAACCATGCACTCAGAAAAGCGCTCAGAAATGCAGTTGTAACATACAAGACTTAGTAATGAATGACTGAATAAACCGGCCTTATACAGACTTAAAGGGTTAATTCACCTAAAAATTCTGTCATTAATTACTCACTCTCATGTCGTTCTACATCTGTAAGACCTTCGTTCATCTTCACAACACAAATTAAGATCTTTTTTGATGAAGCCTGAGAGCTTTCTGTCCCTCCATAGAGATCTAACGCAACTACCACATTCAAGTAGGAAAGTACTCCTTGTGAGTCCAATGGTTTAACCTCAATTTTATGAAGCGACAAATTTACCACTTACAAAAATATGGATCTGCAACGCACGTTCACAAGAGCTTCACGACGCATGTGTGTTGTGTTCAGACTCGCACGTCAACTCAACGCATGTGCGCGAGTGTTCACGAGAGCATCACGACACATGCGTTTTGTGTTCAAACAAGAGCTGACATTGTTGCGTGAACACGCCTTGGATAATATTATTTTGTATATAAAATGGTAAATTATGTTTTTTTTTTTTTTTGCACAAAGCACTCATGTTGCTTCATAAAAAATTTGAGTCACATGGAGTACTTTAATGATGTCATTCTTACCTTTCTGGACCTTGCATTGGATCTCTATGGATGGACAGAAGATCTTAATTTGTGTTCTGAAGATGAACGAAGGGCTTACGGATGTGGAATGACACAAGGGTGAGTAATTAATGACAGAATTTTCATTTTTAGGTGAACTAACCCATTAACAAGGCTTATGAGATGCAACTGAAGACAATCATGGATGATGAAACCAGGCAGGAGTTATGGGAAATGTAGTGGACTTGAGTGGCAATAGTCTGGGGTAATCTGGTGGCAATCAAGGGCACTGCAGCTGGTGATCATGACACCAATATTATCCCATTTTTTTCTGTCTGTACTGCTTTAGTTTGTGAAGTGGCTCTCACATTAGGTTTTTTGTCAATGATCTTTCAGTGCATGGCTTAAAGAGTCAGCCCATGAGGTTGTGGGCAAGGTGGATCGACGCATCACTATGGTCACTGGGTTGAATGTGCAGCCCCCTTATGCTGAATATCTCCAAGTTGTAAATTATGGCATTGGAGGACACTATGAACCTCATTTTGATCATGCCACAGTGAGTAACAAGAATGTCCTTTAATTCTGAATTTTCCAAAACATTTACACACATTTAAGGAAAAACATTTACAAAAATTTGGAAATAATAAAGAAAAGCTTTCTGATGCAGAGATTTAGGCCCGGTTTCACAGCCAGGATTAGGCCTTAGTTCAATTAAGGAATTTAAGTAGCTTTTATAAACTTTCACTAGAAAAACACATTACTGGTGTGCATCTTGAGACAAAACAATGACACTGACATATTTTAAGATATGTCAGTGCAAGTTGCTTTCAGTTACAACAGCTCAAACATGCATTTTAGTCTAAGACTAGCTTAAGCCTAGTCTGTGAAACCGGGGGATAATGTATCTTGTATATACAGTATAAGCCATGATGCATACCCATTGTGTATAATGTGACTTTTTTTAAAAATGTTTAAAAAAATTTTTTTTAATTGGCAGTCTGATTCGAGTCCATTGTACAGGCTAAAAACTGGAAACCGAGTTGCTACATTCATGATATATGTAAGTGAATAACTAGTTCAGCTCTTGCTCGCTTTCTTTCTTAATTAAAAGACAATATCTTGTCAATGTAGTTTTGAGTGATAAAGTAAGTATGTGAGTTTTGAAAGCATTTAGCAGTAACCAAAATTAATTTAATGCTGCTTGAGTAAACCACATTTTTTTCCTTTTTAGTTGAGCTCTGTGGAAGCAGGAGGATTCACAGCCTTTATATATGCCAACTTCAGTGTTCCTGTAGTGGAGGTACAGAATTACATACATCAGTCTCACAGATTCACTCAAGACAGAACACAACCACACTCTGCACAGCTTTCAGAATGCTATGTCCTTCAATGCTGAGTAATAACAGATTGTTTTCTATTGAGGTCAGACATTTCGTTGGGTATCCTGTTACAACAAAATCTTTGGGTTTGGGAGTTAGTGTTGTTTCAGTAAATGAACTGTTGGAGAAACCTGAGAGATAGATATCTAGAAATTTGCACTTTCACCTCCAGGCACTCAGGTTTTCACCACCCACTAAGGATTTTGGCTATTGTGTACACTGTCAAAGAAGCTTTTAGACTAAATAAACATAATATAACTTTATTGGGAGTTTTCTTTATTCTCTGTAAGGAGTGTATTTCACTTTTTTTGTGTGTTTTCTTTCTAGAATGGTGCTCTCTTCTGGTGGAATCTTTATAGAAATGGTCAAGGAAATGGTGACACTCTTCATGCTGGCTGCCCTGTCA
Source organism: Elopichthys bambusa (assembly GCA_037101425.1). Classification (NCBI taxonomy): domain Eukaryota; kingdom Metazoa; phylum Chordata; class Actinopteri; order Cypriniformes; family Xenocyprididae; genus Elopichthys; species Elopichthys bambusa. Next base: position 25,478,439 of record CM074444.1, on the reverse strand, counting down.
TTGTTGGTGATAAATGGGGTATGATTGTTGTATCACATGGTGTCTTGTTTACCAACATAAGGAAAGAACTTTCATTTGACAGACAGTCATATCCAAAGCAATTTACATTGCATTCAAGGTATACATTTAATTCATTTCCTGGTAATTGTACCTATGACTTTGGTCTTGCTGGCACCACACACACACACACTACTGTTTGAGCTACAGGAATGCTGTAAAAGAAGCATGAAAAAAAAGTGAAAGGAAAAATGTGAACCTTCAGTGAATTGGGAATGGTTAATGGAGCTTTTATGGGATATTATTTACTAGGGATGCCCTTATATGTGCTGTATCAAGGCTTTTAAAGCCACATGCTTTCTGTGAGGAACACACCAAATAAAGGCATTCACTGTCTTTTCTTTTCCAGTTGCCAATAAGTGGGTTCATGAGTATGGACAAGAGTTCCGACATCGTTGTAGCCTTAATCCTGAGGAGTGAAGCAAGCATGAGACCATTTAAAGTACAAGAGTCAACCCCCTTAAAGGGGCAATGATAGCAAGTGAGGAAGTGAAAGACTGAGAATGAAGGGGTAAAGCATTTGAGAGCTAAAACCACCTGCTTTCATAACTGATTTGAGTTCCCAGCATTGGGAAGAGAGGCACATGGATCATTTTCATGGATGTCTGAAGGGCAGGAAATAAAGAGATTTCAACTGTGTGTATGTTTGTGTGTGGGTTAGGGAATGGTTTGGTATGCAGCCCACAGGGCAAGCTGACCTCTTGTTTCTGCTTCCCAAGATGAACACCAGAATGTTTCATGAAAATGAAAATGAAAAAATACGGCTGTTTACATGAGTACCTGATGATGATTTGTTTCGATGAGTAGTTTGTGGTAACATCTTTTCTGTTCTGACAGCAAACAATATATACATATTAATTAATATAATTAATTACAGTACACATTGAAATAGGATAATGATTTGCCCACTTGGATGTTTGTTAGCTTTTAAATCTGGTGCAACTGTACGTTATTTATGGTTGCAAAGCAACTTCCAAAAAGTTCCATAAATGTTGTAAACATGTAAATAAATAATAAAATGAGATGAACCTTTTCTTTGTAAAAAGTATTTCATTTATTGGCATACTGAGGTTGAATTTTCATCTTAGCAATGTATTTCTATATATTGCATTGCCATGACATAAAATAACAAAATAGTAATAGCTAACTGCTTTAAATGTAGTGTAAATATATTAATAGCGGTCACCAAGTTTTCAAAATATCCTTTAGGAATTTATTGCTATATCTCCAGATTCCTGACAGCATTTATGATTATATTGAAGCACTCCCTTTCTTTTAAAAACTTTCTTAAAAACCCAAGTCCAAAATGTACAATCATTAAGTGTAATACAGGCCACTGCTGTCCTCTGCTGCTGGATTAATGTAAGAGTTACTTGATTAGAAGCACATTTCATCCAGAGGATTGTTCCCACTATGCTACCGAGGTACATGCCTTTCTGAAATGCACTAAGTTATTATTATAATTATTAATGTGAGACTCTTGTAATTGCTGACCTTAATAAAAATAATGTAATTCATTTCGGTATTCTAAAGTATCTCAATGTGATGTGATGTGACAATTAGAAAACAGTGCTAATCAGAACAGTGTTCTCTTTTTGCACAGTCTATCACACTCGCAACACAAAGAACTTGAGAGTGTAACACGAGTCCTAACCAGCTGTCACTGAATCTCATGGATATTTAACAAAGAAAAGAAGAACCTGACTTTCCTGCCTGCAGAGTGTGCAGCCTCACAGTGTTGGATGTGTAAATGCCCAAAAGAAAAACCATAAGATGGTCTAACCAGGCAGGCTCTGTGGCGCAATGGATAGCACATTGGACTTCTAGATTACAAAGTGAGGCCATTCAAAGGTTGTGGGTTTGAATCCTACCAGAGTTGTGACTTTTGGTGTTTTATTAACCCTATACTGCAGCACTGTAATAAAACGGGGAAACCAAGGACTTCAGAAATGTTCATATATACATCATATCGAATTGTGAATAAAGCTCCAAAAATGTGTAACGGGGTGCTGGGAGTCCTGCTAAACACAGTTGGCCAACACACACGGCCAACACACACAGAGGCTCGTTGGCCACCCCTCACCCCCACTGTGCCCTCTAATATACAGGCATAATTTTGCATTTCCTTCAGCCTAAGACCTATGTCACTTCTGGTGTGCCTTTACATTTGCCAAAAATATAACTTTTTTTGTTGTTATAAAAACAAACAAATGATGAGGAAAAGTAACACAAAAGTAACAATGCTTTACTTTGCATACAAAATAACTAAGTAATACAATTAGTTACTTTTTAGGGAGTAAGACAATACTGTAAAGCATTACTTTTAAAAATGACTTTCCTCAACACTGTTTTCTAAATCTCAGAAAGCTCATTTTTTTGTGTTTGTGTGCTATAAACAATCTCGCCTGTAAATAGTCTTGTTTTACAGACAAGAAACATTTCACACTCAAACGATGGAAAATATTGAAGCACATTAATTGTATTTAATCAAACTGAAACAAGCAATTGTTTTCTCAATTTATGAAACTTTTTCAACAAGCCAGTTTTATTTGTATTGTCTTTTATTTTAACAGCTATGATTCAATTTACCAAACAACATGTTTAAAAAGTAACAAATTAAAGACAGTGAAAGACAAGTGTAAAATTAAGTGGAGAAGACATTTAGTGTTGAATTGTCAATCATTTTCTTGTTTTTCTATGAGGTTTCAGAATTCTTCTGCCGAGTGGAGTCGTTCAGCCTTTTTTTTTCTCAGCCCTCAGAGAACTGCCTGAAGAGGAACTCTGATCTTTTGTCACTGAAACTAGGCACAAAATGAATCTGCAGGATTTCAGAGAAGCCCTCAGACAAACTGGGTGCCACAAATTTTTTCCTACAGAGAACAAGAAAAAGTCAGAAACCAATGGGCTTGTATGAGAATAAAGATGCTGATTTCCTAGCAAAAAGATCTGGTACAGTGCAATAAGCTCAGCTTGCTGCTGTTCACTCACTTGTAGCTGTGAAACACCATGTCATTGACAGGAACATGCTTGGTGGCAGAAGGAACCATCTCACGAAACTAAAGACAGCAAAAAACAAGATAACATCAATCACTGACTGACTGCATTTCTGAGCTTCAATTCTGAAGAATTTCATATTTAAAGTCACTATGAAAAGGAAGTTGTGATAGTCTTTTCTTCCCTATGGTGGTGTAAATCTGAGTGAAAGGGCTTCTCAAATGAGAAAAAATGTAGGACGGGACTTGATTTTGGCCATTTGGGATTTGATTGGATGGTTGTGGTTTGCTATTGGTCAATCTCATGTGAGTGACAGGTTCTCCCACCCTTGCGCCAGTAAACACAATAATCAGATTAAATTAATTAAAATAATAATAATAATAATAATAATAATGTGCATGGATAAAACATTCATAATAAATACTGCAGTATTCCACAAAAAAATAACTATTGTTCATTTTTGATTTCATGGTGACTTTAATGTAAGTATAGACATATACCCTGTTGTTATGCTTTGCTTGTTCCAGACTCGCAGTGAAGTTGAAACACCTGCAGGGGACTCCAGCGTTTTGACTGACATCTACATATCTGTGGAAAAAATCATTGATGGTGCAATTTCAGTTGAAAGACAAAGATAAATAAGCATATGCTTTGGAAATAGAGGTAGGCACCTTTTCCTAGACTCGGGGTCAGGGTTAGTGTTGTCCACCACTACGCTCTGGCCTTCCTTCAGAGCGCGTTCACAGGCTGACACACAATGCTGCCAGGAGCCAAGCGTGTCCTAAAGTTCATGTGCAGATGGCACAGCATTAAAAGGCCGTTAAATTAGGATATTATACACATGTAGAACCTCCAAATCTTCTAAACCAGAAATGCTCGATCCTGCTCTACTTGTTGTCTGTGGGTCTCTGTTGTGTTAGCTATGTTACTCAACTCACCCTGTTCACATATGCATAGCCCTTTGGAATGATGTGTGTCTGGAAAAACGTGGATTTGCCCGCTGCAAAAAATAACAACAAAGGGATTATATAATAAATTATCACCTGGAGGGAGTAAGACGAAAAAACAAACACTGAAAAAAAGTCTCACATCCAGGGAAACCCACTGCTACAATGACTTCCTGTTTGGTAGATGTGAGGGAGGTGTCAGGAGGATCGTAAAGACGCATTTTAGAGTCCAATTTCCTCTGGACAATGATACAAAAAAAACCCAAATATTATTACAGATGCTTAATACAGTAATGTCCAAAAGTCTGGGGTCAGTAAGAGCTTATGTTTGTGAAAGCAGTCTCTCGTGTTCACCAAGACTACATTTTTTTTTTATCAAAAATACTGTAAAAATAGTAATATTGTAAAATATTATTACAATTTAAAATAACTGTTTTTCACTTAAATATATTTTAAAATTTATTCCTGTGATCAAAGCTGAATTTTCAGCATCAATACTCCAGTCTTCAGTGTCACATGATCCTTCAGAAATTATTCTAATATGCTGATTTGCTGCTCAAGAAACATTTCTTCTTCTTATTATTATTATTATCAATGTTGAAACAGTTGTGCTGCTTAATACTTTTGTGGAAACCATAACACAATTTTCAGGATTTTTCATTTTTTCAAAAGAACAGCATTTATTTATTAAACATTATAAATGTATTTAGTGCCAATTTTGATCAATTTAATCAATCTTTACTGAATAAAAAAAATCTTACTGACCCAAAACTTTTGAATGGTAGTGTAAAGTCCCCAACTAAAGGTACAAAACACAAATAACCATACATTAATACACTGTAGCAAACGTGTAAGTGAAACAAAAACAAAAACAGTGGCTTACAGGGTCGAACTCTGGCAAGCTGAACTGAGCAGGTTTCCAACCCAAGAAGTACTCCTCTGGGGTGTAAAACTGAAGACCAATGTTGAGGGCAAACTGAGGACACAACAGATAAGAAGAAGAAGAAAAAACCCTGTAAAGCTGTGTTTTGCCAAAAGCTCATACCATTGTAAAGTTTTCCTTTTTTGTTATACTAAAATGGAGCAGGAAAAAGACTACCATGCCCCCTTGTGGCAAGAGTAATCTATTACACATGATTTGAATCAATATAATTTATTATAAAATACAGTAACTCTTAGTAACAGTAACAAATTCAATCTGCTTATGTGTAATGAAGACTGCAGTTAACGTCATTACCAGTCTGTCACTGCAGGAGAAGTCTTTCTTCTTTTTTCCCGGGGCCCAGTTAGCAGGACGTCCTGCTGCATCTGTAAAATTAGGGGAAACCATAACTGAGCATATGTTATTGGGTCATTTTGCGCTGTGCTGAAAATAAAAAAATGATAAAATTGTTGTTAAAACAATGTTTTCTGGTTGCACTTCATTTCAAGTGTGGGTATATACAGGTCGAAGTAATGGGTGAAAGGGAAGGGGCGTTTGAACGGTCTGTTATGGGGTAGGGTTAGGAGTGTACTTACAGTCTACTTACCTATGAAAGTACCCAGTAACATAAACTAACTACATGGGTTTACGTTAGGTTTATGTGGAAGAATAAAAAGGCTGCCAAATAAAAATACCATTAAACTACTCTTTAGTTCAACGAAATTGGCCTCAAATCAAAGTACTGAGACTTGAATTGAATTGAGCTCACCTCCTACATAGAAGCTCTGTGACACGTCTATAGTCACTCCACCATTTGCCTGCAAAAACATAACGGTGTCTTAAAGGTGCAATAAATGATTTCTGAGAAATGCTGCTGAAAGTGGATTGGACTGAGCACCAAAACACACTTGTAGCCAATCATCATTAAGGGGGCGAAGCTATCAAGGGGTGTGATCCTTTTGGGTAGGGGCATGTTTGTTTCGGTTATTTTAAATATCAACAGCATTTCTCAGAATCATTTACTGCACCTTTAATATACACAGGCTACTGTAACCAAACTTGTATGTAAATAAAGCAAATGATACAACTTATAATGCAATTCTTCTAATAGACAACTACAAATAACCACAATAGTGATTCACCTTCTCACACAGATGTTCCCACATTCCAATAACAGGCTTTCTGTAAATACCAGGGGCTGTGGAAACAAACACCTGAAAAACACAATGTATTACCATTCGTAAATAAATAAGTTAAGGGATTTTCAATTTTCAAACTTGCATTCAAAACTTTCATTAAAAAAGTTTGGGGTTAGTAAGGTAATAAATTAATACTTTTATTCAGCAAGGATGCATTAAATTAATCAAATTGACTGTAAAGACATTTATAATGTTACAAAAATATAATTCCAAATAAATGCTGTTTTTTTTTTTTTACTTTGCTTTTGAATCCTGAAAAAAAAAAAAAAAAAAAAAAAAAAAAAAAAAAAAATCGATCACAGTTTCCACGAAAATATTAAGCAGCACTACTTTTTCACCATTGATAAAAGAAACGTTTCTTGAACAGCAAATCAGCATATTAGAATGATTTCTGAAGGATCATGTGAGACTGAAGACTGGAGTAATGATGCTGAAAATTCAGCTTTGCATTTTTGCTAATTACATTTAAAATTTTATTCAAATAGAAAATGATTATTTTAAATGAATGCAGACTTGGTGAGCATAAGATATTTCTTTCATAAATATTTAAAAAAAATCTTATACACCCCAGACTTTTTAACAATAGTGTATGTTGAAGTGTGAATGTGTCATTAACCTGGATGGGCAACTGAAGTGTCTGTAGAATATCCTCTACTTTTGACTTGAACACCTCCGGTCTAAGTTTTCCTCGAGATATACCCATCTGATTGGTGAAAAATACCACCTAAACAGTGAAGCAAAACCAATTGGACATTTATTGATGAAACATTATCACATATTGACAGCATCAGCATAAAATGAAGTGATGGGTGATTAACAAGCACCTTGTATCCTTTCTTTAACAGACTGGCCAGTCTGGGCTGAATCTCTCGGAAGAGAATCCTAAACAAGAGTAAAACATCACATTAAAGACAACAAACCGCTGCAGCGTTTAGGAAGTTCTTCAAGCAGACTCACCTCCAGTCATCCGGACTTGTGGGAAACACTTTCCCAGACTTTGTAGTGATAATGCAGCCATCAATGTCAAAACCTGCAACCTGAATCACATAAAACAGCATTAAACATTATAGAAGCATAAAGGTTTTGCTGATTAAATGCTGTGTAATTCCTGTAAGAAAGTTAATGTGTTACTTTGGAGCTTTCTGGAACCCCTGCTGCAGTGAACAGCATAAGGCTGCCGATTTGTTGCCAGTGACTCTGAGAGCAAGTGGAAGATGGAGCACTGGGTTTGACTGTTGGTGAGTCCAGCTTGTCATCACTCTCTCTCTGAGCAAATGCTTGTAACTGCTTAAGCTTTTTCTCAGCTGAGGTCTGTTCATCTTCATCCTCCTCATCGTCACGCCCTCTTTTCATGCGAGGAACATCCTGCTCTGGGCTGTGAGGTCGTTTTGTTGCCTGAGAAACAAGATCCAAGGTTTTATGGGATATTTCAATTGATTTTATGACATACAATAAACTCCAATAATAATAATAATAAAATTGGTTGAAAGTTTTTGAAAATGTCTGTACCACAGAAATGGAAAGATAATGTCAATTTCTCACCAATATAAAATTTGTTTCTTTTATGAATTTATACATTTATACACTCCTTCAGACACAAATTAAATTAACTTTTATCTTTATTAATGTATTCTTCAATACTGTTTTTATCCTAGCTCAATGTTTCTTGCCTTTTTTCTTCAAAACACATAGAAAAATATAACTGTTCCTAAAGCAATACAATACAATATTATCATAAATACTTCCCACAAATTAAATAACTGCAGTAATACAATTGATGATATCTAGAATAATTCAGAATGAGGAAATACATCAATGCTGTTCCATTGTGGTACAGAATTGCCATGTGGCAACATTTATATTTTCTTCATAGATAAAGTTTGTCTATTATTATCAAAAATCTATTTAACTTATTAAAAGGCAGCAAAAATGCTGTTGTTGAAGAAATGTGCCCTTACAAAAAAAAATCTAAAAGAAGAAAAAAAAATGTATTATTACTAAAAAAAATATTGTCAAAACCATAATACAGTTTTTTTGTTTGTTTTTTCAGCATTCTCTGATGAAAAGTTCAAAAGAACATTTATTTGAAATATAAATCTTTTTTTAACATTTTAAAATGTCTTTACTGCCACTTTTGACCAATTTAATGCATCTTTGTTTAATAAAAGTGTTAATTTCTTTCAAAAATATTTTCTCATACAGTTACACTACCATGGATTATCTTGATACCTTTTTTGAAGATTTAGAAAAGTAATCCTGGATGCTTCTTTTGGGATCATTTGAGATTTTCTGTCTGTCTCTGCTTTCATCTGCTGCATTTCTATTCTTCTGAGGAGAGGAAGACTTTCCATTTGAATTTCCAACAAATTCCACAGTGAAGGGGTGGGACTGATTAACCAAGTACAGTGTGCAGCCAGACGTCAGACATCCAGACTCGCCACGACTCAAAGACTGACCGTCCAGGGAAGATGGGTTGGGCCCGAGCTGTGGAAACAAACTGATTTGTACTCACTTATGCTTTTCTAGATTTAAGTATTAAGAAAAATTATTTGTTTTCAGCAAATTTACTGTGTTAGTAAATTGTAACATGCTGGGGTTTTTATTTTTATTTTACCTGCGTAACCAGAACTTCCTGTTTGGCATAGTTGGCCACAAGTTTGACTGTCAAAAAGAAACGCACTAGCGTGATTCTTTATGAATAGACACAAATGTGACACGTACAACTTTTTTTTGTTTAATTAGGATGGGTGTGATGTGAAAACCCACCCTGATGCCTCGAGCACTTCTTGTCTGTAATTCTGGATTCAGGGCCTCGACCTAACATAAGAGCACGACCATCAGCCAGCTCCACCCGCGCTCCATTCACACTAACTAGTGCGCACTGCATCTCCATTCACGGACCACAACAGCTGGACTGCAGAGGGAAAGAAGATACAGTAAGAAATACAGTACAATTAAGATTCAAATAGTCAAAAATGGATGGTACATTTGTTATTTATCTGACTGGCTTCAGAGAGTTAATTATGAATATTTAACCAGATAACTGAAATGTAACTCATTGGATACATGACGTAACTTCGTTTTAATACGTCTTTTAATGTTTCATGTGTAAAAACAATGAACTTAGTCGAACTTTGACACCAGAGGGTTCATAAAGGCTCCAAATAACTTTATAATTTGCGCAGTCTTTGTGTACCTACAAAGTTCCTCAAACATATATTTCAATCGGGGCACTATCATTTTACTAAATACACAAGACAATATCCAAATGGCACTTACCTGTTGTCTAAAACTTTACAGTTATTTCTTGCGATTCAGTTGTTGTACACGCTTCACGGGTCCGACATGTAAATATTTCCGATGTGGAACAACGGCGCCCATTGTTTGGTTCCCATCATGTCATTGGGAGTCATTTTGTTAGCCACCTCTGTCATTAACCAATTTAATATCATATTTTCTCAGTTACATTATCACATGTATTTTATCGGATAGCCCGCTAAAACAAACGGTACATTTTGTAAGCAAGTTTTTTTAAAAAGCAGTTAGTGATATCGTGCTTTATTCTTGGTTCAAATTGCTCACTACCAGTAGGAAACAACAAAGAATGGATGGATGGATAGTCATTTAATCGGGAATTGATTAAATCGCTGGATGTATGTGGGTTTGCTATTGCTGTGATCTCATGTGAGTGACAGGTTGCCCCGCCCTCGCGCCAGTAAACACCATCAGAGAAGAAGAAGAAGAAAAAAAATAATGATGTGCAAAGATAAAACATTTATAATAAAAACTGACTATATTCCATGAAAGAATAAGAATTGTCAGTTATGATTTTATGGTGACTTTAAGCGGGCAACATATTGCATTGCTGCAATTAAAAGTAGCCTGCCTGTTTTTGTGTTAAAAGGGGGATTTAACACTTTGTTTGTGTAGTACCTGAAAATCAGCACAAAGTGCACTAGACAAGAGAATAGTATGAGTCTATTCAGTTTGTTTACGCCTGTTAGATGACAAATCTTAAGTTTACATAAGTATTATCGTGAGATAGGATATCCTGTTAATAATTATGGCTTGATAAACATAGTTTATTTACTCTGCATAATGAAGTACCAACAGTTTAATTTAAACTGGCAAGTGTTTTTTGTCTTAAAGCTATGAAACCCTGCACATAACATATGGAAGAAAACATAAAATATTTTAAAATAATAGTCTGTGCCCATCATACAAAATTTTCTGCTGAATTTGTCAACTATTACTGCTCAAAATCTGCAGACCGGCTCTGACTTTCGACAACTAGTGTTGATTCCTCTAGACTATAAATCAAGGCAAAAATCTGGGCAAGAATTGTATAGTGTATTCCTGCCTTTACCTAAAACAAGTAAACTAATTAATAAGCTGTGGGCCATGATATCTTGTTTTTCCCCCACGCATTGGGGAGCATTGTACAAGCTGCTCATCTCACATTTTGTTTTTTAATGAAAAACTAGTTCAGGCATCAAAATGCTGTATAGGGAGTGGTTTCTAGATGAACAAACAAAATTAAAAAAAGGTGCATTTATGGGCGTGCTCCTAGGGTGTGCTCCTTATGGGTGAGCCATAGTAATAGCCACAGCCACAAACACATTCACACAATAGTTACACAGAGCTAAGGAAAGTCATTTGAGCTTGTTTGTATCTACAGATAAAGGTGAGTGTGTGCATATTGAATATTAAGTTGCAATTTTTATATATGCAGCCACAATTGAGATGGGATGTAAAGTTTAAATTGTTTATATCAGATTTTTGTATAATACAATATAATTCTTATATAATATAATTCTAATTTTTCTAAATATATGCAACTTGTTTTTTTTTTCTCCTTTTCTGTCTTTGTGTAGGACTGAAAATCAATTGGTATCATTTTTCTGCATGCACAAGCTCTGGTTGAACAAACCCAGTGTTCAGACCCTGTACATCTGATTGTTAGTTAAGAGTGATTGATTTGAATTCACTTACTAAAAAGAACTAGTCCACCATGGCACGTGAACAGGACTACTACACTCTCATGTCTGGACTGCAGGAGCTTGATTTCCAAGGGAAAGCAGTTCCCAGCGATCTTGTACTAATAGGTGAACATGCCTTTCCACTTGCCATGAATCCAAGAGGTCAGGTGCTGATGGCTGCATCTCATTACGGTCAGGGACGTATAGTGGTGTTGGGGCATGAGGCATACCTAACACGTTTTCCTGGCCTCCTAGAGAATGCCCTAATGTGGCTCATGCCATGTACCGGTGATGCTGGCATTGTAGGGATCAAGGGGAGTTTACGTTCAGTAGCTGACAACTTGAACTACTGCCCTATCAAGACAGAGCTAGGAGATTTTCGGGATGGATTAGCTATATATATCACAGATGCTTACAGTGTCGAGACCTGTGCAAAGGATCTGATAGCTTTTCTCAAAGCTGGAGGTGGTTTGATCGTTGCTGGCGAAGCCTGGAGTTGGTCTAATGACCATCCACAAGAAAACACTATAAGGAACTTCCCAGGAAACAAGGTGTGCAGTGTTGCAGGAATTTATTTCTCTGAACACCCTGGAGAAGTTGGCAACTTTCCTGTTCCAAGAAATATCCCTTCTAGTTGGCTTGCTGTTTCGTAAGTTCAGCACAAATTTTTGCTTTTTACCCATTCCTTAATAAACCATGCGTTTTACCATCTGTCTTGTCTTTTTTTTCAGAATAGGAAAAGACTTCAAAGATGATCTAGAGTTCCTGTTACAAGGTGTGTCTGAGTTTGACACCCAAGGAGGGGCTTTAGCATCTGAGGTGATGGTGCACGGACCATTAGCCTTTCCCATTGCGGTCACTCCGGCTGGAAAAGCATTCATTGCTGGTGCATATTATGGACAAGGTCGAGTAATTCTGGTATCCCATGAAGGCTACCTGGGCCGAGACTCTCTATCCACATTCATGATCAATGCTATCAAGTGGCTTGACGAGGGTCGGACGGGTGTTGTTGGGATCCTACCCAGCCTCAAAGCAGCCCACGCGGTACTGAGCAAATCAGGTTTAGATTGCCAGTTGATTGGCTTCAGAGAAGATCTAAGTGTCTACGTCTGCACTTCCTACAGTGATGCCCAGTGTGCAGAGATCCAAGAATTTGTTGCTGAAGGCGGAGGTCTTCTGATTGGGGGTCATGCCTGGCATTGGGCCCAGACCCACCCTGGCTGCAATGTGATGACCGAATACCCAGGAAATCACATTCTTAACAAGATGGGATTGTGTCTCTTAGGCAACACCTTGGGTGGAGGGTTATATAAGGCCCCAGAAATAGAGCATAGCTGTAGAGAGGGGTACCACTTTCGTAGCATGCTGCAGCGATTTGCTGAACATGTAAGGCAGGGGCAAGAACTGACTGATCATGAACAGGGCTGCTTGAAGCAGCTGGGCTGTGACTGTGCCAATTACCTTCGTATGTGTTCTCACGACAGTGCCGCCTACACTTCAGTGCTAGCACTTCTTACTGACATAGTGAAGGAGGTAGGTGTTCCACAGGTGTGCAGTAATTGTCCTGTTGAAAGTGCCAAAGACCATCTGATGCTCCACGTTGGGACTGAAGTATACAAAGTGTCACCTAATCCTGACGCCCTTCTTCCATTCATCATCAAGGACAGACCCGACATGCCCACTGTGTCTAATGCAAGAGTTCGGATCAGTGCAAACACTGCAGGTACGAAAGGTTTCTTGCCAAATGCAGGAGGAAAATGTTATTCCTTGTTTAAGTTGTTCAATTTCTGAGCACTGTAAAATTACTTGTTTCAGCTTGTGAAGAATGGATAAGCACAGGCTTATATCTCTCTCCTGGTATGAAGACGTTCATAGCAATACCTCCAGAGATCGTTGGGAAAAATTGGAAGGTAATCAATAGTCTATATACATTACATGTTTCCAATCAAGGAATAATGATTTTAGTTCTAGGAACTCCTTTTGGGGGAACTAAATTAGCTCCTACTTCAGAGTAGGGTCTAAACCAGCACTATAGGAACTACCAGTGACGTAACTGTATGTTGATTGGCCGAATGTATGCAAAACACTGGCACCTGCCATTTTTAAAAAAGATGTTTATACACACAGTTTATAGGTTATATATTTACTTCACAAACTAACTCTATGAACACGGAAAACAATGATAGATGGACCTCTCATTAACATATTAGACAGGCTTTAAAACAAATCGTAAACTAATAAAGATTGAGAATATGAGCGCTGTGTGCTCAGGCTCTGGTGTTCTCAGCACATTCAAAATAAAGGTCTGCCGTGCCATCAAAATAAAAGTCACAACAACAAGCGCAGCTTACGTCACTTCATAGTTCCTACTGGTGCGAATGCAACCAGGAAAACGGCCATAGGGGAACTATAGTTCTCGGGGAACCACCCTGGTGACTAGTTCCTAGAACTACGTTTCTAGAACTACCTGGTGTGAAAGCCCCTATTAACATGAGGAGATACTCTATATAGGTGCAGCTTGGTTGCCAGACGGATAACATTGGTGGAGCAAACATCCTGAAACGGCCTCCTGTGGTCCATGAGCGATTCCCATTGGACAAAGAAATGGTCCAGGTCTGGAATCTGTGGGGAGGGCTAATCTACCTAATTGCACCTCCCCAGAGCAAAGTGGATGGGGTGGAAATTGTCGTGCAGGTCTCAATACAGGCTCCATACTTCAAATCTGGTAAGAATTCTAAATTAATATTCAGTGAGCATCACAATAAGGTTTCTATTCAGAACATTTAAAGGTATATGGTAAAACTTGTTTTGTCCCTCAGGAGAGACAAGTGTAGCTGACTGGGTGAGTGGGATCCGTTCGGCACCTGCCCCCTGGGCAGAACTTGAGTTTGAGAATATCATCATAACATTAGAATCACAGTATATAAGGAATCTGGACCGCCCTGATGAGGTGGCTACACTTTGGGATACCATAATGAGAAGCATAGCTGACCTGGCAGCAAGGCCTGCCAAGTTGCCCCGCAAGGAGCGGTTTGTTGCGGATGTTCAGATCTCTCACGGTCAGTGGTACTATTGCTGGGATAAAGAACCGTCACCAGTTCACACCAGCATCTACACGAATACGCACATACAGTGAACATGTCAAAACGTTATGACATCACCAAGATGATTTACAGTTCTCCGGTCCGATAAGATCAACCTAAAATATCTTGAAATCAAGATAACAAAAGAGAGAGAAAAACAAACAAAACAATATACAAAACAAAATAAAAACATACGTGGAACGTAACACTCCCCCCCCCTAAAAAAAAAAAAGAAACGCTTTTTTTTTTCTCTCTTCTTTAAGTTCTACTCCCAGCTTAATAAAATCTAGACAGAGCATCGGCAAATACGTTTTCTGAACCTTTTTTTGTGTTTAATCACTAGATTGTAACCCTGCACGATCAAAGACCAGTGCATCGATTGCTGATTTTGATTGTTCATACATGCTAAAAACACTAAAGGATTGTGATCGGTGAATACAATTATAGGCAAATTACTTGAACTCACATAAACATCGAAGTGTTGTAAGGCCAACAGCAAAGCTAAAGTTTCTTTCTCGATGGTAGAATAGTTCAACTGGTGTTTATTGAACTTATGCGAGAAGTAACATATAGGATGGTCAATACCATTGGCGTCTTCTTGTACAAGCACTGCACCTGCACCAACCGAGCTTGCATCAATCTCCAGCTTGAAGCCTTTTCCCACGTCAGGAGCTGTCAAAACAGGCGTACTGCATAACAAAACTTTGATGTTATCAAAAGCATTCTGACAGTCATCATTCCAAATAAAAGTATGTGACGGACTAAGGAGTGATGTCAACGGACTGGCCACAGTAGAGACATTTTTACAAAATTTCCGATAATAACTGGCCATCCCCAGAAATCTGCAAAGTTCGGACCATGTGGTCGGAACTGGAAAATCAGCAATCGCAGTTACCTTTACCTCTATAGGTCTGACCTGCCCTTGACCCACTTCTCTGCCCAGATACGTAATTGTAGCTTGACCAAATTCACATTTGGAAAGGTTTAATGTCAACAAAGCATTTTGAAGGCGTTCAAACACCTCTCTTAACGTTGCAACATGTGCGGACCAGTTGGGTGAATAAATCACGATATGCATTGCAGTTTCGAACACCGACAAGCACAATATTAATGAGCCTCTGGAACGTAGCTGGTGCGCTGCGCATGCCGAACGGCATAACGCAATATTGCATGAAATCATCCTGAGTCACAAAAGCAGAAATATCAGACGCACAAGACTTCAACGGCACTTGCCAATAACCTTTCAGTAAATCTAGTTTACTGACAAATTTAGCAGACCCCAGATTGTCTACACAATCCTCCATGCGGGGTAATGGGAAAACAATCAGGAACAGTTACTGCATTTATCTTGCGATAATCTGTGCCTAATCTAGCGGACCCATCACTTTTTGTCACCAGTAGACATGGGGAACTCCACAGACTAAAACTCTGCTTGGTTAGACCGTTTTCACGCAAATACTCAACTTCAGCTCTCATCACAGAACGTTTAACAGCATTAACCCTATTAACCCTCAAATCATTCAACACCTCAGAATTCTTCAGCCTAACGCACTGCTGATACGTGTGACGCACTAACACTCCATCCTCATTACCTTGCGTAGCGACATCAGCCACCTCACACATAAGAGCAGCAACAGAGGTAGTATCAAGCTCATCTACCTTTGAAACATCTTTTAACGACCCTCTGATATGATACTCCTTCAGCATGTTCACATGACATACACAAGATTTCTTTCTGCACTCGGGAGTTCGGATCAGATAATCAGTGTCACTCAGTCTTTTGATTACTTCATATGGACCCGAAAATCATGCAGACAAAACAGAACCAACAACTGGCAATAAAACCAGCACCTGATCTCTTTCTTTAAAGTGACGCTGAACCATTTTATGGTCAAACTGACTTTTCATAGCCACCTGCGCACTCAGCAATGACTCCTTTGCCATCGAACAAGCCTTGTGCAATTGCTCATGAAACTTGCTTACATAGTCAAGCACAGGAATTTTAGTAATAGGCTCACAAGATAACAGATCTTCTTTAAGCATCTTTAAAGGACCCCTCACAGTATGACCAAATACAAGGTCAGCAGGACTAAATCCTAAGCTATCTTGTACTGCCTCTCTGACAGCAAACAAGACCAGAGGTATGCCCTCATCCCAGTCCTTACCCGTATCCATGCAGTAGCATCGCAACATAGCTTTTAACGTCTGGTGAAACCATTCTAAAGCTCCTTGGCTTTCTGGATGGTAAGCACTCGAAGTCTGATAAGAAACTTTCAAGGTCTTCAACACCTGTGCAAAAAGTTTTGACAAAAAGTTAGTACCTTGATCAGATTGAACCACTTTTGGAAGCCCGAACATAGAAAAGAATCTTACAAGTGCGTTACTAATCACTGGCGCCGTAATTTTCCTCAGCAGAATAGCTTCGGGAAAGTGCGTTGCTGCACACATTATTGTTAACAAGTATTGGTTACCAGTTTTAGACTTAGGCAACGGTCCAACACAGTCAACAATAACACTCTCGAAGGGTTCCCCCATCACTGGTATAGGAACAAGCTGTGCACGCGGAATCACCTGATTTGGTTTACCTGAAAACTGACACGTTTGGCAAGTTTTACAGAATTTCGTTACATCTACCTTCATTCAGGGCCAAAAGAAATGTTTCAAAATTCGATGATAATGCCCAGACAAATCATGATCGTGAGCTAGAGAGAGTACAGTCTGTCTATAACATACAGGAATGACAATTTGATGTACAGAAGTCCACACACTATCGCTCGCAACATCTGCACACCACCAACACATCAGCAACCCGTTCTCCATATAGTAAGCAGTTTTCCTCTCTTTGGCCACTTCCTAAGGAACAACAGAGGAAAAGCACTTCCGCAAGGAACAATCTTCTTTCTGAGCTGCGATTACTTTTTCACGAGTTATTGACAATTTCACCTCGTCTGACTTCAGAACAAGAGCTTGACCAACTGGCTTACCTTCCTCAACTGGCAAAAGGTCATTCATAATAATAGGTGACATGAAAGTAGAAGACAAGTCATCTGCATCAGAAAATTTATGAGTCTGTGCTCGCGTCACGGCACAAACGGGAAAAACTTCGGGGAACTTCTCAGACAATTCATCAGAGTACTCAGACAAAACAGGCTTATCACAAACCTCTAACAACAGCATGACTTTTCCACCTGCGATATCGTTACCAACAATGAAACTCACTCCATGCACAGGCAAACTGTCACGCAAGGCAACTTTCACAAACCCCATAAACAAATCTGACTTCAGATAAATCTGATGCAAAGGACATAACGTTCATTTCAAAGCCTCGCACTAACACATGGGTGCCACAAAAAGTCTGTTCTGAAAGTGGCAGTGCACCAGCCACTATAAAGGACTGCTTCGCCCCTGTTTGATCCGAACACTGACCGATACCAATCCTTCCATCACGAAAGGTTGATGGTTGATGATCTAACTTGTCACCGATCTCACAATTAACGATATCAACAGGCTTCACAAAAGCAACACTTTTAGAAGTGTTACCTTGCTGTTTGCACTTCAAAACAATGCAATCAGCAATTACATGACCCGGCTTGCGACAGTAAAAACATTCTCTGTCTTCCTTAGGCTTTGAAACATTTTTCGTATGCGACTGTTCTTTTGAAGCAACAGAACTAGACAAAACTTTGTTTTTTACAAAAATGCTCTTATGCGTCAACGCATACTCATCAGCTAAAACAGACGCCTGAGACAATGATGCCACCTTTTGTTCATTTAGGTAGACAACAATACGATCAGGAATACAACCTTTGAATTCCTCTAACAAAATTAACTCACGAAGTGCCTGAAAATCCGAAACTTTGTTTGAGGTGCACCACTTGTCAAACATACTTTTTTCTCTAGCGAATTCTACAAACCTCTGACTCAAGCTCTTTTTATGGTTTCTGAAACGCTGCCTGTACGCTTCCGGTACGTGCTCATAAGCTCTTAAAATTGTCAATTTGACAACATCATAATTTAAACCAAAGTCAAAGCAGCACATACTTCCTGAGCTTTTCCCATTAACTTACACTGCAGTAGCAAAGGCCACACATCTCTAGGCCAATTTAAAGCAGTTGCAAATCGTTCGAACACATTAAAGTAGGAATCAACTTCTGACTCCCTAAACTGTGGAACAAGAGAAATGTGTTTACTCACATCCAGCGTATTACTCGCCGTATTCACACCAGTCGTAACAGCAGCGGTCTGCACAGGTTGAGCAGTAGACAAAGGCGGCATAGGGGAAACTGGAGCGTCTCAAAAACACCCGCAACCTGATTTGCGTGTCCGCAAAACCCATTAACTAATGCTGAGACCCCTAAACTAACTACCAAAAGGAAAATGTAGAAATAAAACCGCAAGCTTCGGCGTATGTGACACCTTAACTAAACTATACCACATAAATAAATAAAAAAAATACAATAAAGGCGAACACCCATACACTAACATTATACATACTAGCTGCCGGTTTCAAGCCAGCGTCATGTACATCGGAATTAACAAGTTAATTGTCAATGAAATTGAGACTAACACTGGGTAGGTTTGTACATAACAAAGAGATCATTATTTGTCAATTACAACAGAATCATGCCATTATTATTAATTACATTCACACAATCCTGACGATAACACTGTTGCTTTTTTCCCCCCTCAGGTTTCATGCATGCTGGATATCCCATCATGATGCACTCCAACTCTGCCCCAGCACTAATAAACATAGAGCAAGCCTATAAAAGTGGTATTTGGGGAGCCATTCATGAGTTGGGCCATAACCAGCAGTGTGGAGTTTGGGAGTTCCCTCCACACACCACTGAGTGCACCTGCAACCTGTGGTCAGTGTACGTACATGAGGAAGTGCTGCGATTGAATAGAGCTAATGCTCATCCTGCCATAACTCTAGAAAACCGTCAGGCTCGTACCAAGTTGTACTGCAATGGTGGTAAGGATTTAAAAAGCTGGAGTATGTGGACAGCACTCGAGACTTACATGCAGGTACAAACTGACTGCAAATAAAGTTTTTACAGTTTATTTATTCGGTTAAATGCATGCATTTATAAAAATTGTTTGATAATTTACATTTTTGGTTACATCATCATTGCCAGTATTGTAAAAATTTTTTAGGAGAGTTTAAAGCAAGAATGGATTATTTGTGAGTCTTGGAAGTAATCATTTATTTATTTATTTTTAGTTAATTTTAAAAAAGAAATTTGTCATTTAAAAAACAAAACAATAAAATCTTATGCGAAATAAACAAATATAAAAATATAATTTTATGTAATTATTATAAAAATATAATTATATAAAATGTTATGTTTATACCCATTTTTGTGTAATCTTACATCATCTCTCTAACCTTTTTTTTTTTTTTTTTTTTTTCCAAGCTTCAGGAAAAATTTGGCTGGGATGCTTTTAAGAAAGTTTTTGCTGCGTACCAAAATATGAGTGGAGTGCCAAAAGACAATGCAGGCAAGATGAATCTATATGCTGAGACCTTCTCCAAGGTGGTCAACCTGAATTTGTGCCCCTTCTTCAAAGCGTGGGGTTGGCCCATCCAGCCCAGCACAGAAGAGAAGATCTCTCATCTTCCTGAGTGGAGTGACCATCCTATGGGCCAGTACGCATAAGAACGTCTCAGATATTTTTTAAAATTTGCAGTGCCAGTTTTTATGTAACTGAGGAGTAAGATTAAGTATAAAAGATGATATATACTTATCTGGAGTTTCATTATTGTATTCATGAGCAATTGTTTCATATCTATGTGAGGCAAAAAAAAAAACAAAAAAACTTAAATATAATTTTAAAAATTCTAAATAATCTTGTTTTAATAAAATGTGGCTATAGGGTAAGTTGGCTGAGGTTAAGTACAGTATAACCTGGACATGCATGTTAAAAACACAACATATACATAAATAATAAAAACTGCTGAAATGGAAAATAACTGTTAAAGGTGTATTTAGTATTTTTTGTTTACATATCACTTATATGCCCCAGTGGTCTTTTGACTTTATATTATCTGTGATAGAGGCCTTTCATGGTGTAGGGGCAACAAAACACAGTTCTTTTTGCTTTCACACTGTTCCTAGATTTTCAATTCGAAAAACAAGAAAAATGTTTTGTACAAGTTTAAATGTGTGGCAGCAAAGAATGATGACTACTGATGACAATGTAGCAATAGCCGCAATGCTGTATTGTTTTGTATGATAACATGTTCTGCCACATATATTTTGTAAATAAAACACTATAAACATACAATTGACTTGAGTTTTGATGCAAAAATATGTAAGCTCTAGACCTCTAAAACGAAAAAACTTGCATGTTATGAAGAAGCACTCATAACAGTGCTTTCTTTTCAAGATGCAAACATTTTTGATATACAAGTGTTTCATTTCTGCCAAGGAATATCAATATGAGATGTTTAAAAGGTAGGGGTGTAACCAGAGGCCGAAATTGTAAAAAAACAAAAAAAACCTGGGCTGGTGTGGTCATCGGCAAAGGGGGGGAGGCGTACTGTACCTTAAAATCCGGCCTACATCTGCCACGCGTGGTATGATGATCTAGGCCACGTGGCGTGGAATGATGGCACTTGGGCGGACCGCTCCTGTCTGCCCGATCTGAGCCACAAGCAAGCCTAAGAGCAAAGAAATAAACCAGAACTGGACCTTATTTGAGCCACAAAATCTTTACATTTAATTTATAGAATTATCTTAGCATTAACAAGCCTGTTAACAAGCAGAATCACTGAAGGAAAGAAGAGAACTGAAAAAAGAGACAAACAGAAACACAAGAGCTACAACTGACTTCAGGCACAGCCTTAGATGAAATCAACTGAAGATAAAAAAATACATTAAATCTCTCCAGATTTCATCAAAGAAGGATTAAACAACTCCACAAACAGCATTACAGCTTTACATATTAATAACCAGATTGACTTTATTTCTGTCATTCATCTGCAGAAGTTTAACGCTAAAGTTTGTTTCATTGAAGTCACCATAATGGTGATTGGTTTTTCAATTCATTGGGCTCTTAACTCTTATAATATGCTTGTTTTCCCTGACAGTGTGTTTGTCAAACACATTTGCTGTAATAAAAAAGCTGAAATGAAATCAGATGATTTTTAGCTATTGATGGTTTTATAATCAATGTGAAATAGGCTGGATCACTGATGTCACTTGAACATAATTTAGTTTTGCCATTAATACATTTAAATTATAATCCCTGTTTTACCACAACATGAGACCACACCATATTTCAGAACGCAATTTAATTGAGCAAAAAGAAAAAAAAAAAAAACATGAACAGAAACTAATAAACTATAATGACAAACACAGATATGAGCAATCAGCGTATGAATCTCAACAATGGTGACAACAAAATATTCAGACAATCAGATCAACTCTGGACATCAAAAAAAGCTACTAAAAGACAGAACAAATACCACAGCAAAAAATACAAGAAAATAATTAGAATTAAAGAAAATAATAGAACAATTCAGCTGAATAATTTATTCATGCTGTGATGCATGCTGGGAGTTTTGTACTATTGTTCCCAGCATGCATTGCGGCATGAAACGTTTGATTGTCACCATTGTTGAGATTCATGTGCTTATTCTTGATGTCTTTGTGTGTCATCTTAGAATGTTTTTGTGTTTTTAATCTTCTAACTAATCTTTGCCATACATTATGATTTCATGTTGTAGTAATAGGATTTGTAATGTAAATGTATTATACCACAAAAAATGCTTCTTTGTTTAGTATTATTGTTTTGTTTTTAATATAAATATCTAAAAAAATGTTTTTAAAAAAGTGAATTTTTGCTTAAAACAATCAAAATCATTTGCCAATGGCGTAAGAAAATTAATCCTGTTTCTGTTTGAAATCTTGTTTCTTGTTTTTGTCTCAAACAGAAACAGGATTATTTTTCTTACTCCATTGGCAGATAATTTAGCTTGTTTTAAGCAAAAACTCACTTCGTTTTGATTTTGATGTTTTTCTTTTCAAGTCACATTTGATCTTGTGAGTCTCTGTGAGATCTCTTGTCACTGTGAATTTGTTCCTGCAATCAACAGGTGTGTGGTCTGGCAGTCCTGTTGAATCATCTAGTGTGTGCGTTCATAGGATTGTAATGCTAAAAATCACGTGTCCTTGTTTACTCTCATTGGCTATCACGGTTATCTTGTCAAAGGCAGCCTAATCAAATATCAAACAACCCCCCAACCCCCCTAACAATATAAGCCTTTACTTGTAATCAGTTTAACACAAAAATTTAAATTGTTTATTTTGCTTTCAAAAAAGAAAGAAAAAAATGACTGTCCCCAAACTTTTGAATAGTAGTGTATATTGTTACAAAATTTTCTATTTTGGAAAGATTATATATTGTTACAAAATATTTGTAACCGCAGAAAGATATCAATACTCACCAGGTTTTAAATGTATGTCCATAACCTGTGCAGTCTGAACCGCTCCAAGCGGGACTTAAACCCGAGTCGCTGGCATGGGAGGCAGGCCCACTAACAAGAACACAAAGGCTGCAGTCTCTAGTGCAATTTTACCTGCACAGCTCTCACTGGCTGGTCTCAGTTAAAAGTCCACCAACTAAACAAAAACAAAACCAACAGTTTAGATCATTTCAGACTTGACTGTCATTGAAATATCATAATAAAATTTGTGACAAAACAAAACTGTCTTCTCGTAACAGAAAAAAATGACCGTCATTGAAAACTGACAGTCTTTGAAATCTCGTAACCGAACGAAATCAACCATTTCGTAAAAGGAACAAAACCGACCATCATTGAAATCTTGCAACCAAACAAAACAGACCACCATTGAAATCTTGTCACAAAACAAAACCGACCATCATTGAAAACTGACAGTCATTAAAATCTCATAACCAAAAAGAAAACGAAATCTTGTGAAGGAACAAAACTGTCATTGAAATCTTGTAAAAGGAACAGAACCGACCATCATTGAGCTCTTGTAAAGGAACAAAATTGACTGTCATTGAAATCTCGCAAAGGAACAAAACCGACCGTCATTGAAATCTCGTAATGAAACAAAACTGACAGTCATTGAGATCTCGTAAAGGAATCAAACTGACTGCTATTAAGATCTCCATGTAATGGAACAAAACTGACACTGAAAGCTGACCATCATTGAAAAAAACAAAACCAACAGTTTGAATCGTTTCAAACTTGACTGTCATTGAAATCTCATAATTGAATAAAACTCGTAACGAAAGAAAACTGACTGTCTTTGAAATCTCGTAACAGAAAAAATGACCGTAATTAAAAACTGACTTTGAAATCTCGTAACCAAACAAAACCAACCATCACTGCAATTTTCGAAAAGGAACACAACCGACCATCATTGAAATCTTGCAAAGGAACAAAACCTACCATCATTAAAATCCTTAATAAAAAAAAAAAAAACTGACAGTCATTAAGATCTCATTAAGGAATGAAACTGACTGCTATTGAGATCTCCTAAAGGAACAAAATGAACAGCATTGAAATCTCATAAAGAAACAAAACCGACTGTCTTTGAAATCTTGTAAAAGAACAAAGAAACAAAACAATTTGAACAATTAGAAGCAAGCAGAATAAGCTTCTAAAGCACACGCAGCGCCATTGCACATCTGTGGTTAAAAACTAAGCTCAGAATCGATCCAGAATTGGTAGAGAGAATCTTTTCTTCCATCTCTTGTATAGTATGACCAACACAATACTAGATAGATTAAACATAAACTGTGCTTTCCTGTAGGCCAGGCATATGCATAGCGTGTCAAGTTGATACTTTCTCTGCAGACTGCTTTCCTCTCGCGTGTCATGTGACGAGTGTATAATTGCAGCCTTTGCTGTTAAAAAATGTGCGTTTTGTCATATCGCGATATTATCGCAAATGCGATTAATCATTCAGCCCTATATTTTTGTTTGTTTGTTTGTTTTGAATACAGTAATTTAAAGCATTCGCTTTAATCTCTCTGTTATAGTTCAGTTCATCAGAGAAGATCAGAACCAGAGTCCAGCTGTGTGCCTATGGAGAGTGACAAGCCTACAGGTCATCAAACAGGTCGTTTTCGGAGTGGGGATACACAGACTGATCTGAGGTATAACGTTACTGTAAAATAATTGATTTAATTATGATACAGAATACAAAAATGACTTTGTTCTTATTAACTCATAACTCATTGGTAAAACAGTCTCTGTGCAGAAGTTCTTCCTGGACTGGGCCGAAGGGAAAGAGAATCAGGACGTCCAGCTCATATTTCCACTTCCTTTCAGAGAGTTCAGTTTGATGAAGGACAAAACACTCAGTCTTTCAGATCTTCTTCGTGTCTTTTTCACTGAAACAAAAGAAGTTGAAATATCCAGTGACAAATATAAAGTGTTGCTCATCTTTGATGGTCTGGATGAGTGTCCGCTTCCCTTACATTTTAAAAGAAATTTGAGACTCTATGAAATGCTAACAAAAATAAATGAGTGGATGTGCTGCTGATGAACCTCATTGCAGGGAATCTGCTTCCCTCTGCTCTCATCTGGATCACCTCCAGACCAGCAGCAGCTGATCTCGTCCCCTCTGAGTGTGTCCTTCGAGTGACAGCGGTACGAGGCTTCAGTGAGCCACAGAAGGAGGAATACTTCAGGAACAGAATCAATGATCAGAGCCTGGCCAATACAATCATCTCACACCTGAAGTCATCAAGGAGCCTCTATATCATGTGCCACATCCCAGTGTTCTGCTGGATCTCAGCCACTGTTCTAGAGAAGATGTTGAGCAAAGCAGAGAGTGGAGAGATTCCCAAGGCTCTCACTCAAATGTACACACACTTCCTGATCCTTTAGACCAACATCAAACATAAGAAGGACAATGAGAAGAACGTGACAGATGAAGACCTGATCCTCAAACTGGGGAAAGTGGCTTTTCAGCAGCTTGTGAAAGGCAATGTGATCTTCCATGAGGAAGACCTGAGAGGGTGTGGCATTGATGTGACAGAGGAGTTTGGCTGGTATCAGTGGAAGGTCTTCTGCTTTGTTCATCTGAGCGTTCAGGAACATCTAGCGGCTCTATATGTGCACCTCTCCTGCACAAACAACAGCATAAATGTGTTTGATCAAATCAACAAACAGAGTTTGCGATCTAAAGTTAAGGACTGGTTTCAACTCAATTCATCAGAAACTGTTTCGTTATCTAAGCTGCATCAGAGAGCTGTGAATGAGGCTCTACAGAGTAAAAATGGACATCTGGACCTTTTCCTGCGGTTTCTTCTGGGTCTGTCAGTGAAGTCTCATCAGATTCTCCTACAAGGACTAATAAAACAGACAAGGAGCAGATCTGACCGAAATGAAGAAACAGCTGAGTACACCAAAGAGAAGATCAGGACCATTGACTCTCTAGAGAAATCCATAAATCTGTTCCACTGTCTGAATGAACTGGGTGATCATTCACTAGAGGAGGAAACACAACAGTATCTGAGATCTGGAAGAATAAAAGCTGCCTGTGATTAAAGAATCCAGATCAGTTCGGTAAGTAACAGTGAGAACAATCACTTCACTGTTAAAACATTAGGAAAATAAAGTTCATAAATCTTTAGTGCTGCAGATGTTGTCCAGAGTTTAGTGGTCAGTGTTTTGATGCATTTTTCTAAACCATGACATTGTAAAATTCCTTCAGACATGCAAATAAAGTCAGAGAATTTGCAAATTAATAAAAAAAATCAGGTTTACCAGTTGAATGTTCTTGCACATAAAGGAATTGTAATATTTAAACAATTGTTTTTAAATAACACATTAAGACCAAACAACTGGAGAAACAGACCATTTATCAAGTAAATCTCCTAAAAACATTTGATGTGTGGTTAACATATCAGAGTCATACATTTTCATTATACTAGTCAGATGGACAATTAAACGTTTGCTTGATCTTTGGTTTAAAGTTGACTAAAACTTCCCATTTTAATTTCACAGTGAGATGGATGATTAAGAATCAAATCACTGA
The DNA here is from genome assembly GCA_037101425.1 of Elopichthys bambusa. NCBI lineage: Eukaryota > Metazoa > Chordata > Actinopteri > Cypriniformes > Xenocyprididae > Elopichthys > Elopichthys bambusa. The sequence goes on along the minus strand of CM074444.1, from coordinate 25,452,232 downwards.
GTATCTGAAATTAGTGCAGGTTAAAGTGCAGATGTAATGTGTAGCAACTGCTCCTCCATAACAAGAATAGCAATGTACAGTGAGCAATGTACAGTGAGACATTTAGTCTTTTTTTTTCTTTTTTACAAATAATTGCAATAGAATTTAAAAAATATATTGATATGTATATTTTTCTATTAATCTATTAGTCTGCATTTACATTGCGCATATCTGTTTTGACATGCTTTATTCAGTGGATTATTTATAGCCTTGAAAGAGCCCTTCCTTTACAATCTCTAAAAAGCTGTGGATTCTGACTAAATGATTAACTATTGCGTTCAAGAGATCAACAAACATGTCTGTGATTGACTACATTTTTCACTGATGCAAAATCACGTTGTAAAAAGAAACATTTGACGTTCTCCGGAGAACACAAAAGCGCACTGGAGCGATTGCCAAACCTGTTTCGTCAATATGATATATTACAGTATCAACCGAGGGTGCGTATATTTATATTAGACTTTGTTTTTCACCCAAAGTATATATTATAATAAAAAAATTATTTGTGATCGAACATCAATTGTCGGACCCTGCAGTACCGCTGCAGACTACCGGTTGAAGACCCTTATTGGTTTCTAAGGGTGTACTCACACTAGGCGCCCTGAACCATGCCCGAGCGCGTTTGACCCCCAAAGCCCGGTTCGTTTGACAAGTGTGATCGCTCCGTTCCGTGCCCGGGCGTGGTTCGTTTAGCCGTCCCTGGCCCGCTTGGAAGAGGAGGGCCAGAGCACGGTTCGGTTGGGCTCGAGCGCGGTTCGCATGCAGTGTGAGAGCACGGAAATGCTACTACTTTTGTGTGCACAACTGTCATCATTACGACGGAAAACATCTTTATTACTACTTGATAGTACACTTATCAATTCATGTAATTTTGAGTGTATTTGGGTTTATAACAGGTCTGCTTCTCACCTTATTGATGAACAGGAATAGTTTGCGAGTAAAGCTGCAAATTCCTCCATTATCAGCTGCCTTTGTAATAATCCTCTGATACGTGCAAGTGAAAATCGTTGAGCGGCATAAATGATAAATATATTAGCGCGAAAGTGCATTTCTTCCTGTTTTCTTCCATTCAGAAAATTGCATTGTGTATGAGGTAAGTGTGCTCCGGCACGGAACGATAAGTGCAATATGAGTGCAGGCCAGCGGGGGAGTGGGGAGGGGGGACAATCGCGCTCGGTTCAAGGCAACCGTACCTAGTGTGAGCACACCCTAAGTTAATAAATACATTAGGTACCTATGACCAGGCGCGGATTAACTCACAGGCTTGCCTAGGCTGCAGCCTAGGGGCCCCACGTGTGCAGGGCCCCGGGTTGGCCAGACTAATTTTTTTTTTTTTTTTAATTTACTTTAGCGCGAACAAAAAAAGACCCTCACTGGCCCATAAGAAAGATTAAAAAAATAAAATAAAATAAAATAAATAAGCAGGTGATTGGATAGATGTGACATTTGGGTCTAATCTTTCCAATCAGCTGCTGATCAAATCAATCATTTTCATTTATGTCACTGCTATTGCTAGACGGCACAGCGGCAAAATGTCCGAAAGAAAAACATTTTGTGTGGAGCACAAAAAAAAAAAGGAAAATACAAAGGATAAAAGAACAACGTGAACAAGATAGGCCTACTGAAAGAAAGAAAAAATCCCCAAATTGGCTTGATTCTTTAAGGCATTGGATACCAAGACAGAAGTGGCAAAGATGAGGGAGAGATCGTTAACGACAGGGAATCCAAACATTCGCCTATCATTTATCGATCTCAAATATGGCTTATCACTTGAAACATGTAAGTAGTAGCAACTTTACAAGTCCGCTAATGTTAGCCTAGTCCTAGATAAATGACTGTTATTAGGCGCATATCCATGTTTGTGTGGAGAGCGCGCTCGATCACTTAAAATACTCCGTCATTTTGGTCATACAGATAAGAGTAATAGGCTACAAACTGTAAAGGGTCTACTTTTATTTCTGTAAACTCACAATAACAGAAAACGTTGTGCTTTTGTAAAATGAAAACAACCAGGATGCGCGTTCTGTCGTCTCTGTGAACTTGAGCACGTGACAAACATGAACCGTACTTCCCTAACAGACACGAGAAATATATCTATAGAAATCTTAAAATGTCTACTTTTAATCGAACCAATTCAAATGGAAAATACATATTCGCAGATTATGTAATCCGTATGAAACCTGCATACAGGCGCGTCCACTACTGCGGATATGACAAATCAGTGAACTGAATGGTGTAAATCAATTTTTTTGGTCATAATAGGCAGGAGGAGCGATATTATTATTCTAAAACCACACATTTTGAGGGGATCCCATGGGTTTATATATATCCGTCAAAATGTCGCGCCAAGATTCGAACCGCTTCCTGAACCAGTCAGGCACAAGCGAAGCTTCGGACGTCATCAATGACGTCATTGGTCTAAAGCTATACAAGCCTCGACACGCCCTTTACTGAAAGATTCTGGGATTTCTCCACACATGCTCCGAAGCCTAGGCACAGAACGTAACATCACTATTTAAAAGGTTTTCTGGTATGTGTGATTTTTTTGGGGGGGTTACCATTGTGCTGAAGAGTAGAGCCTGTGGTTAGGTTGATCATGGCCATTGAGTATTTTTTTTTTTTTTTAACACAGTGATAGTGTCCTTGTTAAATATTTTAATGTATGCAAGTGTGTTTGTACCTATGTGAACTATCTTAAAAATATAACATAAGAAATGTATTACACTATGTATTTCTTTACATGTTTGTATTGCATGAGTAAATATTTATGCAGCACCATATCTGATCATAACCTATATAAATTTATAAAATAAGAAGTGTAGTAATGAATAATTATTCTGAATAAGACAATATTATGATTAAGGTGTTTACATGAGAATATTACTTTTATGTTGCCGTTTTATGGTACCATATACAGTTTCATTTTTAATTTTACGAAAGCGTCAAGTGCAGTTCATTATTTGACATGCTATAAGTGTAAATAGATGCAGAGCCCCGCATATGACATGCAAGAAAATAAGTAAATTGTGCGCACGATTTAGCCTACTTTTTATTTTCCCTGTCATGTGCGGGGCTCAAATTGGATACAAATTCTCCAGCAACAGGCCTCCTCTGTACTTTCATTCAGCAACATTTCATTCATGCCACCGCGACAAACTCAGAGGCAGCCTACTGGATGAGAGATGAGGCGAGTTTGATTTGTGGCTTCTTGCTTGCTCTCTTGTTTGCCATCAAACGGTTGACCACTGCCGTGCGTGTATTATGTGTCCGAAAACTCCCACATGACGTTAATAGTGTGATTAAGGTGTCTATAATGCACTCCAATAATGCGACTTAAATAGGAATACTCCACCTGTCTTAATTCGATTTGTGTTTACTTCGAGTATGACTTTAGTCGGATTAAGGTAATCAAACATCGCTGTTTACATGGTCGTTTCTTAATCAGAGTATTCTCTTAATCGTATTAATATCGGAATATTGTTGTCCATGTAAACGTACTGATTGTAAGTGCTAGGTATTTATTGAATTACTTTATTTAGTGAACCGCTACTGATCATCTATCAGTGAGAGCTAGCGCGACTCGCGACAACACTCATGGAAAGAATGTGCTTTTGTTTGGTTGGTAACATAGGCGTAATTTGCGGGTGGGACATGTCCCCACCAGTGGCATAGCGTCTGGGCATGCAAGGTATGCACGTGCATATGGGCTAGTGATGTCCGGTTTGCGAACGAATCGTTCTTTTGAACCGGTTCTTTTTAGTGAACCGGTCAACCAGTTCATCAAATCGGACTGAACAGTTCGCATCTCCAGTAAGCAAACACTAATCCACAAATTACTAAAGTTACTCACTTTTTGACGTGCCTGACACTCCCTCTGACTCGAAATAAACCAACATCCCGGAGTTATTCAGTTGCTCCAACAGTACACTGACTTAACCTGCTGTGAGAGAACTGATGATGATGAGCACGAGCAGCTGATATACTGAGTGAGCATGCGCGGCGTACACGAACGAACATACACGATCTGTCACCGTTCTCGTTCTCGAGTCAAGAATCGGTTGCAAACGGTTTTCGGATCACCACTACACAACCTGCTTCTTTCGGACATGTCCGATTTGAGAACAAATGAGCTGATGATACTGCGCATGCGTGTAATTTTTCAAGAGAATGAAAAGCACATTAGTCAAGTTTTAATTGAACATCGGAAAGTGTGATAATATAAAACATACTGGAAATATGTTTATGACTTAATTCAAAATGCAAAAAGTTTATTGTGCTTTTCCAAATACACTATAACAGATTAATAGCATACAAAATATATACTGTACATAAGAAACTACATGCAACATGAAAATAAATATTTTGTACAGATTAAACTATCTAATGTTCAGAAATAGTTCTACAAATTTCTTTTTCTATATTAACGTTTTTTAAAAAAAAAACATTACAGTAAAAGTTGTGAAGTTGTGCTTTTTTTAATGTTAATTTTTTTAAAAGATTGGAATTAATTGTTTGTAAAACTATCAAACTAAACATTTATTTGTTTCATAAATAATCCATGGACATCTTATTTACTTTCTAAACAAGGTGATATAGCCTAAAGATAAAAAATGACGTAATCAAACTAAAGCGACTCCTTTTGAATCGCTCTCGCGGTTCTCGAATCTCATCTCGTTCACGAGTAGAATCGGTTGCAACGGTTTTCGGATCACCAGTACACAACCGAGAACTGCTTCTTTCGGACATGTCCGATTCGAGAACCGATGAGCTGATGATACTGAGCATGCGTGTCACAGCACCGTCGTCTTAACCGAACTAGTAGGACAACCGATGCTATGAGAGGAGTCGAATGAGGGGCACTGGCGATTACAAATAAATTAATTACAAATAAATCGTAATGGATTATGTATAGTAAGAGGATCATGGTTTCTGCGCTGATGAAGACTAATTTATTCACTGTAAAACTTTGTCTGCACATCACTGCCTGTGTGTTTGGATGCTTGTAAAACTAAATTGTAGCTACACGTTTCAGATTATAATGATGTTTTAGTTGACTGATGTTATGATTACTGACTTTATATATTTGAATGTGTTAAGTGTTTTTTCATCCCGGCCCGCGATAGACGACGTCATTACACCATTGCGGATGACGTCAGCACGTCGGAGCGTAAAAGCCGGTTTATTGAAACGAACTGTCCGAAAGAACCGGTTCGCGGAAAAGAACCGACCTTCCCATCACTAATATGGGCCTGGGCGGATTGGGGGGCCGCTATTACGGTCTTAACCCCAAAGTGTACTTCGTCCGCGCACTGTCCGCATCGCGAAATTTTCGTCATCAGGAGGGTTTGCGGACGTCCACACTCCCCGTCCGCGTGCAGCCCAATTTTTGCGATGGCACGGACAGTGTGTGTAACTGTACAACAGCCCATGCGAGAGTGAATTGAGTGCTCGAAAACAAAAGTCCACTAGATGCGCGTCTAGCGTCTTTCTGCAGCCAAATACTTATTAAAGGCTCGCACGCGCGTCTATGCGCGAGACAGAATGTAGGCTACATATGTTCAGAAAAATGTATAATAGAGTATAACAAAAGTATAATAAAAAATAAAGTATAATAGACATAATGTTGTCAATAACTTGTCGTTTTTAAAGTGGGTTTCTGAAACTTATGCATGCAGTAATGTAAGTAGTACAGAATTTTAATTGAGTCATATGGTTTTCTGAAAAAACGACTACGTCTGCACATTTTAAGATACATGTATTCACATCTTGTGCAGTAACTCGTACTTGCTGGGGTGGATAGGGGAGCGCGGGGCACAGACTAACGCGGGGTTAGTTGTAACACACGTGGTTTAAATACTTCCGCACAGGCTAGCATGAAGAAACTTAGCGTATTTACTAGTGGCCATATCGACAATATATAGAGAAAAACTTGCGCCAAAATTCAAAAAATCTTTGGAAGATATCACTGAACATTTATTTAACAATAGCAAAAGTAAGTTTCTTACTTAAGCAAATTTTTCATCTATATTTTTTGTTTTTATTTAAAATTAGACAAATCTGATATTATTTTAATCTTCAATCTGTTGTTTAGCAGTTTGGGTAGTTCTTTAATGCTTCACTAACTATCAGAAGATACTAACCAGGTTTAAAATCCAGTTGCGCAGATAGGGTTCGTTGTAACACCGCGTTACGATGTGCCCCGCTATTAGAACCATGCCATTCTATACAGTTAAGATATAACTGGCATAATCAACTTTTATGAATTTCTGTTGATAAACTATGGAAAAAAAGGTGAATCCGAACATCCAGAAAATACTATTTCAAGAAATGTTCAGCATTTGTACTGTCTCGTCTATTTATCTCGTTATCTCTGTGAGTGGAGGGAGGAGAATGTTTTTGTTCAGCTCTGTGTTTTCTGAATGTCTGAATATGTTTCTTCATCTGTTTGTCTGTATTGTTTTGACCTATGCTGTATAGCTGTGTTTTGCAGTGTTCATTGTCAAACTACAAAATTATTTAAATTTGAATTTCTAAAAAAAAAAAAGCTATTATTTTATATGAAAAAAATAATGATTGTCTTTTATTGACAAAATATTTTAGTTTGTCATGTATATTTTTTTAATCAAGTCAGATAAAATGTTTAGCTGTCATATGGCCCCATCACATATTACAATGTGCCTCACCTATGGGGCATGTTGTCACATTTCACTTCCCTTCTTTCGGGGTAAATAAAGAAAAAAGTATACACTGTATTAATGAAACAAAGCCACATATTTGTACCAGACATGTGTGAAATGAACGTGGAACAAAATAAATTCCCTGAACCCTAAGTAGATTTACACAAACTGAGAAAGTCAAAAAGCATTAGGTTGTGCCCCGCTCTCCCCTACTTTTTATTCAACGAAATAAAATGCACATAAAACATGATGGAAACATATTTAGAGAAGAAACTTTTAGTACATTTATTATGAATAAAACGTGCATTAAAAAATGTCTGTGACAGAATAATTTATTCATAACTGGAATAATCTTCAGACTCATCGCATCTGAAATGATGCTATGATCATTCTGAAATCCCAAAGCCAGAGTCGAATCGGTCGAATTCAAACGTAGACTGTGTTGAAAAGCCATTTTTTAAAATAAATCTGCAATGCAAAGTCAAAATGATGGAGGAGTGCATATAGTAGGCTGTAGTGCTGTTGTTGTCATTCCTAGAAATGTTTTTTACCATTTTTGTATGCATGTTAGTGATAATATCTTATTCATATTAAAGTCCTTGGACTCATTCGCATAAGACGCACATCCCCTCTACCTCCCGTGAAACTGAGGGGGGGGGGCGTAAAAATTTTTTTGCATATGGGCCCGGGGCTGACATGCTACTCCACTGGTCCCCACCACTTTTTTTGAAACATTTGAAACATGTTGCATGGATAGCCTATAATGCAAATGAAACACCCAGTTTACGTTAATTTGTGTTAAATAAGAAGTGATCTGGCGCTGGAATGTGTTGTTCCCTTGCGATACTACAAGAGTACTGCGTAGTTCGTCTTATTATACATAAGACAAGACGCATATGGGGAAAACTCCTTTTTTCTCAGATTCTGAAGCCTTTATTCAATCACACAGTGTAACTGCATGGCCATTGGTTCGTGGAGTCAAAGTAAACGAACCAATGACGGCGCAGCAATGGTGAGCGAGCCTGCCAAAAGGGGCGGGGTATTGGGCTATATAAGCGGCCATCTCAAGATGCCAAATTGATTCATTCTCCTTCAGCGATGCAGATATCATCTCTTCGCTTGATCTACGAGACTTGAAGCTGCCATCACCTGCAAGCAGCTGGAATTTGCCGCTGATCAGCTCGCTGCTCTGCAACAGTTTGATCAGCTTGCCTCTCCCTGCTCGCTGCTCTCTATTCTGCTCGCCACTCTCTAGCAGCCGCCGCCCACGAGCAGTCTGCAGCTCGCCGCTCAGATCGCCGCTCTCGTGCAACATTGATCACCTGCCGCTTCACAGCAGCCAGATCAGCTCGCCGCTCTCAAGTAGTTCTGTTCCCACGCCGCTTCCAAGCAGCCTGGTCAGCGCTTCGCCCCTGAGCCGACTGCAGCATCGAGCGAGTGCACTTCAGTGTATTCTTCTGCAACGCAGTTGCATTATTATAAGAGCTATTTCTAAAGACCAAATTTCTGTTATTGTTGCAAATGTTGCGCCACGGCTGTGGCACATGCAGAGCCCCTCTGCATGCTGATGACGGGCACAGTGAGTGTGTGCAATGTCAGGGGAAGTCCCATGCAGAAGCCGCACTCACTGAGATGACCTGCTCTCACCCCGAGCTGTGGGGCCTTCATGTGTGGTTTCTCAATGGGAGCCTGCAAGCCTCCCAGAGAATGTCTTAAACACTATCTCTCAGGCTAGAGCTCCATCTACAAGACGTCTCTTCTCTCTTAAATGGGCCGTCTTTGCCGCCTGGTGTACAGCCCGGGGTGAAGACCCATTGGCTTGTGACATATCCCAGATATTGTCCTTCCTTCAAGACTTAATGGATAGAGGCCGTACTCCCTCTACCCTTAAGGTCTATGTCGCAGTTATAGCAGCCTCTCGCGCTCCTATAGCGGGGCAGTCGATAGGGAGAAACAACCTCATTGTTAGCTTCCTGAAGGGATGCAGGAGGTTGAATCCCCCTTGCCCCCTCACGGTTCCTACCTGGGACCTTTCTGTGGTTCTTAGAGGTCTTAAAGGTCCTCCTTTTGAAACAATCCAGACTGCCGACTTACGGCCCCTGTCGCTGAAAACTGCCCTACTACTAGCTTTAGCATCGATTAAACGTATGGGAGATTTACAGGCTCTCTGTGAGCCCCTCGTGTCTTGAAACCAAGACATAACCTGCCGAACCAATGGCAGTGCAGTTACACTGCGTGATTGAATAAAGGCTTCAGAATCTGAGAAAAAAGGAGTTTTCCCCATATTCGTCTTGTCTTATGTATAATAAGAGCAACGACGCAGTACTCGTTCCGTATCTAAGGGAACCGAGGTTACGTTAGTAACCGAGTACGTTTTTTAAATCATGCCGCACAGTCTTCACACAAAGGTGTGGTGTTACGGCAACTCTCCATTCTTTCCAACGAAATCATTAACAAAATGCACACAAACGTGTCCCTGCTCTTGCCTCTTAATATACAATCATTAATTGACATATTTGGTCTTATTGAGAAAGAAAAAGAACTAATCGAGGGTGGATTAGAAACCAGAACGTCTGACTCACGTAACAGAAGTACTGCCGCTAGACCACAGGGGACCAATGTTTACTGGGCACCCACTGGCAGAAACATAAATCATTACCTATCACGTATTTTTCAATAGCCTATGCTATATGAAAAGCAGCAATTCCCTATTATTCAATATAGCTATTGTAATGTATTTAAAAATATATTATTCTGAATATTTTCAAATATAGCCTACTGATATATCATTTAATATATTAATCATTCATATAGGCCTATAGGAAATATATTTTCTTTCAGTAAGTGTAAGCTGGGTGTACACAGTATGATTTTAGCTCACAGGCGATTGTTTACTCTCGGGAGAAATCTTGTGGAAATGGTTGCGGCTTGCATTGTTACGATAATTTTTAAACATGTTTGAAAAATTCGGCCCGATTTTGACCAGTGCATAGGCTGTCCTCTATTGCCAAATCATACACAAATGTCACACACAGTTCTAGACCCATGAATATTATTACAGCCCATGTGGCTGTCGGCACACAGTTGCCTGGGGTGTGAAGTTCCTGAGATCATATTTTCATATGGATTTCATTTTAGAATTATTTTATCTAGCCCTCCACATTCTCGTTTTTTAGGAACTTCTGAATTTATATGACACCGCCAAAATGTTTTATGGGTGCACATAGGTAGGCTACCTGGGGTTCCTGGGATCATATTTCCATATCAGCACATCACAAAATTTCTGGATTCTGGATTTCGTTTGAGAATTATTTAATGTAGCCTTCTACATTCACATTTTTTGAAAATAAAAGTAATAAAGTAATGATACCTCGAATATGTTCTCACTGCACAAATAGTTTATGTTAATAGTTAATGGCCTGTTATGCCATTTTAATACTTTATTAGAATTTGCAATAGATTAAAGATATATTGGCTACATTGCTTAACTTATTGACTAAAATATTATATAAAGCGAGCACGTAGACTAGATAAATTAATTCTCCATTAAAATCCAGCAATACAACAGTTTCTGATGTGTTGATATGGAAATTTGATCCCTGCCCCTCAAGCAACTATTTAACAAAATATTATAAAAAGCGAGCATGTACCCACAGAAGACAACGTTCTTGTGATCTTGCGCAATGTTCCCTAAAAGTTCTCTAAGGGTGATGAAAATTCCGAACCTTTACAGAACATTCGGGACATTCCTAAAACGTCCTCTTTTGGTAATGAAAGTGCTGCAGTTCAAGATTTCTTATATGACTTTAGGGGGACGTGGTTATTTTATGGTCACATGAGAACGTTACAGAGAGGACATTTGGGATGTTAACAGAACGTTCCCACATGGTCCTCTGTTGGTCATTTAATAACGTTCCCGATATGAGTTTAGGGGGACATTTTATTTTGGTTATTTTATGGCCGCGCGAGAACGTTACAAAGAGGGCATTTGGGAAGTTAACCGAACGTAGTAATAGTCCCCTAAACATTCCCAGAACGTCCTGAATGTTCCCTGAAGGTCCACCAAATAACGTCCCCAAACCCTTTAAAAGAACTCCACATCATGACCGTCTCTGAACGTTCTGGGAACGTTACCAGGTGATGTCCTTGACATAAAAATTCCTAAAGGATTTCAGAATTAAAATTGTACAGGATTCTAATTAGAATTTCTATCATATTTTGGAACCATTCCTAGATTCCAATGGCTTATCTTATAGACATAAATGTCATAATTACTGGGATTTGGTTCTTATTCTGTTCATTTTCTTTGCAGCATCTTGTTTACTGACACGATGTACACTGTAAAAAAAAAAAAAAAAATTTAAAAAGTGCATGGCATTAAAAAGATTATTTAAAAAAAAAGATCAATGCAAAAGACTGGGTGTGTCAGATATAGAGAGACATACAAAATGTTCAGGGCAGGATTTCCCGATAACGTTGTCTCTACGAAGCACTACGAAGACTAGGTAGGCTATACCTTTACTGAAGATATCTTTCTAGGCATGTTTCCCGAACTATACCTTAGGAGGTTGCTAAAGGTATATCTTCTTACGTGCGACGTTATCAGGTGCTGTCCATGCAGCTGGTGCTGAATTGGTTGATATCAATGGCTCGAGAATCGATAATTCACTCTATACAGCGGCTGCTTCACTGCGTTATGTGAGAAAGCCGTAATGTTTCTTTTAAGGTTTCAGACATTTAAATACGCATAAGCACCAATAAAACAATACATTTAGAGTTTATAAAATACACACTGATGTCAGACATCAGTGGAAGCAGCAATAACAATCCATTCAAATATAATTTGCCGACATTTATTGATATCAGACACACATAATGGGTCTAAGTAACTATAAAGTTTACTCTATTATTCTTCCAGTTCACCAGCCACGTACTTGCATGTATTTCGGGAGAAACTGATGAATTCACATGCTGTAAATCCGACTGACAGGACTGCGGCAAACTAAGATGGCGGCGCCCATCTCGCTCAAGATCAAGATAAAGAACATTTATAAAGATTTTTAAACGATAAAACACACTCACTTACACATGTTTGAGAATCAGAATATCTGATAGTTGATGACTTGGTAAGCAAAACAAGAAAAACAAAACATGGTAAGAAAAACAAAATAATAGCAATCCATCTGTCATACAGTGTTATTGTGGCTGCGCTCAGCGTACATGACACGCATGACGCGTCGCCATGGAAACAATAAGGGCAAACGTTCTAAATAACCTTGTGCAAGCCTTCCGCCAACAGCTGCGTGGAGCTCGCATCTTCTCCAAGCTGGACCTGCAGAGTGCGTACAACATCATTCGCATTTGCCGGGGGGATGAGTGGAAGACTGCTTTCATAACACCATCTGGCCACTACGAATATCGGGTAATGCCGTATGGCCTGTCCAACTCTCCCTTCGTGTTCCAGAACTACATGAATGAGGTGTTCCGGGAGTATCTCCAACGGTTCGTGATCGTCTACATCGATGATATCCTCATCTACTCCCGGAACCTGGCAGACCATCGCCACCACGTCTGCCAGGTCCTTGAGAAGCTGCGCCAACACCACCTCTATCTCAAGCTGGAGAAGTGCAAGTTCCATACCACCTCAGTCCATTTCCTGGGATACATCATCGACCAGCATGGTATCCAGATGGACCAGACGAAGGTGGAAACCATCCGCAACTGGCCTACACCCACTACCATCAAGGAGTTACAACGCTTTCTGGGTTTTGCAAATTTCTGTAGACAAATTTCTATCTATTTCTTCTCCAAGAAGCTATCCCCAGCGGAGCAAAATTATGACATCGGGAACAGAGAATTACTCACCATCAAGTTAGCTATGGAGGAGTGGAGAAACTGGTTGGAGGGAGCCAACCATTCGTTTGAGGTCATCACCGACCACCGGAATCTGGAATATCTCAGAGAAGCAAAAAGACTGAACCCTCGTCGAGCTCGCTGGGCTCTCTTCTTCACAAGGTTAAATTTTACAGTTTCCTACCGTCCTGGAACGAAAAACTGCAAAGCAGATGCCTTATCTCTATTATATCAACCCAAGCCAGAAAGTTCTGACCCCGAACCGATCCTCCCTCCAGCCATGATCGTCAGCCCTATCCAGTGGGCCATCAACCAACAGATAACCCAAGCTAACGCCTCTGAACCGGCTCCGCCGGGAAGTCCTGAGGGGCTCCTCTATGTTCCACCGGCCCACCGTCAGCCCCCCATGGCTGCAGAAGCTCTGTTCAACAATGTTTTCCATCATTTAGGCATTCCTGAAGATATCGTTTCAGACAGGGGACCATAGTTCATATCCAGAGTCTGGCAAGCCTGTTTCAAGCTCCTAGGAGTGTCCGTCAGCCTGTCCTCCAGATACCATCCCAAGACCAACGGCCAGACTGAGCAGAAGATTCAAGAGATCGGGAGATACCTGAGGTTGTACTGCCACCGGAACCAGGACAGCTGGAGCCAGTTCCTGCCCTGGGCTAAATACGCCCAGAATTCCCTCCGGCAAACCACCACAGGGCTTACACTTACCTCTCTGTCTGACAGAAGCACACAAACGAGAAAAAAAAAGAGCTTTCTGAGATTTAGAAAACACCTATAAACCTATAAATAGTCTTGTTTTACAGACAAGAGAAACCTGAAAAACATTTCACGCTCAAATGATGGAAAATAATGAAGCACATTAATTGTATTTCAAACTGAAATTGTATAAATTTCTCAATTTATAAAACTTTTTTATTTGTATTGTCTTTATAACAACAGGTTTATTTTTTACAGCTATGAATCAATTTACCAAGCAACATGTTACAACAAAAGTAACAAATTAAAGACAGTGAAAGACAAGTGTAAAATTAAGTGGAGAAGACATTTAGTGTTGATCCTTTTTTTTTTTCTTTTCATTTTTCCCTTCAAACTTCAGACTCAGCCCTCAGAGAACTGCCTGAAGAGGAACTCTGATCTTTTGTCACTGAAACTAGGCACAAAATGAATCTGCAGGATTTCAGAGAAGCCCTCAGACAAACTGGGTGCCACAAATTTTTTCCTACAGAGAACAAGAAAAAGTCAGAAACCAATGGGCTTGTATGAGTTAGCCAATAAAGATGGTGATTTCCCAGCAAAAAGATCTGGTATGATGGAATAAGCTCAGCTTGCTGCTGTTCACTCACTTGTAGCTGTGAAACACCATGTCATTGACAGGAACATGCTTGGTGGCAGAAGGAACCATCTCACGATAATAATAATAATGATGTGCATGGATAAATCCTTTATAATAAATAGGGCAATATTCCACAAAAAAATAAGTATTGTTCATTTTGATTTCATGGTGACTTTAATGTACATACCGCATGACGTAAAAAAAAAAAAAAAAACACAGTAAAGACATATACCCTGTTGTTATGCTTTGCTTGTTCCAGACTCGCAGTGAAGTTGAAACACCTGCAGGGGACTCCAGCGTTTTGACTGACATCTACATATCTGTGGAAAAAATTATTGATGGTGCAATTTCAGTTGAAAGACAAAGATAAATAAGCATATGCTTTGGAAATAGAGGTAGGCATCTTTTCCTAGACTCGGGGTCAGGGTTAGTGTTGTCCACCACTACGCTCTGGCCTTCCTTCAGAGCGCGTTCACAGGCTGACACACAATGCTGCCAGGAGCCAAGCGTGTCCTAAAGTTCATGTGCAGATGGCACAGCATTAAAAGGCCGTTAAATCAAAATACTATACACATGTAGAACCTCCAAATCTTCTAAACCAGAAATGCTCGATCCTGCTCTTGGAGATCTACTCCCCGCTAGAAATTTTACATCCCCAGAACATTCTCAGAACGTCCCCACTGGTGTTAAGGACGTTGTCTAGTAACGTTCTCAGTACGTTCAGAGACGGTCACAATGTGGAGTTCTTTTAAAGGTTGGGGGACGTTAATTGGAGGACCTTCAGGGAACATTCAGGATGTTCTGGGAATGTTTATGGGACTATTACTATAGGACGTTCTGTTAACTTCCCAAATGTCCTCTTTGTAACGTTCTCGCGCGACCATTAAAAAACTAAAATTGAACGTCCCCCTAAACTCATGTCGGGAATGAGGACCTTATGGGAATGTTCTGTTAATGTCCCAAATGTCTTCTTTTTAACATTCTTTTTTGACTATAAAATAACAAAAATGGAACGTCCCCCTAAAGTCATGTAAGGAACCTTGAACTGCAGCACTTTCACTTCCACCAAAAGAGGACATTTTAGGAACGTCCCGAATGTTCTGTAAAGATTCAGAATTTTCGTCACCCTTAAAGAACTTTTAGGGAACGTTGCGCAAGATCCTGAGAACGTTGCCTTCTATGTGGGCTTGTTGTCTGTGGGTTCTCTGTTGTGTTAGCTATGTCACCCTGATGTCAGCTCACCCTGTTCACATATGCATAGCCCTTTGGAATGATGTGTGTCTGGAAGAATGTTGATTTGCCCGCTGCAAAAGATAATAACACAGGGGTTATATAATAAAAACTGGAGTAAGGAGTAAGAAGAAAAAACAGAGACAGTCCAATTTCCTCTGGACAATGATACAAAAACAAAATATTATTACAGATGCTTAATACAGTAATGTCCAAAAGTCTGGGGTCAGTAAGAGTTTTTTATGTTTTTGAAAGCAGTCTCTCGTGCTCAATAAGGCTGTATATCAAAAATACTGTAAAAACAGTAATATTGTGAAATGTTATTGCAATTTAAAATAACTGTTTTTCATTTAAATATATTTTGAAATGTAATTTATTTCTGTGATGCAAAGTTTCCGTGTCTTCAGTCACATGATCCTTCATAAATCATTCCAATTTGCTGTTCAAGAAGCATTTCTTATTATTATCAAAGCTGAAAACAGTTGTGCTGCTTAATACTTTTGTGGAAACCATAACACATTTTTTCAGGATTCTTTGATGAATAGGAAGTAAAAAAAAAAAAAAAAAAAAAAAAGCATTTATTTGAAATACATTTTTTAGCATTATAAATGTATTCAGTGCCAATTTTGAGAAATTTAATTAATCTTTACTGAATAATAAAAAGAAAACTTACTGATCCAAAACTTTTGAATGGTACTAACTAAGGTACAAAACATAAATAACCGTACATGAATACACTAGCAAATGTATAAGTGAAACAAAATCATCCAAAACAAAAACAGTGGCTTACAGGGTCAAACTCTGGCAAGCAGTAAGAAAACTCTGGCAAGAAGTACTCCTCTGGGGTGTAAAACTGAAGACCAATGTTGAGGGCAAACTGAGGACACAACAGATAAGAAGAAGAAGAAAAAAGCCTATAAAGCTGTATTTTGCCAAAAGCTCATACCATTTTAAGTGTGGGTATATACAGGTCGAAGTAATGGGTGAAAGGGAAGGGGCGTTTGAACGGTCTGTTATGGGGTAGGGTTAGGAGTGTACTTACAGTCTACTTACCTATGAAAGTACCCAGTAACATAAACTAACTACATGGGTTTACGTTAGGTTTATGTGGAAGAATAATAAAAAGGCTGTCAAATAAAAATACCATTAAACTACTCTTTAGTTCAACGAAATTGGCCTCAAATCAAAGTACTGAGACTTGAATTGAATTGAGCTCACCTCCTACATAGAAGCTCTGTGACACGTCTATAGTCACTCCACCATTTGCCTGCAAAAACACAACAGTGTCTTAAAGGTGCAATAAGCGATTCCTGAGAAACGCTGCTGAAAGTGGATTGGACCGAGCACCAAAACACACTTGTAGCCAATCGTCAGTAAGGGGGCGAAGCTATCAAGGGGTGTGATCCTTTTGGGTAGGGGCATGTTTGTTTCGGTTATTTTAAATATCAACAGCATTTCTCAGAAATCACTTACTGCACCTTTTAATATACACAGGCTACTGTAACCAAACTTGCTGCTTGTTGTATGTAAGTAAAGCAAATGATACAACTTATAATGCAGTTCTTCTAATAGACAACTACAAATAACCACAATAGTGATTCACCTTCTCACACAGATGTTCCCACAAATACAAGTGGCTGTGTAAACAAACACCTGAAAAACACAATGTATTACCATTCGTAAATAAATAAGGGATAATACATCTACTACACTCAGTTTGCATTCAAAACTTTCATTCAAAAAGTTGGGGGTTAGTAAGGTAATAAATTAATACTTTTATGCATTAAATTGATCAAATTGATCGTAAAGACATTTATGTTACAAAAAAAATTCTATTCCAAATAAATGCTGTTTTTTTTTTTTTACTTTGCTTTTGAACCCTGGAAAAAAATCTATCACAGTTTCTACAAACATATTTAGCAGCACAACTGTTTTCAACATTGATAATAATTAGTAAGAAAAGTTTCTTGAGCAGCAAATCCGCATATTAGAATGATTTCTGAAGGATCATGTGATCATCATTAGATGAACAAACAAAATGAAAAAAAGGAGTATTTATGGGTGTGCTCCTTATGGGCCATAGTCATAGCCACAAATATATTCACACAGTACTTAAACAGAGCTAATAAGGAAATTAATTTGAGCTGGTTTGTATCTACAGATAAAGGTGAATGTGTGCATATTATATTTTAGACAGGACCACTTTGGCAAGTTACTTGAGTTTATTGAAACACAATTTATCTTTGGCGGTATGGTTCCTTATGGGGGTTCTTGCTCCAAAATTAACTGAACATACAAGAGCTTTAACATTAACCCCCTGGAACCATCAGCTTGGAAATACATAGACAGTTAAGACACTTAGTAATTTCTTTAAAAGCGAACATGGTAATTTTGTAGATATGGCAGGGGGACGTCGATACTGTAGCTTGGTTATGAGGATGAGTGTCTCAGCAGTGAGGTCCATGCCAGCCGGGACTTGAAAGCCTTAGTGATCTGAAACAAAAGAAGACGACAACCAAAAGGTGCACAATAATATGCTAATGCTTATAATGGGGAGGGAGGGTTGCGAGCAGTTTGAGCATAATTACCGAGCAGTAATGCCACGTATATATGTCCCGTGTCTAATAGGAGAATGGTAATGATTGGAGAAATTTGACAGCTGACCGCGTCAGCTGGTCGCAGCACTAGCGCTGCGCTCGATATGTAGCCACAGTTGGGATGGGATGTAAAGATTAAATTGTTTATATCAGATTTTTGTATAGTATATTATACAATATAATTATTTTTGTATTTTTCAAAATATATGCAATCTCATTTTCTGTCTTTTTGTAGGACTGAAAACCAAACCAATCTGCATGCACAAGTTCTGGTTGAACAAACCGAGTGTTCAGACCCTGTACATCTGATTGTTAGTTAAGAGTGATTGATTTGAATTCACTTACTAAACAGAACTAGTCCACCATGGCACGTGAACAGGACTACTACACTCTCATGTCTGGACTGCAGGAGCTTGATTTCCAAGGGAAAGCAGTGCCCAGTGATCTTGTACTAATAGGTGAACATGCCTTTCCACTTGCCATGAATCCAAGAGGTCAGGTGCTGATGGCTGCATCTCATTACGGTCAGGGACGTATAGTGGTGTTGGGGCATGAGGCATACCTAACACGCTTTCCTGGCCTCATAGAGAATTCCCTAATGTGGCTCATGCCATGTACCGGTGATGCTGGCATTGTAGGGATCAAGGGCAGTTTACGTTCAGTAGCTGACAACTTGAACCACTGCCCTATCAAGACAGAGCTAGGAGACTTTCGGGATGGATTAGCTATATATATCACAGATGCTTACAGTGTCGAGACCTGTGCAAAGGATCTGATAGCTTTCCTCAAAGCTGGAGGTGGTTTGATCATTGCTGGCCAAGCCTGGAGTTGGTCTAATGACCATCCACAAGAAAACACTATAAGGAACTTCCCGGGAAACAAGGTGTGCAGTGTTGCAGGAATTTATTTCTCTAAACACCCAAGAGAAGTTGGCAAATTTCCTGTTCCAAGAAATATCCCCTCTAGTTGGCTTGCTGTATCGTAAGTTAAGCATACAATTTTTGCTTTTACCCATTCTTTAAAAAAAACTATGCATTTCACAATCTGTCTTTTCTTTTTTCAGAATAGGCAAAGACTTCAAAGATGATCTAGAGTTCCTGCTACAAGGTGTGTCTGAGTTTGACACCCAAGGAGGGGATATAGCATCTGAGGTGATGGTGCACGGACCATTAGCATTTCCCATTGCGGTCACTCCGGCTGGAAAAGCATTCATTGCTGGTGCCTATTATGGACAAGGTCGAGTAATTCTGGTATCCCATGAAGGCTACCTGGGCCGGGACTCTCTGTCCACATTTATGATTAATGCTATCAAGTGGCTTTACGAGGGTCGGACGGGTGTTATTGGGATCCTACCCAGCCTCAAAGCAGCCCACGCGGTACTGAGCAAATCAGGTTTAGATTGCCAGTTGACTGGCTTCAGAGAAGATCTAAGTGTCTACGTCTGCACTTCCTACAGTGATGCCCAGTGTGCAGAGATCCAAGAATTTGTTGCTGAAGGCGGAGGTCTTCTGATTGGGGGTCATGCCTGGCATTGGGCCCAGACCCACCCTGGCTGCAATGTGATGACTGAATGTCCAGGAAATCACATTCTTAACAAGATGGGATTGTGCCTCTTAGGCAACACCTTGGGTGGAGGGTTATATAAGGCCCCAGAAATAGAGCATAGCTGTAGAGAGGGGTACCACTTTCGTAGCATGCTGCAGCGATTTGCTGAACATGTAAGGCAGGGGCAAGAACTGACTGATCATGAACAGGGCTGCTTGAAGCAGCTGGGCTGCGACTGTGCCAATTACCTTCGTATGTGTTCTCACGACAGTGCCGCCTACACTTCAGTGCTAGCACTTCTTACTGACATAGTGAAGGAGGTAGGTGTTCCACAGGTGTGCAGTAATTGTCCTGTTGAAAGTGCCAAAGACCATCTGATGCTCCACGTTGGGACTGAGGTATACAAAGTGTCACCTAATCCTGACGCCCTTTTTCCATACATCATCAAGAACAGACCCGACTTGCCCACTGTGTCTAATGCAAGAGTTCGGATCAGTGCAAACACTGCAGGTATGAAAGGTTTCTTGCCAAATGCAGAAGGAAAATGTTATTCCTTGTTTAAGTTTTACCATTTCTGAGCACTGTAAAATTACTTGTTTCAGCTTGTGAAGAATGGATAAGCACAGGCTTATATCTTTCTCCTGGTATGAAGACGTTCATAGTAATACCTCCTGAGATCGTTGGAAAAAATTGGCAGGTAATCAATAAAGTCGATATACAGACACCAATACTAAGTTGGTACTGAAATTTTAAAAATGTGACTTTCAGCACTGTTAAACCTCTGATTGGCCATTGTGTTCATGTGCTCAACATATATGTCTGCGATTAGCTACAGTGATCAACGCACGGGTAGACGCCTGCTTTTACCGAAGTCGGCACTTTTGACAACACTAATATACATTACATGTCATTTTAGATACAAATTTATTGCTCATAGGGCTTAAGAGCATGTTATTAACATGAGAATGTACTCTATATAGGTGCAGCTTGGTTGCCAGACAGATGACATTAGTGGAGCAAACATCCTGAAACGGGCTCCTGTGGTCCATGAGCGATTCCCCTTGGACAAAGAAATGGTCCAGGTCTGGAATCTGTGGGGAGGGCTAATCTACCTAATTGCACCTCCCAAGAGCAAAGTGGATGGGGTGGAAATTGTCATGCAGGTCTCAATCCAGGCTCCATACTTTAAATCTGGTTAGAATTCTGAATTAATATTCAGTGAGTATCACAATAAGGTTTCTATTCAGAACATTTAAAGGTATATGGTAAAAATTGTTTTGTCCCTCAGGAGAGACAAGTGTAGCTGACTGGGTGAGTGGGATCCGTTCGGCACGTGCCCCCTGGGCAGAACTTGAGTTTGAGAATATCATCATCACATTAGAATCACAGTTTATAAGGAATCTGGACCGCCCTGATGAGGTGGCTACACTTTGGGATACCATAATGAGAAGCATAGCTGACCTGGCAGCAAGACCTGCCAAGTTTCCACGAAAGGAGCGGTTTGTTGCGGATGTTCAAATCTCTCACGGTCAGTAGGGCTGTGTATTGCCAAGAATCTCGCGATACGATATGTATCACGATACAGGGGTTACAAGACGATATATTGTGATATATTGCGATATTTCTTGTTTTTTTTAGAAAGAAAACGGTCATAAAGAACACACCGCCATATGCATAAAACCTGAAAACAACTTAATTTTATTTAATCAATACAGTATCATTTGCATTTATATCACTAATCACTATTTTGTACAATCTAAGGGAAAATAGTAAAGTGACTGCAGTATTCTTTAGGTGTATGTTTTAAAGGTTCACAGTATAGCAGTTTTTAATTTCTAAACTATTTAACAACTAGTGCATAGTCCATTTCATGAATGTCTGTTTGTTTTATATTTAATACTGTAGCTGCTTGCTTTAAAGCATATAAAGTGTTATTTAAATAAACGTGCCTTCACTGAAGTGCTGAACAGAGCTGGTGCAAAATATCCACATCGCTATGATCAGATGCTTTCTTTCTGCTGTCACCGCTGTCATTTTTGTTGTGTGTTTATTTTGGAAAACGTGCAGTACATATTACACATTTGATCGAACGGTTCTCTCAGCAGCTCTCAGATTCAATGCGTTTCCAGAGTTTTGGATTATAACATGGCTATTTTGCAAACAACTAACTCTTGTCGATCTCCTTAGTGGTTTCTTTATAGTTGGAACCCAAATGAGCCCACACTTCAGCTCTGTATTCCGTGGGAGTGGAATAATTCTATCTTGTTGTGAGCTGGGTTTGCTAATGCTAACGCTAGCTATGCACCTCCGGCTACCCGTCAGTTTACATTCTGAGATAGCGCTGACAACTAGAGGTTAGGTTTTATACAGTGTGTGGTTTAAACCGAACACAAACTCACAAATACTGGATGTAAATAAATAATTAAATAGATATCAATACAGTGTTTTTGAGAATCAATACAGTATCACCAAACATAATATCGCGATATATCACAATATTTTCTTACACCCCTAACGGTCAGTGGTACTATTGCTGAGATAAAGAACCATCACTATTACAACAGAATTATTATTAATTACATTCACACAATCCTAACGATTACACTGTTCATCCTATTCCCCCCTCAGGTTTCATGCATGCTGGATATCCCATCATGATGCACTCCATTTCTGCCCCAGCACTAATAAACATAGAGCAAGCCTATAAAAGTGGTATTTGGGGAGCCATTCATGAGTTGGGCCATAACCAGCAGTGTGGAGTTTGGGAGTTCCCTCCACACACCACTGAGTGCACCTGCAACCTGTGGTCAGTGTACGTACATGAGGAAGTGCTGCGATTGAATAGAGCTAATGCTCATCCCAACATGACTCTAGAAAACCGTCAGGCTCGTACTAAGATGTATTGCAATGGTGGTAAGGATTTAAAAAGCTGGAGTATGTGGACAGCACTCGAGACTTACATGCAGGTAAACAGACTGCGAAAATTGTTTTAGCAGATTGTTTAAAGGTGCAGTAGGTGATCTGGGAAATGCTAACGTTAGCCTGCTAGCATTGAAATTATTTGTGAGCCTTGGAAGTCATAATTTACTCTTTTCTTTTTTTTTCAGTTAATTTTTTAAAAAGAAATTTGTAATTTAAAAAAACAAAACAATAAAATCATGCAAAATAAATATAAAAATGTTATTTTATGTAATTATTATAAAAATGTAATTATATATAATGTTATGTTTATACCCATTTTTGTTTAATCTTACATCATCTCTCTAACCTTTTTTTCTTTTCTTTTTTTTTCAAGCTTCAGGAAAAATTTGGCTGGGATGCTTTTAAGAAAGTTTTTGCTGCGTATCATAATATGAGTGGAGTGCCAAAAGACAATGCAGGCAAGATGAATCTATATGCTGAGACCTTCTCCAAGGTGGTCAACCTGAATTTGTGCCCCTTCTTCAAAGCGTGGGGTTGGCCCATCCAGCCCAGCACAGAAGAGAAGATCTCTCATCTTCCTGAGTGGAGTGACCATCCTATGGGCTAGTACGCATAAGAACGTCTCAGATATTTTTTAAAATTTGCAGTGCCAGTTTTTATGTAACTGAGGAGTAAGATTAAGTATAAAAGATGATATATGCTTATCTGGAGTTTCATGGACATTATTGTATTCATGAGCAATTGATTCATATCAGTGTGAGGCAAAAACAAACAAACAAACAAACAAAAAGACATATAAAAATAATTTAAAAAAATTCGGAATATTCTTGTTTTAATCAAATGTGGCTATAGGGTAAGTGGGCTAAGGTTAAGTACAGTATAACCTGAACATGCATGTTAAAAACACAACATATATATAAATACTAAAAACTAGTCCTTAGCCTGGTCCAGTTTAGTGCTGAAGGGGGAAGTATATTTAGTTTTTGTTTACATATCACTTATATGCCCCAATGGTCTTTTGACTTTATACTGTCTGTGATAGAGGCCTTTCATGGTGTAGGGGCAACAAAACCCAGTTCTTTTTGCTTTCACACTGTAGATTTTTTAGAAAATGTTTAAATGTGGCAGCAAAGAATGATGACTACTGATGACAATGTTTAACAATACACAAATACCACAACGATTAATAATGAAATAATGAATATGTACTTCTAAAGATTGTATAATAATAATCAAAGGAGAATACTGAATTAAATCAAAGAAACAAATAAATGACATGAACACAGAATGGATAAATGCAATGCTGTTGAACTGAATGTAGAATGGAAGAGAATTGTATGGGAATGCTTCTTATGGAAGCCACCTAATGGCTCTGGTAAAATGGTGATAAATAATTGCTTATTTATTTGTAACAAGCTGACCTCAAGTAACTGTTATCTAAACAGATTAGAAAAACATATGCTGCATGTATAAACTAATGCCAAGGTCTCTAGAAAGAGGTTTGGTAAGTTTATATTTACATTCCGCACAGTCGGGTGATCAATCCGGTAGCAGAGACGTCTTCCACTGATGATGGACCAAGACGGTCCTTTAGGATGCACGGGGCAGCTGGGTCAGATGAATCTTCACAGGTTCCTTTGCAGGCTAGCTGCATCGCTGAGGAGCTGTGTGGTTCAGGCAATGTCTGCCGATGCAGAGGTCCTTTGCGGACTGGGCTTCACTGCTGTAGGAGCTGTAAGGGTCAGATGAAGTCCCTCAATCCTGAGGCCCTTTTTGCAGCTAGAGTGCAGCTGGAAGCAATGTAAAAGGTTTTGCTTGCAAAAGCTTAACCTTAACTGTCTTGTAGTCTCTTTCCTCGTCAGGTCAGGAACTCAGGACGTGGAGTGTCTGTTAATGTCTCCTACCCCGTCAAGCTGGAAATGCAAAACAAGGGTGTGTCTACCCAAGGGACATATTTATCCCTTACTGATGAGGAGGAGATTGAAATGTGGCGCCTTGCCGACCCTGGAGTGTGATTGGTCACTGTTATCTGAAGCAGCGCCGGTGTTGCCCACCCTAATGTGGAACTCATTTACATAGCATAAAGTACAGTGTTAAAATAGTGTTTAACATTTTACCCATGCAATATTTCTTTACCAAACCTCTTTCAAATTATTAAAGGCATCGTAGGTAACAGATAGACACCAAACATGATATGAAATGGTTAAGTCATCGTCCATGCATTTGTTCATCTGTTAACAGGTTTATCCCATGACCTGTTGTGTTAACAGTCAGTAACCATTAACATAAACTGTGCTTTGCATGAAGATGTGGATGTGATGCAGTTTAAATCAAATTAAGGCCTCCAAACATAGGTATGAATGGATTTAGATAGATCTCTGTGGCTTCTCTTTATTTCAGTCACTGCTGCTCCATCCAGGGGGGCCTGAAGGAATTTTTATGGCGGTCCTTGCCTAAACCTTAGGAATGAGTTTGGTGGTTAGAGTCAATGTGTCGTCCAATGAGATGTCCTCTCCTTGGTTTTGGTGGGTGCAGAAGGTTCCCCTTCCTGCTCTGGAAGAGGTGTCTGGCAGTTGTCCTAACATCTTTTGTTTATGTTCATTCACCAAAGATCCTATCACGGTGTGGCACATCTTCTTACACACCAGCAGTTAGAGAGGGGCCCTGTCGTAAACTGGTCCCTGAAATGCCATCTTAACTGTTGTTCACAACAAATAAGTACTGAACACGTCACCATTTTTCTGAGTAAATATATTTCTAAAGATGCTACTGACATGAAATTTTCACCAGATGCTGGTACCAACCCATGCGATCCACACATGCAAAGAAATTAAACCATAGATGTCCATAAATTAAGTTAGGTGTAATAATGTTAAATGACAAGGGGAAAAGTATGGAGCACACTTACTGAAATGTATTTAATACTTTGTACAAAAGCCTTTGTTGGGGATGACAGCTTCACTGTTTGCCAGTACCATATGCTGAAAAACAGCTCCACACCATGATGTTCCCACCTCCACTGTTGGTATGGTGTTTTTGGGGTGATATGCAGTGCCATTTCTCCTTCAAACATGGTGTGTATTATGGCATCCAATAAGTTCAATTTTGGTCTCATCTGACCAGACTATATTCTCCCAGTATTTCACAGGCTTGTCCAAATGTTGTGCAGCAAACTTTAAACAAGCTTCAACATGCTTTTTCTTCAGCAATGGAGTCTTGCGTGGTGAGCGTGCATACAGGCCATGGCGGTTGAGTGCATTACTTATTTTTCTCTTTGAAACAATTGTACCTGCTAATTCCAGGTCTCTCTGAAGTTGTCCACAAGTGGTCCTTGGCTCTTGGACAACTCTTCTGCCAATTTTTTCACTGTCAGAAATCTTGCAAGGAGCACCTGGTCGTGGACAGTTTATGGTGAAATTATGTTCTTTCCACTTCTGGATTATGGCCCCAACAGTGCTCAGTGGAACATTCAGAAGTTTTGAAATCCTTCTGTAACCAATGACATCAGTTTTTTTTTTTTTTTTGCAACAATAAGGCTGCGAAGGTCTTGAGAGAGCTCTTTGCTTTTACCCATCATGAGATGTTTCTTGTGTGACACCTTGCTAATGACACCTTTTTACAGGCCATCAGTTGGAACGGAACCAGCTAATATTAATTTGCACTGACAAGGGGCATGACTGCTTTCTAATTAATGATTGTCTTGGCTTTCTATGCCTTTTTGTGTGTTCAATACTTTTTCCCTGTGTCATTTAACATTATTACACATAACTTAATTTATGTACATCTACGTTTTGATTTCTTTGCATGTGTGGACTGCATGGGTTGGTACCAACATCTGGTGAAAATGTCAATAGCACCTTTAGAAATATATTTACTTTATTTATTACAGCACTTATTGAACATGCCAAAATTTATCCTTGCAAAACTGCTAGAGTTAAAACAAAGTAGATTAGAATGACTCAAATATTCCGACACAGACATCAGGTTTTGTGGCAGCATGTATCACTTAAAGACATTTCCTCCAAGCAAATGGAGATACTAAAAAATGTGTGGGCAGCTGTCGAGCTGATTTTACATTGGATAAAAGCCTCCCTTTTACAGTGCTCTGACAGAGGATACCCAACACCATGACAATAATAGCAAACAGATCGTGAAACCTAAAGCTATACAACTTTAAACTCTGAAGGCTAGCTGAGATTCTGGGCCTGATTCTAGCTTGTGGCATGTTGGCTGAGCATCCAGCTGACCAAAAGCTTTACAGTCACACTAACCCTAAATGCTAAATCAGATCTTTTTTTTTTATCACTAGGCCCATCTCAGCTCTCTGTATCCTAGTGTGGCGGTGAGTAGGAATGCATTAGTGGAAACAAAAGCACTGGCAGTAGTAATGATGACTTGGCTTACAGAAACACAGCTCCCTGTGCATCGGGACAATACTAGTCTCACTCACAGCAACATACAGACAGGGGAGTATGGGGGGAATTTAGACCGTCAGCACTCTAGTGGGCCAATGTCACATTCCTCTCATCTCTGCCTCTACACTGATGCATCCATCCATTTATCTCTCTTCATCCACTCATCAACCCAGCAAACACGGCCACTTCCAGTCAATGATTCATCCGTACATCTAAGCAGATCTGATGGTCCACCTGTCAGCTAGTATAAATCCAACAATGTGTTTATCTTTCTTTCAATCTGTCCTTTGGAATACATATAACTTTGTAAAGTTGTTAATAAGCTATACTTTCAGCTAAACTCTCCATATATCCATAACTCTCCAAATACAATGAATGAATCTGCAGCTGACTTCAGAAATGCTTTCCATCAAGAATGTGTCTATTTGTAATTACCAGTAACTGTGTTCAGAGGCAGGAGGAAAAATACAAGAAACCACAAAAGGATGAAGAATTTACTGAGAGTAATAAAAAAAATGTTTAAGTTATACTGGCAAATGAATCAGATTCTCCCGTTGTAATAAACTAAGCTGTCTGTATTGTACAATAAATCTCTTATTCACAATGTTTATGGCTTGTTGATTAAAATTTGAGTGTTTTAGTTGTCACTTCTTGTAGTTACACCATCATTGTATCCAGAAAAATTACAAACTGCTTACTTTCAACACTTATTTTCATGGGCCATGGCATATAAAAGTGAATATTAAATTACACAATTTCGATTTGGTTCTTTGTCGGAAACTAATTGAGAATAACAGACCCACAAAAAGATAAAAACGAGAAACTGGTGTGAAGTCACACACTCATGTCAGTGTGATCGCTGTGTGTCTCTGTCTTTAGTCTCTGTAGCTCCTTATTCTGTAGCTGATTCACCATCAGCTGAGGAAACGACTGACGTCTAAATACTGAGAGTCCTACAATAAAACACACAGTCACATATGAGTATGAGACATTACTGCTGTCACATCACATCAGGAGATCATTTCAGAAAAAACACAGCCAGATATATTAGTATATTAATTTTAGTCAGAGATATGAATGAAAAACTGCTAATAGATTAATAACAGTAAATGATCACTTACACACAGAGACACTGTAAGAGATAAAGATATTCATAGATTCATATTCACATCACATAATTAAACTGTTATTAAAACAGTTTAAGACTAAAGTGGAGCTGAATTATTATCTTATATCCAGTTACACACATATAAGGCTGTTACTGAACTTGTGTCATTTCAAAAGCTATAAATAAAAAAATATACTCACAATACTTTAGTTCTTTCAGTTTATAATTTGGATCATCCTTCAGATCAGAGAGCAACTTCACTCCTGAATTTCCTAGTTTATTCTCAGTCAGACTCAGTTGTCTCAGGTGTGAGGGGCTTGATCTCAGAGCTGAAGCCAGAGCAGCACAACCTTCCAGATGAAGACAATATCTCAACCTGTAGAGAACAATGACACACTCTTCACTCTCTCAGTTCAATCCTTTAGGATTTTTTATGTCAAGGACGTCACCTGGTAACGTTCTCAGTACATTCAGAGATGGTCACGATGTGGAGTTCTTTTAAGGGTTGGGGGATGTTATTTGGTAGTCCTCCAGGGAACATTCAGGATGCTCTGGGAATGTTTAGGGGACTATTATTATAGGACGTTCTGTTAACTTCCCAAATGTCCTCTTTGTAACATTCTTGTGTGACCATAAAATAACCAAAATAGAGCGTCCCCCTAAACTCATATCGGGAACATTATAAAATGACTAACAGAGGACCGCGTGGGAACATTCTGTTAACACCCCAAATGTCCTCTTTGTAACGTTCTTATGTGACCATAAAATAACCAAAATGGAACCTCCCCCTAAAGTCATATAAGAAACTTTGAACTGCAGCACTTTAATTACCAAAAGAGGACGTTTTAGGAATGTCCCTAATGTTCCATAACGGTTCAGAATTTTCGTCAAATTTAGAGAACTTTTAGGGAACATTGCGCAAGATCACGAGAACGTCGCCTTCTACGTGGGTATGGACTATCAAATTGTGTGTGTGTGTGTGTGTGTAATTTTACACAAACACACACACACAAACACATGTTTATAAAAGCATTTTAGAAAGTGTCAATGCAGAAAGATGAACATGATGAACAGTGAGAATGAATCCAGCATGTTCTTCATTTCTCAGTTCTGACTGTTGGGCTCGAGTCTGTTTAAAGTCAAGAGACTGAAACGTTGATTGTGTGTCAAAGTGTGTATTTCAGGTCACATCCACACAAAGCCAGAACTTTCCCTATCCAATCTTTTTTTTTTTTCCAGGTCTCAAGCAATATCTGCGTACACATGAAACCGCTGAAACCAACTCAAAACGATGTAGTATAGATGCCAGATCAGTATGTGGCACTGTAATTCTGCCAATGTCTGACTAAGGTAGAGATGTGGGGTGATGACATCATCGTTTCAAAAAATATACGGATTGGCAGTACACACGAAAACGCAAGGGTTTTAAAAAGATAGCGGTTTCAGGCTCCCAAAACGCCGGATCTGTCTAAACGAAATGATATGATACAGAATTTTTATGTATACATCTAAACGCATCTCTGTGTGGACGGGTTCTCAGTGTGACTCTCAGTCCTGCAGTATCATGTTACTGAGGAGCAGCTCATGTGTTCAATCATTTACAGCTCAATCAGCTGAACTCACAGCTGCAGAAAGAGGCTGAACACTTCAAATATACTTTACATTGTGATTCATGTGTGAGAGTCAAATATGATCTTACCACAGTCTCTCCAGTTTACAGTGAGGATCCTGTAGTACATCAGACAGCAGATTCACTGATTGTCCTATTTTATTCCCAGACAGGTCCAGTTCTCTCAGGTGTGAGGGATTTAATCTCAGAGCTGAAGTCAGAGCAGCACAACCTTCATCTGTGACGCCACAATCACTCAACCTGTAGAACAATGACACTCTTCACTCTCTCAGTTCAGATCAGATCAGTTTAGCAGTGAATCCATTATTAAAGAGAAAGTACAAACTTAAAGCACAAATTATTATGTTTGATGAATCATTAGACTGAGATCTAAAATGTTACAAAACATGATCTGAAGTATCATTCAATCAGGAAAAATAATATCTTTTATTTACACTATATTAAATGTTTGTCTTATGCAAAATCTGTATTAATATATGACACTATTCACTATATATGTTTTACTTAGATCTGTACTATGTAGTATGTACCCCACTAGAAATTTTATTTTCCCAGAATGTTCTCAGAACATCCCCACTGGTGTTAAGGATGTTGCCTAGTAACGTTCCCAGTACGTTCCGAGACGGTCACAATGTGGAGTTTTTTTTAAGGGTTGGGGGACGTTATTTGGCAGACTTTTACAGAACATTCAGGATGTTCTCTGAACATTTAGGGAACCATATTTTATTTGGAAATGTGATGTTCCCAGAACATTCTCAGAACGTCCCTGCTGCCCTTGTCAAAAAACAGAAACAGAATATTAAACACTAACAGATCTCTCTAGATCTCAGCATCTTCACTTATTACAAACCAATCTGACTTTATTTCTTTCATACAAAACTTCTTAATGAGGTGTTGATGTTTTATTGAAAATAATAAAGTTTGAAGTCACTGTTATGGAGGTAAGTGCTTGCTTTAGTTCCTGACCCTTGACGTTTTAACTTGAGTTTTTCTCCAGTTGTTATAACTGTGTGTTTCTAGAGCACATTTGTTATAACAAAAATTGTGAGAAAAAAAAAAAAAAATCTGGTCAGTTGAATTTGGTTGTTCATTTATAATGATTTCATCATCATACAGTGAACTTATTCTCTGAATATAGTATTCCTTTTATGTTATTGTAGCCCTATAACACTACTGCATAAAATCCCATCCTGCTTTGATATTTTGATAGTTTTTATGTCATTACGCTGAAATTATTTAGACAGGCTCACGTAGACTCGCACAGACATCAAGATTCAGCATATGAACCTCAACAATGGTGACAAAATTGTCAGATAAACAGATCAACAACAAAACAAGCTACAGAAGTCACAAAAATATTTTTTTTTTCATTGTCACTATTGTTGAGGTTCACAATGATTTGTGTTGTCTGCGTGAGTCTAAAAGACACTGCTCAAAACTCTCTGTATAATGAATTTTAAAATCAGAACATTTGACTGTCATTAAAAACGAAAAGACAATGCAAAACTAAGTTAACAGAGTTTAGACCCTGGAAAGGAACAATGAATGACCAGCATCAATTAACCAAATTCATCTGACCATCTTTCTCTTGCAATTTATGCTGGAACAAGACTGCTTTAGAAACACAGTTAAAGCAGCCAGAGATAATCTAACAGGAAATAATCAAGAATCAAGAGCCCAACTAAAGCAAACACCCACCTCCATAATGGTGACTTCAAACTTTATTATTTTCAATAAAACATTAACATCTTAACCTCTGTTAATTCTCATTAAGAAGTTTTGTATGAAAGAAATTAAGTCATACTAGTTTGAAATTAGTTCAGATGCTGAGATCTAGAGCAGTGGTTCTCAAACCTGTGGAGGAGCACCAGCCCAGTCTCTACTAATGAGCTCATGAGTTGAATCAGGTGTGATAGATATAAACTAGATATTAGATAATAATTTTTTTAAAATGTTTTTTAATAATCTTTTTAATGCCATGCATTTCGTTTTTTTGTTTTGTTTTTTTTACTACAGTGTACATTGTCTCAGTAAACACAATGCTGCAAAGAAAATGATCAGAATAAGAACCAAATCCTTTGTACACCTTCCCAGAAATTATGATATTTATGTCTATAAGATAAGTCCTGTATGAATCTTATAGGAATGGTTCCAAAATATGATAGAAATTCTAATTAGAATCCTGTACAATTTTCTTTCTGGAATCCTTTAGGATTTTTTATGTCAAGGACGTCACCTGGTAACGTTCTCAGTACGTTCAGAGACGGTCACGATGTGGAGTTCTTTTAAGGGTTGGGGGACGTTATTTGGTAGTCCTCCAGGGAACATTCAGGATGTTCTGGGAATGTTTAGGGGACTATTACTATAGGACGTTCTGTTAACGTCCCAAATGTCCTCTTTGTAACGTTCTTATGTGACCATAAAATAACCAAAATGGAACCTCCCCCTAAAGTCATATAAGGAACCTTTAACTGCAGCACTTTCATTACCAAAAGAGGACATTTTAGGAACATCCCTAATGTTCCGTAAAGGTTCCGAATTTTTGTCAAATTTAGAGAACTTTTAGGGAATGTTGCGCAAGATCACGAGAATGTCGCCTTCTACGTGGGTATGGACTATCAAATTGTGTGTGTGTGTGTGTAATTTTACACGAACACACACACACACAAACACATGTTTATAAAAGCATTTTAGAAAGTGTCAGTGCAGAAAGATGAACATGATGAACAGTGAGAATGAATCCAGCATGTTCTTCATTTCTCAGTTCTGACTGTTGGGCTCGAGTCTGTTTAAAGTCAAGAGACTGAAATGTTGATTGTGTGTGTAAGTGTGTATTTCAGTGTGACTCTCAGTCCTGCAGTATCATGTTACTGAGAAGCAGCTCATGTGTTCAATCATTTACAGCTCAATCAGCTGAACTCACAGCTGCAGAAAGAGGCTGAACACTTCAAATATACTTTACATTGTGATTCATGTGTGAGAGTAAAATATGATCTTACCACAGTCTCTCCAGTTTACAGTGAGGATCCTGTAGTACATCAGACAGCAGATTTATTGATTGTCCTATTTTATTCCCAGACAAGTCCAGTTCTCTCAGGTGTGAGGGATTTGATCTCAGAGCTGAAGTCAGAGCAGCACAACCTTTGTTTGTGACACCACAATATCTCAACCTGTAGAACAATGACACTCTTCACTCTCTCAGTTCAGATCAGTTTAGCAGTGAATCCATTATTAAAGAGAAAGTACAAACTTAAAGCGCAAATCAATGTGTGATTAATCAGAGATCTAAAATGTCACAAAACATGATCATGTGTGTGTGTGTGTGTGTAAGTGATTTTACAAAATTGAAAACAATACTTTAGAAAGTGTCAGTGCAGAAAGATGAACATGATGAACAGTGAGAATGAATTCAGCATGTTCTTCATTTCTCAGTTCTGACTGTTGGGCTCCAGTCTGTTTAAAGTCAAGAGACTGAAATGTTGATTGTGTGTGTAAGTGTGTATTTCAGTGTGACTCTCAGTCCTGCAGTATCGTGTTACTGAGAAGCAGCTCATGTGTTCAATCATTTATAACTCAATCAGCTGAACTCACAGCTGCAGAAAGAGGCTGAACACTTCAAATATACTTTACATTGTGATTCATGTGTGAGATACAAATATGATCTTACCACAGTCTCTCCAGTTTACAGTGAGGATCCTGTAGTACATCAGACAGCAGATTTATTGATTGTCCTATTTTATTCCCAGACAAGTCCAGTTCTCTCAGGTGTGAGGGATTTGATCTCAGAGCTGAAGTCAGAGCAGCACAACCTTTGTTTGTGACACCACAATATCTCAACCTGTAGAACAATGACACTCTTCACTCTCTCAGTTCAGATCAGATCAGTTTAGCAGTGAATCCATTATTAAAGAGAAAGTACAAACTTAAAGCGCAAATCAATGTGTGATTAATCAGAGATCTAAAATGTCACAAAACATGATCATGTGTGTGTGTGTGTAAGTGATTTTACAAAATTGAAAACAATACTTTAGAAAGTGTCAGTGCAGAAAGATGAACATGATGAACAGTGAGAATGAATTCAGCATGTTCTTCATTTCTCAGTTCTGACTGTTGGGCTCCAGTCTGTTTAAAGTCAAGAGACTGAAATGTTGATTGTGTGTGTAAGTGTGTATTTCAGTGTGACTCTCAGTCCTGCAGTATCGTGTTACTGAGAAGCAGCTCATGTGTTCAATCATTTACAGCTCAATCAGCTGAACTCACAGCTGCAGAAAGAGGCTGAACACTTCAAATATACTTTACATTGTGATTCATGTGTGAGATACAAATATGATCTTACCACAGTTTCTCCAGTTTACAGTGAGGATCCTGTAGTACATCAGACAGCAGATTCACTGATTGTCCTATTTTATTCCAGGACAGACTCAGTTCTCTCAGGTGTGAGGGATTTGATCTCAGAGCTGAAGTCAGAGCAGCACAACCTTCATCTGTGACGCCACAATCACTCAACCTGTAGAGAACAATGACACTTTTCACTCTCTCAGTTCAGATCAGATCAGTTTAGCAGTGAATCCATTATTAAAGAGAAAGTACAAACTTAAAGCACAAATTATTATGTTTGATGAATCATTAGACTGAGATCTAAAATGTTACAAAACATGATCTGAAGTATCATTCAATCAGGAAAAATAATATCTTTTATTTACACTATATTAAATGTTTGTCTTATGCAAAATCTGTATTAATATATGACACTATTCACTATATATGTTTTACTTAGATCTGTACTATGTAGTATGTACTCCACTAGAAATTTTATTTTCCCAGAACGTTCTCAGAACATCCCCACTGGTGTTAAGGATGTTGCCTAGTAACGTTCCCAGTACGTTCCGAGACGGTCACAATGTGGAGTTTTTTTAAGGGTTGGGGGACGTTATTTGGCAGACTTTTACAGAACATTCAGGATGTTCTCTGAACATTTAGGGAACCATATTTTATTTGGAAATGTGATGTTCCCAGAACATTCTCAGAACGTCCCTGCTGCCCTTGTCAAAAAACAGAAACAGAATATTAAACACTAACAGATCTCTCTAGATCTCAGCATCTTCACTTATTACAAACCAATCTGACTTTATTTCTTTCATACAAAACTTCTTAATGAGGTGTTGATGTTTTATTGAAAATAATAAAGTTTGAAGTCACTGTTATGGAGGTAAGTGCTTGCTTTAGTTCCTGACCCTTGACGTTTTAACTTGAGTTTTTCTCCAGTTGTTATAACTGTGTGTTTCTAGAGCACATTTGTTATAACAAAAATTGTGAGAAAAAAAAAAATCTGGTCAGTTGAATTTGGTTGTTCATTTATAATGATTTCATCATCATACAGTGAACTTATTCTCTGAATATAGTATTCCTTTCATGTTATTGTAGCCCTATAACACTACTGCATAAAATCCCATCCTGCTTTGATATTTTGATAGTTTTTAAGTCATTATGCTGAAATTATTCAGACAGGCTCATGTAGACTCGCACAGACATCAAGATTCAGCATATGAACCTCAACAATGGTGACAAAGTTGTCAGATAAACAGATCAACAACAAAACAAGCTACAGAAGTCACAAAAATATTTTTTTTTATTGTCACTATTGTTGAGGTTCACAATGATTTGTGTTGTCTGTGTGAGTCTAAAAGACACTGCTCAAAACTCTCTGTATAATGAATTTTAAAATCAGAACATTTCACTGTCATTTAAAAAAAAAAAAAAAAGACAATGCAAAACTAAGTTAACAGAGTTTAGACCCTGGAGAGAAACAGTGAATAACCAGCATCAATTAACCAAATTCATCTGATTGTCTTTCTCTTGCAATTTATGCTGGAACAAGACTGCTTTAGAAACACAGTTAAAGCAGCCAGAGATAATCTAACAGGAAAGAATCAAGAATCAAGAGCCCAACTAAAGCAAAGCTTCACCTCCATAATGGTGACTTCAAACTTTATTATTTTCAATAAAACATCAACATCTTAACCTCTGTTAATTCTCATTAAGAAGTTTTGTATGAAAGAAATTGTCATACTAGTTTGAAATTAGTTCAGATGCTGAGATCTAGAGCAGTGGTTCTCAAACCTGTGGAGGAGCACCAGCCCAGTCTCTACTAATGAGCTCATGAGTTGAATCAGGTGTGATAGATATAAACTAGATATTAGATAATAATTTTTTAAAAATGTTTTTTAATAATCTTTTTAATGCCATGCATTTCGTTTTTTTTTTTGTTGTTGTTGTTGTTTTGTTTTTTTACTACAGTGTACATTGTCTCAGTAAACACAATGCTGCAAAGAAAATGATCAGAATAAGAACCAAATCCTTTGTACACCTTCCCAGAAATTATGATATTTATGTCCATAAGATAAGTCCTGTATGAATCTTATAGGAATGGTTCCAAAATATGACAGAAATTCTAATTAGAATCCTGTACAATTTTCTTTCTGGAATCCTTTAGGATTTTTTATGCCAAGGACGTCACCTGGTAACGTTCTCAGTACGTTCAGAGACGGTCACGATGTGGAGTTCTTTTAAGGGTTGGGGGACGTTATTTGGTAGTCCTCCAGGGAACATTCAGGATGTTCTGGGAATGTTTAGGGGACTATTACTATAGGACGTTCTGTTAACGTCCCAAATGTCCTCTTTGTAACATTCTTACGTGACCATAAAATAACCAAAATGGAACCTTCCCCTAAAGTCATATAAGGAACCTTTAACTGAAGCACTTTAAATACCAAAAGAGGACGTTTTAAGAACATCCCTAATGTTCCGTAAAGCTTCAGAATTTTTCTCAAATTTAGAGAACTTTTAGGGAATGTTGCGCAAGATCACGAGAACGTCGCCGTCTACGTGGGTATGGACTATCAAATTGTGTGTGTGTGTGTGTAATTTTACACAAACACACACACACAAACACATATTTATAAAAGCATTTTAGAAAGTGTCAATACAGAAAGATGAACATGATTAACAGTGAGAATGAATCCAGCATGTTCTTCATTTCTCAGTTCTGACTGTTGGGCTCGAGTCTGTTTAAAGTCAAGAGACTGAAATGTTGATTGTGTGTGTAAGTGTGTATTTCAGTGTGATTCTCAGTCCTGCAGTATCATGTTACTGAGAAGCAGCTCATGTGTTCAATCATTTACAGCTCAATCAGCTGAACTCACAGCTGCAGAAAGAGGCTGAACACTTCAAATATACTTTACATTGTGATTCATGTGTGAGAGTCAAATATGATCTTACCACAGTTTCTTCAGTTTACAGTGAGGATCCTGTAGTACATCAGACAGCAGATTCACTGATTGTCCTATTTTATTCCCAGACAGGTCCAGTTCTCTCAGGTGTGAGGGATTTGATCTCAGAGCTGAAGTCAGAGCAGCACAACCTTTGTTTGTGACACCACAATATATCAACCTGTAGAACAATGACACTCTTCACTCTCTCAGTTCAGATCAGTTTAGCAGTGAATCCATTATTAAAGAGAAAGTACAAACTTAAAGCGCAAATCAGTGTGTGATGAATCATTGAGATCTAAAATATCACAAAACACGATCATGTGTGTGTGTGTGTAAGTGATTTTACAAAATTGAAAACAATACTTTAGAAAGTGTCAATGCAGAAAAATGAACATGATGAACAGTGAGAATGAATCCAGCATGTTCTTCATTTCTCAGTTCTGACTGTTGGGCTCGAGTCTGTTTAAAGTCAAGAGACTGAAATGTTGATTGTGTGTGTAAGTGTGTATTTCAGTGTGATTCTCAGTCCTGCAGTATCATGTTACTGAGGAGCAGCTCATGTGTTCAATCATTTACAGCTTAATCAGCTGAACTCACAGCTGCAGAAAGAGGCTGAACACTTCAAATATACTTTACATTGTGATTCATGTGTGAGAGTCAAATATGATCTTACCACAGTTTCTTCAGTTTACAGTGAGGATCCTGTAGTACATCAGACAGCAGATTCACTGATTGTCCTATTTTATTCCCAGACAGGTCCAGTTCTCTCAGGTGTGAGGGATTTGATCTCAGAGCTGAAGTCAGAGCAGCACAATCTTTGTTTGTGACACCACAATATATCAACCTGTAGAACAATGACACTCTTCACTCTCTCAGTTCAGATCAGTTTAGCAGTGAATCCATTATTAAAGAGAAAGTACAAACTTAAAGCGCAAATCAGTGTGTGATGAATCATTGAGATCTAAAATATCACAAAACACGATCATGTGTGTGTGTGTAAGTGATTGTACAAAATTGAAAACAATACTTTAGAAAGTGTCAATGCAGAAAAATGAACATGATGAACAGTGAGAATGAATCCAGCATGTTCTTCATATCTCAGTTCTGACTGTTGGGCTCGAGTCTGTTTAAAGTCAAGAGACTGAAATGTTGATTGTGTGTGTAAGTGTGTATTTCAGTGTGACTCTTAGTCCTGCAGTATCGTGTTACTGAGGAGCAGCTCATGTGTTCAATCATTTACAGCTCAATCAGCTGAACTCACAGCTGCAGAAAGAGGCTGAACACTTCAAATATACTTTACATTGTGATGCATGTGTGAGAGTCAAATATGATCTTACCACAGTTTCTTCAGTTTACAGTGAGGATCCTGTAGTACATCAGTCAGCAGATTCACTGATTGTCCTATTTTATTCCCAGACAGGTCCAGTTCTCTCAGGTGTGAGGGATTTGATCTCAGAGCTGAAGTCAGAGCAGCACAACCTTTGTTTGTGACACCACAATATCTCAACCTGTAGAACAATGACACTCTTCACTCTCTCAGTTCAGATCAGATCAGTTTAGCAGTGAATCCATTATTAAAGAGAAAGTACAAACTTAAAGCACAAATTATTATGTTTGATGAATCATTAGACTGAGATATAAAATGTTACAAAACATGATCTGAAGTATCATTCAATCAGGAAAAATAATATCTTTTATTTACAGTATATTAAATGTTTGTCTTATGCAAAATCTGTATTAATATATGACACTATTCACTATATATGTTTTACTTAGATCTGTACTATGTAGTATGTACCCCACTAGAAATTTTATTTTCCCAGAACGTTCTCAGAACATCCCCACTGGTGTTAAGGATGTTGCCTAGTAACGTTCCCAGTACGTTCCGAGACGGTCACAATGTGGAGTTTTTTTAAGGGTTGGGGGACGTTATTTGGCAGACTTTTAAAGAACATTCAGGATGTTCTCTGAACATTTAGGGAACCATATTTTATTTGGAAATGTGATGTTCCCAGAACATTCTCAGAACGTCCCTGCTGCCCTTGTCAAAAAACAGAAACAGAATATTAAACACTAACAGATCTCTCTAGATCTCAGCATCTTCACTTATTACAAACCAATTTGACTTTATTTCTTTCATACAAAACTTCTTAATGAGGTGTTGATGTTTTATTGAAAATAATAAAGTTTGAAGTCACTGTTATGGAGGTAAGTGCTTGCTTTAGTTCCTGACCCTTGACGTTTTAACTTGAGTTTTTCTCCAGTTGTTATAACTGTGTGTTTCTAGAGCACATTTGTTATAACAAAAATTGTGAGAAAAAAAAAAAAAAAAAATCTGGTCAGTTGAATTTGGTTGTTCATTTATAATGATTTCATCATCATACAGTGAACTTATTCTCTGAATATAGTATTCCTTTCATGTTACTGTAGCCCTATAACACTACTGCATAAAATCCCATCCTGCTTTGATATTTTGATAGTTTTTAAGTCATTACGCTGAAATTATTTAGACAGGCTCATGTAGACTCACACAGACATCAAGATTCAGCATATGAACCTCAACAATGGTGACAAAGTTGTCAGATAAACAGATCAACAACAAACCAAGCTACAGAAGTCACAAAAAGAATTTTTTTTATTGTCACTATTGTTGAGGTTCACAATGATTTGTGTTGTCTGTGTGAGTCTAAAAGACACTGCTCAAAACTCTCTGTACAATGAATTTTAAAATCAGAACATTTGACTGTCATTAAAAAAAAAAGACAATGCAAAACCAAGTTAACAGAGTTTAGACCCTGGAGAGAAACAGTGAATGACCAGCATCAATTAACCAAATTCATCTGATCATCTTTCTCTTGAAATTTATGCTGGAACAAGACTGCTTTAGAAACACAGTTAAAGCAGCCAGAGATAATCTAACAGGAAAGAATCAAGAATCAAGAGCACAACTAAAGCAAACGCTCACCTCCATAATGGTGACTTCAAACTTTATTATTTTCAATAAAACATCAACATCTTAACCTCTGTTAATTCTCATTAAGAAGTTTTGTATGAAAGAAATTAAGTCATACTAGTTTGAAATTAGTTCAGATGCTGAGATCTAGAGCAGTGGTTCTCAAACCTGTGGAGGAGCACCAGCCCAGTCTCTACTAATGAGCTCATGAGTTGAATCAGGTGTGATAGATATAAATTAGATATTAGATAATAATTTTTTTAAATGTTTTTTAATAATCTTTTTAATGCCATGCATTTCGTTTTTTCTTTACTACAGTGTACATTGTCTCAGTAAACACAATGCTGCAAAGAAAATGATCAGAATAAGAACCAAATCCTTTGTACACCTTCCCAGAAATTATGATATTTATGTCTATAAGATAAGTCCTGTATGAATCTTATAGGAATGGTTCCAAAATATGATAGAAATTCTAATTAGAATCCTGTACAATTTTCTTTCTGGAATCCTTTAGGATTTTTTATGTCAAGGACGTCACCTGGTAATGTTCTCAGTACGTTCAGAGACGGTCACGATGTGGAGTTCTTTTAAGGGTTGGGGGATGTTATTTGGTAGTCCTCCAGGGAACATTCAGGATGTTCTGGGAATGTTTAGGGGACTATTACTATAGGACGTTCTGTTAACGTCCCAAATGTCCTCTTTGTAACGTTCTTACGTGACCATAAAATAACCAAAATGGAACCTCCCCCTAAAGTCATATAAGGAACCTTTAACTGAAGCACTTTCATTACCAAAAGAGGACGTTTTAAGAACATCCCTAATGTTCCGTAAAGGTTCAGAATTTTTGTCAAATTTAGAGAACTTTTAGGGAATGTTGCGCAAGATCACGAGAACGTCGCCTTCTACGTGGGTATGGACTATCAAATTGTGTGTGTGTGTGTGTAATTTTACACGAACACACACACACAAACACATATTTATAAAAGCATTTTAGAAAGTGTCAATGCAGAAAGATGAACATGATGAACAGTGAGAATGAATCCAGCATGTTCTTCATTTCTCAGTTCTGACTGTTGAGCTCCAGCCTGTTTAAAGTCAAGAGACTGAAACGTTGATTGTGTGTGTAAGTGTGTATTTCAGTGTGACTCTCAGTCCTGCAGTATCGTGTTACTGAGGAGCAGCTCATGTGTTCAATCATTTACAGCTCAATCAGCTGAACTCACAGCTGCAGAAAGAGGCTGAACACTTCAAATATACTTTACATTGTGATTCATGTGTGAGAGTCAAATATGATCTTACCACAGTCTCTCCAGTTTACAGTGAGGATCCTGTAGTACATCAGACAGCAGATTCACTGATTGTCCTATTTTATTCCCAGACAGGTCCAGTTCTCTCAGGTGTGAGGGATTTGATCTCAGAGCTGAAGTCAGAGCAGCACAACCTTTGTTTGTGACACCACAATATCTCAACCTGTAGAACAATGACACTCTTCACTCTCTCAGTTCAGATCAGTTTAGCAGTGAATCCATTATTAAAGAGAAAGTACAAACTTAAAACGCAAATCAGTGTGTGATGAATCATTGAGATTTAAAATGTCACAAAACACGATCATGTGTGTGTGTGTGAATGATTTTACAAAATTGAAAACAATACTTTAGAAAGTGTCAATGCAGAAAGATGAACATGATGAAGTGAGAATGAATCCAGCATGTTCTTCATTTCTCAGTTCTGACTGTTGGGCTCGAGTCTGTTTAAAGTCAAGAGACTGAAATGTTGATTGTGTGTGTAAGTGTGTATTTCAGTGTGACTCTCAGTCCTGCAGTATCGTGTTACTGAGAAGCAGCTCATGTGTTCAATCATTTATAACTCAATCAGCTGAACTCACAGCTGCAGAAAGAGGCTGAACACTTCAAATATACTTTACATTGTGATTCATGTGTGAGAGTCAAATATGATCTTACCACAGTTTCTCCAGTTTACAGTGAGGATCCTGTAGTACATCAGACAGCAGATTCACTGATTGTCCTATTTTATTCCAGGACAGACTCAGTTCTCTCAGGTGTGAGGGATTTGATCTCAGAGCTGAAGTCAGAGCAGCACAACCTTCATCTGTGACGCCACAATCACTCAACCTGTAGAGAACAATGACACTCTTCACTCTCTCAGTTCAGATCAGATCAGTTTAGCAGTGAATCCATTATTAAAGAGAAAGTACAAACTTAAAGCACAAATTATTATGTTTGATGAATCATTAGACTGAGATCTAAAATGTTACAAAACATGATCTGAAGTATCATTCAATCAGGAAAAATAATATCTTTTATTTACACTATATTAAATGTTTGTCTTATGCAAAATCTGTATTAATATATGACACTATTCACTATATATGTTTTACTTAGATCTGTACTATGTAGTATGTACCCCACTAGAAATTTTATTTTCCCAGAACGTTCTCAGAACATCCCCACTGGTGTTAAGGATGTTGCCTAGTAACGTTCCCAGTACGTTCCGAGACGGTCACAATGTGGAGTTTTTTTAAGGGTTGGGGGACGTTATTTGGCAGACTTTTAAAGAACATTCAGGATGTTCTCTGAACATTTAGGGAACCATATTTTATTTGGAAATGTGATGTTCCCAGAACATTCTCAGAACGTCCCTGCTGCCCTTGTCAAAAAACAGAAACAGAATATTAAACACTAACAGATCTCTCTAGATCTCAGCATCTTCACTTATTACAAACCAATCTGACTTTATTTCTTTCATACAAAACTTCTTAATGAGGTGTTGATGTTTTATTGAAAATAATAAAGTTTGAAGTCACTGTTACGGAGGTAAGTGCTTGCTTTAGTTCCTGACCCTTGACGTTTTAACTTGAGTTTTTCTCCAGTTGTTATAACTGTGTGTTTCTAGAGCACATTTGTTATAACAAAAATTGTGAGAAAAAAAAAAAAAAAAATCTGGTCAGTTGAATTTGGTTGTTCATTTATAATGATTTCATCATCATACAGTGAACTTATTCTCTGAATATAGTATTCCGTTCATGTTATTGTAGCCCTATAATACTACTGCATAAAATCCCATCCTGCTTTGATATTTTGATAGTTTTTAAGTCATTACGCTGAAATTATTTAGACAGGCTCATGTAGACTCGCACAGACATCAAGATTCAGCATATGAACCTCAACAATGGTGACAAAGTTGTCAGATAAACAGATCAACAACAAAACAAGCTACAGAAGTCGCAAAAATAATTTTTTTTATTGTCACTATTGTTGAGGTTCACAATGATTTGTGTTGTCTGTGTGAGTCTAAAAGACACTGCTCAAAACTCTGTATATAATGAATTTTAAAATCAGAACATTTGACTGTCATTAAAAACAAAAAAGACAATGCAAAACTAAGTTAACAGCGTTTAGACCCTGGAAAGGAACAATGAATGACCAGCATCAATTAACCAAATTCATCTGATCATCTTTCTCTTGCAATGTATGCTGGAACAAGACTGCTTTAGAAACACAGTTAAATCAGCCAGAGATAATCTAACAGGAAATAATCAAGAATCAAGAGCCCAACTAAAGCAAACGCTCACCTCCATAATGGTGACTTCAAACTTTATTATTTTCAATAAAACATCAACATCTCAACCTCTGTTAATTCTCATTAAGAAGTTTTGTATGAAAGAAATTAAGTCATACTAGTTTGAAATTAGTTCAGATGCTGAGATCTAGAGCAGTGGTTCTCAAACCTGTGGAGGAGCACCAGCCCAGTCTCTACTAATGAGCTCATGAGTTGAATCAGGTGTGATAGATATAAATTAGATATTAGATAATAATTTTTTTAAAATGTTTTTTAATAATCTTTTTAATGCCATGCATTTCGTTTTTTTTTTTTTTTTTTTTTTTACTACAGTGTACATTGTCTCAGTAAACAATGCTGCAAAGAAAACGATCAGAATAAGAACCAAATCCTTTGTACACCTTTCCAGAAATTATGATATTTATGTCTATAAGATAAGTCCTGTATGAATCTTATAGGAATGGTTCCAAAATATGATAGAAATTCTAATTAGAATCCTGTATAATTTTCTTTCTGGAATCCTTTAGGATTTTTTATGCCAAGGACGTCACCTGGTAATGTTCTCAGTACGTTCAGAGACGGTCACGATGTGGAGTTCTTTTAAGGGTTGGGGGACGTTATTTGGTAGTCCTCCAGGGAACATTCAGGA
Organism: Elopichthys bambusa; assembly: GCA_037101425.1. Taxonomy (NCBI): domain Eukaryota; kingdom Metazoa; phylum Chordata; class Actinopteri; order Cypriniformes; family Xenocyprididae; genus Elopichthys; species Elopichthys bambusa. Next base: position 25,408,422 of record CM074444.1, on the reverse strand, counting down.
TGTTCTGGGAATGTTTAGGGGACTATTACTATAGGACGTTCTGTTAACGTCCCAAATGTCCTCTTTGTAACGTTCTTACGTGACCATAAAATAACCAAAATGGAACCTCCCCCTAAAGTCATATAAGGAACCTTTAACTGCAGCACTTTCATTACCAAAAGAGGACGTTTTAGGAACATCCCTAATGTTCCGTAAAGGTTCAGAATTTTTGTCAAATTTAGAGAACTTTTAGGGAATGTTGCGCAAGATCACGAGAACGTCGCCTTCTACGTGGGTATGGACTATCAAATTGTGTGTGTGTGTAATTTTACACAAACACACACACACAAACACATATTTATAAAAGCATTTTAGAAAGTGTCAATGCAGAAAGATGAACATGTTGAACAGTGAGAATGAATCCAGCATGTTCTTCATTTCTCAGTTCTGACTGTTGGGCTCGAGTCTGTTTAAAGTCAAGAGACTGAAATGTTGATTGTGTGTGTAAGTGTGTATTTCAGTGTGACTCTCAGTCCTGCAGTATCGTGTTACTGAGAAGCAGCTCATGTGTTCAATCATTTACAGCTCAATCAGCTGAACTCACAGCTGCAGAAAGAGGCTGAACACTTCAAATATACTTTACATTGTGATTCATGTGTGAGAGTCAAATATGATCTTACCACAGTTTCTTCAGTTTACAGTGAGGATCCTGTAGTACATCAGACAGCAGATTCACTGATTGTCCTATTTTATTCTAGGACAGACTCAGTTCTCTCAGGTGTGAGGGACTTAATCTCAGAGCTGAAGTCAGAGCAGCACAACCTTTCTTTGTGACACCACAATATCTCAACCTGTAGAACAATGACACTCTTCACTCTCTCAGTTCAGATCAGTTTAGCAGTGAATCCATTATTAAAGAGAAAGTACAAACTTAAAGCGCAAATCGGTGTGTGATGAATGAATCATTGAGATCTAAAATGTCACAAAACATGATCACGTGTGTGTGTAAGTGACTAGTAATATTAAAATGTATGACTCTGATATGTTAACCATACATCAAATTTTTTTAGGAGGTTTGAGCTTCTTGATAAATGAGCTGTTTCTCTAGTTGTTTGGTCTTAATTTTTTTTATGAACTTTTATTTTCCTAATGTTTTAACAGTGAAGTGGTTGTTCTCATTAATACTTACTTAACATAAAACATGAGCAACTATAAATGGTAAAATATCATATAAAGATAAAAAGTCAAGATGTATAAGATGTATAAGAATAATTATTCATTATCAAAATACTGTTCTGATAACACAAAATGCCATACTATAATCATATTTTATAAGAAATGTTATACTCGAGATCAATCTTTATATCTCCACTCTTAAACTCTATGGGCAGACCCATAGACCAGTCACTCTTCATAGACACACAGCTGGGCTCTGGTTCTGATCCCCTCTGATGAATTGAACTATAACAGAGAGATTAAAGTGAATGCTTTAAATAACTGTATTCAAAACAAACAAACAAATATACATTTCTTTTATCTATAGAGTACAGAAACACTTATTTACATTATGTTGACATAAAACATGAGCAACACTATGAATGTTAAAATGTTAAATAAAGATAAAAATGAATTAAACAATGTATAAGAATAATTATTCATGATCAGAATACTGTTCTGATAACACAAAATGCCATACTATAATCATATTTTATAAGAAATGTTATACCCGAGATCAATCTTTGTATCTCCACTCTTAAACTCTATTGGCAGACCCATAGACCAGTCACTCTTCATAGACACACAGCTGGGCTCTGGTTCTGATCCCCTCTGATGAATTGAACTATAACAGAGAGATTAAAGTGAATGCTTTAAATAACTGTATTCAAAACAAACAAACAAATATACATTTCTTTTATCTATAGAGTACAGAAACACTTTAAAGTTTTTTATTTACATTATGTTGACATAAAACATGAGCAACACTATAAATGTTAAAATATTAAATAAAGATAAAAATGAACTAAACAATGTATAAGAATAATTATTCATGATCAGAATACTGTTCTGATAACACAAAATACCATACTATAATCATATTTTATAAGAAATGTTATACCCGAGATCAATCTTTATATCTCCACTCTTAAACTCTATTGGCAGACCCATAGACCAGTCACTCTTCATAGACACACAGCTGGGCTCTGGTTCTGATCCCCTCTGATGAGTTGAACTATAACAGAACAGATTTAAACCTTTATGATGATTATCACTTTAATATAAGGTCTTACAAGCATTTAACTAACAAAATATCTTCTTGCCATCTTCAGACCTTTAACCATCATTTAATTTAATCTAGTGTTTATTCAAAGTACCTGCATTCTGGAGAAAAATCTTCATCTCTGGATGTTTGTGTGTCATCCATGATGAATCTGAACAGAATCTGATCTTCACCACTGACTCTGAATAGAAATGACAATTAATGACAGATAATTCAGCTTTTCCTCCGACTCTCGGGATCAAGAGACGCGGCGTTCATTCAAATACACAATGTTGTACAGTATGTTAACACAAATGCTAAAATAAACCACAGACAACATAAAAAAAAAAAAAAAAAAATGAAACCATGTTAATTTGCTTTAAAAAAAAAAAAAAATCAAACGCATTTCAAATATTTAAGTCCTTCAAAGAAAATAATAATGCGGAAGTCACCTCTAAGTCTCAAGACCTGAACAAGCTGATCAACACTTAATTACATATGTATTATAAAACAACCTCCACCTTTTCTACCAAGTATCTACACGTACATTCATAATTAGCTTTTATAAAGGTTCCTATAAAAACGTTGATATTCATGTAGAATCGATTACGGCTGTTTAAATGGTGAAACATCAACTCTACACATTTACTTTCACTTTTTATTTGTGACGCATGATGATGACGTCACGTTACGCACTCGATCTCAAACACCATATATACGACACGGCGGTGCACCTTTTTTTGTGCATTTGCCTCTGATTCCTGAATAAATGATTACATGCATTCGCTTCGTATAATGTTAGCTTACAGTATAGCATGGCAAATTTCGCTGGATATTCCCCATGTAAGCGTATGGGACCGTCTGAAAACTCCAAACACAGTGCAAAAATGTTAGAGATGTCCAATCATTTATAATGATCTTTACGTAATTAGAAGAGCACAGATTTCTATACTGTAGGCATGTCTTCATTCCCATTGGACAGAGATGTTCCAATCCAATTCTTTGCCCTTCCCTCACTAGCTTCCCTAAGTCTCAATAACTCTGATGTATGTTCTTACATTGCACAAGTGTACACTACTGGCGGAACACTTAAATTAAGCTGAAATGGAAAGTCCTACGGTGAAAGAGTACGGTGGAAATGGAAAGAGTACGGTGGCCGAGAGAGCTCAACGCGCTGCAAATGAAGAAAACACATGCAAATATAAAAAACACCAGCAAATAAAGAAAACATCTTCATCAGTTTGACAAGACATGCGCTATAAAAGTTCACAACACATGCAAATACAGAAACGCGCTGCAAATAGCACATACCAGGCCCGGCGATCTCAAGCACCTTCTGCGATGATCTGAATGATGAGGATGATTATGATTATGATGATTAGGCTACTTTTAGAATTAAATTAATATTTTAATTTGCCCCGCAATAATTTATAGCGCATCACGCATAACTGACGCGCTGTAATAAGAGCTAACTCCTCATTAAAAAAAAAAAAAAAAAAAAAACTTGTTTAACACCTACATCTCTTTTTTTTTTTTTTTTTTTTCAATAAGTATGGGCCACAAGAGAAATATTAAGAAATAAATTAAGGTTAAATAGTGTTATCAGAACATGTTGAAGTAGAGCTCTCATTGCTGAGTTTTTAGTTTCAATTTCTGCAGTGAATATTGACTGGGATTTGAGACATAAAATCAAGTAAATTATTTGAAAAAATATATTATTTATTATTAATAATTTATTAATAATATTTTTTAACGCAAAATAATACCCCCCAAATCGTTTGTCTTGGCGCCGGGACTGGCACAGACCACAACGAAAATGTTTGTGTTGTTAAACTGATGAAGATGTTTTCTTTATTTGCTGGTGTTTTTTTCTATTTGAATGTGTTTTCTTCATTTGCAGCGCGTTGAGCTCTCTCGGCCACCGTACCTGAGCCCTTGATCAATTGGAATTTGCAACAGTGTTGATTTATTATTTACATTTTCCCCCTTAATTAATTTATTTGATGCACCATGCTACAGTATATGCCTCTAGGTATGCTTGGGCTGTTGGAGTAAATATATAAAATGACCCAGTTAAAATAGTAAAGCAATAAACGTTAACTGTGTAACAAAGTCATTCATATTATAGTGATAGTTCACCCAAAAATTATCCCATGATTTACTCACTCTCAGTCAAGCCATCCTAGGTGTATATGACTTTAATCCCCTAAGACGAACACAATCAGAGTTATATTTTAAAATATTCTGGCTCTTACAAGCTATATAATGGTTGTGAATGGGCGGCCATATACTCTTATATCACAGATCGTAACAACATCTGAACTTTAAATTGTTTATAAACTACACCTTCTTCAAAACTCTCCATATTGTAAAACAATTAAAGAATTATTCTGCAAAGTGGTCGTTGCAAAGGCAGTCAGTGGGAGGGACAGACATCTCTCAGATTCCATCAAAAAGGTCTTCATTTGCGTTCTGAATTTTTATTTTTGGGTGAACTAACCCTTTAATATAAAGTGAGAAATTAAGCAAGAGTGACTGCCATTAAGAGGAATATGATAGCAATTAACATAGCATTTAATAATTAACTAAATCAACTATTCAGAGGCAGGAGGGAGAAAACAAGAAACCAATAATAGAATGTGAAGATTTACGTGGAATCTTTAATAAGAGATAGTAAAAAATATTTTACAGAAATAAATGTTCAGTGAAATTATTTGCATAATCTTTGTCGCCCTCTGCTGGTAGACACATTTAAAGCATCTATCTCCTCTGTAGTCTCAGACTCTTAGTAAAACTGTATTCCACAATAAATCTATAGTCTATGGCTTTCACTTTGCTTTAATATTCAGTAAGCATCACAGTAAGGATTATGGTAAGGTATTTAAAGGTATATGGTAAAACATTTAAATGGTAAAACTTGTTTTGTCCCTCAGGAGAGACAAGTGCAGCTTACTGGGTGAGTGGGATCCGTTCGGCACCTGCCCCCTGGGCAGAACTTGAGTTTGAGAATATCATCATCACATTAGAATCACAGTTTATAAGGAATCTGGACCGCCCTGATGAGGTGGCTACACTTTGGGATATCATAATGAGAAGCATAGCTGACCTGGCAGCAAGGCCTGCCAAGATGTTCAGATCTTTTGCGGTCAGTGATATTATTGCTGAGATAAAGAACCATCACTATTACAACAGAATCATGCCATTACTATTAATTATATTCACACAATCCTGACAATAACACCGTTGCTCTTTGCAGAATTTGATTTCTCATGTCATGACCCCTTTAATGTAATTGAGGGTAAAAGTATAAGTATAAAAGTATAATATATGCTTATCTGGAGTTTCATGGACATTATTGTATTCATGAACAGTTGATTCATATCAATGTGAGGCACAAACTTATAAATATAATTAAAATTTTTATGAATATTCTTGTTTTTAATCAAATGTGGCTATAGGGTAAGTGGGCTAAGGTTAAGTACAGTATAACCTGAACATGCATGTTAAAAACACAACATATATATAAATACTAAAAACTACTTGTATTTAAAAAATGTCAGTATGGCATGGCATTTTGTATTGGTGTATTTCCCTTTTTTATCCAAGAGAATAAATCTTTATTTTAAAAGACACTTAATGGTGCATAATGTTGATGTGATTTGAAAATACAACTTTATAGCCTTATTAAATTTATATGTTTATTTGAATGTGTTGATCTAGGCTCTGCATTGGCCGCTGAACAGCTCATCCACTGGTGAATCAGAGAATTGCTGAAGGAAGTTGACCATCTCATCTAGGCTGCGTTCCACAACAACATTCAGCTCTGTGTTGAGGGCAGTCCCAGCACCGCTTAGGATGGGGCGGCCATTTTGATCGACGCAGCAGTAAGCGTTCCAGATGTACTCTGGGATGTTCACCCTTTTGACATTATTTTTTATGATCCAGTTGTTAGAAGAAGGGATGGCACCAACCAGCACATAAGCCTGATGACAGTTTGCATTAAACAAGTTGGTCAGTTTAGACTCATGTTTGTTCCAAGCGTTCTGGTTCAGCTTTGGGTTTTGAGGCACCACGTTGGTCAGGGTAAAGGTGGCATTACGACTTGGAACTAACAGGAAGCAGGTATGATAAAAGAGAGAAAAGAAAGAAAAAATTAAAAAGAAATTCGCTCACTTTTGAGGTGATTTTAGGATGTTTTCCTCCAGGAAAACCATTTTCAATGTATATAATAAGTATAAGTGAAGTGACATGTAGCCCAGTATGGTGTCCCATACTCGAACACGCGACTTTTAAGGTAACAAGTATGACTTTCTAACCATTAGGTCACACAACTGATATTATGTATACTAAATGTATACTAAAAGAGTAACTTTTAAGTTTGGTAATAAATGTAATAATGCTAAAAGTTAAAGGATTAGTTTACTTCAGAATTAAAATGTTCTGATAATTTACTCACCCCCATGTCATCCAAGATGTTTATGTCTTTCTTTCTTCAGTCGAAAAGAAATTAAGGTTTTTGAGGAAAACATTTCAGGATTTTTCTCCATGTAGTGCAGTGGTTCCCAAAGTGGGGGTCGCGAGACATCGAGGGAGGGGTCGCGAGATGATTTCCAGAAATCAAACAAAAACATTTTTAACGATTAGAAATAGCATATTTTATGATTAATTTTAACAAAATACAAAAAATATTATTTAATTAAAAAACAAAAACCATTCAAAAAAAAAAAAAAGCCATCAACGTTTCGATTTTCCTTCCTCTCGACCGTTACTCCTGAGGTGATTATGACAGATTAACCACATATTAGCAACAGCAGCAGTTGCAGCAGGTCAATTTACAGCTCCATGTTAAACATTCCGACATGTGCACGTAGGTAACTTTAGGCTTTAAGCTTTGGATATTATTTTTGTCGAGAAAAAAAAAAAAAAAAACCGATATATCGACCAAAAACAACGCAGGGAGGCCAGCGGAGGAGAGCGGAGAAGCACCACCGTCAGGAGACTTAATGTATAGCACTTGTCTCTTTGTGAAGGTGGAAAAAAGTTCTTTATGACCCGAGGGATTTCTTGTAAAAAGATTTAAAAGGAAAGAAAAGATGAGAGTCGCCTGTTTTTGTCTATTTTAAGTTTTAATTTAAAATGTTTGTGATTTTAACATAAAGCTTATGTTTAAATGTTTTGCCACTTGCGTAATATATATATATATATATATATATATATATATATATATATATATATAAAACAATATATAAATCAAAAGTATTACTTTATATAAATATAAAGTAATACATTGAATAAACGTTTAAATGTAGTGCGTTTAAACGTGACATCTATGAAAAAGTGTATACAAAGAGAATCGAAATGCTGACAAGCCATGTTCAGTAAAAACTTTTGGATTTGGAATAAAAATAAGTAAATGTTGTGTTTGTGATAAACAGCCACGGATCAGTTGCGCACTGCAAACGCGGCACATGTGAAAGCACAATAGCGCGTGCTGCATATGTAAGGTGTCATTTTCCTTGCTTTACCCGAGGCAAAAAAAGCCATGTGTTGACTGTGTAACAGAGACTTTAAATTATATGCATCTATGGTGAAATTACTAGTTACTCGCGCCAATACATGTTTATTTTAATGCGAACAGTGCGCTGTCGTTTTAATTCAGCAGACGTACAGCTCCTGGAACGCACTTCCGGACTGCATCCGTGTGCAGAGTGTGAACGCTCTAATCCGTTAATATGGGCACGGAAAAAAAATATGCACTGCATACGCACTGCAAACAGAGTATGTGTGAAACAGGCGTTTGTGCGTGTGCGCCATAGTGCACAACGTTTGTATACTTTAACCACCTCCGTGGATAGTGGGGGTCGCGAGTCACTGGCATCGTTATTTTGGGGGTCGTGAGCTGAAAGGTTTGGGAACTCCTGATATAGTGGACTTCACAGGAGTAGAATGGGTGGAAGGTCCAAATTGCAGTTTTAATGGAGCTTCAAAGGGCTCTACACGATCCCAGACGAGGAATAAGGCTCTTATCTAGTGAAACGATCGGTCATGTTCTAAAAAAAATAATAAAAATGTATATACTTTTTATCCACAAATGCACTGCGCTGCAATGTGTCACACATGTGTGTGACATAGGCGAAAAGTACCGATCCAGTGTCTACAAAGCGAACATGCAAAGACTAATTAAAACGGCCTTCTACAAAAAAAGGTAAAAAAATGATGTCGAACGATTTCCAACAATTTCCTATGACCTTTCCAACGTGATTACGTAATGCGTGGCACATCACAGAGCAGTGCAAGATGAGCATTTGTGGTTAAAAAGTATATATATTCAGTTTATTTTTTATAAAATGACCAATCGTTTCGCTAGATAAGACCCTTATTCCTCAGCTGGGATCGTGTAGAGCCCTTTGAAGCTCCATTGAAACTGCAATTTGGACCTTCAACCCACTGAACCCCTGTGAAATCCACTATATGAAGAAAAATCCTGGAATGTTTTCCTCAAAAACCTTCATTTCTTTTCAACTGAAGAAAGACATAAACATCTTGGATGACATGGGGGTGAGTAAATTATCAGGAAATTTTTATTCTGAAGTGAACTAATCCATTAACTAATCTATCTGAAACTGTGACCTCAGTCCCTAAAAAGGTCAACAGAAGGAAAGGCTAATTCTTCATTAGTGGTTATACCTGCATGATGTCCATTGGGATTTAGGTGACCACGGTCGAATCCCGAGTTTGTGTAGTCTTCATTTAAAGCCTGTTTCTTTCCCAGATAGATGTCCGGGTTCTGCTGTGACAGCTTGTACCCATCTTCCATTTCACTGGACCATGTGGGATTCACCAACTAGTAAAACATCATTGTTTTGATGGCTTAATCCAGAGACATCAAAATGACAGTAATATACAAATGTAATAATTATTTTTAAATTTAATTGAAACTATGTCTTTTTTTACTCAAGTAAATATTTTTCAGGGTAATATTTTATTATAATATTTCAATTTTGTTTGTTTTATTATTTTATTTTCAGCTCACTGAATTTTATATTGCATTATAAAATAGTTTTTTTTTTTTTTTAATTTAAAAAATGTGAACTGCCATTTACGAAAACAAAGTAACCCAAGTTCAAACAGAAAAGTAGAAATAGAAAACAGAAAAATAAGTTTTTTTTGTATTTATTTGAATTTTTGGTTTTATTGAACTGGATGCAGGAACCAAACGCAACAATAATCAACACTTTCTGAAGGCACTATAGATGAATAGATGTAACTCACCTGAGGCTCCACAAACCAGCGTGACTCTCTGCCTCCACCATTACTTGTCTGAAAGATGTATGCAGAATAGACAGCTGTGCGGTGGTATGTGTCGTACAGTGTGGCGAAGTGATATATGTTTAGAAAGCTCTGACATAAACGGACAACATTCGGTTGGGAAGCTCCCAACTCTGGAACTTTTTCCTTGTAGAAGAACTTGACGCAATCAGGTGAATCCCAGAAATTAGCCACCACATGTCCATCTGCTGGACGCAAGAACATGCCAGTGAGGACACACAGAATGAGAAAAACCTCCATAATGCAACCGGCTAAATACAACTGACACGTCTTATAACAGAGCTCAGTCCTTTATCAGTCCTCTCTGTTTTTACTCCCCACCATGACTGTTAGCATTACAGATAAGTAAGATTACATAGTAAAATTTAGCAACATTTGGAGTAGTTGATAACATAATTAAATTAGACTCTGCAACGAAAATAGCATTAAAGTGTGACAGTGGACAGACAAAATTGTTGAATAAAGTCGTTATTTTTGTTCCAATACTTTTGGCAATATAGTGTATCTTCAGTTGCTTCATAGATGAACAAAAGTCTTATGAGTTTAAACAAATTATTAAACAAATGTACGTACGTATGCATATGTATTCCTGTTTGTTTTGTTGTTGTTGTTTTTTCGGGGGGGGGGGGGGGGGGGGGGTTTCAGCAAAGGTTGTGTGTGTCAGTGTGTTTGTTTCCCGTGACTCAAAAGTGACCCTGTGGGAACAGCACTGGTGTCTGACCTTGATGTAACCCGAGAAAGGCTTTGATTAGCAGACAAAAATATGCCTTACAACTGGTGCACTCCAGGTTTTGCTTACTGTTCACATTCCCCACTGAATATCAAAGGTAAATCAAGGATAACTACCTTATTTTTTACATTATGTTTAATTTCTAGCTGAATATATCAAAAGAGATAAGGTCAACAAATTTGGCATACTTTCCATTATGGAGGGGCTTGAGCTATAATATCCCCCTGGGAACTAAAATTCAGTAATACTTAATAAAGTCACCTTTATTAAGAAATAAAGGTCTCAGATCATGTTAAACAGTGTTATTTTAGTATTATTTAAAGCATGTATGGATTCATATTTTGAATTAGCTTTTAGTTTTATATATTTTTTGTTTTAATTTACATTTTAGTTAAAGCTTTTGTAATTCCTTTGACATTTCAGTAGTTACCACTTTATTTTACAGTATGTGCTCTTACATGTACTTACAGTGTACTTACCTAAGACATTACTGGATAATATAAGGTAGCTACATGGGTTAAGGTTAGGTTTAGTGGTAGAATCACCTAAGTTAATGTAATTATAATAAGTATATAGTATGTACATGTAGAACAGGGCAGTAAAATGAAGTGCTACAGTTTTTTTTATTTTTTTTATTTAGTACTTTAATTTATGTTTATTTCCATTTTTTTAGAAGTAGTTTTTAGTGCTAAAACTTACTCTATTTCATTTAGTTGCCAAGGACACTTTTTAAAAAGTTTTTCATCTAATATTTAGGGGTTCAATGCACGTAGACTATTTTAATTGTAGGGATTTTTATTATTTTTCTTAATAAAAAATTGTAAGGCCTAAAGACTTGAAACTTGGCCAGATGGTAGGTCTCAATTTGGGGAGAGACTGACAAGGTATGACCCTAAACGGCCAATAGGTGGCGCTACAAAAACGCGACAGTGCTCATAACTCCTAGACCGTTTGTTGTAGACTCAAGTGCCTTATATCATTGGAATCATTGGCTCAAGACGATTTCATTCAATTTTCCGACATTTTGAATTTTGTTTAAAACCTACTTTTGCGTACTAGTCTTTGGTTTTTCATCTGATTGGAACCAAACTAGTGCAGAAATGTTCTCTGGAGACTGACTACCAAAAGTTATAAAAAAAAGTTGAATTTTGATTCACGGTCACTAAGGGGGCCACTTTTACGAAAATAGCTATAACTCTTGAATGGAATGAGATATTTTCACCAAACTCATATAACGCTATAACATGAAAAAGACAACAGAAGAAAAAAAGAAAAGAAAACAGCTATAACTACGTGACCGTAAATCCGATTGACTTGAAATTTGGCATGCAGTGTCTTGGTCCAAGGAGCCATGATTGTCTATGAGGACACTGGCGTATCTCGAAAAATGAATTTTTTTCAATGAATTTTGTGCACCTATTGGACAAGGTTAAAACTCGTTATGAGTCATCGGCACGATGCCCTAAAGGAGCCTGAGAAGTTTTGAGTCAGCGCCACCTAGTGGTAAAATTAAATTTTTCAAACGCTTATAACTTTGGGTGTGGTCGACTTATTTTCACGTCCTTAGACTCCTGGGCCCTCATTTATAAAATGTTTCGCAGAAACCGTCCTAAATTTGATCTTACGATCATTTCTCAGATGTGCGTACGTGTGATTCATAGAATGAACGTAGACACAGAAAACGAGCGTACGCCTCTCTTTCAGATGTGAAATCTATAAATCGCAAATGATCTTGAACTTGCGCGCAGCTGAATGGTTTCAGTTCGCGTTGTAAACAACACCTAATTAATGTCATTTACCAAATCCTTAGCGAGCTGCAAGAATAGCTTAGATTTCCAAAAACCTGCAGTAATCTGACAATGAAAAGTATGTACGTCTGCTCAGACCCTGACGTGGCTTTAAGCACTTTTCCACGTCAAAGACCGTTTTTATAAATATGAGCGTTGGCGTGGATTTAAGCATACGCACACTCTTAAGATCAAATCTTCTAATTCTTCTTCTTGATTTTTGTGGAGAACGCAAGGACCTTTACTTAACATAAGATCAAATCTGTGCGTACGCACGCTTTATAAATGAGGCCCCTGAATCCTTGCCGAGTCCAACGATACCAAACATGCTAGGTTTCACCTTATGGTTGTGCAACGTTGTGATTTAGCGCTTAAACTTTTGCGGACATCTTCAAAACCGTTAGTCCGATCGAGATAAAACCACAGTAGGAAATACACAACCATAGCCCAAATGTCAAAATTTTGATAGGAAGTGGCAAAAAAATCAAAGTCACTCATGGGTAATTTTTTATGCTCTAATGTCTATAACTTCAAAATGAAACGAGATATTTTCACCAGTTTTGACACATATGTATGGGCACACTCTGAGGACACCCAAAAAAACTGGTGCAGATCGGGCAATAGGTGGTGCTATAACTGTCAAAAAAAAAAAAAAACTTTAAAAAAACATATTTTTCCTTAGTAAATTGCCTGTATTGGCTGTAAATGGTCTTTTCAATCTACGATCTAAGTGCTTACATCATGCTTGCTAAATAAAATATAATACCTTTTTATGTGCTTATAAGCCTTAAAGTGCTTGAATCTTGATAATTGCTGCTCGCAGCTATTTTATTTTATTTCAGTTAATGAAAGTAGTTTTGGATAACAGTAACACTGAGGCATGACTCAGGATTGAGTCAATATTCTAAAAACATAATTCCCATAATGTGACTCATTTTCTTTGTAAATATGCTTGCTATCAAGCAATTGTTCAGTGATTGCATACTGCAGTAGGGGGACTTGATAAAAAAAAAAAGACCAGCATTAATTTCTGGTTAATGCTAATTAGTGCTTGTCAGAATATAGTATATGTTGTTGTACATATTGTGTTCTATACATGTGTCTGCGTCATCTTTTCAGATTCTCTAAACACACGACTAACACTAGATGGCAGAATAGTGACAGAATTCATGTGGCATTAGAACTCAGCAGGACCTCAGATTCCTTCAGAATATATAAAAAGATAGAAAAATAAGAGTTTTGGTTAATTATTACTATTATTTTTTTTCCCTATTTTTCCCTATTTACCTAATACAATGGGTACATTGGGTGTATATATATATATATATATATATTAAATATGAGTTACATTTGAAGCATATTATTATACATATTATGTAAAGAGATGTTTTAAACAGTAAAATTTCAAATATTACCATCTCACAAGTTGGTTTAAGTTCAGTATCACAGATATCTTTATAAAATAGTTCCATAAGGAACTCTTTGAGACAATATACATTCATAAAACCACATATCTCTGATTTTCAGACCCGTGTGGAACGGGCCAAAATCTTACATCCTCCATCCACTCTCCTCCTCTGTGTCCTTTAAGTCTATGCATTTCAGATTTATTCATACATTTCCAATATATTTATGCATGAGTTCTCTCCACTCACCCCTCCCTTCCTGCACACCCCATCCCATTACTGTAATCCATCACCCCAGCATCATCCGCCATGCAAGCAGCCCCTGAGTTGCCATGGCAACCACCTCAGGCCCCATCTCTTTGCAGCCGTGCTCTTATTGGAAGGAAGGCTCAGGCAGTCTGAGGCTGTCTGGTGGATGTGGTAATTGGCTTGGAGTCTCCAATCACCCCCCCCACACACACACACACACATACACAAACTCAAACACATATGCACAAATAATGCAGCAGAACGCACAGACATTTGAACAGGCCATAATTCTGATCTTAGTGCAAACGGGTTTAAATTTTTGTGGTTTGGACAGACATATTGGAATTCAGATTGCATTAAGAAAAGAAAATGAGATTTTTTTGTGCGTGGATCAAGACTATACAGTGCTAAAATAAATAATTAAAATACAATAAAAACTGTGTGTCGCAAATAGACTGTTTACTGGTTAGTTAGTTAATTGTGTTTCTCCAAAACAGGAAAGCAGAAGGTGCAAATATATTTTATTTGAATTCACTCTTCCAATTAAAAGCACAGCTTTACAGTACAGTGCGTCTGCTAGATTGCATGTCATTTATCAAGATGTACTGTAATGTTCTAGCTGTAGGAGAGAGAGAGAAAAAAAAGCCTAATTTTATCTCACAAACAGTTACAGGCAGTTGGTTTCCTTGCACCAGAGCAGGAAGCATCTATTGACCAATATGTTATTTAATATTAAAAGTGATATATACACTTTTTTCACCCAGACGTCTGCTTATAATTTTAGTCAAGGTATTATGCACCAAGACAGTCATAATGTAGTTTTTCATGACATTTTCACCGTTATTATGAATTTAAAGTCACCATGAAATCAAAATGGACAATTGCAGTATTTCCAGTTTTATAAATATTTAATATTACCTTATAATCTCTAATCAAAATAACTCTCTCTCCCTCTTGCATGGTCTTCTCTTCTCTTCTCTTCTCTTCTCTTCTCTTCTCTTCTCTGATGACGTGTTTAATGGCATGTGGGCGGGACAACTTGTCAATCACATGAGATCCACCAATAGCAAACCACAACCATCCAATCAATTCCCTATGGACAAAATCAAGTCCCGCATTTTTTTCTTGGTCAAGAAGCTGTTTCACTCAGATATATGTCATAATTCATAGTTTCCCTAGACCTGGAGGGCAAAACATGTGTAGAACTGAATTACAGACCTATCAATTTTCCATCTCAAAAGAAGAAAATCAAAAACATGTGAACAAAATGCAAGTTTTGGGCACTTGTGATCCATATACAGCACCTGCTGCAGTATTTCTACCACTAAAAACAGCGGGACGTTCTAAAATACAACGTGAAACACACCTAAAGTCCCTAAATGTGCTAAAACACTGATATTAAAAGATCAAATTCAGTATAAACCTTATTGGAGATGCATACTAATATGCAGGTGAGCAGATTAGCCCAGATTATGAACGCAACACACTAAATTGTTAAAGGGACAGTTCAACCAAAAATGAAAATTATCCCATGATTTACTCACCCTCAAGCCATCCTAGGTGTATATCACTATCTTCTTTCAGACGAACACAGTCAGAGTTATATTAAAAAATATCCTGGCTCTTCCAAGCTTTATAATGGTAGTGAATGGGGCTCATGATTTTGAAGCCAAAAAAAGTGCATCCATCCATCATAAAAGTAATCTATACGGCTCCAGGGGGTTAATAAAGGCCTTCTGAAGCGAAGTTATGGGTTTTTGTAAGAAAAATATCTATATTTAAAACTTTATGAACTAAAATAACTAGCTATAACTCTGATTGTGTTAGTCTGAAAGAAGATAGTCATATACACCTTGGATGGCTATATTTTGGGTTCTCTAAAAATGCTGGGTTTCAACACAAATTTGTGTCAAATATGGACAAACTCAACTGTTGGGTTAAAAATTTAATTAACATTTTTTTAACTCATTGGCTGGGTTTGTCCATATTTGAACCCAACTTTGGATAGAAACAACCCAGCATTTTTTATAGTGTATGAATTGGGAACAAAAGACTCATAACATCTGTTTCATGCCAACTTTAAATTCTATATTTCAGTGTTGCTTTGCTGGAAACATCACAAAAGACAAAATTGGATAATGGTACAATTTTTTTTTTTTTTATTTCCTGCTTGTCAAAATGGACAGAAATAAAAGAAAGGACATTCTTTAAAATGGATCACTGAGCAGCAGTCATCAGAGATGCTCAGTTCCATGAGGAGCACCCATTTCAAGTTCAATGAAAACAAATGTACAACTCAGTCCTGAGTCAGAACACGCTTCTTTTCTCCATACGTCTGTTTTATTTTTCTATGGACAGTTACAAGAAAGGAAAACACTCACGCTTCATCCTCTCGCACAAGACTTTTTTTTTTTTTTAACTGTGTGGTTGTGGGGGAATAAAAAAAAAACTGCAAGCGAAAATCACAGCACAACAATATACAGGTAGAGAAGACCCTGTGAAATCAGCGAGACAGATTAAAGACAAATAGAGCACAGATCTCAACCGAAGCAGTACTGAGGACACAGTGGTCCGCGTTTGAATGTAGTTGCTCACCATTTTAACAATCTGGTTAAGCCTTGTGAACCCATTAACCCTCCACATAATGCCACTCATACTCTCACATTACTAAGAATACAATCACATCATTATGACTCCGCCCCTCGTCAATAAAGGCCTGTGAACTAACAAAATATCTTCATACAAACCAACCACAGCCCCCTCTTTCAAACTTTGGGGGACATGAGAAACAGCTTGATCGTTTGTAGTTCTAGAAAACACTACAGCACATGAAGGTTAGTTTTTTTAACCAAAAATCTCACCAAGGCAGACAAATCAAAATATATTTTTCCCTCTTAATACTGTTTAAAACGTGAATTGAGTCTGCAAACATTATAAAAAGGTTTTCAAAACACTCCTAGCAGCCCTTCCATCTGCCATTGGTCACACAAACAGATAGCTCCACCTCCAAACTCGTGCTATTGGCTGAGCCAGTGTTGCTATGCCGGGCCGCTCAAACAAACAATGTTTTGAAAACACCACAAAGCCACAGTGTTTTGGCTTCAGGAACTGAGAGGGAAAGAATCAACACATTTTATGTGTAATTATTGTGTGTTATCGATATCAGAACATGCAAAATGTGTCTATAATTTTGTCTCTGGAGTGTAATTGCTTCAATTAAAACGTTCTAATAGTGCCCTCATCCAAAAAAATCACACAGACTGTGCAAAATAGTCATAAAAAAGAACAACAAGGGGTTGGCTGAACAGAGAAGTTGATATATCAAAATGTGAAATCAATACTATTTCTACTGAAGACTAAACATTTCTACAGCTCTTTTAAAAAGAATTGAAAAGATTTACATATATGGCGTCAGAGTTACCAGTGGTGTAGTGCTCATTAAAACCATAAATTGGAAAATTATACAAAAATAGAAATAACCCAATAACATGGATTAATATTTCACTGACAGCGTAGAAAAGGCTGTTTTCACATTTTGATGAATTACAGCACATAAAACATTTCACTTGAGTCTATAACATGGACCGATTCTGGAAAGACAGAGCACTTATCTATTTACAGCAAACATCTCGCAACTTAAAGCTCAAGGACTCGGTGTAGAGAAAATGGCAGGCAGTCTTTTCAGTTAGGCCACGGATAAGAGGGGACTTTGGGTTTAAAACAGTCACCTCAGCACAATCGCACACACGCACACATGCTGCCGTCCCCATAACACTCCTCTGGATTTAGCTTGACATTTTTTCTTCTTTTAAGCAGGCTGCAGTAGCAAGTCTCAGAACACAAAGCAGACTTACAGATAGTAAAGAGCTCATTCTACAAAAGAGGCGCACAATTTTCTTGTCACAAAAAAGGAAAAATGCCCCTCCAAAGAGACTGGGGGGGAAAGAAGTCTCCATAGCTGGTCTTCAGATTTTGTCCAGGAAATCAAAATGGATAATTTGCGGTGGCACCTAAAAACGTCAGAATTTTCACAAACCCCTCCCCTTTTTTTAAAACACCCCACCCACTGTAGTCTCCGCCCACTATAGCATTCTGTCGTTTACGGTTTTAAAAGTTCCACAAGAGTTTTAAAGCGCACATACATACCGACGCAACTTCCCCAGAGAGGGTCACAAACACAAAAACATTATTGCAGAATAAGTGTGCTTTCTTCGTTTTTTGTCCTTAAATTATTTAAAAACGATACTATTACAACATGCAAGCAAGTCATCGTTAAAAAAAGAGAACAATCGAACGTTTAACGCCCTATTTTTAAAACAAGGACAGACGTTGCCCGATAAATATACACTCTTATAAACGCACCCTGGCTGAGAGGGAATTTTATGTTGGCTTGTTCAGAATAGGAAGAGGAGGTGGGGATCGTGTTGGAAGTACGGTATTAATCAGCTGATTTTTGAAATCTACTTTTCTTTCTTTTCTTTTTTTTCACACTGAGAAAGTTTGACTCTGGTTGATAGACATGCACCTCGGACCTACTTAATAAAGGGATCTATCTATGCATGAAAACTGTTTGCAGCATTACAACTTTCCTATTAGGCAAAAGTAACTTGATATTCCAGAATTTTCCAGATTCAATACAAGTTAAGCTAAATCAGCAGCATTTGTGGTATAATGTTGATTATCAAAAAAAAAAAAAAAAAAATTTATTTGAAACTTGAAAAAACGAAAATTGCGGTAATGGTGCGGCACATAGAATGGAAGTGAATGGGGCTAATTTTTGGAGGATTTAAAATGTGAATTTTATAATTTTATAAAAGCACTTACATTAACTTTCTGTAAAAGCTTGTGTTGTTCACCCAACTTTTATGGTTTTAAGAATAACATTGTCAGGGCAACAAAGTTACTAAATTGGACAACTTTACACAGAAAAGGTCAGTAAGTGATTTTTTTTCACACTAAAATCATGTTAAAGGGACAAAGGCAAAAAAAAAGTAAGAAAATTCTGTCATTAATTACTCCCCCTCATGTCGTTCCAAACCCGTAAGACTTTCGTTCATTTTCGGAACACAAATGAAGATCTTTTTGATGAAATCTAAGAGATTTCTGTCTCTCTATAGACAATCCACGCAACTACCAGTTTGATGCTTCAAAAAGTTCATGAAGAGATTGTAAATCTAATCCATATGAATTAAGCAGTTTAGTCCAAATTTTCTGAAGAGACAAGATTGCTTTATATGATGAACAGTTTTAATTTAGGATTTTATTCACATAAACATTGATCAGCGAACATAAACAGAAGCTCAACTGAACCTGCTTGAACAAACCTCTTAAACACGCAAGAACAAACCTCCTGGAAGCTCAAATATGCTGCGAAACACATGAAAATGAACCTCATTGGTTCTCACATGTCAAGCAAACATGCTTGAGCTTCCGTTTACCATAACTGATGTGTGAGTTGATGAGTGTTTATATGTGAATAAAAGCCTAAATTCAATCTGTTCATCATAAAAAGCGATCAAGTCTCTTCAGACTTAACCGCTCAATTCATAAGAGGGGCTTTCGCACCGAATAATTCTAGAAACTATGTTATACGGACTAGCCACTAGGATAGTTCCCCGAGAACTAATTTCTCCCCCGGGCCATGTTCCTGGTTGCAGTCGCACCGGGAATAGGAACTCTGAAGCGGCTGACAGTGGCGTCTTTAAGCACGGCATTTATAAATGCTAAAAACCGGTGGATGGAGGACGCCGAGATTGGAGCTGTGTTTGTTATGTGTTGTGGGTTTTGTGATAATGGAGATGGAATGTAAACGCATAATTTACGCGATTGAACGAGCAAAAAGTGGGGCTAAGAGACACATTTTTTTTTTAAATGGCGGGTGCCGGTGTTTGACACGTGTTTGACCAATCAACGTACACTCACGTCACTGATAGTGCTATAGTGCTGGTTTAGACCCTACTCTGAAGAAGGAGCTAATTTAGTTCCCCCAAAAGGAGTTCCTAGAACTAAAATCAAAATCCAGGTATTTTAGCCAATAGTTCTAGGAACTATGAAAGGTTCCTCCGGTGCGAAAGCCCCTATGGATTAGTTTTACGATCTTTTTATGAACTTTTTGAAGTGTCAAAGTGATGACAGAATTTTAATTTTGGGTGAACTATCCCTTTAACACTCATATTGTTTGCGTCTTTTGACTATACTTTTGAAATAATGGGTATTTTAGTGTTTTTGCGGATTGGCACCATTCATTTCCTATGTATGTGCCTCACTGTAGAGGTTTGTGGGGGATGGAGTTTTCAATCCAGCTCCTGTGAAAAAAAAAAAAGAGTTAATTTAAAAGTTAAGTTAAAAAAAGTTAGTTATTTTGTCCTTCTCACGGCAGCAACTTTCACGTTTTGTCCCTCTCCCGTCGCAATAGCCCACAGGAGGAGGTCCAGACAGATTTTTCAGTCTCAGTCTGGTGTCATAGGCAATTTTTTCCAATTCCCACCAATTCTCTGCTTCAGATCTCAGCTGCAAGTTTTATTTTGGCATTTGTCGCAGCAGGCAAAAAGGAATTTGCAGTACGTTGTCGCATACAAATCGAAAAACACTGAGAATATCCAACCCTGCATCTGTAAATTGTTTTTTGTTGCGCAATAGACGGATAAAACAAATAACATTCTGTACCTTAAAAATATAAAATAAATTTGAGTAACTATTACTTTTAGATACTACATTTTGCAGTAGTATATTTGCGTTGGGTCCCGTGAATACCTCAGTTGACCTCTACCTCACTGTAACCCAGTTTTGTGCCGTTTTTTTTTTTTTTTTAAAGAAAAGTGTGGTTATCAACATTATTCTACAAGTGCTCGTATTAAACCTGGAATATTCCTTTTAACACAGACTATGTTCATGATATATCACCTTTTTTTTTTTTTTTAAATCGAGTGTAATGTGTTGCAAGAACCAAAAGTTGTATCCTCAAGGGATATTAATTATTGAAGAATTCATTCATCTCTACAACAGAAGTCTAATTACAGCTAGAATAAGGCCAAATTTAATGACTAAACATGATCTCATTTCGTGCTGGTGTCTGCTCCTGAAGAATATACCACAAAAAAAATCAATGGCACGTTGATACCATCTCTCACCAGAGCTAAACAAACCAAAAGCTGCGGTGAGATCAAGTGGCACTCGTCTCATCTGCAGTTGGTGCGTCTTCTAATGATGTCACAGAGACTCCTCCCACTGACACGCCCCCCTCAGATTCGTGCAAAATGTCTCCTCAGCGACAAACCGTTTGGCACTACTTGTCTAGCCTCCATAAGATGGAGTCAGACAAGAAGAAGACCTCTCTGATCATTGAAGGAAAGAACTCTTTGGAGGGACCGACGAGGAAAGGTCTGCTTGAGTCCCAACTGACATACAAAAATGTTAGTCGCACCCTACGTTTTCCTTGCAGTCACCACACAGGCAATGGGCAGATGAAACATGTTCTCTTCTGGTGGATGTTGGGGGAGTCTCTTTGGATCTGTGATGATGGGATAGAGTAGGATGAGACTGCTAGGGTGAAGTAGGGCACGGAGATTAGGTTAGTGTGATGTAGGCGGACGCTTTTTCCTTTAGCTGGCGCAGACACAGATGGCAACTCCAGCTCCCTGCAAAGAAAGAGACACAAATGTTGTATAAAATTGAAGCGTGGAATATTTGGCCAAAGTTAGAAATAGCACTTTTAAGTAGCAGGTCTTGTACACTGCAAAAATGCACTGTTTATCAGTATTTTTTTGTAGATATATTTTTTCAGAGAATATATCGTCGCTGTCAGGCAGAAGCCTTATATCTCCATATTTCATAATTTACATTTTTTTCATAAATCATTACTATTGGTCGCCCTTTACGCCTGTCAGTGGGTTTTGTAAATATTTAACCAAAGAAAAGTATTTTAAAAAGCTTGTGAATAAACCTCGTAATTTCAATGGATCCTCAAACATAACTCCGCAGTGCCTCTATCGTGAATGCAGTGCCACAAATATTTTAGACCATTTCGGCTTGTTTGCAAGGGTAAATAAAGAACTGGTTCTTTGAATAAGTACACCATTTTCTTTACTTAGGAAACAGTATATATACTGAAGGATCTAAAAGTTTTCAATCACAACCCGTGTTTTACTTTAAAGGGATAGTTCATCCAAAAATGAAAATTTTCCCAAGATTTATTCACCCTCAAGCCATCCTAGGTGTATATCACATTCTTCTTTCAGACAAACACAATCGGAGTTATATTATAAAATATCCTGGCTCTTCCAAGCTTTATAATGGTGGTGAATGGGGCCTGAGATTTTGAAGCCCAAAAAAGTGCATCCATCCATCATAAAAATAATCCATACAGCTCCAGGGGGGTAATAAAGCAATGGGTTTTTGTAAGAAAAATATCCATATTTAAATCTTTATAAACTAAAATAACTCGCTTCCGGCAGATGGCCTATGTAAATCGACTTACGCCAAATGAGTGACCTCTGACCCGATACATGATGCAATGACGAACGTGGAAGAGCAAAGGATAGAGCACAACAAAAGACCGGTCACGAATTAGAAGTCTAAAATGAGAATTTTTAAAGAGAAATGTCAGAGGATTTCGATATAAGAGAAGAGGAGCTTGAGTTTGTTGCCCAGCCCTATTTGTTTAAACTGCGAGAGGCGTCTAAGCTTATGATACTCCTACATCCTGCGTCATACATTGCTTCATAAGTTACTTTTTTTTTTGCGTAGGCCACCTGCCAGAAACTAAATTTTAGTTTATAAAGTTTTAAATATGGATATTTTTCTTACACAAACCAATTGCTTAGCTTCAGAAGAACTTTATTAACCCCCTGGAGCCGTATGGATTACTTTTATGATGGATGGATGCACTTTTTTGGGCTTCAAAATGTCAGGCCCCATTCAGCATCATTATAAAGCTTGGAAGAGCCAGCATATTCTTTAATATAACTCAGATTGTGTTTGACTGAAAGAAGATCGTATACAGCTAGGATGGCTTGAGAGAGAGTAAATCATGGGATCATTTTTATTTTTGGGTAAAAAAAGTTTAAGGATGTTTAAATTTTTACTCAACAATAATACAAAAATACTGATTACAAATTTTTTTTTTTTTTTTTTTCAGCGCACCTAAATGTAAAACACCTAAATGTAAAACACATAGTACATACCCTCCGGAGGCTCCGACATAGGGGGGCTTAGACAATACATATGATACCCTCTGTCACAATCATCACAGAATAAAAGCTGATCCTGTAAAAATAATGCAAGTTGATCCTTGTATGCACATGTCCCCAAACAACAGCGCTGGGGGCTTGGATTAAACAGTTCGCAAACACAACAAAGATTGCACTGGAAAAGAAAGTTGCTTCGTTCAGTTGACTTACATCGTTCTCTGATGTACCACACAGGCTGCACGATTTGCACTCGATGCACTGCCAGCGGTAGGTCCTCACCGCCGCCGTCATGTTGACGGTGAACTGCAGGCACGACGGATGACCTGCAAGAACAGAAAAGAAGGTAATATGTTGAGAAAATTAATAAATCCCATTTCCGAGCTGAGCTTACACGGGTTAGGTCGCACCTGATCGGCCGCAGTCCGCACAGGAAATTAGATCTTCAGGACAACCTGTTTTCTTAGAGCCTCCTAGACAGAAGTCACAGTAGCCGTTCGGGATGACAGAACCATCAGCTGCTTTTTTGGCTGCAAAGAGAAGAGAAAAGCGCAGACATTTAAATGAAAAGAAATAAATGACCAAATACGTTATTATTAGTTAATGCATTAGGCATCATGGACTAACAATACATTTTACAGCATTTATTAATCTAGGTTATATACCATTGTTCATCTTTAATTCATGTTTGTTTTAAAATACAAATAAGTAGTGGTGCAACGGATCACTAAACTCACGGTTCGGATCATATTATAGTTTTTGAGTCATGGATCGGATCCTTTTTCGGATCAGCAAAAAAAGAAATTGGTGGGTTAATGTAACTTTGCTTTTCATTTAAAGGTCTAACATTAGTATTCAGGTACATAAATGTAATCATTAAATGTAAAATAACACTACAGTGTTCACTGTATAAATTAAATATAGATTAATCTTTGTTAAAGCTGTGTTTTGTTGTCTGATTAACATTAATAACTTAGCAACAGGTATTTATTGATTGCTGTCACTTAAAGACCGAATGATACACATCTGATTTCTTTCTCAACTGTTTACATTCACAATACTTGCCAATGTAACTCCTCCTGTTCAAACCGCCTGCTCTAAGCGGGACTCAAACCTGGGTCTGCTGGCATGGTAGTTGGGCGCTCTAACAAGGAGGCTAAAGACCGCAGCCTCTAGCATCAGTCACTAGAGCACCTCTTGAGATCAGGGGAGTGAGGTTTACGCGCACAGCTCTTACCAGCCTACGTCCATTACACTCACCCCCCTAAACCTCACTCTCATCCAGGTCACGGCACCAATGTAACCCCTACTGTTCGAACCGCCTGCTCTAAGTGGGACTCAAACCCCGGTCCGCTGGCATGGGAGTTGGTCGCTCTAACAAGGAGGCTAAAGACTGCAGCCTATAGCATCAGATGCGCTTCTTCTCAAGTGCCTCTTGAGATCGGGTAGTGAGCTTTACACGCACAGCTCTTACCGGCCTATGTCCATTACACTCACCCCCCTAAACCTCACTCCCATCTGCTTCACCTGATTGACAGTGTTACTCTTGCACTTGAAAATTATGAATTTATTTGTAGTATTTTTTTAAACTTGTCAAAAGCTTTTGATACAGTTAATCATTATATTTTATTGGATAAGTTGTATAAATATGGTTTTCATTTATGGTTTGTGTTTTTGTTTAATTTAAATAAATTATCTTTAAATTTAAAAAAATCGAACTTTATTATTTTTAGTGGTAAAAAATTATACCCAAAGGATTTATCAAAAATTACAATTGAGTCTATTGAGGTGCCTCAAGTGTCGACTGCAACTTTTGTCAACTTTTGTTGACGAGAGTCTGAGTTGGAGGGAACAAGCTGACTACGTAAGCTACGTAAGCAGAAAAATACATAAATCTACTGGTATAATAAGGAGGGTTAGGCATCTTGTTACTACAGAGTGTCTTCTTACTCTTTACTATAGTTTAATTTATCCGTATCTTTCATATTGTAATATAGTTTGGGCAAGCACTTTTCCTATTACTCTTCAAAAAATCTTTATCCTTCAGAAACGTTTTGCAGGATTGCAACCCGATCAAATGCATATATTTTATCTGTTTCTCTATTTCAGAAACATTAGGTTCTTACTGTTTATGATATTAACATTTCTCAAATTTGTGTCTTTATTTATAAGATATATTCAGGTGAAGGTAACATTCCAGAGCAATTTAAGAGGTATTTTAAAGTAAATTCACAGGTTCACTGTCACTTAACTCGTCAATGCTCAGATTTCACTTATTAAAGTATTAAATTATGGAATGGTTTATTTTATCTAGCAGAAAAATGTTCTTCTTTAAAATGTTACAAAAGATGTATAAAGAATCATTTTATTGCTGCTTTGTAATTGTGCTTTATATGGTTTGTTTTTGGAGTATATCATTATTATTATTATTATTATATACATGCTGTAATTAACTTGTTGCAGTTATATACATTTATATATTTATAATTTAGTTTTTTTTTTCTTTCTTTCTTTAATTTCCCATTTAGTTTTTTTCCCATTTTTAGTTGTTGTTTAGGTGGAGGCTTTAAATAAGCCCTTTGGGTTTTTTGCCTTTCCCTGCACAGTATATGGATTGTACTTTTGTTTTTTATTGTATATATTTTATATTTGTGCAATTGCACTGCTCTGCTGCACTTCATTACGCAACTACCTGTATGTTGTTAGGATGACAAAAATTCAAAAGTTACATTTTTAGTCTGGTGACTGGTCTGTCTCAGCAGTCTAACAGCGCTCGTCAATGTCAAAATGATTTAGATGACCAATCAAAACAAAGTAGGCGGAGTTTACTGTTCACAGAAGCAGAGCATGAATTCCAGCACGAAGAGAGAATGTTCAAGAAATGGTTATGGCCTTGGTTCAATCGAAGGTTATGCGAAAGAGGAAGCAATTTAGTGACTGAGTTCTCTTTCGCTCGAATGGTTTCTCATTCGAAATCGCTTGAATGTGTAAACTGTCAAAAAGAAAACACGTGCAAATGATAAACTTTCACTCTATGATGGTTAAACTTATTGGACCGTGGGGCCTGGTCCGTACCAGTGAAAATTATTCGTCAACGACATTTTTTAAAGGACGAAAACGAGACGATGACTAAATAAAAATGTGTTTTGAATGACTAAAACTATGACTAAAATCTACTCTAATTTTCGTCAACAAATAAAAACGAGATGAAAATGATAGATTTTGGGAAGATATCCAGTCAGGACAGCTGTCCTGTGTGGAAGATGCGCAAATTTGAAGTGTAATGTGCTGATCTAACTGATCTAATTCGCAATTAATGAATAGCGCACATTTATGCCAAGCGATTGCTAATGAGCTAATGTTGATGAATTATGACAATATTTACTATACAATGTTTATACGGTAATATGTTTTAGGCGGTTGTAAGAACACATATTTTATTATCCCTCACCTGAACTTAAATGAGCAGCCTGCAACAACAGTACAGACTGCAAACATTTCAGAACAAGAGTCACAGCGTATTTCGGGATGGTTTATTATTATTTTTTCCCCTGGTCATTATTGTTATTTTGTTTACACAATAAACTGTATTTAACTTAATTTAATTTCTATTTAATTCATAGTAAACTACTGTATCTTCTGTCACAGGAAGGAAAGACTAAGAACATTATTTGACACATTATTCAATATATTTTACAAGTATAAGGGTTATTATAGTTAACTGAACCTAAAACCCTAAAAAAAACCTTCATTACTTGATATTAACATTAACTGAAATAAAAAATAAATATATCAAAAATGTAAACTTATTTTATTTCATCTAGTTTCCAAGCTATAGCTTAACCTGATGTACTAAAATAACTAAAACATAAATAAAAAAAACTATGTAGATATTTAAAAGCAAAAACTGAATTGTGATGACAAGTACTGAATTGAGCTCTCTTTCGTGTCTTTTTGCACTTGAACAGTCAAAAACTGTCCGCTTTAGCGAGTAAAGTACAGTTGGTTGTCTTAAGTGAACATAAACAGTTTGGAGAATATCAGATGTATTTCAGTATATTGCATCTGTGTATTGTTAGAGAAACAGCCGAAGTGATATGGAACGGCCGAAGTGTACTTTGGGCTTAAGCTGTTGCCACCCCAAGTCACTGTGATATTCTGTTTCCGCTCATATGAAGCCTGTGATTGTGTAGTGTGTTTTCTGTCCATATGTTTCCTTTCACTGTGGTATATGGGCCTGCTGAAGCCTGCAGTCTAAGCGGAGGGAGGGGGACATGCTCTCCACTGGGAGAACTGGATGTCTGTTAAATATTGTCACAGGAAGAGAGGAAACTGCTGCAGAGAGAAACAAATACACAGCAGGAGACTGGTGTATATAATTAACAAGGAAGACAAGGACGTCTCTGTGTAGCTCTCAGATCAGTGTGAATTCATGGATGAACAGGTCTGTCTTTCAGTGGGCTGAATTAAATGCAGCACAGTGCGACTAGTGATGGGTTGAGTGGAAATAAGCATATGTGCTACTGTAAAACACACACACACACACACACACAGTGATGATGAGCGGGGTGTGCTGCACTGTGGGGTGATTTGGAGAGATCTGGCCCTCTCCAGCGAGGTCATTAATCCACTCCATCCTCCAGAGATCCTATCAGTGGGGGAGGGAGCATGAGAGCGGGGGGAATCTGTGCTGTTTTATTCCCTAATCTCCAGAGAGAAGAGAGAGAGAGAGAGAGAGAGAGAGAGAATGGACCAGGATAAGATAAGAGACAGAGGAAGTATTAAAAAACCCAGTGCAGATGAAAAAGTGGTCACTGTCCAGACCTCGCACGAAAACATACGCAAATAACTCCACAGAGCTCACATTACACAAGCAAAGTTGAGCGGGGAAGACAAAACAACCTGGCAAGAATTGGACTGAAGCGTTTTCTAAATCAAGACACACTGTAGACCTTGTAGTCTGTGAGAGGCTGCATTGTGTTGGTTGCAGCTGCAGCAGTGGATATCAGCAGCATTAGAGGCAGTGCTGAACTTTCAGTGTGATGAGCACACAGTGTGCTCTGGAGCTGTCCGTGGTGCTTACGGTGAAACACATTTCAGGGCAGAAACAAATTTCTCGGCACAGTTTTGAATGGTGTGAAAAAAAAATCTGGAGGTACTGAGACCATCTGCAGTTCTCTATTTCACTGTTACGAAGTTAAAATAGTAAAATAGTATTATTATTATTTAATTTTTTTTAAACATGGACACATGGTTTGTTTTAATTGTTTATTTATGACCAATATAATAATAATAACAATAATCATATTTAGTTATATCTCAATAAACTGATTGTTTAATGAAAATATATCCTAAATTAATAATACATATCCTATTAAAAAAATACTAAATAAATAAATAAATAATATTAATAATCCATCCATCTATTCTACAAACCACTTTTCCCCTTATTAATAATAATAATAATTTCTCAATAAACTAATTGTTTAATGAAAATACATCCTAAATTAATAATACATATCTTATTAAAAATAAATAAATTATAATAATAATCCATCCATCCATTCCCCAAACTACTTTTCCTCTTTAGGGTCCCAGTAATAATAATAATTTTTCCCCCCTAATACATACAGACAAGTCGATACTATTTATTTTAACTGTTTATTTATGACCAATATAATAATAATAATAATTTGTTATATATCAATAAACTAATTGTTTAATGAAAATACATCCTAAATTAATAATACATATCCCATTAAAAATAGTAAATAAATAAATTATAATAATAATCCATCAATCCATTTTACAAACCACTTTTCCTCTTTAGGGTCCCAGTAGTAATAATAATAATAATAATAATTTGTTATATCTTAATAAACTAATTGTTCAATGAAAATATATCATAAATGAAATTATACATATCTGTTAAAAAATATCCTGACAACACCTTGTACTTTTGGATCATGCAAATATGTATTTGCAACCAATTCTTCTAAATATCTGAAAAAGCACCTATCTCATGAATAATATTGAGAGATGCTGCTAATATACGTGTTCAAAAGTGTAATTCGAACAACACATCTGTGATGAACATACCATTTCACGATCCTTTAAACAAAATACAGTATATTTTTCTACAGCTGCTATTTCCCTGTGAACTGATCTGAAATCTGTGTACCCCGACTCCCAGAAATTGAGTCTATACACTACAGCCAATCAGATTGAAGCACTGAGTTTTTGTATGCGACCAGATGGTCAGTCGATGGTTCATTGGCCTGAAACTGAGACAAGCATACAACAAGCAGCCAGTTCACACTCTTGCCATGCAACTCACTTTAATAATCAGTTTGTAAAAAATAAAAATAGTAAAAGCCAGTTAAATAGAGAACAAAAGGGTCGGAATGTAAGTTATAAGGATAATTATACTGACAGCTGGACAAATAAGGAACCAGAGCTCTACTGTATTCAAAGTTTCACATTCACACTGCATAATTAGAGCATGGAAACTGGTGAAGGAGTGAACTGCACTCCAGAAAACAGCGCTACAATCTGCCTTACACAAATATTGCCTGCAGGATATGACATGAGGGTGAATAAATTACTGAATTTTCATTTTTGGGTTTAAGAATGCAGAATACACTTATTAATTTTACAAAATGTAATATTGAAAAATAGATAGGGAGAGAAAAATAAGAAGGATGAACTTGGCAGTACAGCAGCAAAGATTCTTCTATTAAAAGTTATAGAAAACATGCAAGTATATGGACTAATACATTCTGTTTTCCAACAGAAATGAGAAGTTGTGAAAGAAATCTATTCTTTTGTCCCTCTGTCTTTTATGCCTCTCTGAAAGACGCGATGTGCTCAAGTCCCTGTGGAGCGCATGCATATGTACGCGCTCAACACGCTTTCCTGCTGTCTCACATGTATAAAACACACACAGATAGCATATATGTATAAAATAAAAGCTTAAAAATAAGATTTGAAATAGCATATTGTGAATCAGCAGTTTCTATAGTGAGATTGGGGCTGCCCTGTAGCCTGCCTGACTCAAGCAAAAGCCTATCAATGATTAAAAGCCTGCAGTCGTGTTTAAGGTGTAGTGTTCGGATGTCAGCCACAGGCAATCAATCCTGCTTTCTCGTAGATGCACGCACACACACACACACACACACACACAAAAGATGGGAGGGGAGAGAAAGAGAGGCAGACAGATGCTCTATTCCAAAATCTAGTAAGCTGCCTCCATAGCCAGCATGTTAAAGGGATAGTTCACCCAAAAATGAAAATTTTGTCATGATTTACTTACCCTCATGTTGTTCCAAACCTGTATGAGTTTCTTTCTTCTGCTGAACACAAAAGAAGACATTTTGGAAACCAGAATGATATTTGGTTTGATATTTTGGTAATAACACGACAGTAGCCAGCGGTTTTTTGTTTTTTTCCTACAATGAAAGTCAATGGCTACCGTCAACTGTTTGATTACCATTATATTTTTGTGTGTTCAAAAGAAGTAAGAAACTAATTCAGGTTCTGGAACAGCTTGAGGGTGAGTAAATGATGACAGAATTTTCATTTTTGGGTGAACTATCCCTTTAAGGCATCATAAGGCACTCCCCACACAAAGGTTGTTCCAAAAGGTAGGCAACTTAATTATTATGCCTTTTAAGATAGGCCTACCTCATTTCACATGTATCCTTGGTGGAAAAGGAAATCCCAGAATTGGAGGAGCAGAGGATATTTGTATGAGTTCACTTCACTAAACAGAATTCATTCATTTGGAATGCCAAACACAAAGAACACTTGAGTTAATAATATAATATAATATAATATAATATAATATAATATAATATAATATAATATAATATAATATAATATAATATAATATAATATAATATAATATAATATAATATAATAATATAATATAATATAATATAATATAATATAATATAATATAATATAATATAATGACAAAAGTTTTGGGACGCCTGCCTTTACGTGCACATGAACTTCAATGACATCCCATTCTTAATCTGTAGGGTTTAATATGTAATTGGCCCACCCTTTGCAGCTATTACAGCTTCAACTCTTCTGGGAAGGCTTTGCAAAAGGTTTAGAAGTGTGTTTATGGGAATTTTTGACCATTTTTCTAGAAGCACATTTGTGAGGTCAGATGTTGAACAAGAAGGCCTGTCTCGCAGTCTCCGCTCTAATTCATCCCAAAGGTGTTCTATCGGGTTGAGGTCAGGACTCTGTGCAGGCCAGTCAAGTTCCTCCACACCAAACTCACTCATCCATGTCTTTATGGACCTTGCTTTGTGCACTGGTGCACAGTCATGTTGGAACAGGAAGGGACAATCCCCAAACTGTTCCCACAAAGTTGGGAGCATGAAATTGTCCAAAATGTCTTAGTATGCTGAAGCATTAAGAGTTCCTTTCACTGGAACTAAGGGTTTCAGTGAAAGGGAAACGGACGGCTAAATTAGTTCTAGGCAGATCTTGACCTTGTTCCATATCACTTTGCTAAATGATTGCAGTTATTTCAATAGGCCCTACAGCCTACAACCGCAAAAGAAACAAAACCCACAATGACACCAACCAAGCAAACTGTTGTTGAGAGACCCATAGACTCAGGTAGGCTAATTCACACGCTCTCTCTCTCTCTCTCTCTCTCTCTCTCTCTCATAACTGCGTCAATAACTGTATTAGTCTGCTATCAATGGCTCAAGCCTACATTACTAGCTCTAAAATTATGCTTTGGAATTAGCAATGAAGACTTGGGATGAGATGCGTAAGAAATTAGTCCCACACACAAGAGTGTTTTAAGGACAAAAACCTGACAAATGTCTTGAAATGCAACATCTGAACAGTGTTTTAAAGTGTGGTAAACGTAGTATAAGCGGAATAATGGACTCCAGGCTGTTGAATTATTCGAAAATAATGCATTATTTTCTAATTTCTCTCTCACACACACACACACACACACACACACACACACACACACACACACACACACATATATATATATATATATATGTGATAAAAAAATAGTGATACATTTGATTCTTAGATTTAATTAAATAATAATAAAATATTGATATTAATAGTCCATTTATAGTTAATTAAATAGTTCAAACAATAGTAAAAACAATAGAGTATTGTTTCATTAGCTTATTATCATGATTATCATGCTAAAGCCAAAACTCTGTTGAAGTTAATTCAAGTCTCCCATGCAGAGTTGCTGCCTATGAAGAGTTTTCCAAATCAGTCACTTTTGAGTTTCCATGACAGTTATGATGCTGCTTTTATAGAAGACATCTGTCTATGTAGGCAGCAGACAGTGAGGCAGCACACTAGGTATTGGAACAAAGCCCTATATTAACACAAAAAAGGAAGATGGGAAGAACAGAGAGATGAGTCAAGCCAAAAGAAAATCATAGACAGAGAGTTTCAGAGACAGACGCAGGAGTTTCTTTGCCATGCCTTCTTTCCTGCCTCCCTAAATCTTTCCCAATGCAGCATTTGGCCAATTACGAGGAGAATACAGGCAGAACAGCACACTTCACAGCTTTCAAGTGTGTCTGCAGCCCCATGGGAATCGAAAGAGAGAGGTAGGAAGAGGAATCCTCAAATACCTCCCTCCCTTATTATTTCTCACTCTCTCCGCACCCCAATTCTTCTCCAAATTATCCTATAGTGACACAATTCTATTTTAGCAAGATCACACATCTCTAATTAGGACACAATTGGCTGTGAGAGAAAGCAGCTCAAGTAACAGCACCGCAGGAAGGACTCACAAGCACCTGTTGGCATAAACCTTGCCATGATCACACATCCCAAACACTCCAAAAAATAGTCTTCATGAGGCCATAAAAAATCATGCAGAAGCACTAGGGGTGTAATGGTACATGTATTCGTCCATGCAATCAGACAACGAATACAGTCAGTCATGGGCAATCCACACTCCAATCCACAAGGGGGCGCACGTGGTAATCCAACGCTGTTTGCTAACCGCCACAACAGGAAAAAGAGCAGAAGAAGAACAACATATACACTAATGACTTGAGTGCTTGAAAACAAAGTCCACTAGATAGTGTGCACACGTCAAATACATCTTTTTTGCGCTCATGGACAAACAAGAAAACTTTGAAAGGATCAGAATGCGGAGTGGAGCAGAAACGGAGTTGAATGTGGAAAATTAATTATATGAGGGTTATTGGCTAGGATATTGGCTTTTTTAATTAGTACTTATAAAGCAGATATTAATACCTTATTCTGTATTACCATATTCTACATCCCTTACCTAAACTTAACAACTAACTTACTAACTATTAATAAGCAGTAGGCATGTGACGGTATCAAATGTTCATGTTGCGATAATTGCTGAAGCTTTTATCATGGTATACGGTATTATCACAATATTGAAATAAATTGCAAAAAAAGTGTTTTCATAGTATAACAGGTTTAAGAACTCTTTTTCTTATAACAAAAAATAACTCATTTGGTTTGTTAAACATTTAAATACAATAACACAATACACAAATTATAGAGAATTATAAAGAACAACAGGTAACACTTTACAATAAGGTCTCATTAATTAACGTTAGTTAATGCATTAACCAAGATTAAAAATCAGCAATAGCTACATTTGTTACAGAAAGTATTATTCGTTGTTAATGTTAGTTAAAAAATACAACTGATCATTGTTAGTTTTATCTCAGGTCCATTAAATAAGTTACAACTTTTGGTTTTAGTAATGTTATTAAACATTAACTAAACAATTAACATTAACTAAGATTAATAAATGCTTCATTATATAACAAATGCTTTAAATATTTTTCATTGTCAGTTTGGTAATAATGAATTAACATGTTAACTAATGAAGCCTTATTTCACTAAGTTTTACTGAAAAATAACAAATAATCAGAACATTTTCAATCATTAGGGTGTGTTGTAGTCCAGATTAAAATATAAAAGTTTAAAAATAAATAGCCTATTAAGTTTTTAAGTATCAAGTATTTGGTGCTGTGATGAACAACATTGAGATTACAAAAAGTTGAATGGCTGTTTAAAGAATTTTAATTACTGCTCAGTAGAGCAGCTTTGGGGTTTCCGGGGTAACCGCTGCATTTCTGCTGTTCCATCAGCACCCTCTGCTGTCAGAAAGTGAAACGCGCACTTTCATTCAACGCGTCTCCTTCACTCGTTCCGCCATGTGCTTCTCATGCACTTTGAGTTTGTTTACATCTGAGCACGTGTCCCTTAGACACAGCATACAGCGGTGTTGTGCATTTTATACAGTTGATGGAAAAAGTCTTCTTAAAATGCATTATAAAAATTTGAATAATTCATAATAAATAATTATTCACTGTATTTTGAAGCGCCCGTGATAACAATATAGTGCATATTCATTATCGTGATATTTCTGAATATCGGCACATGTCTAATAAGCAGTAATTAGAAGTTTATTGAAGCAAAAGTCATAGTTAATAGTTAGCTAATAGTGAGAATTGGATCCTAATCTAAAGTGTGACAGTTTAACAAAATCGTACCGAACCGTGGCCAAAACTGAGGTATGTACTAAAACGTGACTTCTGTGTACCGTTACACCCCTAAGAAGCACACTATAAAATATGCGGGGTTGTTCAAATGTTGTCAGTTTGGATTATGCACTGTAATGTGTTGTTTCAACCCATGTTTGGGTCAAATATATACTATATTTTAAATTTTTAAATGACATTTTTAAACCCAATGGTTGGGTTTGTCCATATTTGACCCAAACATGGGTTGAAACAACCCATTAGAGTGCATTTTAGCAGCAACTCTCACATAAAGACAATTCCACAAGCCTGGTCTGACTTGTGTCTGATATTAAAAAAAAAAAAAAAAAGACTTAAGGAGAAAGACAGATGCACATTTAGGAAGTCAAGCAGTTATTAATTCACCAATAGAGAGCATTTCAGCACTATCATCCTGCACCATTTTTGACTTGTCCCTCATTTGATAAAAAAATACATATACATATCAATTAAAATGTTATATATTGAATATACAAAATATACCTTGAACACATGCCCCACACTACAGAAAACCACACTCAATATTGTCTCGTAAAACCAAATTAGCTTTAAAATAGAACATAAGGCACCTCATTAAGTTTTGCTGCAGTGTGGATGGATTTTGCACAAACAAATGACACATTCCACATACAAACCCCCTCCTGAGCTTGGCTTTATTACTGGTACATCTTTGCCTAATCATTTTTTGAGGTTGCCCGCATGCTGCACCCCACTTCTTGACCATGACAAATGGTGCGGACTCCTGCTTTTAATAACCCCCTTCATCATACTACCCCAGACACACACACAAATGTCCATGTACGATCACACATAAACAAACAGCATTTGTATTTTTGGGTTAGGAATAAAACCAATGTAAGAGTACCAATGGTAAATGGGATATATACTAGCCAGATAATTTATTCCGTAAATATTTGGCAAGTTTGAGATTATTTTGAGGTTATTGAGGATGACCCGATTATCCAAAGTTTGTCAGGTCAAAAATCTACCAACAGTAGTCAGACAGTCAGACGATAGATAGATAGATAGATAGATAGATAGATAGATAGATAGATAGATAGATAGATAGATAGATAGATAGATAGATAGATAGATAGATAGATAGATAGATAGATAGATAGATAGATAGATAGATAGATAGATAGATAGAAAAAAGGGGCTCATTATCAGCAAATCGGGATCGATACAAACCAACATAAGTACATATACACTTAAGACCGGTGTTGGGCTCGTAATTAGTTACAGTTAGTTATAGTTACTAGTTACTTCTCACAAATAGTAACTGAGTTAGTAACTGAGTTACATCATTATAAAAGTAACTAATTACCAGGGAAAGTAACTGTTGCGTTACTTAAAAAAAAAATTATGTAAAATAACTTGGATTTGACCAATATTAAATGTGTTGAATGAAATTGACACTAAATAGAAACAAATATTATTATAAAACATTGTACACTAATCTACACTATTTAAATGTTGCTGTGGAACAATGTGAGAGACACCAAATTCAATATATTATTGTAAATATTATCATCACTATAGTGGAACAATAAAACAGAACTGGTTTAGAACTTTTTATATTTATTGCACAGACCACAACTGGCCAACAAATAAGTCTAAAAATAAATTATGCTTGATCCGAATCGTGACTCACAATCTGTTCTTGCTCACGACATGAAATTTCTCTGTACTGTATATGTGTTGGTAGCCATTAAAGAAAACGTATTTAGTTTTATATTTATGTTTTAATAGGCCTATTATAATGTCATTTTTTATTTAATCTATTTGATTATAAAAAGTGAACAGCATGAGTAAAATAGGATACATCATAAGATGCGCAATATATCGGGAGACATGGAGTGGGTCAGACATGATTTTGACCACTTCATTAAGTTCTGTTTTGTAGAAAGCCTTTCTTTAAACTGAATTTCATTTTATAAAAATTGTATCTTAATTTTAATCAATGTTTCATCAACCAATTGCCTGGATTTAATAAATAAGACGCAAATATAGCAGACAATATAATCATGAAATGGAGGCGCCGGCGCGATCAATTGCAAGTGAACTGGGGCGCGTCTTATAGGCTAGATGAACCGAAACTCAGCGTATAGGCTGCTTGCCTCACAGACGTGAGAAATATATCTATAGAAAGCTTGAAATGTCTAATTTTAAATGCAATAATTCAAAACGAAAAGGAATAGGCTTCTCTCTGATTATGTAATCCGAATGAAATGCGCATTCTAAGCGCGTCCACTACGCGGAGATGATGAGAGTCAGCAAATAATCTTTGCAGCCGACACTGATTCAGAAAACATTACTTTATTAATAAACAATTAAAAAATCTCTCCTTGCTGTTTGTTGTCACATTCATAATCATTACTTTTGCCGGTTCTTTATGGCAAGCTTTATGCGTGCGCTTGAGTGCTATATAGCGTATTACGCTTGTAGTTTATTCTCTCCAGTATTTAAGAAATTAAATTAATATAAATGTGATTAGTCAACTAATGGTTTAAACCAATGGTTTGAACAACAACTAATCGGCTAGAAAAAAACCTATTTCACATATATGCAGCATGCCACAAAGGGTATTCTGGTTTGAGCTCGCGCTCCGCTCTCATGTTCTGACACACACACACACACATTCACACACACAGAGAGAGAGAGCATCGAACATTATTATCAGTTTAAAATTGTATTTGTGTATGACTAACCTGTACTATTTCTTTACAACATAACACTTTGCAGGTCTATCATCTCTAGTCAAACACCAATCATCATCAGTTAGCATGTGTCCCACCCCAACACACACACAAGAGAAAAAAACTTTGCAGGTCCTATGGCTGAGAGAGAGCCTCCTCGGATGAAAACCACTTCAGTGAGCTCAATTATTCTAACGCCGCATTTTATTGTCAGTAACTGTAACGGCATTGTAACAGGGGAAACAGTAATTTGTTTGATTACTCGTTACTGAAAAAAGTAACGCCGTTAGTAACGCCGTTATTCCCATCACTGCTTAAGACAATGAATACACTCATATGTGGAAATAAAAGGCCTCAATAGTTCGACCAGTCAGCGGGCTGAGTTGCATAACAGACCTTAAACGGATCGACACTGTGAAGGGAGAGGAGGATCAGCTTTTGGTGCATAATAAAACCTGATCTATGGTTGCGGTGCAGTCAGTCTGACATGCACACACCCATACAAACCAAGACTGTGAGATACACAGTGAACTGAACAGTATGATGCAGCAGATACACAAAGAGTATCCTGCATCCCAAAATTTACGCCATTATCACATCATTCAATGAATGTGCTTACAAAAGTAAAACTACACCCCATCACAAAAGGAATAAAATAAACACAAAACACACACAAGCACCAGCATGATGACTCTTTACACAAGACTTTTCCACTCTTCAACTTTCATTAAAGAGATGAAAACTAAA
Source organism: Elopichthys bambusa (assembly GCA_037101425.1). Lineage (NCBI taxonomy): Eukaryota > Metazoa > Chordata > Actinopteri > Cypriniformes > Xenocyprididae > Elopichthys > Elopichthys bambusa. The sequence goes on along the minus strand of CM074444.1, from coordinate 25,370,472 downwards.
CATTTGAAAATCAATAATTCTACTGCAGAACCCTGGGATTGTGAATCCAGGACAACTTCATGCAATATATATTATAGTTAGGATACTTTGTGATACCTCTAACTCTGAATGATTTTGTACTCTCTGTCCTTATATACATATTTTATGTCCTTAGATATGTTTATATTTGTAAAGAAAAGAAAAGAGAGGTCAGGGGTGCAATAAGCTGTTTTAGAAGGCATATCCAGAATTTGACTCTGGGCCTCCCATGTGGTTGAATTGAGAATATTGCAGTGCCATAAACAACTGGTATGTATATGCGCATGTCATTTGCATGGTTTGGTTAGCTACAAGAAGTAAAAGCATGCATTAAATAATTTTCCAATGCACAATACAGACTATTTATCTTTTATTTTATTTTATTGTATTATATTATTATATTGCATTATATATATATATATATATATATATATATATATATATATATAGGCAGATAAAAGCAATTATTTTCACTATCGGCCACTGGCTGATTGTTTAAAAACAGCCAATGATCACGGCTGATTATATCCTGTCAATCAAAAGGAGTCTCTTGTGTTGAATTTAGGGCTGTCTATGGGACAATAATTCATTAACAATTAAAAAATAGCTATATTAAAGCAAGCTCTATTTGACCCTACAAGTCACCTGTAGTTGAAGCCAGGGTTGCTCGGTCCACGTTTTTTCCCTATACCAAACATTATTTGTAGCCTTTTTATAATTGCAAAGAGCTTTGTGCTTTGTTAACTTCTGATAATTCTGTCCATTTTATCATGAAAGTCAAACAATAAATGGCATTTTAACGCTCTTAAATGTGACGTGACAGATCGCTGTTGACTCTCAGTTCAAGCGGCAGCGCGGAGTGAAAGTCTTTTCTTCCACTTTACTACAATTTATAGCACAAAATAAACTTGAATGCACATCAGAGGGTATGTTGAACAGTACAACTTACCGAAATGTATCATGTCTCATGCAGTTGAATGCAATAGTTTGGGCTCTGTTGTTAATTTTAACCTCTAATATTATAGTAATGTACCAAATTCCCTGTATAGTTTAAGCATTAATTGGTAGAGATTTTTTCTATTGATATTGATATTGTTATTGGCAGATATCATTCTGAATAATCGGCTATCAGTATCGGTAGAGGAATTTAGTATTGGTGCATCTCTAATATATACAGGTGCTGGTCATATAATTAGAATATCATCAAAAAGTTGATTTATTTCACTAATTCCATTCAAAAAGTGAAACTTGTATATTATATTCATTCATTACACACAGACTGATATATTTCAAATGTTTATTTCTTTTAATTTTGATGATTATAACTGACAACTAAGGATAATCCCAAATTCAGTATCTCAGAAAATTAGAATATTACTTAAGACCAATACAAAGAAAGGATTTTTAGAAATCTTGGCCAACTGAAAAGTATGAACATGAAAAGTATGAGCATGTACAGCACTCAATACTTAGTTGGGGCTTCTTTTGCCTGAATTACTGCAGCAATGCGGCGTGTCATGGAGTCGATCAGTCTGTGGCACTGCTCAGGTGTTATAAGAGCCCAGGTTGCTCTGATAGTGGCCTTCAGCTTTTCTGCATTGTTGGGTCTGGCATATCGCATCTTCCTCTTCACAATAAGGTCAGGCGAGTTTGCTGGCCAATTAAGAACAGGGATACCATGGTCTTTAAACCAGGTACTGGTAGCTTTGGCACTGTGTGCAGGTGCCAAGTCCTGTTGGAAAATGAAATCTGCATCTCCATAAAGTTGGTCAGCAGCAGGAAGCATGAAGTGCTCTAAAACGTCCCGGTATACAGCTGCGTTGACCTTGGACCTCAGAAAACACAGTGGAACAACACCAGCAGATGACATGGCACCCCAAACCATCACTGACTGTGGAAACTTTACACAGGTCCTCAAGCAACGTGGATTGTGTGCCTCTCCTTTCTTCCTCCAGACTCTGGGACCCTGATTTCCAAAGGAAATGCAAAATTTACTTTCATCAGAGAACATAACTTTGGACCACTCAGCAGCAGTCCAGTCCTTTTTGTCTTTAGCCCAGGCGAGACGCTTTTGATGCTGTCAGAGTGGCTTGACACAAGGAATGCGACAGCTGAAACCCATGTCTTGCATACATCTGTGCGTAGTGGTTCTTGAAGCACTGACTCCAGCTGCAGTCCACTCTTTGTGAATCTCCCCCACATTTTTGAATGGGTTTTGTTTCACAATCCTCTCCAGGGTGCGGTTATCCCTATTGCTTGTACAATTTTTCTACCACATCTTTTCCTTCCCTTCGCCTCTCTATTAATGTGCTTGGACACAGAGCTCTGTGAACAGCCAGCCTCTTTTGCAATGACCTTTTGTGTCTTGCCCTCCTTGTGCAAGGTGTCAGTGGTCGTCTTTTGGACAACTGTCAAGTCAGCAGTCTTCCCCATGATTGTGTAGCCTACAGAACTAGACTGAGAGACCATTTAAAGGCCTTTGCAGGTGTTTTGAGTTAATTAGCTGATTAGAGTGCGGCACCAGGTGTCTTCAATATTGAACCTTTTCACAATATAGATACTGAATTTGGGATTTTCCTTAGTTGTCAGTTATAATCATCAAAATTAAAAGAAATAAACATTTGAAATATAACAGTCTGTGTGTAATGAATGAATATAATATACAAGTTTAAATTTTTGAATGAAATTAGTGAAATAAATCAACTTTTTGATGATATTCTAATTATATGACCAGCACCTGTATATATTAGTGATGCACCGATACTAAATTTCTCAACCTATACAGATTGCCGTTTATTTGAAATGATATCTGCCAATACTGATAGTTTGGGGGTTCTGCCTTTTACACCTTCTTTTAAATGAATGATAATTTCATTATAATGAATAATTAATCATTATATTTTTAACTATTATATTTTGAAAGAAATGCAAATAAAAACTTTATTCTCTGCATTTCATCAATTTGTTTCAGAGTAACTGGTATCAGTTATAAACAAACACATTACTCAAATTAATATTAACACCATAACTAAATTCTGAAGATTAAATCAATATTTCTTAACTTTCTGAATGTTATTAATTCATATAATTACTATTAATATTGATCATCAAACTGGTTTCTTAGTTTTTTCTTTACACAAAGCACAAATTCAGTGCATTTTCCTGACCTCTTTTGATTGACAGGATATATCGGCCCTGACAATTGGCTGTTAGCCGATAGCCGATAGTGTGAAAATTTGCTTTTATTGGCCGATACGAATACTGATCTTCTGCTAATACAGATAGCTGATTATTCAGAATGATATTAATAATATATATAGAATATATCATTCTAAATAATCGGAATTTAGTATTGGTGCATCTCTAATATATATATATATATATATATATATATATATATATATATACACACACATATATAAAATATATAATACTGTATATGTAATATTACATATATGTTATATTACACATTTTAAAGTGCTCAAACCAATAGAAAGCAGGCAGTCATCCATCAGCAAGTACATTTTTTTGTTTCTGGTACTAAACTTTTTACACAAGCATGTGAGAAAAAAAGTGAAGAAAAGAAAGAGAATGGAAAAATAAGAGAAAGGATGGTGAAGTGAGAGTCTGCATTATCCTAAGGATCCAGTCTAGCCAAACAGCCCTCGGCCCTCTTCTTAATACAGAATAGTAAATGAGGCAGAACACAGTATAACTCAACACTACTGTCTGGCCTCATATATATGCCAAATCATAAAGTGAATTCAGCAAGTCTCTCTCTTTTTCTGATTTAATGAACCTCCATCCTCAAACCTAGAGAAACTCCAAACTCCACTGCCTCCCCTCCCCGCTCTCGATGTACATATAACAACCTATTCTTTATAGAGGGAGTCTGGCTGGCCAGTCTCCATGGCAACACCATCACTAGGCAACGGCCACTGCTCTTCCTGCTTTGTTGCGGAGCAGACAGGAGTGCAACTGTGGCAGGTAGCGACCGGGGCCTAGCGGAGCGTAGAGTGGAGACAGGTAAACTCATACAAAGAAGTATACTTGAGCTTTTGCAGAAATTGCCTGAGTCTAGCATATAATTAGACTTTACTTGAATCATTTTTATGTAACGCATTACCAAGGTAGCAACTGTAAAGGTAGTTATAATAAATTATAATAGTTACCTGTTCATTTTAAAGAGTATAATGCTTAAAGACATTGTGCTGTTATGTTTAAGGTCAAAATAAAATCAAAATTTAAAGCATGTTCTCTGTTTTACTGTGAATTTATTTATTGTGACTATTCAAAATGCATTATCATGTTCTTGTGCTGATGTCACATTAATCTGTGGATTAGTTGATAATGTTAACCAATAGCCAAATAAATACTAAATTATAGAATTATAATGCATCATAACTGAGGGTATTATACAAGAGAGTATTTATAAGATGTTGTATAATGCTTTCAAAATACCTTTATAATCCACTGAGTTCAGGAGAAATGTTACGACCAAGACATTTAAGCCTTAGAGAAACTATAACATGTCTAGTGACATCATCATTACAGTCTAAACCTATGTATACAGATTTAAATATGAGACACAAACCATTTGTTGTAATAAAGATAATGCATGTAAAAAGCCTGTATGGGATTTATTTTACGTTATCTAAAGTCTCTTTAAGTCATAATGCTATTCATTGTTTCTTTATTTTAACCAAGATGATTTTTGGCATCAGTTTATTGCAATTGGTTGTTGTGCTACTGTTGATAAGTTCAGCCTCCTCTCGTTCCCAGGTGTGCTGATATGCCATTATTATTTGTGCCGTGATTCAGCCTCACAATCACGATTCCTCTCGTACAAACAGCATGAGGGAATTCATCTGAAGAAGGGAGTCATTCTGAGCTTTCAGAGCAGTTTGCTTACCAGCCATAATCACCGCAATTGTTCATAAAAAAGAGTATGTGATTACTCAGGTGCGTGTGCATGTGTTACATATGAAGGAGAAAAAGAAAAGCAAGGAGAAGGGGGAAAAGAAATACAATTTAGGAAAATATGTAGAATGAAAACAAACAGATAGAAAGACAGATCAAATCTGACCTTCAATGCAATGAAAAACAACCCCCCACTACTATCTCTAGTACAAAAAAAAAAAAAAAAAAAAACCTGCTACCCCTCCAACTGTCCTCCTGCTAACCGCTTGTCTCCATCAGTGTACACTCTAACTAGTTTATTTGTCCACTAACAATGTCCAGGTGAATTCTGTCATTTTTTAATAAATCAGTTCTGAACATTTCTACCACATCCCAAATGACGTATTGTGCTCAATAACATTCGGTGGTGGAACTGACTGTGATGGAAGTATCCTTTTAAAACAATTTTGGAATAAAACAGCCCACTTTTTGTCTGACAAAAATAAAGTAGCAAAAATACAAGATATAAAACGATTTTGTTAACTGAAATAAAGCTGAAATAAAATAAAACATAAATATTAGGCTTCATGAAAAAGTTAAACTAATTGAAAATGTTGCCTTGGCCGCTGACTGAAATAAGTTTAAGTTAAAGGGTTAGTTCACCCAAAAATTCTGTCATTAATTACTCACCCTCATGTCGTTCCACACCCGTAAGACCTTTGTTCATTTTCGGAACACAAATTAAGATATTTTTGATAAAATCCGTTGGCTCAGTGAGGCCTGCATTGCCAGCAAGACAAATGCCATTTTCAAATGCCCAGAAAGCTACTAAAGACATATTTAAAACAATTCATGTGACTATAGTGGTTCAACCTTAATGTTATGAAACAACAAGAATACTTTTTGTGTGCCAAAAAACAAACAAAATAACGATATCTAGTGATAGGCGATTTCAAAACACTGCTTCATGAAGCTTTGAAGCTTTACAAATCTTTTGTTTCGTTTTGGTTCAGAGCGTGTCTTAAACTGCCAAAGTCACACCCCCAGTGGTGAACTATTGAAATTTCGGAACACTCATGACATAACAAAGCCTCATTTACTGAAATCACTTGACTCTGGAAGTTTGATACTCGCTCCGAACCACTGATTCGAAACAAAAGATTCGTAAAGCTTCATGAAACAATGTTTTGAAATCGCCCATCACTAGATATTGTTGAATAAAGTCGTTATTTAATTTTTTTGGCGCACAAAAAGTATTCTCGTCGCTTCATAACATTAAAGTTGAACCACTGTAGTCACATGAACAGTTTTAAATACGTCTTTAGTAGCTTTCTGGGCATTTGAAAGTGTAAATTATCTTGCTGTCAATGGAGGCCTCACTGAGCCATCAGATTTTATCAAAAAATATCTTAATTTGTGTTCCGAGATGAACGAAGGTCTTACAGGTGTGGAACGACATGAGGGTGAGTAATTAATGACAGAATTTTCATTTTTGGGTGAACTAACCCTTTAAAGCACAGCTGAACAAAACAACTGAATACAATTAATTGTAGGTAGTGGTGGAACAGATAATACAACTAATACTGAGTGAATTTGACATTTTTTTCTTAATCCTAGACTGTAATTCAAACACTTGCAACTGAAAAATTAAACATTGAATGCTTAACATTGAATTAGTTGCCAAAATGAATTAACTGCAACAGTTCTATTATGCTTAAATTAAACTCATTACAAATGAAAAAATTGTTCTCTTTTGAATCCAATGTGAATATGATAAAGGCGGCAAACCATAAATCAAATGTCAGAATGTAAAATCTGTAATTTTATACACAATTAAATGCGATCCATTTGTACTCTTCCAACAAATTCAAAATGGTGCCTGTTTTTGAATATAAATAAACAGGACTCGCATTTATTTGTGCATTAAATTACAGATAAAAATTACATTTAACTTGTGCCTATATTGTGAGCTCACATAGCAGTATTTGAGGGTGACATTCATAAATGTGATGCATATATAACAAATACATGAATTTATTTTACATTTTGGCACTGCTTCAATCGTCTCCACATTTATTTATGTTTTATTTTCCCAACTGTTCAATGATTCGTATATATACTGTTCTCCAAGGGACGCTGAGTCTCCCTCAGCACCCGTGTTTTTTTGTTTTTTTTCACACTCTTGTTTGATTTGCGCCTGGCACCTAGGCAAAGTTTGTGTGCACGCTTGAAAAGTCTCCTGTGTGTTGTGGTCATAAGGAGACGGTTCTACATCTAAATAAACTAAATTCTGGTCAAGATAAATAGACAGAAATGGCAATTGTGAGCAAAGTGGTTATAGGGGTGGCCAAGCTTCGGTCAATGGTGGCCACGCCCACCCCCAAGCTCCGCCCCTGACTATAAAAATTAAAGTGTATTGTATCAATTGACATATTTTACAGTAATCTCTTCTATATCTATAAATCCACTGTTATAGTGAGATGTCCACAGTACTGTGTTGGCGCTTAGCTTCCCAGCATGCTCTAAGGCATAAATAAATTATGTGGTTGCATTTTTAACTATTTGTTGGGTGATTCGGCTGTTGCTGTTGTTGTATTCACTTTAGGTTGCATGTTTTATATCGTTTAGAGTTTATTTTTTAATCTAAAATAATGTTTGTTGATTGTCATCATGTGCAACAGTATTGCAAACCTAATGTTCCCCATAACAATTTATACAAGACTATGCTATCTCTGTAATTTAGAATGCCATTTGCCACATATAATATAAATCAAGTTATGAACATAGGAGTAACTTAAGAGTTATTCACAATGTTTGGCTTCTTTTCTCCATGTAGAACAATGCAACAAATTGTATTTTGTAACGAAATTACACTAGATGGGAGAAAACTAATTAAAAGTTAAGATGTTCCTAGCCAAAGGGAACACTAATTATCATAATGAAAAAAATATACTATTATCTTACAATGGAATGCAATACAGTTATTTTTTCCCACTATTTTGTCATGTTATGACAGAAAATAGCGTAGTCTGCAATGATTTCACTTTAAATTTGAAAAAAGAATTTTATTGTAAGAAAGTAGAGTTAAATCATCAATCAATCAATCAATATATCAATCTATCTATTCATAGTTTTTAACAGTGTTTTCAAATTGATAATAATAAGAAATGCTTCTTGAGCAGCAAATTAGCATATTAGAATAATTTCTGAAGGATTCTTCAAAAAAGGGGTACTATTAATTTTATTGATGGTGTCAATGAGTTAAGAAAAATACATGAAATTTAAGATATGTTCTCTGACGAAACATCTTAATGTGAAAATTTGCTACTCACACAAATCTATCTTGTTTTCAGGATGTTTCTACATTTTTACTGAAAAAAACAACAAAATACTCAAAATGGTGTATTTTGCATCGATTTCACTTTAAAATTCAGAAAAAGCCTTTTATTGTAAGAAATTAGGGTTAAATCTTGTAAAATCCTGTCTGTTTTTAACAGCCAAACATTATGTGGGTGCAGAGAGTGTGTGTGTATATATGTGTGTGCGTGTGGGGGAGGATTTTAACTAGAACTCTCAAATCACAAAATCCAATTTTCAGGTGCACATCTAGAGGGTCGACCTCAAATGCAAACAGCGATCCCCCCGCCATCTACCCCTCTACCCTTTTCCCTACACATTGACACCAGACAGCACCCCTCCCCCAGACCCTGCTGGACAGCCCCCAAAACCCCCTCCGTCCGACCAGCAGCACCACAACACTATATGAAAAAGAATATGAGCAGGCATGAATTTTAATGCAGTCGCTCATCTCAGCCAAGCAGCCTCACTTCTGCAGTGGAAATAAATAAAGAGGGGGAAAAAATACAGAGAACTGATAGATGAATCTTAAATCAAAAGGAGACAGAGGAGAAAGCATAGACAGAAAGACAAGGGTGATGGGAAAAGGAGAGAAAGCGAGAAAGGAATGGCAAAAAGTAGAAAGGAGAAAGACAGAGAGCAAGAATGAGAGGTAAAATCTCATCTCTTGGCTGAATAATCTGTCATTCATCAAACTGATAGAAAAGAGAGAGGTAGCACAGCCGTAAAACGAAATAACGGCAGAGGATGGGAATTTCGGATTTGGTCTGGCTCCAATTCGCCATCTTGAGTCAGATGGCGCTAGTTATCGTGCCTACATCTACATCTTTCTCTTTTGGTCTAAATATTGCATGAATAATGCATGGACCTAGGTTTCATTAAAACCTCTCTTATTAATAATATCGCTCGTGGTGGAGTATGGGAATACGGACGGGGTGTGTGTGAAATGAGAAAATGGGAAGGGGGAAAACATACCATCCTGCAGACGCTTATGTTCTGTCTGAAAAATTCAGCAAAATTTAACACAGCCCTAATTTTCTGCACTTTTCTATATAACCAGCTTTTGAACTAAAAAGCCAGTGGCGGTGAGGGGTAAACAGAGCGATGGGCAGGCCAATTCAGCCAAGCACTCAGCCAGATAACTCTGGGAGGCAAATGGGCATGATTTCACAAGGACACTGCAATGAGGTCACTGTTACCTTGTCTTTGTCAGGCAAAAGGCTACAGACTGAACACAACAAAGCATAAACAAGGGGTGGAAGATCTTGATACTGATACTGTCATATGACTTTAGCATGATACAGTGTGCACTGCAAAACAAAGCATTTCTCTAATCTGTATGTTTGTATTGGTTACAAGTAAACTAAACATTTATAAAACAAGATAAATTTTACATGTGCATCAAAATCTTGGCAAACACTTTTTTTTTCTTCCTAGTTTGGGGTCACTAATATATATGATTTTTTTTTTTAAAGAAAGGACTAAGGGTTTAACAGTACGTGTATTTGTTCCGAACCATCATGGTACGGACGTCACGGTTCGGTGCATACAGTCAGATGGCAAATTCAGTCAGTCACAGGTGATCCACACTCCAATCCAGGAGGAGGCGCACGCAGTAATGCAATGCTGTTTGCTAACGCCACAACAGGAAAAAGCGCAGAAGAAGAAGAACAGACGATCTATGCATAGATATGTTTATGCGTAGTCTCAGCCTCAGGCGTCACGCCCACAGACCATTGGCTGAACGTCTGATGCTTATGGCACACTTAACTGGAAACACTTCAGGATTTTTTAAGTCGTCATCTGGTTGGTTAAATTTTCTACAGGATGTCCGGGTGATGTGTGTGTTGCATTCTTTAACGGTCCGCCTGAAACCAAATGCCTAACGTGAAAGAAAGACGTTGTCGTGTTTACAGCTGTGACAATGCATCAACTAAACGCTGGATTTTCAAAAGTATGTGAAGTTCGCGGCTCCATTGTTGCAGTAAACTTGCACAACGTTCTAGAATAAATAATTTATTTGATGCATGTCGGTTTGTTGTTGTAGGGACATCAACGTTACATTTTTACACCCTTAAACATGGCGTGAAATAAAACAAACTGTGATTGGTTGCGTTACATGTCAGTCAAACGTCCTCTTGGGTGGTCCTTGGCCAATGAAAGCTGCGATGGAGTCCAGACCTTCTGCCGTCAGTCTGAAGGTCTGGCAACAAGACTAGATTATGCGTAATCTCTCAACCAGTGTTTCAACCGTGGACATCAATAAACATCTTGCGAATAACGTCACATAGCATGATATTTACCTCAGGCAAGTCATTTAGTGTCCACAGCATGTTAGTTCACTAGAGAAAATGAACTCTAGAGGGGAGCATTTCACTAAATATATATGCACTATATTAGCTTATATATTCATTATATTTACTTCACCTGTTAGTAATGTCTTAATTATTTAATATATTTTTTAATAAATTTGTCATGAAAACAAGTTGTGTAAAACAGTGTAAATGATATTTCAAAAATGAATTGGAGTAGGAAAATAATTGAAAAATGTCTATAATTAGATTTAGAAGTTAATACATAACCTGCCTTATGTGCAATTTATACGTTTTTTTTTTTTTTTTTTTTTAATGTTGATTATTATATTTAAAAATAAATAGCAACTGAATTTATTAGTTTGGGCTCTGTTGTTAATTGTAACATTTAATATTATAGTAATGTGCAAGAAAGGGCTCCCTGTATATAGTTTACAGCATTAGCTGAGATAGACTTTTTTTTCTTATCCTTTACGAAAATGTTAATCATAATTTATTTAAAGGGAGAGACACAATTTGTTCAATAAACCACTGTTGATAAAAAAAAGAAGAAAAAAAATGTTTATGTTTTCTGCTGTACCGTATCGAACCGTGACTTCAATACCAAGGTACGTACCGAACTGTCATGTTTGTGTACCGTTACACCCCTAGAGCGTACATATTAAAAAATAAAAAGCCATAAAAGTCATAAAAAAAATATAACCTATTCATCAAAGAATCCTGAAAAAAAAAAAATGTATCTTGGTTTCCACAAAAATATTAAGCAGCACAACTGTTTTCAACATTGATAATCTGACATTTTTCTTGAGCAGTAAATCAGCATATTAGAATGTCTTCTGAAAGATCATGTGACACTGAAGTGTGGGTAATGATGATGAAAATTCAGCTTTGTCGTCACAGGAATATATTATATAGAAAACAGTTCTTTTAAATTTTAATATTTCACAATATTACTGCATTTACTGTATTTTTTGATCCAATAAATGCTACCTTGGTGAGCATAAGAGACTTCTTTCAAAAACAATCGTACGGAGCCCAAACTTTTGTACGGTAAGATAAACCTCACTGAATTTGTTTAGATTTACACTTAAAATTGCTAATGAGTAAAGGAAAACTACAATTTGAGATATATTCCCTCAATTTACAGAAAAATCTAGCTTCCCATGTAAATGTATCTTGTTTTAAGATGATTAGAAATTTTTTTTACTGAAAAATGACCAAATACTTATTACAAAAACTGCCGTGTGACTCCTTGTTGTAATGCATGTGTGAGATGGTTAATACCCTTTTTCCACCAAAATGGTGCTGGTGCTCAGGGACGTCTCTCAGAGTTGTACCACATTTTCACTGACATGACTCATGTTAATACATAACTTGTCTTTTTTCAGACAGGCATATTATTATTATTATTATTATTATTTATTTTTTTTGGCATATCAAAGTCAAATCCACTTAGTGTGAACAGAAAAAATGCATGAATCCCTTTTTTACAAGACCAATCCAATTCTGTTTTGTTTTGTTTTTTTATGTGTCTCAGTCATTGTGCTCTTTTTGTCATTGGCCATTACAGGTTTTGGAAACTGAATATGCATGAATGTGTAAAACATGCCTCGTGACTTCAGCACCGTGGTGAGATGTAACAAAAAACATGAGCAGATGCTAAATTTCCAGTTTTCCATCGTGTTTTTCCACATTAACAGTTGCTATTTGTTATTATATGAGAAAGTCTCTTGGCATCATTCTGACTGATTATATCATTAGCAGCTGAAGTAGATATGGATATTGACAACTTCTCAACAAATGGATCAAATTTCATAATTTGCGAAATGACAGTGCGGACACTGAATCCAAATCGGATTTGTGTGAAGTGTGAATGAATGAACACAAGCTTTGTTTAGAAGTCTTTTGCTTTGTTCACGTTGTGTAGTAATTACCATAATTACAAGATGACAACTCGAAGATTCTAGTGTTTTAACATCTTCAGAACCAGATATTTGTTTCTATGGAAACCCATAGAACACCAAATGGATCCAGGCTTTGATGTTGATGACAAAATACTTAATAACGATGTTAATTCACCACAATGCTTTAAAACAAAGAAGGAAGAAAATGATTAATATTATAGGAGCTCAATATATAATGAATAAAAATCATAGCAATCAATTCACACATATTTGTAAATAAAATATTTTTATTTCAGACAGATGGGGAAAATAAAGTGGCTGGAGTAGCTTTGCAGCACAACAAAAGTAGGATCAAAAGAGGACAAAACAGGGAGTCGACTGCTGCACTGGGCACTTCCAGTTAGCTTTGTTGGTTATAATGAACGATCTAGTTCTGTCATGAGTTGTTGTTTTGGAAACTTTAAGTGGTCTCCCGCCCCTGGTCCCTGGCGATAATGGTGCCTGGTTTAAGATTAAGAGGCGGAGTCAATTTCGTCCAGGCCAGAATCACCTTTAATTCATTGGAAATGCGTGGAACAGGGCCAGATTGAACAGCGGCTCCAGCACCAGCACCGGGGTCAGTGGAAAAGGGGTATGAGAGTGGGTAAATTGTGTTAGAATAGTGGTACTCTATGGGTTGTGGTATGAGTGTGTAATCCATGGCTGAGGCTGATGCTGGGCTCACGTTTGTGGTTGTTCTTGCGCTGGAAGGGAAGTGTGTGCCGCTCAGAGTCTTCCTCACCCTCCTCGTCTGCCAGGTGTGTGTGAGTGTAATGGTAACTCAAACCTGGACGATTCTTGTAGCGCTTCCCACAAACTAAACACAGAGGAACACACAAGGAAACAAAAAGACAGTCAAAAAAACTGTAATAATGCGTACAAGAGTTTGGTTAATCTTGTCATGAACAAAAAGTATTAATCATAGGTATTATATTTCTATAACATTTTTATTATTGTTGTTGTTGTTATTTACTGTCAATTATTTTTATTCATTTAATATTATCATTTAATTATAAAAATAATTTTAATTAAAAAATTCAAAGTACTAATAAGTATTATATTAGTATAATAATAGCTATTATTATATGCATAATTATATTTTATTATTATTATCATCACTAATTTTACTTTAATTAAATAAACATTATATTTGTATAATAAGCTATTATATAAATATTTTATTAGTAGTCATTTTAATTATATATTTAACAAATTGTTATAATTCAATAATTAAATATATATAAATATATGACTATTGTAATTATACAATTATTATACAATTCTGATATAAAGTCAGAATTGCGTGATATAAAGTCAGAATTGCATGACAGTCAGAATTGCATGACAAAGTCAGAATTGCGTGATATAAAGTCAGAATTGCGTGACGAAGTCAGAATTGCATGACATAATGTCAGAATTGCGTGATATAATGTCAGAATTGCGTGATATAAAGTCAGAATTGCGTGACAAAGTCAGAATTGTGTGACAATGTCAGAATTGCGTGATATAAAGTCAGAATTGCGTGACATAATATCAGAATTGTGAGTTATAAAGTCAGAATTGCAAGATATAAATGCAATTCTGAGAAAGTCTTTATAAGGTCTATAAAGTCTACAAGATGCAATTTTATCATGTTTATCATGCAATTCTGACTTTAAAAAAAAAGTAAGAATTGTGAGATATAAAGTCAGAATTGCATAATAAACTCACAATTATATATAAAGACTTCCCTCAGAATGGCGTTTATATCTTGCAATTCTGACTTTAAAACCCGCAATTCTGACTTTATAACCCACAATTCTGACTTTATAACAGTCAGAATTCTGAGATAAAAAGACATTTACCTTTTCAATTTTTTTATTTAGTGACGGAAACTAGCTTCTATAAGAATGTTGACATCATGCAAGGTAAGTCACAATGAAATGTGACATTAAATATCCCATTATCAGGAGAACTGCATTGTACACGTTTATATGGCTATATGGTGCTCTATTTGTAGTTCTACCCCTCCTTTCCCAATACTGGGTTTGGTAATGAATATAGAGTTATATTCTGTGTTAATTTGTTTATTTGTGCATGATACTCACTGTCACACACATATGGCTTGTCTCGATCCTCTAGGGATGCTGGTTCCTGTCTCTTTCTCATCCCCCCAACACCACATGCCTGGACACATCAAAAATTGCATGTAAACACACATAAATTAATTTACAGTTGGCAACCAGTTTATTTTACACAGGTGCAGCTAGAGAACCATCGTTATTTTGGCCTTGCGGCACACTCCTCCCTGCCTCCCTGCCTCCCCACTTCCTTCATCAAGCTTTAAGCAAATCCTCTTACACAGCATTAATTACACCTAGCACACAATTATCACAGCATCTCTTCTACACACTGCCGGCTAACTATGTGGGGTGTGAGAGATCTTAGAGGAAGAAGTGTGCCCCAATTAACAGCACAGAAGGTGACAGATTCTAGGGAGTGAATCGAAGACAACCTTGTATGTATTTCTGCTAGACTAGAATACTGAAAGTCGCATGCATGCATGTCGGCCATATCTTGACATTTAAATTCCAATGCTGAAGTTGAATTAACATAGCAAACAGAATGAACAACTGCCATTTAAATTTTAATTTAAAAGTAGAATTCAAATGGAATTAAATTCTAAGAAACTGATGTAGCTGCAGTTTTTAGTAAAACATCTAATTTTTCAGTATGAATTAACCATAAACATATTTTCATACAGACATCATATGCAGAAACATTACATGTTAATAATAATCAATATTCAATTTATTTAATGTATTTGATTTATTTATATTTACATGTAATTAATTCATTTTCCTACGGTGGAATAACACTACTTTTCCCAGAAAACTATAATTAAATTACATTATGTTATATAAAATATTATGTAATAAAGAGATATTTATAGATATTTCTATCATGAGAACTCTCTGATTTTAACTTGGTAATGAATATGATCATGTTAATGTATTTGGTCTTGGCAGAATAGATCTGCTACGCTGCTGCTCCTGCTGATTTGCTGTTGCTGTTGATTATTGCTGTTGTTGTAGATTATTGCTGCTGCTGCTGCTGCAGAGCAAGTATAGGAACTTTCTACTGCCAATACATACGTTGATACGCTGCTGCACAAATAGCACATATAAAATTACCCATAGCTGATCTATACAGGTGGAGCTGGGGAAGGTGGAGGGTTTCAGAGGAACTCTGAAAGCACACTGCAGACTGCTATAGTGAATGCTAAACAGCCAGATAAATGTGTGAGCAACAAGCTCATTGGCTGCAAATGTGACATTAACCAATCAGCTTGTGCCAAGAAGTTAACACTGAGAATATCATCAGTTTGTGTTAAGGACCCATCAGCCTGTGCCATCTAGAGTTTCATGACAGAACTAGGCATTTCTTTTACAAAGTTATCTGAACAAAATAATATGGTTACCATATTATATGGTGCCATGTGTCAATTGTTGTTTTGGTGGCAGAGAAGTCAGTATGTCTAATCAGCTGGGAAAAAAATATGTATTCTACATATCAGGACCTCCTGTCCTCTATTGTCATACAAACAGACAGTACCGCCCTAAACTAATGCCATTGGTTAATTAATTACTTACAGTTGTCTCTTCATATTAAAAGATTAGTTCACTTCAAAATTAAAATTTCCTTATAATTTACCCACCCCCATATCATCCAAGATGTTTATGTCTTTCTATGTTGCTAAAACAACAATGTCGGACGATTTTGAAATTGGAGGAGGAAAAATGAGATTTTTAGCCCTACTGCAGTACTTCCGCCTACGTCACACGAGACCTTTCTAATGTGATTATGTAATGCGTGGCGCATCGCAGAGCTGGTGCAAGATGAGCATTTGTGGTTAAAAAGTATATTAATTTGAATTTTTTAGAAACTGACCGATCTTTTTGCTAGATAAGACCCTTATTCCTTGTCTGGGATCTTGTAGAGCCCTTTGAAGCTGCATTAAACAGCAATTTGGACCATCAACACGTTGGTAGCCATTGCAGTCCACTATATGGAGAAAAATCCTGGAATGTTTTCCTCAAAAACCATAATTTCTTTTCGATTGAAGAAAGAAAGACAAACATCTTGGATGATATGGGGGTGAGTAAATTATCCGGAAATTTTAATTCTGAAGTGAACTAGCCCTTTAAGCTGTGATAAAAGAAATATTGTAGCATCAAAAAATGACACATTTCAGCATTAAATTCAGAATTTTGTCCAACACCAATTTCAAAAAAAGTATTGATTTATCATGTAAGTTCGTGTAAAATTAATCATATACCATATTTATATCCAAATGCCCAGTTTATTTTCAAGTTATTTCACTTAAGAACCTTGTCCCTCAACAAAAACAGCTATTTGTACAGTTTTCCTTCTTCAGGCTGTGGTTATTTCATGGCTGGACTATTGCAGCTTGCATGCATTTCTGCACAGAACCACTTACAATTCAAGCCTTTCATGTATGTGGGGTTATAATTACAGACGAACTTAGCCATGTTTTCAGTGTGCTATCAGACATCAGGTGTTGTCTTTAAAGTGGTATTAAAGGATGTTTTTTATGGCTGTTGGGAAGGAGCTGCTTTGAATCCACACAAAGCCAGTGGAACGCAATGATGAAAGGTACGCAGGGATCAAACCTGGAGATGTGCTAAACAGCCATAATGGATCAATGGATGATGAGCTACAATGGCCTGCTTTGTTCAGAACACAGCCTTGAAGGAACAGGAATCCTAGATTAAACAAAGACCCTGCAGGGCTCACTGCAAACCTACAGGTCTGCGATATAGTACTATTAAACGTGTAGTGTTGCTGTTTGGATTTAAATAGGCACCTCTTAATGGAAATAAATATTGTGATGTTATTTACATCAAGAGATGCATCAATTTTTGGTCAAGATCTTGTATTGACAATGCAAGAGGTGAGCACTCTGTAAAGTCTACTCCAGCACATCCCAAAGACCTTCAATAAATTTAAGGTCTGGACTCAGAGGTGCCGATTCATGTGTGAAAATGATTCTCCATGCTCCCTCTCAACCATTCTCAGCAATTTGAGCCTGATGAATCTTGACATCTTCATCCTGGAATTAGCCATGATATGTCTTCCTACATGGTTGTTTAAGAAATGAAAAGCTACACACTCCATCAATTAGGATTAAAAGAACTGTTGCCAAATATAACATGCTAGAAACACAATAATCACTGCAATAATGATCCAATCATAGACTCTTAAGCATTTGCATTTTTAAATCCAAACAGCCAAACAACTTTTTTTTGGCCGGGAAGTCTATATGAAAATATGACCCATATACATTTGGCTTGGAATAAATGAGTTGCAATGAGTTCTGAAGCAAAAGCAGTTGAGTCTTAGAGCATTGTGAGTAATCAGCCTGCAAAACCTGATGATTCACTCTAGTATTAGTATGATTCATACTAATTAATTAGTGACTGCAGGTCCAAGCAGAACATTATAGCTACACGTGTTTTACCCGTCCTTTGGTGCGATTCTTGCGTTTGGGAACGTCCTCCTCCATCTCTTCCATGTCCAGCTCGTGAGGAAAATCTCCCACCAGCAGCTTCTGTGACCACAAGGAAAGACCAGCACATACGAGTCAGCTGTACTGTATGAACAACACTGGAATATCTAACAGGCTGGTGCAGGAACAAATAACAATTTTATATTGGTTTACAGTAAACATGAGCTTGTAATGACATGGGTTACAGTTGCTTGAATAAACAAAAATCTTAATTGTCTAGTTAAGAGTATTTTTAACATTTAGATTACCTTTGTTGTCTTTCTGTGAAATATCGCAGACAAAAAAGGTCTATTGTCTATTGTTAATAGTGTAGAAACTAATGAAGCACAGCTCACACAAAAGCAGCTTTGTGTTGGTCAATGCGGCGAATGCATAACCCCTTTAAAAGATTTGTGAAGTCTTTCAACCTCACACTAAATTCTCAGTCGCTTTGTTTCCTTTGATTGTGTCCAAATGATTGGATTTTACCCAAGAAAATTTGGTGAACAATGTTAAACATGACCGCACCCTAATAAACACTAACAATGTGATTAGAAATCACAAATTGAATATCCATATCCATTTTCATACTGTACATCATAATTTAAAATGACTGATTTTGATATTTAGAGATTTAATAAATTAAGGTTTCCAACATGGAAAAAAAAATCTACTTATTTATATCAGTCAGACTATTGGTGCATCTGTCTGTCAGGTTGAATTTGTAGGTATGATCACTTAAAGGGATAGTCCAACCAAAAATGAATTAATGTTTTTACTCGTGTTTATAACATCAACGGACTCAACAGAAAAAATTAACCAGAGAAGATTTCCACATCAAAGAAGGTGGAGTCTCATAGCCACACCTATCTATTACATAATTACCATGGACCAATGGTAGTTCGAAGGTGTTTCCCTGCCGGAGTGAACTTTTGTGGAAAGTTTGCTTTGGCAAGCTGTTTCGTAATTCCAGAAACAAATTCCAAATGAACTTCGCTTTGGCCTGATTTAGTTTGAAATGACGTCACACCAGTTCATTCTTCAATTTCGCTTGAAGTATATCAGGGCCTTAACTGTGATAATTGCCTAGAAAGTGCACAACAGTAAATGTACTCATAATGTGTGGTTGTGGGAAGTGAACAGAGGTAGCAGGGAAGCGCATAGCTTTTTAACTCCTGCAGGTGCCTGAGGCAACGCAAGCAGCAGGATCACAGGTCCGCTCCCAGGGGAAGGAGCGCTCTAAAGAGTGACTCTTAATTGAAGTGCTAATTGGTTAACTGTCCACCCCTGGGATAGATGTCATATTGAGCACAAAACAGTGAGGGTGGTGACACTAGTGACAGCTCAATCAACTGGCAGGCTGGTTCATTAGGATCTAAAAGCATTCACACATCAACACGGTCAAATTTAAGTACCGCTAAACTCAGAGACATTGAAAATCCACACTCCGCAAAATCAATAACTTTGTCAAACGTACTGTCATACACAAACACATTAACAAAAATACACTCGCAAGTATACACACTTTGTAGTTAACAAGGAAGTGGGGGAGTGTCAGCCCTGCAGGGATTTGTGTTACTGCCAAAAAGAGACACAAGTACTACAGAGAAATCATAAGGGGAGAGAAAGAGTAAAAGAGAGGAAGGCAGACAGAAACACTGAATGGAGTGGAGGGAAGAGCGTTTTGTGTACCAAAAATGGTGCACAGGGACAGTGTCTTAGTGTGTACTTCACGTCAATAGTGTGTAAAAGTACTCTTTATCTAGTTGACTGTTGAGTGTGTGGCTACAAAATCTTTCTAGGGGGAACATCCCCTACTCGAGGAATCTTTATTACCTGGCATTCACTCATGGGTTCCTCCTCCTTTGTTTCAACTTTTTTATCCAGCAGTTCTCCACTGAGGAGTGATTCCAGCACAGGACCCTCAGGAACACCCCCTTCCTTCTTTAATGCTGCTTCATAGTCTGAACACACACCGGAAACAATTGTTACGCCAAGGCATTTCTACTCAGCTCATAAAACATATTCCATATTGTGCAAAAGTTTCCACAAAAATATTAAGCAGCCCAGCTGTTTTGAACATTGATAACAAGAAGTGTTTCTTGAGCATCAAATCAGCATATTAGAATGATTTCTGAAGGATCATGTGACATTGAAAACTGGAGCAATGATGCTGAAAATTCAGCTTTGCCATCACAGAAATAAATTACTTTTAAAATATATAAAAACAGAAAACAATAGTTCATTTAAATTGATAATATTTCACAATATTACAGTTTTTACTGTATTTTTGATTAAATAAATGCAGCATTGGTGAGCATAAGAGACTACTTTCAAAATCATTAAAAAATCTTTTAAATCCCAAACTTGTGAAGATTGGTCATTTGTGTTTTTTTTTCTCTCTGTTTTAAAATAAAATCAGACTAAGTAGATACCTTAAGTTTCTGTTTTTCTTTCTCTGACTGAAAAAAAAAGTTTTTAGGTTGTTGAATCAGAAAATACAATTGTACAAAATACAAAAAGCCCCCCCAAAAATGGATAAAAGCTTTATGTGCGTCCTTCTCATCAACACCAGCTCTCACCGATTTTAAATTCGATGGGTCCAAGACGTGGATCCTCTAAGATGTTTAACCGTCTCTTCTTTCTCCAGCAACGTGCTGGATAGGTATAGAGCTGCCCTGGAGCCACACCTGGGTCAAACAGAACCAAAGCCGGATATGTAATGTGACCTAAACATCCAAAACCTCAATCACCTAATTTTCTAAAAAAAAAAAAAAAAAAAGGTTCTTTATAGGGGAACAAAGGTTTTTTAGATCAATAAAAAATTAGATTCACTTAAAGGTTCTTAGGTGAACTAAAAATCGTTCTACTATGGCATCACTGCTAAAACCCCCTTTTGGAACCTTTATTTTTTAGAGTGTATGTAGTACAATATATGGTACATATAAACACACCTGGCCCACGGTGGGTCTTCTCCATCCATATGTAGCAGTTACTCTGTGCTACGCCTGTTTGGGAGTCGAGAAAGGGCAGGCGCATGGAGCGCTCTGCACAAAGTCGAGCATTATAACTGCGGCAGTGCTCAATGGCCTCGCGGTAAAACTCCTCACCAAGGCTGGAAACAATTAAAAAGAGGAAATGTGTTACAACAAACACTTGAATCTAAGAAGGCATGATTTCAATGCTCACCAACAAATAAAAAATGCATTATTATGATAAATCAAAATTAAAGTGAAATTTGAGATTTTGTGGCTTATGTGTGTTAGCTTTGAAGCCATCTATATGCTAGTGAACACTTAAACATTGAGAAAATTCATATTTAACCACATATACTCATTCAAAATGTACAGTCTTTCTCTTCTGGGAAATTAGAGTAAAAAATATTGATGAGTCATGTTGTGCTAAACAGATTTTTGTCCAAGTAACTTCAAGGGGTCTTTAAATTTTCATCCATCTATGCAGAGAACCCTTTGTAGTTGACATGCAGGAGGTAAATAAAATTCTTGGCTGGATTCTGATTGGGAAATATAAATCTCATTTCCAGCTCTGTTAGAAGCATATCACATGTGCATTGCAGTATACTGTACAGAATCTCACTCGTGGATAAAAGGTTCAGGTATTAGGAACTGCTGTTTAAAAACACTGCACCATGGTGAGCATTAATGGTTCATGTGAAAAAAAAAAAAAAAAAAAAAAAAAAAAAAAAGAGCACAGTCAACAGTTCTGGCCTCAAGAGTATGTTTGCATGCTTGAAACTGCTCAGGACAAAAGTACCAAACAGTGATTTTATTGCTGAGGCTGCAGAGAGAAACCTGCTTAGCAAACTGCTGTATTTATAAAACAATTTTAAGATCAGGGAAACACTTTATAATAACTCATGAATGAGTCAGTAGCAACTGTTATATATTGCTTTACAGATCAGTAGTGGATTTACATTCATATTTGAATATGAAAACTTATGACTCAAAGTTTAATGAGATTTTAAAAAATTTTAGCGTGGGTGGATGGGAGCCTCCCTTGTGAAAAAGTAATGCACTTGATTGTCCTGAATGTGCACTTGTAATGTATTTAAAATCTTAAAAAAGCTTTAAAAAAAAAACCTGTACTTGTTAATAATACAATATAATGAAATAAAAGGCCACTCGAGTGTACTTAAAGAGAGTACACTTACATGACTATGTTTCTTAACACATTTAAAGGGATAGTTCACCCAAAAATTATTCTATGATATACTCACCCTCAAGCCATCCTAGGTGTATATGACTATCTTCTTTCAGACGAACACAATCAGAGATATATTTAAAAATATCCTGGCTCTCCCAAGCTTTATAATGGTAGTGAACGGGGGGTGGGGGTGTTTTGAAGCCCCAAAAAATGCATCCATCCATCATAAAAGTAATCCATACGACTCCAGGGGGTTAATAAAGGCCTTCTGAAGTGAAGCGATGTGTTTTTGTAAGAAAAATATCCATATTTTAAATGTTATAATCTAAAATAACTAGCTTCCACCAGACGACCATATGCATACTGCACAAGTCGACTTGTGCCAAATCTGGCACAATGTATGACGCAGGATGTAGGAGTATCATAGCTTGGACGCCTCTCGTGGTTTAAACAAATAGGGCTGGGCAACAAAGTCAAGCTCCTCTTCTTTTATATCGAAATCCTCTGACATTTCTCTTTAAAATTTCTCGTTTTAGACTTCTAATTCACAACCGGTGTCGTGAATTAGCCGTAAATCGATGTGTATGGCCGTCTACATTTGGCTTCAAAACATTCCCCCCATTCACTATCATTTTAAAGCTTGGTAGAGTCAGGATATTTTTAAATATATATCTCAGATTGTGTTCGTCTGAAAGAAGATAGTGATATACACCTAGGATGGCTTGAGGGTGAATAAATCATGGGATAATTTTCATTTTTGGGTAAACTAACCCTTTAAGTTTACTTTTAAAAAGTAGAGTAATAACGTACACTAAATTTTTAATAGAAATGACATTGAACTTTGAAGTATATTTTAGTTTACCATAAATGCTTGTCAGTACATTCAGCAGTACGCTTTAACCATAATTCAAGGACAATTAGAAGTAATTATGAAACTTGCACAGAATGCCAAATGATCAATCAAAATCAGACAATAATGTTTGGCAAAGTTATAAATCAAAGTGCCATTGAATTTAGTCAAGATATTCTTTTGATTCTGCTTTAGTTTATTCAGCATTGAAGGTTATTCCGCATTTTCTCTCCCATTGTTAACACAAGGAAAGATCAAAAGTGCAGAAATAATTGGGGGATGCTTAAAAAGTCCTGACAATAGTCTTCTTAACCCTGCTCTTCCGCAGTTGCCTTTTCTTCTTTCTTTCTTTTTGCGAACTGGCTGAATTAATGACAGTTAACTCCCTGCTATGTTATACGCTATTGTAAAAATTAGCCCCATGGAAGTATTGGCGAGGACAGGAGTTTTGGGACACAGTCCGACTGGTTTCTGCTGATGCGTCATCGTTTGTTTCATTGTAATCAAAAGCGCTGGTCTGCAAATAGGAGTGAGAAATGAAGGAAAATTGCATCATGCAACAATGACTGCATCCCTGAAACAAGCCTGATAACAAATTGACAGAGGCTTGAGGTGATGTTGATGATGTAAGTATAAAACCATTGTGATTGGTGAACTCATCCATTTCTCCTTGCAGGGGAATGATGAAGAGCCCTGTGGCTCAAGACTAACAACTCAGTCAGGCTGAAATAAATAACCCTCATTTCTCTAAACAAAATGGCGGCCAGAGCAAAACAACACATTTTCTACCTAATTTAGTCCATGTTTGATTTGGGGGCCACATCTTGGTCATTCAGTGTGGGCTGAAATCAATCCTCAACATGTGGGTTGCTTTAAAAGTCACTAAATGTGCAGGGGCAGTAAATTACAGTGCATCGAATGTCATGTGCCCAGGTCCACCTGAGAGGAAATATTAAGTCCTGTGGTGAAGTGCTGTGGTTCTCCATTTAAACACCTCTACACTCAGCAGATACTCATTCTGCGGTCAATCTCACACAATGGACCGACAATATCTAAAGGTCAGAGAGCGAGTAAAAAACAAAGTTTGGAGTCTCTGTAATATGTGAAGTATGTGGGTAAGATCTTGTTAAATGAGCTTTTTAAAGACTGTTTTCAAGCAATTTCTGAAAGGCTTTTTTGATTGGAGCTTGAATGTTTTAAACAGAATACTCCATAATGGGCCTCTCCAACAAAAAGAGTTGGATGCAAAACAGCAGTTCCCTCAAGAACTTCCTGAATCGGTGAGATAAGGTGGCTTCTCTTTATGTTTGTTTTCATATCCCACGAGCACAATGAAAAAGCAATCAATTAGATCTGAAATATACAGAGGCCTGCACATAACATGCGGAAGAAAAAACTAGATATTGTGGCTACAAATTAAGAATTTGTTCCCAAAGCTTATTAACATTGTACTAATTTGTTCCTTCATTTCAGTTAAATCAGGGCCATGTTGTACTAATTCGTTACCTTATTTTAAGTTAGTTAAATAGCGGCTATGATGAGTGATAGTTGGCCATGATTAAACTAAAACAATGAAGCAAATTGGTACAACATGGCACGATTTATCTAAAATGAGGAAATAAATGAATACATCTTGGGATGGAATTCTTAATTATAAAATAATATATTTCTTCGTAGAAATATATGATGTGAATGCAAATTCGTGCTGCATTCTCCACTTTGCCACAAGAGGCGCTTCTTCTATGATCATTTTCTCTTTCAGGTGAACAACTTTCATTGTGGAGCAATCATTTGAAGAAAATCTTGTTAAGCAAGTCACAGTTACTTAAACTGATTTGAGGAACCTATAAACATGTTGACTCTGCTGGTGGTTTCAAGTGTGGCCACATTAGTGGAGTTTCTGCAAAATCTAATGGGTGAAAAAATTCTATTGTCCATTGTCAATAGTGTAGCAATGTATGAAGCACAGCTCACAGAGAGGTCTAAACCAAGCAGCTTACTGTTGGTCAATGCAGCAAATTCACTACCAACTTGAACCCTAATGTGAAATCTACAAGGGGAAACGTTTCACCCTCATTTGAAATTCCAGATAGTGTGGATTCCTGTTGAAATGACTGGATTTTGCCTAAAAAACTCGGACTTTAACACTCTGTGTTCTAGGTATAACTATGCATGAGTGAGGAAAAGGAAGATCAATGTATTGGATTTAAAAAGCATACCTGTTCTTTATGACGGTTCCACTTGATTGCCTAAGAAGTAGGGAAAAAGACAGAAATAGACATGAGCAGATGCAGAAAATATCTGATTCCAGAGACTATAGAGGTTATGGACAATTAAATATAATTAAATAAGATGGAAATCCATTTCAACTATGATAAATGAACAGAAAAATGACCAAGGATTAATTGCAAAAAATGCAATATCATGAACTATAGACAAAGCCTCTTAACCATGGTCAACCTATATAGGTTTTTCCGATGCCAGTATTTAAAGAACAGGATGACCTATGATCAATATAATGGTGATGTAATACAATTTAAAGGGATAGTTCACTTAAAAAAGAAACTTTTAAAGTCGTTCAAAAGATGTATGACTTTCTTTCTTCTGTGGAACACAAAAGGAAATATTCTGAAGAATGTTTCAATTGTTTGTGCCAAAACAACACTGGATCCCATTTAAAACACACACAGAAAAAGAAAGAAAGAAAAAAAAGTCATACAGGTTTGGAACACCATGAGTAAATTACGGTATTTTCATTTTTGGATGAATTATCCCAAAAGAGACACACAAAATTAAATTGACACAACAATTACTCAAACTTTGCTACAAAAGACTATTTATTATCCACTGACAATGCTTTTGGAAGAATTTTTGATTGTACCAGCCGATTAACTGGTTTGACTATATCTGGCTCTGAAACTAGGATCGGATACCTTGCCTGTGTTTTCTGACTTGCCACATGAGCAGCATGAGGCAGCAGCATGCTGCAGTTTTACAGCTGACAGGATAGGCAGTTACAGGAATAGCAAACAGAAAACATTTATTATTGCCTCTTTAATTACATTACTGAGAGACACTGTATTCACGCTGTATGAGAGCTCTAAAAACATTAGGTATCTTGGAGGAAAGCTGACAGAATGGAGAAATGGGTGAGGTTAGCTAATATAAGAAAAATCAATAAGAGGAAGCAAAAGCCTGAAGCAAACCAAACAGAGTTTGGCTTTTGTGTGGGCAGAGCCGGCCAGGAATGGCATCCACGGGGAAAAGTGTGTATGCCAGTGTGCCATGAGGAAGAGCTCTCACTTCTTTGTGAGTAAAACTATGCTTAGAGGGAGTGAAAGGTCAGTGCGTGTGTGTGTGTCTATGTATGTGACTGTGTGTGTGAATTTGATTTTAGCCTTCAGATAGTTGATGCTGAGTGTTATGATTTCACTTTGATGAAACTGACCAATGAGAAACACAGCAGGAGGAAAATACACATTAGCTTTAGTTTGGTGCCAATGTCTGATTCATACAATATATTTTGTTCACAATATAATTAAAAAGTAATAAAATATACAGTAATAAATAATATACCAATATGCCATATGTACTATGGTAGTAAATTACATTTTTGAATAACTATGATTATATATAACTATATCTAAATATGTCTATTTATGAATTTTTTTTAAGGACTAGCGAATGAATGAAGGACTTGGAATGTCACTTACAAAACAATTAATAAATAAATGCACTAATTGCTAAATATATTTAAAAAATAAAATTTCATTTAAAAAAATCAAAATATTGAATATAAACATATTTAAACTGTTTATTTAATTAATGTTTTAAAATGTAAAGTAAATATAACAGTAAATATTACAAATGTTAATGTTAATTAAACATTTAAATTGCATTTTTATAAAGCATTTACAAATTGCTTTACTTTTCCTTGCTAATATATTATAATATAATATACTATATTATAATGCTAATATAGTAATATAATACACATTTTATTACTTTTTCTTGCTAATCATGTTATGTCATCGGACAGTTCATACAGAGCAGGCAATAAGGTTTTGACATCTAAAAAAATATTTAATAAATTTTAAATTTTATGGACTATAAATATAAAAACTATAAAAATATATTATAGAAATCTAAATATACAAACTAAATAATAATATAATATAATATATAATATCATATAATATAATATAATGAGTTGATAATTGTTTCCTTCTGGCAATCGTCCTTGTCCCCTATGGCGACTGTTGACTTGTCACCAGTACGTTGGAAATCACAACCTATGCAGATAGAATGCAAACTATTTTTTCCCAATAATCTAAAGTAAAAGTGAGTTACTGTGATGTAGACTTGGGCACAGACTTGAAAGCCTTAGAAGGAAATGGGTAGTGAAAAAGACACAAATGCAAAGCAACTCACCCCTGAGGTTCAACCCAATGCTCCCTCCCCCCTCTGCCTCTTTCTAGTCTGAGCACAGAGCCGTCAAGCCCCCCTTCTCCATTCCATCACCTCACTCCTGTGTGCTGCTAGTGGAACAAGTCTGGCTTTCAGTAATAAGTTGACAGCTGTAGAAAATGGCCGCTCTCAGTTTGTTTGCTTTTTTTTTTTTTTTTTTAACACAATCTCATTATATTATACTGTGGCAGTGGCCTTGAAAGCTGTGAAACGTGTCTTGCTGGAAGATGAACGAAAGCCAGCCATATGGAATACAGTCTAAAAGTAGGACGAACTCTGTGAATTTCAGTTTGCTCGATCAACACTGTTCCCTGCAGTTCTCTCGGTAATTTAACCACAGTTCCTCATATGATAGGTGAACAATGCTTGAATGTGATGAGCACCTATGGAAATTTTTTAACTCCTTTCCCGCCATTGACGGAATGGCAGAATCTCCGGATCAAAACACAGGCGAAGAAGAAGCGGAAATAAGCGATTGCTACATGTAAAAGATCATCCAATATTGAACAGCATATAAATCAAAACTGTCTAACGTTACCAAATGAAATGTCAACCCAGGAAGAGGTATAGGACTGTGAAGCTTTGGGGGTGTTGATGGAAGCGATCTACTCTATTTACGTTTTGATCATCGTTCTAAATCCGATCCAGACATAGTGTTTGGCAAAAACACAATTTTCTCAGCTTTCTGTTCAAAATGTTGCTCTTTTAAAGGGGTCATTGATTATTGATTTCACTTTTTTAACCTTAGTTAGTGTGTAATGTTGCTGTTTGAGCATAAACAACATCTGCAAAGTTACGACGCTCAAAGTTCAAAGCAAAGGGAGATATTTTCTTTTACAGAAGTCGCTTTTTAAGGACTACAACAAACGGCTGGTAGGGACTACAGACAGCTTCTTCCTGGGTTGGTGACATCACAAACCCCAAAATTTACATTAACCCTGCCCTGGAGAACATGCAACAAAGGGGGTGAGGCCATGTTGGGCTGCTTTAGAGAAGAGGAAGAGTTGCTATAGTGCCGTCATTTTACACCAGACTGCTTCACAAATGAGGGTTAATTCAACGCTGGATTTGCACAAAAGATTAACATGACGGCACATGCTAGTCGATGAGTTGAATCAACTCCACAGCAACTACATAAACTTATCCACTAACCATTCAGAAAAGTCCAGTTGCATTCTAAAAGTTGTAACTTCTTCCTGAGTCTCTCCATCAGTGTCTGACTCCGGTTTGAACAATGTAAGGCTGAACACCGTTACTGACAATCCTCATTTTGGCAGCGTGAGATTCTCCAGCTTTGTTGTTGTTGAGCAACTGAAGTGTGAGCTGTTAAAGCTCCGCCCTCTTCTCGACAAGCTATAATAAATGATCTGTGGGGTATTTTGAGCTGAAACTTTACAGGAAAATTCTGGGGACACCAGAGACTTATTTTAAATCTTGTAAAAGGGGCATTATAGATCCCCTTTAAATTAAACTTACCCACAATTAAGTGAAAGCCAGAATAAAATGCTTTTTTTGCTGTTGTTTGTTTGTTTAATAGCAGAGGCTCTGTTCTTTCTTTTGATATATTGCATGTTCAGATATTCATAGAACAAAATATTATGGGGACCATGAAAGTTTTGTGAAAATAATAAAAAATGCTGGCGCTGGTGGGAAACTTAAAGAAAAAAAAAACAAAAAACACTGGCAGAGAAAGAGTTAATAGAAGTGAGTTACTATGTTACTGTGAAGGAGAATTTGGACAAAAACTTTCAGGCCATGCTTCAAGTGACAAATAGAGCACAGATCTAATCAGATACATCTGAGGCAATTACTCTTGAATTTTCATCACATTTGAGTTTGGTGCACAGTGTTTCTATATTGGCAGTATATATCAAAGCAAAGGCTAATGAAAGAAAGCCTCCAAATTATAATCTACTCTCTTAAAGCTAT
Source organism: Elopichthys bambusa (assembly GCA_037101425.1). NCBI lineage: Eukaryota > Metazoa > Chordata > Actinopteri > Cypriniformes > Xenocyprididae > Elopichthys > Elopichthys bambusa. The sequence goes on along the minus strand of CM074444.1, from coordinate 25,340,985 downwards.
TTTTGGTAGCTGCTGCCCACTTAAAGAGTCCTTTCTTTGCAGCTAAAGCCTTTAAAGAGAATTGTCAACATGTCAAATCCTGCACTAAAATGTGTTCAGCATTGATAACGCATGCTTTATACGATATGAATGCATGCATGTAATAACCACTTAGAATTTACACAAAGAAAGCCAGGCTGACACACACACACTTGCTAAACAAAGGAAAACAAGAACCTCAAGAGCATGGTGCCTTTTCCCCAAACCAAAAGAGAAAGAAAAAAAGAAATGATTGGAGAGGAGCGCATAGCTTCGAGCATCCACACTGTCACTCCTGTGCAAAGCTCAACTATGACCCTCAAAAATAGAACAACCTCCAAAATTAGCTCTTCTTCTGTAGCCTATTTAATTTAAAGCAGCGAGGAGGCAGAGGGAGATGTTGTCCAAATTTGTCTTGAAACTTAATGGTGTATTCCTCATTATACTCAGTACACTACCAGAAATCTCCCTACAGTGCCAATTAGTCTCAATTAACAGTTGTCCTTTTGAAAAGTAACAGAGAGCTCCCTCTAGAGGCTGCAGTGTGTCAGTAAAATACCAAACTCCTGTTGAACTACAGTACAGAGACTCAATATCAGTATCATATATGCAATATTCATTTATAGATTGAAAAAATATTTGATATGCTCCAGGGTCATCATTTTCATTACTAACAATATCTTAATAATATGTTTCTTAATATTTTGAAGAATGTTGCGGCATCTACATGAATAGGATACAAGGTGTCTTAAACTCTTGAAGCATTTTACCTTGTTATAAATATTTATTTTTATTTCTTTAACAATTAGTCAGTGACATGAGGTGCTGAACCTTGAGAAAATGTTTATTGTGATATCTTGTTATCTTACAATTAACATTAAATATTAATAATGTAGTTACCAATAAGCTTACATTTCCCATCAATTAAAGGAAAAAAAAAAAAAAAAAAAAAAAAAAAGATTTGTTTGATAATTTAGGTAACATTTTATTTTAGTGTCATTGTTACATATGTAGTTACTATAGTAATAACTATAAATTATGCATAATTACATGCAACCCGAAACCAAACCAAATGAAACCCTAATCCTAACCCTATAGTAAGTACATGTAGTTATATTACTTAGTACTTAAATAGGCCTATATAATTAGAGTGTAACAAAGACACCTTAAAATAAAGGGTTACACTTTATTTTAAGGTGTCCTTGTTACAGTGTAATTATACATATTATAAGTACTGAGTAATAATAATTAAATACATGTACTTATTAGTCTAAATAACAAGAAAAAAATCATGAATATCAGTTCAAAAGTTTATCACAATTCTGACATTTTTATTTAATGTTTAATTGTTGGATTTAGTTAAGATGGTCAAGACATAAAAAGACAGAATCAAATGAAGAGAAATTTGATGTTCTTGAAACTAGTTCTTTCATGATAGGTGTTTTGAACTTATCTAACATATCTAATAGCTCTCACAAGATAAATAAATAAAAAAACGCATGAGATTTGGGCCTTTAATGCTTTTTAAAATGTCATACAGTGTGCATTATTCATGGAATGTGCCAGATAATCTTTACATAAGCCTAAACTCTACTTACCAAAAAATGCTGCGGCAGTACCACTATATTAGATGGTAATGCCACGGACTGAATGATTCATACCAGCAGTCCAAGATACTTCAAAGAATACTATGGTACTTCATTGTAAGTGGATCTTAGCATCACATGTGGGTGTTAAAGGACTTGTAACCAATCTGAATTGCTGTGGCTGGTGCCACTGATGGTGGAGGCTGACTAATATGTTGATGTGGCCCACAGTTTTCATGAGCTTAGGACTGTTAAGAGAGGATATTGGCACGCCCATCCCCCATCAGTACTGTAGATTACACTTTGCAATAGCAACCTCCTCGAGCACCTCTCCCTTTTCGTCATCCGCCCCACTACCCCTCCCTCCTCTTTTTCACTACACTACCCAGTCAAATGATTTATCTCATTTCTTTCTTCATCTGCCTTTCTCACTCTACAGATGTGCTGCTGCATTTCCTCCAGCCTGCTGAAGACTAGCTTATTGAGGACTGGAAGAACTGCAGCACATTAACAGACGCAGAGTCAAAACTCAGGCCAAATGTTACATAAACATTTATGTATCTTACCGACTTAAAAGAAAATGCATGTTGATTATGTCGGACAGTGGACAGCCAGTATACCAAGACTAAACGTTGAAGTAAAGAACAGTATGAAACAATACGAAATGAGCAGTAATATCAGTATAAACTGAAGTTGAAGTTTGGAGCCTGTTCTGTCACTAGCAAGTAGCCATGTGGAAACACTTTTATTGTCAAGAAAAAGGGCTGTAATGCAAAAAAAAGCTTTCTTGTCCATATTTTGATCCCATTAAAGTCAACATGAAATGAAAATTCAGCAGAAATTCATCTAATTTGCTAGATCTTATTTTGAACCATTCATGTAGGCCTATGCATTTCAATTTTTTTTTTTTTTTTTTTTTTTGACCTCATAATTTTAAATCAAAATGTCATTACTTGATCTTCTGATCTTTAACTGTACGCTTGGTGACAAAGATTTGAAGAATTTGATGTTTCCCCACTTAAAGAGATAGGAGTTGTACTTGCATGACTGAAATAGCCATTTCAAAGATGGCCGTAGAGTGAAATGACTTGCCTGAAAGGGACTTTGGTTATACTCAGATGTTTGGCAAAATACAGAAGAAAACATCTGTCTCTACTTCAGTTTCATAGCGACTTTAATTCGCCGTTTCTCGTTAGTGTTCAAGGCTGTGTTAAATCTATTTGGACTTAATACACAGTAGGCAAAGACAGGTCTTTAAATCAGAATATGTTATTAAAACATTATTTAAAATATATATATATATATATTTAAATTTTAAGTATATTATTTCTCCATATGATGAAGAAATAATAATAAAGGAGAATGACATTTATTATTTATTATAACAAGTTGCATATGACATATAGAGCACTTGCACGCAGAACAGCACAGTTGCTTGCCTCGCATTAAAATGTCACCAAATGCTGCAAAATATTGGTATTTAAGTAAGTTCATAAAAGATTCCAGCTCATTTGAATTTATCTATGAAAAATGCGTTAAACTGTAAGTCTATGGCTTTACCCTTAACCACTATCAGTGGAGAATTCATCCTGATTCACCAAGCACAATCCCAAGGATGCAGAAAGCAGCATGAAATTAGTTCCATATTCATCAGTATCACCTTGGAGGGGAGTTTCAGTTTTAAAAAGTGTCAAAACATCTCATTTGTATGCAGAAGGATATGAGCTATTTGAAACGTACTCGCCAAAAGTGTTAATGCTGAAGATGCTCAATGAATTTTCAGAGATTGTCTGCTAAAAACACCTGCGTTCACCATGGACCGTGATGCTCGCAAACACCCATGCTCAAATGGAATACCCATGATCCTTCACTGCTGTAGAGAACCATATATCCTCAGAGGCATTTGTCTACTATATTGAATTGCCCTGCTGTGTTTGCTGGCACAGGCTGTGTGTTCACATAAATCGTTGCCTGTGGTGTAACATGGACCTGATGTCCTGCCGCATGTTTCACTGCTTGAAAAGACTGCAGGACGGACAGGGATGCTTACAGGTGCACTTGTACTGCAGGGTAAATCCCATTGCTTATTATAAGACTTTATACAACAGTTCTTTCTGGTTCTCGAATCTGATTGGCTGAGAGCCATGCAATATTCTCCCAATATCAGCACTGGTACCGTTTCACTGTTTGTATCACTCCGCTTGCGGCATATGTCATAGCGGTCAAGCAAATCCACCATATTTTTTATAAATACAGTTGTTATGTCACGAAATGTAGTTTAAAGAGGCGAGAATGTAGTTATTTAGACCTCAAATATGTGACTTGTATATATACACATAGCGCCTATTTTACAATTTGTTTTGACGCTTTCGCAGGTTCAAGCTCCAGGCCATCAGCAGCCGTTCAGCACTCATGTACCCGCAGAGAACAGGTTCATCTTGGCCAGTCATTCAGGAATTTGATGCTGGCTCTTAGATAGTGGTTAAATGAGATATGATTCATTTATCAAACGGGGTATATCAAATGGTCAATCTTTGGTCTTATTAATCTATTACTTGTTAAAGAGCAAAACGATTTGGGTTAAGGGTAGGGCCCTATGATTTCCGCGATGCAGAAAACGCGAACGGAATCGCGGAATCCAGTCATAAAAACGGAATTTTGTATATAATGGGAATGTGTCACGGAATTTGTCACATTTCTGACTAATGAATAAAAAGCAGGTCAGTACAATAATTACTGAAAGTACTGAAATAATTGACACGGAAGCGCGGTTTCATTTACCTCACACACACGTGCGCGCATGCATGTATGCACACACACTGAAGCACGTGCGACGCTCGCAATGTTTTCATCCTCTGTCGCCTCACTATATGAGGAAATGAACGCACAAAATGAATCTCCAGAGCCGCTCTGAAAGCATCAGCATTTAACCACTTTGTTTGAGAAAACTATCGTCATGAACACAGAGAAACTCAAAGCTCTCGGCAACCCGTCAAAATAAAAGTTTGATTTAACTTGACAGAAACATATTAGTGTTGTACAGTAAAATTTAGATAAATTAATTTAATAATAAACTATTAAAAACTTGAAATCTTAAATCTTTTTAAGCAATAATCTCAGTTTTTCTTCCATGTTTTAATTTTAACATTAAAGCTCTGTTGTGCAGCACATTGTTTGACTAAAAAGTATAATTTCATGATTAAAAGATCAATTAAATGGTATGCGTTAATTTGATTAAAAAGCCCGGAAAAATTAAAATACATAACAGAATTTCTGAAAAAGAAAAAAAAACATTTCATAAAAATACTTTTTTTTTTAAATTAATAAATGTTGTTGTTTTTAAGAATTCAATTAATTAGACATGCTTTTTGGTTATTAAAACGTAAATTAAACCAATAAAATGGAATCCAGAAAAGATAAAAAAGAAAACAGAATTTGGTACAAATAAAATTTGGGGAAAGAATAGAACAGATATCATAGGGCCGTTTTTGTTAAACTTTTAATAAATTGTTGGTAGATTGGATAAGTTTCATTATTTCCATTAATTAGACATGCTTTTTGATTACTAAAATTTAATTTAACCAATAAAATGGAGTCCAAAAAAAATAAATAAAACGGAAAAAAACGGAATCCAAAAAAATTAAAACGGAAAAAACGGAATTTGGGAAAAAATAAAATGGAATTCAGGAAAAATTAAAACGGATTTCATAGGGCCCTATAAGGGGAAACGTTAGTTTCATAATAGGACCAGTAAATAGGATCAGTAAAAGTTACATTATTACGCCATTAGATAGCGACAAAGACTCTCTTTATGATTCAGTTAGAACAAGGAAGTTGCTTTAGCGCTGTGGGAAATCCCGTTAACTTTTAAAAGGACAAAGACATCACTTTCCTCAGCAGACATTCAAACTGATTTTTTAATGGATATAACATTATGGACATCAACCTGAAGAATGAATGCTATATCAGAAGCAGGTAATACACTTTTTTATTTGATCTCTCTCTCATAATACCATAATCTACAAAACACAATAAGCTTCAATGAAGCGACTCAACGTTCCTTTGTTACAGTTCTAAAATGACGTTTTAGAATTAGAAACGGAGGCTTGGGCTCAACTGTTAACTTGAGATCTGAATCCATAGCAGAAGGAAGTAGTTCTGCACAAAAGTTTTTAAAGACACTCTGTTGTTGTTTCTTATATATTTTTACTCATTTGTGCTTTCAACTGTTGTATAAATGCAATATCACACTCGTATTACCTACGACCGAATCACAGCCGTGCTGATATATAGCCATATCGCACTGCTACTTGTGTGATGTTGCTCATATCACATTATTTGCACAGCATAAAATACATATTTGGGGACATATCAACTGATTTGTGAGCATCATACACTGTAGAACTTGCCCTCCACCTTGCACTTCTTGCGTGATGCTCTTCGCAGATCATATTTAAGCCTTTATGTTTCCCTTTTGGACCATCTATGGTTTCCTTTAAACGAGTATTCGTATAGATCTCCACTGAAAATGGCTAGTGGGACGGTTTGTCTGGTAGAAAGATGAATATTTCGACCCTCTGCACTTTAATAATATCTGAAATCTTGGGAGAGGATCTATCCACCTAATAACGGCGAAAGAAGAACAGCTATAAATCTCCTCTGATGGACCCACATTTAGCAATGGACCATGCCTTACACTGCTATTCTGCTCCAAATGCATGTTCTGATTCATACTGACACACACACTAGCACGAAGTGTGTGTCAGCACGAAGTACACACAGTCTCACGCGGCCGAAGATGCCCATGTAGAATACGCAAGTTCTATATTCAAAAGAGTGAACAAACACACAAAGGTGTCTATGCATTTTAAATTAATAATCTGATGGATGCAGATGTCCACCTCCCAATGCAGAAGCCATATATTTGAAGGACTGAGGGACATTTTATGTTTAGATATAGAGTACTATAATACTATAATCTGCTAGAGGCAGTACTAGGCACAATCATTATTTGTTTAAAGCGTTGCCCTATAGGCAATCTCAGTTCAGACCAGCCTCTGATTGCGTTATGCAGTAAACCCTGCAGACCACCAGCTCAACATATCAGGGTGATTCATCCCATCGAAAACAGGCTGAAGCTGAAGACATTCTCAGTCAAACAATGTTTTTTGTAAGAAAAAGATACCTCAAACCATGTGCTGAGAAGAGGTGTGATATTACTTTTCGAAGTCACAGGTCTTACAATTTTCGCCTGGGAGATGATCAAATGGGTCAAAAAAAAAAAAAAAAAAATCCCATAAACTTACACTGATGGAAGGACCCAAACCATATCTAATATCCAGAATATTATAGAGACTTGAGGGTGTGCAATTTTGACTTGAGCCTGTAAGCAAGCAACAAGAACAACCTAGCAAGCAACTAGGGGTGGGAGTCAGTGATATTATATTGAGATCTGGGTCTAGTCTAGTGGAGCAGGGTGGCTGATCACCAATGTATATACCATGCAATGATAGCAAATGCAATGTACACAAACTTGCTTTAATGAAAAGAAATGATTTTACACAGCATTTACCAACACAATGAGAAAACCAAACTATTTTATACGGTGGCAATTTCATATGAATTCATGTGATGTGATTAGTACGGAAACATAAAAAAAAACAAAAAAACATACCTAAGCGTATACTATCTATTAGGGGTGTAACGGTACATGTATTCGCCCCAAAGCGTACGGTATGGACGACAAGGTTCGTGCATGCAATCAGACGACGAATACAGTCAGTCACGGGCGATACACACTCCACCGATCCAGAATTGGGCGCACGAGGTAATGCAATGCTGTTTGCTAACCACCATAACAGGAAAAAAGAGCAGAAGAACAGTGGAAATGTTTAAGTGGATCAAATTGTAGGTTTTATTTTTCATTATTCTATTTATTTTGTACTTTTATAACACAAGATGCTTTTCAGTTTTGTAGCTGATTGTGACCAAATCCCTTTTGTTTTTTTTATCAGCCCTGCAAAAAAATATGACCAGAGTTTATTCTGTTTACTGCTTAGTGCTTAATACACTAGGAGGCTATATTGTACCAATAGTACTAAATGCTGCTAGTGGAACGAACTGTGATTTGCACTAGTGTGTGTTCGAAATAAAATAAAATAAACCTAGCATTGTGGATTTGTTCCTTTGTCTGGTAACACTTTAGTTTAGGGTCCAATTCTCACTATTAACTAGTTGCTTATTAGCATGCATATTACTAGGATATTGACTGTTTATTAGTACTTATAAAGCATTCTGCATGACCATATTCTACATCTCACAATCCTACCCAATACCTAAACTTAACTACCTTAACTAACTATTAATAAGCAGTAATTAGGGGTTTATTGAGGCAAAAGTCACAGTTAATAGTTAGTTAATAGTGAGAAGTTCCTATTGTACCGAAATCATACTAAACCGTAACACCAAAACCGAGGCACGTACCAAACTGTGGCTTCTGTGTACAATTACACCCCCCTACTATTTATGTTGTAATTTTCTTGTGAATTTTGAGTATATGCTAAAACACCCTTATGGCAATTTGAACAATTTTACATTTTAACAAATTGGTGTTTAATTCATTTTAATTCATATGATCTCATTTGTACGATCATTCATACGAAAACATACAAATGAGATCATACGAATTAATATGAATTAACCACCAATTCGCCAAAATGTAAAATAGTTTGTATTGCCATAACAGTTTTGGCATATACTCAAATTGAGTAAATTTCAATAAATACTATCAATAAATACTATCAATGATGAATCCATCAATAGGATTTGGAACTGATATAAGGCAAGATATACACTTCTGTTAATTGCGACATGGATATGTTCATCAGTCAATGTCAATAATTTAAAAATGGACATATATTGGCAGATTAATCAATGGTAAATCTCACTATCTGGGCCACAATAGAATAATAATATTGTAGTTCGCTAGATTTAATTTACGGCTATCCAAAACTCTAGCTGAGAGTGCATTCTTGTATACTCACAGATTTGATACTCTCTTCCTGTGTAACATGAAAAAATTTATTATAAAAAATATAAAAAAAATATTGATTTATGCTGTATCAATACAGTATCATCATGAGGTAAAATCTTGTGTCAAAAAAAAGAAAAAAGAAAAAAAAGAATTAAATTTGATGGGAATTCTGATATCCAGACATTTTTGCACAGCCAAGGCTCCTATTCTCAAAACTACTTGACTCAGATGTTCACACTGACAAGACTGAATCATCAGCAAGCGACACCCTCCCTCGGACTTCCTCAGTCCACATCTGATGATCTTCCCACAAGGTGTCTCACCTCCCAAAAAAAGAGTGAAAGTGAGCATACCATGCTTCTCTAACCTTCTAAACAACTGAAACACCTCTAGTACACTACATATAGACCATAGATGCTAGTTGCATATTATAAGATCCCTGAGCAACAGTGTGATGACTGACAGTGAGTTAGGTAGCTTCGGAGAAATAGGTCATAGAGCTAAAAATACCTATCTGTGTCTCGCTCTCTCCTCTTGAAGACAAAGAGAGTCTCTCTGGGAAAAAAAAGTGAGTGAGTGAAATGAAGAGAACAGCCCACCAGTCTCAGAAAAAAAGATGCCCTTATAGAATTGCGGCTGGTTATGCAAACAAACATAAAAAAGGGCCTGAGTATAAGGATGGGGAGGAAGGATCTAGAACGGGGATGACAGTCTTCGGCTTAAGAGCGACAGTGTGAAGAATTATCTAGAATTCATTTTTCTCAGATCAGTGAGGCAAAGCGGAATAACTATCCAAGAAGTCCGCATTCCGCATCCTGTGAAATGACTGGGAGAGACAGGGCACCATCACTTTAGGAGACAGAGAGAGAGAGATAGTGGAAGATAGAAGAGAAAATATAGACAGTAAGTGAACCTGAGTAATTATTAGAGAGATTTGAGGACCAGTAAAGACTGAACAAAGAGAAATACACAACGAGAACAGTGGGAAACTAATCCAATGATTCAAAGATTCCCCATGAAATGCCATCATTTTGGTGAAGGCATGCCAGTTAGCAGATAATCAGCAATCAAGGCAGGCATAATTTAATCACCATCTCTTAAAAATGAGTGATTTATAAAAAGCCAGTAATGTAAATTAGATTGGCTCCTCAACTGATATCTCCTCATGGCTCCAGAAGTACTGCACTTTAACTGGGTTCTTTGAAGAGGGTTATTGAAGAGTGTAACATCACAGTAATTCAGACGCTGATTGCAGCCCCTCTTTCTGTTCATTCATGTTTCTCATGCAAATATTTCAAGACGCACACCTGAAAACATCCGGCCACATTTAAGAGCAAAGTTCACAGCTCAGGGATCGAAGTGATCGAAGCAAAGAGAAACCAGTAAGATACTGCAGGATTTGTCATGTATGAGTTACTTACACAAGTCACTGAATCAAAACTGCGGATTTACAAAATCCACAGAAGTTTCATTCCTTTACAGAAAAGTATTAGAGAGTGCTACTGAATGATTACAATATTCATGTACTGGCAACACTTTACAGTAAGGTCCCATTAGTTAATGCATTAACTAACATTAACTAAAAATATTTACAGTATTTAGTCTTTGTTAACGTTAGTTACTTACAACTGATTAGTTCATGTTAGCTCAGGTCTATTAGCCTAAATGTCAGCAGATACCACTTTTGATTTTAATAATGTATTGGTAAATTTTGAAATTAACATTAAGATTAATAAATGCTTTACAAGTATGTTTCATTGTTAGTTCATGTCAACTAATGATTTAACTAGTGTTACCAACAGGGCTATTTATATGATACTCTAAGGTAGCCTAATTACATGTCCAAAAAATACGTTGTTTTTTGTTGTTGTTTTTTTTTGGTTAGAATACCCATTGTCACACTTCATAAAAACTATTATAAGGTAAGTTACTGTATAGGTACAGTATGGACAGGAAATTGACGTTTAATGGCCGTCTAGCACTGGTTACGCTAATGGCGTCCACTGTGCATTCAGAAAGGTCATGTGAGGCACGTGCTGAACTGAACGTAGGACAGGTGTGTATTCTCTCTCCAGATTTTTACGAAAAACATACATAGTGTTGAAAGCAGCTATATTAATGTATATTTGCTAGACTTATGTTAAGTCCCACTTCATTTGTTAAGTCTGAATAAGTATTTTTATTTGTCTGAATTCAAATTATGCCAAGGCTGTTCGTTTAAATGTGAATAACCGGCGCTATACTCGAATGTTATTTCACTTATATTACTCTCATTTGTTATTTTTGACAGATTTTGACTTATAATTTGTCATAAGGTAAAAGTGTCTTACCTCATAAAACCTTGCATCCTGTCTGACTGAATCCTGCGCGCGCCGCTCTAGTCAGTTAACGGTTTTTGCGCGAGAGAAATTTGTCATTCAAAGAAGTAGCTTCCATTCACAAAGTTGAAGTGATATCAATCATAATTTTAATAATTTACTATAGCTGTGCCATTTTTTAAGTTAAAAAAGTAGACAAATAACATTCCACAAGCTTTGTAATGTGGCCTGGTTGTATTTTGGTATTTTTTCAAACGTAATACCAACACGTTACCAACGTGACGTTACCAAACTGCAACCAAAAAAAAAAAAAAAAACGTTGTTAAGACGTTTTGTGCTCCTTGGGTCAAGGTAGGCAGTCGTGGTAGCTACTAGAGATGCAACCTCGCAGGTTAAGAAAGTGCAATTTCCCCTTAATAAGATATAAGAGCTACAGTCACATATTCATGCCAAATACAAACACGTCTCCCCATTCGGAAGGTCCCCGTCTCTAACAGACGAATGTAAAGCAATTTTTGGCACTGAGCCCGTGTGGCGTCTGCGTGCCGCACGCCGAAAAAATGTGTCAGTGTGCACAAAGGAATCTAATGGAAACTTCACGGAATGTGCATTAATTCAACGGCGCATAAAATATATCAGATGTTACACGCCAATAAAATAGCATGTACAAACATGCATTCAGCTCAGAAATAACGCTAATAATTCATATTCACGATGCATGTGATTTGTACAGTCTAATGTATGTGATCACCGCGTGCGATGCAAAACCATTGCAAACATGCTTAGTGTGATAAATTGTAACATTTTCCAGTTCAGGCAGTTTGCACATAGGCGGCCAATGTTATCCTCTAACAGGCAGCATATCATTATGTTTGACATCATTTTATACAAAAGCAAAAGCAAAAATGTTCAAGTGTCATCGTTTATCTTGAGACTCGGTGACCAGTGAACTCTCCGATTCCAATACCAACAACTGTAAGTACCAAGTGATCAATACTGACCAGGGACGCCGGGTCAACATTCTCAACATTCCTCCATATCACTGTGCATATGCAGAAATGACACCCGAGACTCTGCACTTTACAACATGCCATATTTGCTCAGATGACAAAATGTCGTCGCATGCATTATGATTTATTGCATTTCAACATGCATTCGTAGTTTAAACCTCGCCGGCATTTTATACTTTTAAAGATGTTTGCATATTTGTGAATTTGAACGAACGCTGGTTGTTGCATGACATGTATTCCATAAAGCATTAAAATATAAATATTTTTACTTACGATTTCAGAGGATTTTGGACCACTGTGGCCATTTTGATATAGAATGATACAATGTAAGACTGCAGATCCCCGGTATTGTACATGTAATATAGCAGCAATTTCAATTTCATTCATTCTCTGGGGCTGCGGCTGGATCAGCCAGCCAATAGGAGCACGGCTGACTGATGGTCAGCGCTGGGAAATGTAGTTTTAATTCCCTGGTGACTTCAGGAGTCAGCGGCGTGTGAACTACAAATAGAACAATGCACTGCGGTTAACTGTATACTAGTCCCGCCTTGATTTTGTATGGGTAAGCCAAAACATCTACTGTAAATTCAAGGTTGGATTGCTGGACTGTCTGTCAGTATTTTGCTCTCATGTTGGTAGCTTTGTTGGTTCGTATAAAGAAATGGGAATATTTTTAGAGAGCGATGGCAGAAAGAAATCGTTCGTTCTTACAATATAGGCTAGCCTACTATATAAGAGATAATTACATCAAAATTAAATAGGCACTGATCAATATCAGATATCTTTATTACATAATTTATTTAATAAACATACATATCTATCTTACTAATATATATTTGAACACACACGTTTGACTTCGATTGTGTACTTTATACCTTTTTTATCTCCTAAATCTAACCCTCAAACAAACTTTTCTGCATTTTACATTTTCATTAAAGACATTATTTTCTATTTGTAATAAAGCATGTTATCCTCCTCCATGTGGACTGTTGGTATAGCCTATGTATTAACTACAGAGACAATAACGTTAATACTTATAGGCTAATTCTCCTATATGTGTTTTTACTCTACTTATGAAATGCACATTTATCAATCATGTGGATTCAAATACTGTGACAAGAGGCCAGATTGACCTCTAAAGGAAATGGAAGTGACTATAAAGTGCTCTTCAGTCCAGTTAACTGCAATGGCGCCACTTTGAAGGCATTCTGTGACATGTGATATTTATAGATCCCTGCTAACAAATATTTAATGAACCTTAGCAAGCTCTATGGAAAGACTGTGAACAAAAAAAATGTCCTGTTGATTCATAAGGGATTTCTGCAGAACAGTAAAAATAGGTGCATTTTTAAAGGGGATTTTAGAGTTGGGCTAATCCTTAATTCATTATTGCAATGTAAGAAATTCTAAAACTAAAATTCGGCAGGTATATTCAGTGATATTCTGTTTGCACCTACAAAATGTTACCAATTTTACAAAAAAAAAGAAAGAAAAAAAATCCTAATTATAGAATAATAAGCAGGAAGAGAGTGAGAGCTTATTTTATGGAGACTTTTTATTGACTACAGTATAAACTTCTGTTTTCTGCACACAAAGACCGCTACAAGACAGTTTATCAGAATAACCACTAGAGGGTGTCAAGAAAGTGCTCAGTAATACAAAATGAAGGCGCTTGATAGAACAGCAACAGCGCCCTCTGCAGTTCAGCTTGATAACCAAGTAGTCCTGGGACAGTTGTAGTGTAACTAGCTTTCTAGGGAGTTGGGATGGTTTTAAATCTTTCACGATGTCTGAAATGCTACTGAAAGATATGGATGAGATTAGTCTCGGGCCTGCTAAGATGGACGAGCAGAAGGAAAATGGCCGGAGTTTTCTCCTGGTGGACGAAAACGAAAGCTTGCAGGTTTGTTTTTGTTAGCTTCTGTGTTAGCTATCAAGCTATTAGGTAAAAGCACATGTAGTGTCTTTGTTGTTTTTATACACTTTGACAGGTGTTTGTCAATTCATAACCGCGGTAATAACTAATTATAATATGTGTGATATGAATAATACAGATAAACTAACCCCAAACTCTCAATATTACTAAATCACGAGGTAGAGCTGTCTTTTGTGAACATTTAAGGATCTCACTGACATGTTATCTTTACACGTCGATCATCATCGATTATATCAAGGGTTTGTGTTTTTGTCACGTACGTCCATATTAATGCAGGGCCATGTGATACAGCTGTCAACACAGTGTGATTTTATAAACATTAAATGATCTCAGTGCTGTATACTGCTGTTATGGTATGGTTTTAAACTGTACACTTACATGATATTACCATAGTGTTACCATTTGTGTGTGTATGTGGATGTAACCTTGGTATATTATGTTTTTGGACACGTATCATAATGATACCATTATATTATTGATGTACATTGTTAATACCATGGTATATGAATATAATATTAACTGTTATCTATTGGCTGAGAGTCAACAGTGCCATTTTGGATAGTTTACAGACTTTCCAGGGACCAGCATTAAAGTGGTCAATTATTTTCATGTGAAATTGTTACTGTATAGAGACCCAAAATAAAACTTAATTATGTACTTACTCTTTTGTTGTTCCAAACCCATCTAAGGCAGGATGACTCGGTCATCATTCATGATCAATATTTGGGCGAACTGGCCCTTTAAGATTCTTAGATAGACAAGTCAAGTCACCTATATATAGCACTTTATACAATACAGATAGTTTCAAAGCAGCTTTACAGTGATAACAGGTAAATGATTCAATAATGCAAACGGCTGTAAAGCAGTTTAGTGTTGATTCAGTTCTGTTGTAAAGATTATTTAGTGTTGATTCAGTTCTGTTGTAAAGATTATTGGTTCTGTTGTATAAGATTATAGTTATCAATTATCAAATAAATTAATTTAATCTATAAAGCAGCTCTGCAAAAATATCATTCAGTTCTCATCCAATAGTGTCAGTGCAGTCAATTCAGTAATATTGTTGAATATTAAGTCTCCCAGATAGAAAGAAATGAACGAATCACCGGCCACTTTATTAGGTACACCTTGCTAGTACTGGGTTGGGCCCCCTTTTGCCTTCAGAACTACCTGAATTCCTCAGAGATGTTTCATGCAGTTGCTGCACATCCATGAAGCAAATCTCCCGTTCCACCACATCCCAAAGGTGCTCTACTGGATTGAGATCTGGTGACTGTGGAGGCCATTTGAGTATAGTGAACTCATTGTCATGTTAAAGAAACCAGTTTGAGATGAATTGAGCCTTGTGACATGGCACATTATCCTGCTGGAAGTAGCCTTCGAAGATGGGTACACTGTGGTTATAAAGGGATGGATATGGTCTGTAACAATACTCGGGTAGGCTGTGGCGTTTAAACAATGCTCGGTTGGTTAGAAGTGGTCCAAAGTGCGCTAAGAAAATATCCCACACACCACCAGCAGCAGCCTGAACCGTGATACAAGTCAGGATGGATCATGGTTTCATGTTGTTTACACCAAATTCTGACTCTACCATCCGCATGTCATGACAGGAGTGGCTCCTGGTGTGTCTTCTGCTGCTGTAGTCCATCTGCCTGAAGTTCGACTTGTGCATTCAGAGATGCTCTTCTGCAGATCTCAGTTGTAACGAGTGGTTATTTGAGTTACTGTTGCCCTTGATCTCTGGCATCAATGAGGGATTTTCGCCCACCAAAGGACTGCCACTCATTGGATATTTTCTCTTTTTCAGACCATTCTTTGTAAACCCTAGAGATGTGTGTGACATTCCTAGCAGATCAGCAGTTTCTGAAATACTCAGACCAGCCCGTCTGGCACCAACAACCATGCCACCGTTAAAGTCACTTAAATCACCTTTCTTCCCAATTCTCATGCTCAGTTTGAACTTCAGCAGACTGTCTTGACCATGTCTACAAGCCTAAATGCATTGAGTTGCTGCCATGTGATTGGCTGATTAGATATTCGCATTAACGAGCAGTTGAACAGGTGTACCTAATAAAGTGGCCAGTGAGGATGGATAGATAGATAGATTATGTAACAATTGCTCTAAACGTAATGTCTCTCATACTTTTTCTCTCTCCCAGGTAAAGAACGAAGGCCATTTTTTGCAGAGGTTGGACTGCAGTGCTGCTCAGGCAGTTAAAGTGCTTTCCATCTTCGGCAACACGGGCGACGGCAAGTCCCACACTCTCAACCACGTGCTTTTCGATGGCGAGGAGGTATTTGCCACATCTCCGTCTCCGTCCTCATGCACGGTGGGCGTATGGGCCGCTTACGATCCTCGTCTGAACTTGATCGTACTGGATACAGAGGGCCTGCTTGGTGCCGCCAGTCAACAGAACCGCCGGATGCGTCTGCTGCTGAAGGTTCTGGCCGTATCAGACGTGGTCGTTTACCGCACAAGGGCTGAGAGGCTGCACAACGACATGTTTCAGTTCCTTGGCAGCGCGTCGGCCGCTTACCTGAAGCACTTTACACCTGAGCTCCGCTCTCTGTCTAACCGCTGCGGGCTGGACGTGCCTCTCTCCAGCCTGGGACCTGCCGTTATAGTTTTCCAGGAAACTTCTCGCACTCAGCTGCTAGGCCAAGGTAAGCCAGAGCAAGCAGACTTTCACGTTTACAATACCTGAAGTGTTTATCAATATGAATACAGCATGTTTCTGATACATGTTGTTGCCAAAGGCTGTTAAACGACTAGCCTGAGGCAAAGGGATTGTTGCTTCAACTTGGGTCTGCACACCCTCATGGGGCCTAAACACATAGCCAGGGGGATCTCTGAAAAAGTCCTGAATTTAGACCGGTGGAGAATCCCACTGGAAAAACACAAGTCGTCAGTCAAACTGAATTGTTTCATCATTCCCGCTTTTATTTCTCTTTGCTTAGTGATGAGAATTTCAATTTGATTCATTGTCTCTGTAGTCGAATGATGAATCTTTAAAGAGATTTTAGTCAGTAATACGCCAGGCCAATAACAAAATGCTATTTTTTGCTAATTTTTATCTATTATTTTAATCAAAAATACATTAAAAATGCAATGCATGCATACAGACAAAGACTTAAAGGGTTAGTTTACCCTAAAATGAAAACCATCCCATGATTTACTCACACTCAAGCCATCCTAGGTGTATATGACCTCTTTCAGACGGACACAATCGGAATCATATAAAAAAAATATCCTGGCTCTTCCAAGCTTTATAATGGTAGTGAATGGGGCTCAAGATTTTGATGTCCAAAAAAGTGCATCCATCCATCATAAAAGTAATCCATACAACTCCATGGGGTTAATAAAGGCCTTCTGAAACGAAGCGATGCGTTTTTGTAAGAAAAATATCCATATCTATAACTTTATAGGCAATAATCACTAGCTTCCGGTAACGTCTGTCCGTGCGTTCACAAGAGAGCCGAGTTCCAGCGTATGACGTAGGATGTAGGAGTAGCGTAAGCAGTGGTAACAGTAGATGCCTCTCGCAGTTTAAACTAATAGGGCTGGGCAACAAACTCAAGCTCTTCTTCTCTTATATCGAAATCCTCTGACATTTCTCTTAAAAAAAATCTCGCTTTGGACTTCTAATTCATGACAGGTGTTTTGTTTTGCTCTATCCTCACTCTTTCACCGGAATCGACTCACATACGGAAGCCAGTGATTCTGGTTTATAAAGTTATAAATATGGATATTTTTCTTACAAAAACTCATTGCTTCACTTCAGAAGACCTTCATTAACCCTCTGAAGCCGTATGGATTCCTTTTATGATGGATGGATGCACTTTTTTGGGCTTCAAAATCTCAAGCCCTATTCACTACCATTATAAAGCTTGGAAGAGCTTTATAGCGATCTAATATAATATAACTCAGTATTTAATATAACTCAGATCATGTTTGACTGAAAGAAAATAGCCATATACACCTAGTATGGCTTGAGGGTGAATAAATCATGGGATCATTTTCATTTTTAGGTGAACTATCCCTTTAAATGCATAAGAATGTTTAATCTGTGAATTAAAATTTATTTTGAACTGTCCTGTTATCATAATGAAGAAAAAAGCCTAATTAAAATAATTAAATTATTTTATTATTATTTCTTAGAAATATTTCACTGTTTATTATTAGTTGAAAAAGTTTGAAATCAACTGTGCAATCAACATAACAGAAAAAAACCCATGACTGTGTCAAGTTAAAAAAAAAAATATAT
Organism: Elopichthys bambusa; assembly: GCA_037101425.1. Classification (NCBI taxonomy): domain Eukaryota; kingdom Metazoa; phylum Chordata; class Actinopteri; order Cypriniformes; family Xenocyprididae; genus Elopichthys; species Elopichthys bambusa. The sequence goes on along the minus strand of CM074444.1, from coordinate 25,322,822 downwards.
ATATATATATATTATTTTTATTTTTATTTTTTTAAATGAATTAATTTATATACTTAAGTATATTTTAAAACTTTAACAAATAATGTGTGCACATGTATGCAAAGTATAGGGAAAATGTTTTTAATTTTTACTTATTGTTAGACCACATAACATTTTTGAATTGAAATCATTAAATTGTAACTTTTCTTGAATATGGTATAAACATTCTTATGTCAAGTCTTATGAAACCAACACAGATACAAAGAGATAAAGATATTATATAAAATATAGTACAATATTGCATCTTTTATAAAAGCAATAAGGCACCTGAAGATTACTGCACAATAAACTTATTTTATTAGGCCACATTTTCAAAGGACTTAGATATTCATAAAAATCCTTTTATTTTTGTCATTTGTCCAAAAGAAAATCAAAACACTGGAGCATCAGAATGGGGATGAAAGGTGATTTAAGTGAATCAATGGTTAAGCTACTAGTTATCTAACACAGATTGCAGGTAAATCCCAAGGCAGGGTGACTCAGGTGTCAACTGTTACAAAGATCACAATACTGCTCAGTTACAATTGTGCCCTTGGGTAAACCCCATACAGCAATCTGTAAATCATTGTGTAATGAAAAATATTATATAAAAAAGCTGTAAATGCCTGTAAAACACTTCTACACTATTGTCTTCCGATGAAGTGTGTCAGGCTAGAGAAATATGGGTTTGTTTTCTTATCCAGATGCCTCTGCCCTGGGGCAAGCAGACACACTGCTGCAAAAGCGCTTCCATGACTTGGGCCAGAGCACAGACGCCTTCAGCTCAGTTCAGTACGTGGGCACCCAGACCATCACTCCCCCCACAGACTACTCGCAATTACTGCAGATAGTCAATCAGCAAGTGAACAACACATCCCAGCGAGCCCCGCGCCAGCCTGCCATTGTGTTCAGTGCATTGAAGGTAGCTCATCGTGCATTTCTTTGTGTATGTCTGTGTAAAGTGGCCCCAAAAAGAATTTAGACACTTAAATTAAACCAAATATAAAAACTTATTTTGTATGTAATGCAATTAAAGGGATAGATAAAAATAAAAATTATCCCATGGCTTACACCCTCAAGCCATTCTAGGTGTACATGACTTCCTAGCTTTATAATGGGAGTGAAGGAGGGGGCATCTTGCCGACCCCAAACTTTTAAATGTAAATATACTTACAGTAAGTATGGCGTAAGTGTCCTGAAGTACTTTTTGGGGTCAGTGTTTCCATGTACTGTTTGTGTTCACCTTTGTCCACTGAGCATGTTTCTGAAACTGCGCTTCACTGGACCTTACTTCTCTGCTCTCTCTCAGGCCTTGAGCGACAGGTTCTGTGGTGAGATCTCAGATGACAAAATCAGCATATGCTCATTTTTTCCTGATGAATATTTCACTTGCCCATCAGTCTGTCTCAGCTGCAAGTAAGTCTCTCAGGCTTTATGCTCCAAGCGATAGATTAAATGGATTTTTTTTTTTATTTGCAGGTTGTGTTTAAAGGGATAGTTCACCCAAAAATGAAAATTCTGTCATTTACTTGCCCTCAAGTTGTTCCAAGCCTGTATGAATTTTATTATTTTCTGCTGAACAGTTGATGGACCCCATAAACGTCCATAGTAAGAAAAAAAAAAAAATACTCTGGAATTCAATGGGGTCCATCAACTGTTTGGTTACAAACATTCTTCAAAATATCATCATCTGTGTTCAGCAGACGAAAGAAATTCATACAGGTTTGGAACAACTTGAGGGTGAGTAAATGATGACAGAATTTCATTTTTGGGTGAAATATCACTTTAATGCGCCTCACAGATGCTATGTGTTTGATGCATAGTAAATCTCTGTAGTGTCACACACCAGACTCTAATTTCATTGCATCAACACTGAGCCACTTCCTATTTGATGATTCACAGTTATAAAAAACTAGGATCTCTATTCAGCATGCAAAACTAATGTACAGAAACGAGTCCCACAGAAAAAACAGTGTTGTCAATGTACTTGAATGTAATTAGATCTTGCATCAATTGTTGTTGTTGTTTTTGCATGTGTGTGTGTGTGTGTGACTTAATAGAGCAGTACTGTTCAAGAACCTTTAAGAGCTAGTAAATCATAACGAATTTCTCCAAAATCCCACGGCTTTAGTGTTCGGTGTAAAAATGGTATGAACCACCAGAAAGACGCTGTCCCGCACATGGCTGATGGATTGTGTCAGTATGCCCACCAATACAACAATAAAGTTCTCATCTGTAAGGTAACATCAAGGTTTAGATCGCTGTTTTGTTTTTGTTTTATGGTTTGTTTGTTTTTGTTGTTTCACATTATTTTATTTAGCTTTTTGTTTTATTTAGTTTAGTTTGTTTGTTTCAATTTCAATTCCTTTTTATTGTTTTGATTTTTATTTTGTTTGGTGTTTATTTTGTAATTTCATTGTTTTTGTTTTTACTTTTTGTTGTACTGTTTATATTTTATTTATTAATATGACTTATTTTGCACAGTTTCTCATTGTATGCACCACACAGCTTTTGCTGCAAACACTTTGGCAATACAAATGTGCAGGGTTTTTTCCCATGTAAATAAATCACACTAAATTGAATTAAAATAAATACTGATTAAAGGTACACTATGTAACTTCAGGCCCTCTAGCAGTTAAAAATGAAACTACATGCATTTTGCGGAAGAACATTGTTTTGCTTGTGCTTCAGTTTAAAACGGGAGGTTCGAGACTTAACGGCTCCATGTCAACCTTTCTTGCTCATTGTGACAACTAATCTATGCCACTCCCACACCATACACACATTAAAGTAGCCAGAGCAACTTTTCTCTACTTACAGATATGATGAGACACGCACAGGCGAGTGACATATGTACGCAATTTCCAGCGTAAACCATCCCGACAGGTCTAAAATATAAACACTTATCATAGGCTTACCATAGTGAATCAGTATAAGACAAATGTATTGACATGATGTATTGACTCACTATTTAAATTTTGTTAATTTTTAACAAAAAAAATTACATAATGTACCTTTAAGACAAGTCCCTAGATTTAAGCAGATTCACCACTTGTTTTATGTTAATTGAGTTTTCAGATTAATCTGTTTGCAAAAACTGTCTAATATGGATTAGATTTCTCAATTTGAAACAAAAAGATGATGGGAAAATGGTGATAAACCATTTCTGTTACAGAAATGCTATGAGGGCGGAAGGGAAGTGATTGTCGTACCCAAAACATCTGCCTCTACAGATAACCAATGGCTTGGTCTGGCCAAGTATGCATGGTCAGGGTGAGTGAGATGTTTTTTCTACTGAAACTAACCTCCGAAGCTGGTCCTCATCTATGCTCTGAACCCTGGTCTTGTTCTACAGCTATGTTTTAGAGTGTGCCAGCTGTGGCATCATCTACCGGAGTAGACAGTACTGGATGGGCAACCAGGATCCAGAGAGCAGTGTGGTACGGCCAGAGGTCAAGCATGTCTGGCAGGATGTGAGTCATATCTCTGTGTTCCCATCCACATGCTGACTCCATTGATGCTCACAGTAGTTAATGTTGTTTTTATGCTTGTAGAACGGTGGCTTCCAGACAGACCATCAGAATGCAGCTCAGCGGGTTTTGGATGGAGTGAATTACATAATCCAGTCAGTGTCAGAATATAGCTCAGGCCCAACCAAAGCTGTCGCTGCCTGGCTCACAGACCAGGTAGCTCCGCCCTACTGGAAACCCAACGCTGAAATCATTGTAAGTCAATATGCCCTATAGGAATATGTGGGAAAAGAATGTCAAAATACACGAAAGAAAATATCAAGCAAATCAATTGTTTTATTATGTAAAACAAATAAACATAATGCTGGTCTGTTCAGAAATGTCATGGTTGTAAGCGAGCGTTTGAGGAGGCGGAGAGGAAGCACCACTGTCGGGCATGTGGCGAGGGGTTCTGTCAGGCCTGCTCCACTCACAGCATGCCAGTTCCTGAGAGGGGTTGGGGCGGCACCCCTGTACGAGTGTGTGATGAATGTTACCGGCAGGGAGGACCCCAGCAAACTGGACAGGGTGAGGACATTGTTCTCTTTTAAAAGCACACTTTAAATGTGCAGCGAGTAATTCTTAAACTTTGCCTTACACTTGAAAAATTTGGAGTCAGTCTTTTAAGGCCAATTCACACCGCACAGACAAACGCCAACAAACAAGTTGAAAGTTGGATTTACAGTTTTATGAAAAATAACTGTCATGTTCACGCTGCCTCAACAGACACCAACAAACACTGATTGAACATGTTCAGTCAGGTGAAAACAAACTCCAACCAACTCAAACAAATGCCAACAGGGGTAACACACTAAAAACAGTAATATTGTGAAATATTATTACAATTTAAAAGAACTGTTTTCCCTTTGAATATATTTTAAAATGTAATTTATTCCTGTGATGGAAAGCTGAATTTTCAGCATCATTACTCCAGTCTTCAGTGTCACATGATCCTTCAGAAATCATTCTAATATGCCGATTTGCTGCTCAAGAAACATTTCTTATTATTCTCAATGTTGAAAACAGTTGTGCTGCTGAATATTTTTGTGGAAACCATGATTCATTTTTTTCAGGATTCTTTAGCCCTGTTCGTAACTGTAATTGTTTCTCATGTGGGAAGAGAAGAAAAAAAAAAAAATTTGCATGGCACCTCAGTGATAAAACTCATGCATTCGGATGGCGATGAATAGAAAGTTAAAAAGAACAGCATTTATTCGACAAATATAAATCTTTTATGACATTATAAATGTCTTTACTGTCACTTTTGATCAATTTAATGTGTCCTTGCTGGATAAAAGTATTGATTTCTTACCCTAAACTTTTGAACAGTAGTGTATTCATCTATTTATATTTATGAGGACTCCAGTAATATCAGTGGCCTAAATATAGCTTTTTTTTTATTCTACACACACAATAAACCATTTCAAATATGGGATTTGGTACTCTTATTTAGTGCAGAATTATGCTATCGTTTGAGTTTTTTTTTTTATTTTCTCATCTTGACTTATTCTGCGTTCTTATTTGTGTTTATGTAATGCATCATGCAGTCTGTAGAGAATATCTCCCAGGGTTGCATTTTTCCAAAACCGTATATAATGGCCTCAGTGTGGGATGTTGACTGCTTTGCTGAGCTGAGACAATACATTCTCTCCCTTGCAGTGGCCAATACGGAAACCCGGACACTAGTTGCCCGCAGAGTGACGGAAGTAGCTCAGTCCACTCTCGATATGGTCTCCACCGCAGTGGACTACCCTCTCTGTGAGTGTTACCAGTACACATTAAGTGTCTGAATTTACACAATAGAAATTGCTTATGCATTGTTGTGTGTGTGAGGTGACAAATTATCTTTTTTTTGCACATCTTTTCCTTTTAATACAGGTTTTGTAAAGGGGGTTGCAAGACCAGACTATTGGATCCCGGACCATGAGATCACTCAGTGCCACTGCTGTGCTAAACGCTTCATCCCCAGCATGTCCAAGCACCACTGCAGGGCATGTGGGCAGGGAGTGTGTGGGAACTGCTCCAGTAAGACCAGGCCAGTGCCCTCTCGTGGCTGGGACCACCCAGTGCGAGTGTGTAATGACTGCGCTGACCGCAGTGATTCCCTGTGATGCTCCAATACAGCTGGTATCTCTTGGTGCTCAGAACCAGGTTGCAGGCAGATTTCAAGCCTTAAATGGTTTATTCTTGGATGGGGGAAATATGAAACTCACTGCAGTTGCATAGACAAACACTCAGGCTGTTTAAAGCATTAGCTGCAGAATTAGAGAGTGGGTCCTATTTAAGCTTAAAATCAAAAGAGAAAGCTAAGAAATTAAGTTGCATAATGAAAATAATTTGTAGAAATATCAAAGTTCATTATATGACAATTAAGCATATTAGTCCTAAAATAGAATTTGTTATCTTAAAGTAAAGTATGTATTTTTTATTTTGATTGTGGGGTTGAATAAACCCAGAACTTTCTTCACATTTTTTTGTGAGATTTTCTGCAGAAATTAAAAAGAAGAGAAAATACAAATTTTAATGGATTTTGATAGATTCTAGCTATTGACTATAGTGCTGGCACTGAAAACGAATCGCCTTCTAAAAGTGCATTTCTGTAAATAATTTAAACATCTCTACATTTTTATCCCAAAGATGAGATAACAGACTAAAAGACAGAGCAGTAAATATAAACATCTCATGTTTAGTAAATTATCATTTGATACACAGTACGTAGGAGATGTTTCACACTAATAAAGAAGCATTTGAATACAAGATATCAGCCTTACCTTTTTCTTTGGTAGTTTTATACTTTATTCCAGGAACAGAGCAACAGAAGTAGAGCCTAGAATCCACATTCCAGTTAAAACAATGCAGTTTATCATGTGCTGAATCCTGTGAGCTCACATCTCATTATTATTTTTTTATCAGTATAGTTCTTTAATACTTGACGACTGCACTTTATCTAATCTTTACTATCAACTTTCTTTAGTTGAGAGCCATATTATCTAATACATACAATGCAAACTGTACATATATAATGAAAATGGAATTATTCAGCAACATTTGCGGTGCCTAATGGATCTCAACAACTGTCTTGCATATAGACAGTAGTGGCATATAACAGGATGATTTCACAATGTGGCTGTGTACGACATTTAACCCTTAAATGCATGAATGTTTCTTTAGCAACCCTGATGTATTTCTAACACGGATGGATCTGTTGCAATAATATAAAACTTTCCTGATATTAGAGTAGCAGTTACAGAAGAATAAAATAAAGCATATTTTGTTATCTTTTGTAGCTTGGAAGTGTTCAGTTTGAGCAGATGTTAGAGCTCATTTCCCAGTTCATTCAGCATCTGGCTCATATTCGCGATCTCAAACATATTCTCAAAACATTTTCAGCATCTTCAAAATCAATATTAATCACTGACAGCATCTTCACCAGATACACTATCAAGTGACAGTGACACTAATATTTGATTTTTGAACAGTAAATCGCTGAGCCCTTTCAAGTTTTGCTGATGATACTTCCTATTCTTTTGTTTTCTGCCTGCAGCAACTATGAGTGAAACGTCACTTCATCATTGTGTATCAGACATTGCCACCTTGTGGAATAAAGGTGAATTGCACTTATTCAGTCATCAAAGATTCATTTATTGTTGTGCAGAAAAAAAATATACTCTCACTATTACACACCTCGGGTCGTTAGTGACCAATTTTTACAAAAAACTAATGGGAAAACAGGCTTTTTTTTTTTTTTTTTTTTTTTTTCTTGTTATATTGTTTATAATGAATTGACTGAAGAATAGTTAGAAGGTTAATGTCTAATGATGTCCCAGGTCACTAAAGACCCGAGGTATGCGTTTAAGGGTTAATGCAGATCTACACTAAACTGAATGTTGATGACTGAATGTTGAGCATCACAGCAGGATTACTTTTGGTTTCCTAACATGTACAGTAAAATGGCTTATATAATGCACTTTATTCATATTTGATCTGAGAGAATCCATGTGGATTTTAACTTTGATGTTGTTTGTTTGTTTGTTTGTTTTACAGTTCTTCTCTTTGTATTTTTATCTGGAATAGAGCATTGTAGTCTTCTATGAAGGGGTTTAACCAAAGCAATGATTTTATTTGCATATAACTTCACCTGCATTTGACAATCCTGCAATCTTTGTTTTGACTGGCCGGTACTGTTTTTCAGGTTTACTCAGAACATTAAAGCTATTTGAAAACAGCCTGCCCTCTTGATTTACAAGATAACCGAGATCTAGATCAGGCTGTAGTGCTGTAAGTGAACAAATGTGAGGTCATCTGGAGGTAGAGGTCTAGATTTCCTGCTCAAGGACCTTAAATAGATGAAACGGACTCAAAATCCGATTTAAATCATGCAGGTTGTACTCACATTTCCTCCATTTATAACATTACTGTCTGGCATACAGCCGGCCTCATCACATCTACAGGAAATGGGTTTACTGATTGTTATGTCAGCACTTGTGTGAGTATCATTAAGAACATCACATACAGTGCGTCATGTAAAGCAGGGCTACTGAAGGGGTCAGGTATCAAATCTGTCAGACGGTAACTATTGGGATACCATGGTATTACCAAATAACTAGCCCAGTTCTCATTCCTTTTAGTGATTTAAAAAAAAAAAAAAATAGGCTTTTCAGTTGCTGGTACTGACAGAGAGCAGGGCTGATAAAATGCCAATATATACACTACTGGAGTCAGACATTTTTTTTAATATCTCTTAATATTTTGTAACACTATAAATCTCCTAACTGTCACTTCTAATCAATTTGATGCAACCTTGCTGAATATCAGTAATACATTTTTTTTTTCTTTTAAATATCTTCCTTACTCCAAACATTTGAATAGTAGTTTATCACTGTTTCTCCAAAAATATTAACAAATTGTTTTTAACATTAATAATAATAATACATGTTTGATAATATTAAGAAAATATAATGAAATTGATTTAAAAGTACATAAAATAACTTAAATTAGCATATATATATGAGTATTATATAAATATATTTATATATATATATATATAATCACAAGGAAGTTGGTTGATTTGGAACTTCATCACTTCTGTTAATCAGTCAATAATTTCATATAATAATTAATTGCTGGAATGAGTTAAAAATTTACATTATGCAAACTATTGTAAAACTGAAATAATAGAAACCAAAATTAAAATAAAGTTGAAATTTAAAAAAAAAAATTCAATATTAGATTTAAAATAAATTAAACTTTAAAAAAAACTTTAACTTAAACTTGTTTCCGTTTAAATACCAAGGCAACATTTTTAATGTTTTAGTTTAAGTACTTCTGTCACTACAACTGAAATAAAATAAAGCTGAATAGAAATATTCAAACATAATTAAAATGTTAAAAGCACATAATAAAACTATTACAACACAAACTAAAATTAAAACTGAAAATATAAAAATAAAAGCTAATTCACAATATAAATAAACACTATAATATATAAATAATACTAAATTAACACCATGCTCCTGATAAAAAAAAAAAAAAAATGCAATCAGTTGCACTACCACACTGTAACCAGCAGAGGGAAGCAACACCACTCCCAACAAGAGACCCACTCAGGATTTCATTCATTCTAGGATCTTGCACGTTTATTATATTTAATACATTGATTCATATACGGAAAAAAAACAACAAAAAAAAAAAAAACAGAAGGGTATCAAAAGTCTACTAAATAAAAAGGGACTGAACATGACAGCAGGCCTCACTCATTCAGCACAAAAAAAACTGCAATTTCTACCTTTGGTTCACTTAAGGACAAAAGGATCAAAATAGCCTTATGTTACCTGATTCCACTGTTTAATCTATGGGTCTTTTATATATTTATATTGTTCTTGTACAGGAAGAGAAAGATTATTCACAAAGACAAAGATCTAACATAAAAACTTCATCAAATTTTATTTAATGAAAATCTTAAAGGGATAGTTCACCCATAAATGAAAATTCTGTCATCATTTACTCACCCTCAAGTTGTTCCAAACCTGTAAGTTTCTTTCTTCTGTTGAACACAAAAGAAGATATTCTGAAGAATATGGGAAACTGAACAGTTGATGGACCCGGTTGATAGTATTTTTTTTCCGTACTGGAAGTCAATAAGAACCATCAACTGTTTGGTTACTGACATTCTTTAAAATATCTTCGTGTTCAACAGAAGAAAGAAACTCTTACAGGTTTGGAACAACTTGAGGGTGAGTAAATGATGACAGAGTTTTTATTTTTGGGTGAACTATCCCTTTAAGTCCTGTTGCACAAGAAATTATGTAATGCACTGCTTATAACGCATTTCACATCCCATACCTTCATCATGACAGTTTTTTTTAATATATATATAACACCTACATTTTAGGAAAATTCAATATAGATAGATTTTTATTTCACTGGTTTCACAATCTAGCCCATCTGATGCTTGTCAAGTCAAGTCACCTTTATTTATATAGCGCTTTTAACAATACAGATTGTGTCAAAGCAGCTTCACAGTGATAACTGGTATATAATTTTGGCTGCACAGCAGCTCTTAAAGAAAATGGTGTCATTGTCCATCTTAAGTAAATTCAGTATTGATTCATTCCGATGTAAGAATCAATAGTTATTCATTTAGTTAATTTATCTGTATCAGCACTGGAGTAAACATTGATGTCATCATCCAGCTCAGTTCAGTTCGCATACAATAGTGTCAATACAGACAGATCAAAACACTGTTGAATATACATATACACTATTAAAACATTTTGGGTCGGTAAGATTTTTAAATGTTTTTAAAAGACACCTCATGACTTAATGAAATACCACTTTAGCACTTGATTTTTAAATATATAGGGGAAATGGGCTATATAATTTTTTACATTCAGTGAATATTTTAGGGGATTTTAGGGGGTTTTTTTGGGGGGGGGGGGGGGGGGGTGCTCTCAGAGGTTCGAGTCTCAGTACAGGTGTTGGGATTGAATTAACAGCGTAATCTTCCACTCTCATTACCCACAACTGAGGTGTCCTTGAGCAAGGCACCTAACCCCCAATCACTCCCCGGGTGCCGCAGCAAAAATGGGTTGTCCCCTGCTCCAGGTGTGTGTGTGCTCTTGGATGGGTGAAATGAAGAGCACAAATTCCGAGTATGGGACACCATACTTGGCTACACTTTCACTTTCGGACAGCTATAGCCCCTGTCTCCACTAAATTGTTGCCTCTTTGCTGTTTTAAGACATTGAGGTACACTGCTCTGTTTGAGCCTGAATCATTACATATTTCACTATAAGCTTGTCAATCAGTCTCTTAAAATGCATAACAGCATTTGCATGGACAGATTAGTCCACTGCAGGACGCTGTCGTGCACTTTGTGCTTATCTCCTCCTGCAGATGCACATGCCTGGACCGTGAGCTGAAAAATGAGCACCACGTGCCAATTCAGCAGAAAGCATTATTGTAATTCCTTAATCCCCATTTTACACATTATTAAGTTAAATGAAACTGTCCAGTTGTTTTGGTTGAAACTTAATCTGGGCCATTGTTTTATTTGAATATGGACTGTAAATAGCCTGCTTATAAAACATAACACATGGCCAAAAAAAAAAAAAAAAAATGCATCAGTGAAGAATATTATATATTTATCAGTGTCCTCTCTTATACTGGAAGCCTTTGCGAGTTTAATTTATATCTGTGGGCCCAGTGTTTTTTCTGCTTACTGTGGCTCTTTTTGGATGATTATTAATGGCTGTTTTGCTTCTGTATCCATGGCAACTTATCCTGCACTGTCCCGTTTTCCCCCTCATCCACACAGTCACACTGTGGGTGCAGGACAATAAGAGGAGAGTCTCCACCGCGGAAAGCATTCTCTCATTTTCTCACGCTTCCCCGGGGAAGATATGGCGCCTTGCTTGGGTCCATTTAACAATTCTGATCCTCAGCTTCTACTGACACACAAAGAGGCACTAATAGTGGTTGATGGTCTGTGACTTTTTAATTTCAAAAAGTCCATTCATAAATCTTTTCAAGGGTCTCTATTAGATTGTTGTGAACAAGAGGAACCATACATAACCAGTATAGTGAAATAATGGAGCAGCACATCAACGTTTTCCGTTTTGTTTCATAGCCCTCCATGTGGTGATGGAGATTAATTCTACATATTTTCTTAGAAATGTGGTCTTTTTTTTGTCTTTTTTTTTGTCATTGCACTAAAAATAAAATGATTAATAATAAACATGAAGCATATTTAAACTATATTGAATGATATTTATTTTAAAATATCAAGTATATATGCATCTTGGTAGTATTTGTATATATATATATATATATATATATACAGTGCTCAGCGTAAATGACAAGACTAGGTTTAATATAACATCTGTTTAACTTATAACATGAAAGTAAGGTTAATAATATAACTTAGTAATAATAATTACACTTTTTTCAGTTTTACTCAAATTAGGGTGATGCAAAAATGAGTACACCCCACAACAAAAACTACTACATCTCGTACTTTGTATGGCCTCCATGATTTTTAATGACAGCACCAAGTCTTCTAGGCATGAAATGAACAAGTTGGTGAAATTTTGCAACATCTATCTTTTTCCATTCTTCATGAATGACCTCTTTTAGAGACTGGATGCTGGATGGAGAGTGATGCTCAACTTGTCTCTTCAGAATTCCCCATAGGTGTTCGATTGGGTTCAGATCAGGAGCCACTGAATCACTTTCACCCTGTTCTTCTTCAGAAATCCAACAGTGGCCTTAGATGTATGTTTAGGATCATAGTCATGTTGGAAAAGTGCACGACGACCAAGGGCAGGGAGTGATGGTAGCATCTTCTCTTTCAGTAAAGAGCAGTACATCTGTGAATTCATGATGCCATCAATGAAATGCAGTTCCCCGACACCAGCAGCACTCATACAGCCCCACATAAGGACACTGCCACCACCATGTTTCATTTTTCTTTGCATTCCTCACCTTTGCGACGCCATACAGTTTTGAAGCTATCAGTTCCAAAAACATTTATCTTGGTCTCATCACTCCAGAGTATATAGTCCCAGTAGTCTTCATCTTTGTCAGCATGAGCCCTGGCAAACTCTAGGCGGGCTACTTTGTGCCTGAGCTTTAGGAAAGGCTTCTTTCGTGAACGGCACCCATGCATGCCATTCCTCTGCAGTGTGTCACGGGAAAAATCTATATTTTTGACACTACATTGCGCTTAGTTTATTATTAAAGATGCCTTTTTAAAAGACTACAACTGAAAAATGTGCATATTATATATAAAATTCAACCTGCCAAAGTGGCTAGTAGTGAGTACGTTACACGACACTGCTGAAATCCACCCACATTTGGCAGGTTTGTTTGTGTGTGTGTGTGTGTGTGTGTATGTATATATATATATAATTTTCATCTTCTTATGCAGGCGTGATATACAGTAGTGCATGAATGCATGAATCAAGCCACCAACAAAAGTACCATTGTTTATATTATATTATTTATTTATCTTTTATACAATGTAATTACAATAGAAATATGTAGGTTTAAATACAAAATTCTGTAAATAAAGAATAAAAATAAACTCCACTGGTTTGTTATCACTACACTAAAGTTTACAATCAACTTTATGAGGTAATTTAGTTCCCTGGTTTTGAAAAACCTAGATTTTGTCAAGGGGAGTGGACAAAAAGACCAGGGCAACTGAGTATAATGAATTCGTCCATTTAACGCCATATAACATATCGCTTGGCCAAATTACAAATGCATTGTCTTTGGAAAAAGGACTATTTTTAGATTCATTGTGCCACAATAGACCTGCTTGACCCTGTAATAAACAATTGATAAGAAAACCAGGAGGTCAATTTATAACACATTATGGTCAAAATGGCCTTTTTGAAACAGGAGTTAAAAACATTGTGCCTGCCTTGAATGTCCACTGCTATCAAGTCTCCACAGGAAGAGTGTCTGGAGTTCACCTCACCGAGCACAGTGTGCAGTCTGACTTTGATCATCTAGCTTTGAACCTCACAGGCTCAACACACTCCAGAAAGATCATTCAACATCTTATTCGTACACTCTGATGAAAATAAAAATACAAACATTGAGCATTATTAAAGGGGTTATATGATGCTTTTAGTGTGTAATGTATTGGTTTCTGCATGTAAGATCTGCAAAGTTACAAAATCTCCCACAAAAGAATTTATCGAATCAACCTCTATTGAAGGCCAGATATTAATTCCGGGAATGTCTATACATACATATATATATATATATATATATATATACATATATATACATATATATATATATATATATAAGCATGTGTCTTATATATACCTCAAGCATGTGTCTGAAAAGTAATGCCCTTTATCATATATATATATATATATATATATATATATATATATATATATATAAATATATACACGTTACTTTTCCGACACACGCTTGAGGTTTTTGGCCAATCACAAAGCACTGGGTCAGCTGTCCAATCAGATCACTGGGCTTTTCGGAATGAGGGAATAGAGGTACTGCAATAATTTACAAAAATGTGTTTTTTGACCATGAAATCATGTTAACCTATTCCATTACACCCAATAAACAAAATAATGAACTTTTAAAATAGCATCATATGACCCCTTTAAATGATAAATGTGCCTAAATGCACAACGTTAATATGAACCTCATGAATGAGAAGAATTGGGTTTTAGAATAACTGCATGAGGATCTATTGTGTAGAGTGTGTGACATTATTCACCTGCAATTACAATTAATCTCTTTCTTAGACCAGCGAGAGTGAAACAGTGGTGATAAGAAACGAAAGCCAAGACTAATATGCATATTCAATGTTTTAACATACTGTAATATGGGATATTTTAAGCATGCATGAACGGGACCATATGACTCTGTCCCTTTAAGAGTCTGTGTAGTCATTCCATTGCTTGCAAAAACAAACACTATAACCTCCATCTTCAACCCTTTTCCAATATTTTCTAATACATTTGCCACCCATTTTGTTATTTTAATGCCCTAGAATGGTCACAAAGTTTTTGAAATACATTCTTAATAACTGAGAAGCCCTATGAACCCATTGAAGGTAATGTTATTGTTGACCAAATCCACATATTTGAACATGTCTGGCTAAACATATTATAAAAATAAAACTATAACCCCCAGAAATGTTGTTCTAGATGTTGCACAAAAGGTCAATTAACAAAGGTCACTACATTGGCATTTCGGTCTAGTTTTTCATTGCATTATGGGTGTTGATAGTAAATTCAGGGTTGGAATGTGTCTGTTAGTGGAAATTTTGGTATCCACTTGGTTCAGAACGGATTCTTCAATGGTTCACGACTGATTAATTTGAAATTAACGAAAATAAATGGCCACAGAAAGGGCAATAAATAAAAGTAAACCGAAAGCATGCTATTTACATCACAAAGTAAACTCAGTTCTACGAGATACTGTAGCTCAAATTATCCATTTGGTGAGTCAGTTTTCAAGTAGCCAATTTATTCCACTTGTAATTTTTCACCCTGATCAATAAAAATAAATAAGGGAAACCCAAGAATAATTAAATTCTGATTAAAATAACCATTATAATCAAATAAAAACAATAAATAGATTCTGACCATCCCCTAATTTCAGTATTTCCTTTAGGTAAAATGATTCATTTTCCAAGCAAGGGTCATTACTGGTGACAGGTAATGTGCAGGTTTCTCTTTTAAGCCGTCCTGTAAGTGCCGAACCATTGTGACTGTCTTTCCGTTCTCCAAATCTTGAGTCTGACTCTCAAAATGACACAAAATGCAATCGGATGATCTTTTACAACAACCAATGCCCTTAAACAGACCAGGAGCATAAGAAAACCCTTTAGGAGACCAAAAAAAGGGGAAGGGGAAGGGGAATGGGTTATGAAACAGTTCCAGACTTTCAGACTCTCCTTACAATTATAGTTCAATCTCAAAAGTCTTTTGTAAGTCATTCGAAAAAGGGTTTTGCGCCTTCGGTTGTGATTTGGACTCCAGAGCAGCCCACTTCGCCTCAAAATGCTCTGCTTCCTGGGAACTGCTTGTGGGATTCGGATTCAGACCCTCCATCGGCCAACTGGTACCGCTTTTTACGGTACTACCGTTTTGAGTAACACTGGTGGTCACGGTCGTTGATGGAAAGGAGTTGTGCGGGTGGCCGTTGACGGTTGGAGGAGAGGCGAATGTGGTGGTTGGGAAACCTCCGGGCAAGGTGGGGAAAGCTGAATTTTGGCCACCGCCAAGCGTACCCGTCTTAGGCCCCATCCCGACTCCCATCGCCACTCCGCCCCCTGTACTGGCCGCAGTGCAGAATACATTAGCAACCATTTGTGATGGTGTGATGCCCACTACTGGCACACTGGCATTCGGATAGGTCATGCTGTTAGCCAGATTGGGCATGTATGGCTGCATAGGTACAAAAGCTGGTTGAAGAGGCTGTTGGGCGAACATGCCAACAGGTGCGGGAGTGACGTCAAAGGCCATTGGGAATGGCTGCATTGAGGTGGGGAGAGAACCAGGTGCGATGGGAATGGTGGGCATGGATGGAGGTTGCTGAGTGGGTGGTGGCGGTAGAGTAGGTGGGGTCTGCTGCTGGGCTTTCACCGCTTTAGCCACCTCCTCCAGCCAGCGCTCTGCTTCAGATGGGGTTCGTTTGTGGCCGCCCTGAGGCACGGGAGGAGGAGACTGGACAGCAGGCTCTGTTTGAACCCATGAGCTTGTAGCTGGGAAACAACAGGAAGGGTAAGAACGTTAAAATGCCTGTCCTATTCATGTCAAATCACCTTTATTTATATAGCATTTTATACAATACAGATTGTTTTAACTATAAGCCCCCTTTTTGAGCATAGACGTGAAAATGTACTATTAAAATGTACTAAGTTGAAGCCAATTCACACCGCACTGACAGATGGCAATAGACACTTTGTCGGGTTTTGTTGAATCAGTGTGTTACCCCTGTCAGAATCTGTTGCCATCTGTCTGAGCTTGTTTTTGCCGACTGAACATGCTGAATTGGTTTTAGAATGTCGGACACCGTCTACACCGGACGTGACCGTTGGCGGGTCGCATTGCAACAGCTAGAAGCTGTCTACACTGGACGTGACAAAGCGACCGTTTCAAATCTATTTGTCCTTCCTATGATAAGTAGTGCGAGTGCTTGGAGTACGTCATAAATAAAACAAGGCATCAGTTTACGTTCGGGGATTTGTCGTGTTGCGCCGCATCCAGTGTAGACAGCATCACTGATTATAATGGGTTCTAATTTCTTTTGTGATCTCACGTTTATACAAAATGTATATTTTACAAAATAACTTGGACTCCAAAGCCATATGTCTAAACAAGTTGTGTTCCAAATTTGACACTGATATCACAAAAATTGAGGTTCCTGTGAAATTTTGTTTTGCGCTACACCAAAAATAGCCAAAGGGTGACACCCACACTCTATTGAAATTTCTGATGAATTCTCCTGTCACAAATTAGCACAATTCTGTCACACTATCACTTCTATCGCAAAACATATGCGTTTTGTCAAGATTAGAAAAAAATTTGATTATAAAATAGTGCAGTAAACTTTGAAACATAAGAAGAAATGGTTTTCACAGAATGAATTGAGTGTTTAAGCTTTTGAATTTTTAATTTATGATGATTACTAACATATGTGATAGGGAAAAAAGGCAATAAATACAGAGCACAACTAGTGACCCGCTACTGGGACGCTGAGGGCCCTATTGTAACAATCTAAGCACACGGTCTAAAGCGCACAGCGCAAGTGCAAATCCTCTTTTGCTAGTTTAACAACGGGAAAAATGGTCGACATGCCCATCGCATGGTCTAAAAGGGTTGTTCCTATTCTCTTAATGAGTAATGGGTGTGTTTTGGGTGTAACATGCAATAAACCAATCAGAGTCTCATCTCCCACTTACTTTAAAAGCCAGTTGCGCTCGCACCATGGTGGATTCGCTATTTACATGGCGGAGTTTGCAAGCGCAAAAACGAAACGCTTCTCTAGCGAGGAAACGGATCTGCTTGTGCATGAGGTTAAAGCGCGTGAGCAGACCATCTACGGGAAAAGCCAGATTCCACCAAAGCATTTTTATCTTTATGCACACAATAATAATCTTTTACGTTGTAATCTTTTTATTTTAAATATTTGGCATGTTTGTGTGCTGCTGCTGCTGTTGTGCACCCGCCTATAGGCGCATATTACTAACGCGCTCTTTAAATAACAAAACAAATATTGCGCCATTGACGTTAGACCAGGTTTCAGTTGGTCAATGGCACAGTCGTTCTCAGTTGCCTCAAAATAGCAACGCACCAACAATGCGCCTGAACACACCTTGTTTTCAGACCAGCACGCCAATGGGCGAACAAATGGGCAACAGTATTATTATTTTATTATTCAGTTCAGTGTTGATTCAGTTCAGTTCAATAACTGTGTAAACTTCATCAAATGAGTTCAAATCAGCTATACGCAGCTCTACAAAAGACATAGTGTTGTCGTTATTCAGTTTGAGTCTGTTCAATGTTGATTCAGTTCAGTTCATTAACAGTGGAAAGTTCATCAAATATGAAATTAGTTTATTTGAGCTATAACCAGCTCTACAGAAGACAATAGTGTCATTATTCGTGATACTGATAGTGTCAGTGTAGTCAGATCGATAATATTACTGAATATCAAGTGTCTTCTAAACCCCTGTTCGCAATATATCTATATGTTTGTGTTGGATTATGCCGTCTGTTTTACCTTGCAGTGGAGCAGGTGGAGGGGGAATGGCAGGTGGAGCGCTGCAAACTGGCAAGCAGTTGGTGGTGGCTTTGGCACACAGATCCTCAGATGGTTTGGTGAAAGAGCTGTTGATTTGGCTGCACAGAGCGTTTATGCTGTCTGCCTCTCCTGCCACTGACAGATCCATCTCTGGAACTGACACAAACAAATAGGGAAGCTCAATCACACCTGTGTGGCTCATTTTGGTGGGCCATGCATGCAGTTTATGGGATTTTGCTTGCTACAATAACCTGAATCTATGATATAAGATATAATCTCACAGATATGGCATTGTTAAAAACATGAGCCATAATTCCCCTTTTAGATTTTATTCTAGGGGATTAAGATTAAGCATAATTCTGTGCAAAACATGTTGTTTAATGAGCACTACATGAAAAAAGATCAATGGAAGAGTCCCTCATATAAATAACAGATCTACAGGTAAATGCAGCAGTTTATGGCCTAGAATACACACTCAAATAAATTTATGAGTACAATTAATGGAAGTAGAGTTTTCTGAGATGTGCTTTTGTATATATTTGTATGCAGGCTCAGCATAAGATGCATTTTACATACCAAAGTCCTCTAGTTGATGATGCAGAGTGCTCATAAAGTTAGGGCGGTCAGTGCTATCATCTGGGTCAACATTACGCTTCCATTACACTTACACAGCTTGAGTACACAAAAACAACTGACCTGGGTTCTTGGTCTGGAAGTCCGTCTTGCGCTGCAGGGTTGATGGGAGATCGTTCAAGCGTAGGGAGAGCTGCCGTTTAAAAGGTGAGTTCTTCTGGCTAAGTTGAGGGAAGCCTCGGAAAGAGCCCTGCCGCACCAGCTGCTCGATAGGGGCGTGTCTGCGCGGGATGGCGTGAGGCCCACCTGGCTCCGCCCTCTCCCCTGGTGAAGCCGCTCCCTCTGGAGGTGAAGCATTTCCAGGTGGCATTGCAGAAATGCCACATGCTTCTGCAGAGAGGCAGATTCACTAATCAGAGTCGTTTGTACAAAGAAAGCCTTTGGTGTTTGAGAGTAACGGAAGACTGACCTTTCTTTTTGTCCTGCAGCTGTTTCATGATGTCCTCACGGTCATTTTGCTGTCCAGCAGAGGAGATGCGGAAGGAGCCTTCCCTCACGAAAGAGGTGCGGCTTGCATCAAAGGAAGCCGTGACCCCGCACTCCTTCTCTCTGCGCTGCTTCCGCTCAAGGCAAGCAGCAAAGGCGCATCCAACCGCATGACTCAAACGTTCACCCTAATGTTGTGAATGATGTTGCATTAGCATTGTGGCAGCACCAAAAATATATTTTTTCATTCGCTTTTTTGTCTTGTTGTTAAAGAAAAAATATATCGAGAAGCTAAGATAAATTTAAGATAAAAACATATATATAATATAAAAATAATGTTTAATAAAACATAATATAAATACATACTTTAAAGATATTTAGAAATTCTGACAGTATTTCTTAAATTAAGTGTATAAAAATATACATGTTTTAAAGGTTGTTTATATATTTTTACTGTAGAATGATAGTACTGATTGGGAAAATTATATTTTACAGAATAGCACAACTAGGTTAGTCTGTGTTTACATATCCAGTTTTGTTATTGTTGTTAGGAATGGACAAAAACATCAAATGGTCTCAAAAGTTTGTTTTTGTCTAGAATAGTATTGGGATCCTAATCAAAATTCCATTCCATTCTAGCCCTAATGTGTTTTTCTCGGTGCCCCAAGTGCAGATAACAGTCTCTAAGCGGTTATTCCGCTTGAGATAACATTGCCATAATCCCTATCTTAATCCCACTTTGCGGGGAACAGAGGCTGAAGAATTAATCCCCGCTGGGTTCTCCTCACCGAGTCCTTCAAGGCCATGAAGCAGTGGCACATCCAGCGGCGAGTCGTTCCATCACGGCAGATGTAGGAGAATGCCTTATCGTAATTACGGTCAGGTGCGCAGAAAGACACTTTCTCAATGGTCTGGTCAACAATGAGGTCCTACAGAGAAAATAAAAAGGGACAGATTGGTGGTTGTTTGTGGCATCTTAAATAAATAGCCTATAAAAAGTTGTAAAATGCAAATAAAAACAAAGTATGTTGAAAGTGCTGTGTATCAATGCCCAGTTCCATTCCATCAATATTTAATAAAGCAAAATTATTGTATTGAGTTTCATATTAATATTGTACATATTATAAATATACAGACAATGGGCCTTATTCATGAAACACAAGCAGAACTAATTTTTGTGTAAATCTTCCGTAAGGCCATTCCGACGTAAATGTGCGGATTCATGAATAGGATCGCGTTTTCAAAATGTTAGTAGGTACAATTTTTTTTTTTAACCTGCTCCTTACCACGTGTAAATGGTGCGTAAAATGGGGTGTTCTTTTTGGCAAACTGATGGCTGCATTTTGATAACACTATAATGATATTTCATTAGTTCGTTTGCCCATATAGGTCATCTTTAACTATTGGGGTTAAATGTATTTGGCTTGCTTCAACTTCAACTTGAGCTCAGATATACCTCCAGGGATTACTAGTGCTTGGAAGATAAGTATGGAAGGGTGCCTGTCGTATTTTTCTGGCCGCCAAGAGTTTAAGAATGTTCAACTTTGGGTAAAACACAGTGTCACTTCACTCTTTACCCAGCCGTTCAATCACAGTGGAGGTGGGGTGGGACAAATACCACAACGTCCAACCGGCACATCCTACTTGTAAAACGACTGAACAACAATATAGGAGTTAATATTGATGGTATTATTGCATTTTTATGTTCGGTAATTATTGATTAATCAAACTATCTGCAAAAAATCAGATACAAGTAACACTGCTTCCTCGGATATTCCATATGTGCCGCATTTCCATCGAAATTACCCAGAACAATTTGTCCCAGGAAAATTTTTTCCCCCAGACCTTTTGCTGTCTGCGTTTCCATCGCATCTAAAGTGCTGTATAGATTAGGCAAATTAGTCCAGTGACGTAGGACTGCGTGCGACGCATAAGCTTAACTTTGAAAAAGTACTACCTCGTGAACAGGGACTTTCTGAGGGGGAAATTTTTACCCAGAACTTCATTTAGACCCTGGTCCCTACAGTCGAAACACACAGAGTACCACCCCAAAGTCTTTAGTTCCTGGGGAAAGTTCCTGGTGGAAAAGCAGCTATAGCAATCAAAACAGCTGGAAAAAAACGGTGCACCTTCAAAGTGCTCTCAAGCGTTTTCAGAAGAGAGCCTGGCATCTTCAGCTGCCTAAATTCTTCCAAAACGTGTTTTTGTCTTGCTCTGATTCACTATTGTAAGCCTATTATAAATGTTTATATTTCAGACCTGTCGAGATGGTCATCGCGTGAAATTGCGTTTATACGTCACTCGTCCATGCGGGTCTCATCATATTAATAAATAGAGAAAAGTTGCTCCAGTGTGTAAGGTGTGGGACTGGCATAAGTTAGTTGACAAAACAAGCGAGAAAGGTTGACATGGAGCCACTAAATCTCCAACATCCAGGGAATCACCCGTCTCCAAGAAATGGCAAACAAAGGAGAATCTGCTGCCAAAAAGAGAATGTGACAGAGCTTGTAATAAAAGAAGAATCAACATTGGCTTGGCTTTTCAGAGATGTCGAGAACTGAGGGATTTGAAATGTTGTAAAAGCGACGTGGGGATGACATTTTCATTACTCAACAGGTGAGTAAGGTATTTTATTAACAGATAAATTGTCATGTAGCTTTCTAACAGAGTTCATTGTGAAGGGTCATTTCATTATGGTTGTTGTAGCGCTATGCTGGAATTTATTTTCCAGGAAGTACCGTGTCTATTAATGTGTAACTAAGCTTCCATCTAAACTGGTTATTTATCTTAAGCCTAGTAGTGAATGTTTTATAAGCAGTAGGATAACCATATTCATCCGCACAGTCACACAGAGAAGCACAACCAAAACAATGTTCTTCCACAAAATGCATGCAGTTTTGTTTTTTAACCGCTAGAGGGACAAAAGTTGCATAGTGTACCTTTAACTATAAAATCTGAAGTTTTACAAAGCTTTGATGAATCTGGAGAAGAGGTTTTGGGAAGGTCCGTTTTACGTGCAAATTACTCAGAATGTACTCATATATTTACAAAAGATTCCTGATTTGAATACACCTCTAGTCAAAGTCAATTTTGATGTTTTTTGTGAGGCATAATTCAAAAAGTGGTATAACTGTACTGAGATTGTGATGAAGTGATTTCAGTTTAAAAATATTATTTGAAATAATGTATCTAAAAGATTTGTCTTCCTTATTTATTCTTATTTGTCCGTGACCCAACCACAGTGTACCGTTTTTTGTCCTTTTGATTGTTCTAACATGACTAAAGCTTTTTGTGTAGCCCGGACCTCCCACTGTAACAGTGGCTAGTGTTTCCTTGTTAGCGGGCCACATTAAATACATAATACATGAGCTGAACAGTGTAGAAGTGGTAGGTGAGGGGTCAGTGAAGCAGAGGAGGACTGGGTCGAGGTGAGGGGCCCATTCATTGTTAGCCAATTACTGACTGAAGGGGCCCCGGTCAGAGCTCTGGAAGTTTTGTCATGGATGAATGTGTCCTGGGGGGGGGATAATGGGGGTTTACAGTGGACGGGAAGAACTTTATGGGTCCATGACTGCTGACTCATCTCAGTTTCCAGGAATAAGACAGTCTGGTCTTGCAATCAATAACCTTTTCACTATAATGAATATTGAAAGTGAAGTAGGGCTGCTAATTCTGACTATTTTGGTCAATATTCTAATCATGGTTATTTAACATGATTAGGAGTGGGAGATATGTCTAAAATCTTATATATATCAAGTATATTTTAGCTGGAAATAGGGTTGTTATGATATTTTAGATACCAGAGACAAATCAATACAATCAACATGACAAATACAATAAAAAGGTGATTCTTAAAGATTCTTATTAAAGCTACAAAAGTTATTCAGTCAAGAGCAGTGAGTGATTTTCTCTGTCTTTTGTTGTTTGATTAGCATTAATGACAGACAGCAGTAGATATATTAGGCTGCTGTCACTTTAAGACCTAAAACACGGATCCAATACTGACACACATCTGACCTTTTAGGCACACACCCGAAGTCCAAGGTATACTTTGCTTGTTCGTGTTTCGCTCCGTCTCGAAGCGCACACAGAGAAACCCACCTGGGGAAGAGTTTGAGTTTTCTTTCTCAGCTTAAAGCCCGTTCACACCAAGAACGACAACTATGAAGATAACAATATCGATAACTGTATTAGCATCCAAAACAGTTCTGTTTATTATAAGCATGTGCTTCAATTATGTTGTATGCCACTACATTCTGATTGGCTGTCAATCTTTTTAATCATTCATTAGCTGGAGAAAATCATTTTGAAAGCAATTCCAATGATATCGTTCCTTTGTGCTATTAATGTTGTGGACTGCTATTCTCTTAAATTCAGAACGATTATCTTTAGTGTTATCGTTATAGATATCGTTCTTGGTGTGAACGGGCCTTGAATATGCTTTTAATAACTCTTTAATATCAAGCACGTCCTGTAACAGACTGCATTTTACAATGATTAGACTGATTTGGACATTAAGTTTAGGCTTTTAAGGAGGGGCAATAGTGATGTAAAGAAACAGAAGGCATTTATCTTGATCATAACGTAACTAAAAAAAAATAACGAAACTAAAATTCGATTACTCACACAGCTCTAAAATAAAGTTTAACATGGGAGAGGAGAAGATGCACCGGTGGCGTGTGACAGCGGCAGGAAGGATTAGGTGGCAGTGCTGACTCATATGCATATGGAAGAATTACCAGAAGGACATAGTGAATGGACGTTTGAGTCTGAGGCCCTTACGAGAAACAAAAAAGAAAGCTTTGTGGCTTTCCGCCTTCTACTATGTGAGCTGAAAACTCATTATGTGAGGCCTTTGACCTTTTCTGGTTAACTTTCCGGGTTTTGTGTGAGGGAAGGATGTTACATTAATCCTCTGACTTTCAAAAGAAAACCCCAACCGTGAGAGACATGGGAACCCTTGGTCTCAAAAGTCGTCTTGTGTCTGAGACAGTCTAAGTGATGTCTCATGATCATGTGACGGGTCTTTTGGAGGTCGGCCAACTTCCTCTTACTGCATATTTTGTGTTTCCTACAGACCTAGTCTCTCGCTGATGGAATCGGCTAATTGATGGCTTGGGAGCTTATTGGGGCATCAAAGACCCTTGATTAATGGCTTTCCATGGGTGCACAACAAAATGTCTATACACACATACCTTGGTTTTGTCATCCACTACTCTCAGGCCATCAGCGGACACCCAAAGCACAGCCTTGACAGTTTTTTTCCCACTCTGAGAAGAAATATTGAAACAACATCAGCTTTTTGACACAACTGGATATTAGCACTACTGCAGAGGTTTGGATTTGCTCTGCATCAAGCATTCTAGAACAAGACTTTTTGTCCATGACATATTTCTATAACAGTTTTAGCTTTTGTCAGCTCGATTTTTCCTACAGCATATTAGAGAGCTGCCCGACAACATGCTGACCTGTGATGCAATGCAGTGAGTTCCAGGAACAAGACCAATTTAGCAAATAAGAACATTTAAGTAAGGGAAATGTAATATTAATAATAATACAAGTCAAATAAATTCCATGTCAGATAAATGCTGTTCTTTTGAACTTTCTATAGGAATCCTGAAAGAAAACGTATAACACTTTCCACAAAAATAATAAGTAGGTCAACCATTTTCAACATTGATAATAATAAAAAATGTTTCCTCAGCACCAAATATGCATATTAGAATGATCCAAGGAATAAATTACAATTTAAAATAAATTAAAATAGAAAACATATTTTAATCTATAATAATAGTTCTATTTTTACTGTATTTTTGATCAAATAAATGCAACCTTATGGAGCATAAAATACTTCTTAATACTTAAAAGCATTAAAAAACCTTACATTGTAATATATATATATATATATATATATATATATATATATATATAGATTATTGGATTATGTTTTACAAGAAAATTCTATTTCAGTCAAAAAATTATATATATATATATATATATATACATACACACACACACACACACATACATACATAAGTTCTATAAGGTTCTATTTGTGAGCCAATCAGCACTTCGAAAGCACACAAGATGACCAATTAGCCAAGACTGTTCAAACTCCAACTGTTAAAATTCAAATTTAAACAACCATAAGCCCATATAGACTCATTTAGGGGCTGTTCACATATCGCGTCCAAAAATGCTTGGAAAGCGCGGCCGCACCGCTTTCTCCTCCTTTCCACGAGCGCTTGCTATGCAACCATGATCTGCGCTCTCCACGATATCGAGATAGTATCAGGATAAATTGATTTCTAGCCCTTGCATTAGCTTTACTACTAGATATATTTATAGAGATGAGAAATAAAAACCCTCCCTGTACAGCTATGATCAGCTGTTCGGCTGAACTTTCGATGTTGTTACGGAAAGGCTGAAGCTGATCGGTTGGTTCTTGTCACATGACCTGCGGTGCGCTTGCGGCATTCTGAAAAGTTGAGAATTTTTCATCTCAATGCGCATCGCTTCCATTATGAGCACACCTGCCGCGCACCTACATTTGAAATAACTGATTTGCACGTGGGAAAAGACGCGATATGTGAACGGCCCCTAAGCTTCTTTAATTTTGATATAGTACATTTAGAATACATTTAGGGTCTCTGTCATTTTCATGTATGAAAGTCACTTGTTCCCCATATCATTTTCACTATATGGAATGCAAAAACTTTGAAGCTCAATATCTCAAAACTACTTAGAATGCAGATAGAACCTTATAATTTTCTCTCTCTCTCTCTCTCTATATATATATATATCTATATACATATGTATGTATAATCATATATATATATATATATATATATATATATATATATATATATATATAAAATCATATTCTGGGGTCCTTGGCCCTGAGGTACCTTCTTTAGGCCAAACTTAGAGAGCAAGGCAGCATCACATGTAAACTTAAAGTACACATCAAGTGCGCATTTAGGACAGGTTCATAAGACTGCAAGGCAGCTCTCTAGGTTTTGGAACATTTAACATTTAAATCTTTCATTGACATGTCTGTCTGAGAGAGTGAAGGGCACCGTGGATCGCATTTAATCTGGAAAAAACTGTAGGAATGAGTAAAAGTGAAGGATGACACTAAATCAAGAAGAACTGAGAGAATCCAGCTGATGTTACAAGCAGCCCAAAAGTCACTGTCCAAATTTGCTAAGACAGCAGAACATTACACTGGCTGGAGGTAGAGAGAAGAGAATGGAAGAATAAGGAACAAGCACAAGCTCAGAGCAGAATAAGATGAAGGCTTTGGGGGTTTGGGAAGAAGAGAAAATAAATTAAGTGACTGTGTAGACAGACACAGCAGGAACTACCAACATGGGGATGAAAGAGAGAGCGTATATGAACAGATGGAGGGGCCCCAGAGACAGGGCCACACACAGTCAGTGTCATACAAACTGCTACGCTCTATAAAGATTGATTTTTAAAATAAGTGAGACTTTATAGACTCTCGGTGCATTAAATCCTCAGTCCTCTGAGTCTCAAAGAGAAGTTTGGACAGAATGAGGAACAGTGTGGGTTTTACAGATGCATGTGAATAGGTGTGCCAGGGATCAAAATTTAAAGGGATAGTTCACCTAAAAATGAAAATTCTTTCATCATTTACTCACCCTCCAAATATATTATACTGTATATATATATATAGATATATACACACATCACATTTTTTGCTATACCAGCTTCTTTGGCTGCCAAATTGCTTTTTATAGCAAGTGTATGTTTTATTGTGTGAGAATGAAAAGCACTACTGTACTCACCACTTTCAGTTTTTTCACTGCTTCTTCGCACACATGCATCCCTCTGGACTCCTCTACCTCCACCAGACCGAGGTACTGCAGAAAGAGAAAAAATACAAGGAAAAGGAAGGGGGAGAGAGAGAGAGAGAGAATGATGAAATCCACATTTTCTATTTTTCTTCCACTACACCATTAGTTCTCTGAATGGCATGATATGTGTTGTGAAAATAAAATCAGTACTCTATCATTATTTGCTGAGGTTACGTGATCAGAATAGACAGGAACACAAATTTACTCAACCTCTTCAGGGAAAACTAGTCCTGTCCAAACAGGGTTAGTGTAGATTTCAATGAGGAACTCGTTGAAAACACAGCAGAGGATATATTTGTGGGAACTCTGAAGTGAGATTTTGTCCAGCCTAAACCAATCAAAATGTCCTCGCACAGACACAATTAATAGTCATCCAGCCAGGGTTATGTGATTATGGTGGACACGAGGAAAGAGGCCATTACAGGATTACATCTCAGTCTCACAGAGATTCTTGATGCCTCAGGCTGGAGTAAAATTAGGCTGAATTTAATTATGCAATATCCACTGCAATATATCCTCCACTTTACTTAATGATACAAACCTTCTTTAGTCTTAAAAGAGCCTCTTTTCATTTCAAAATAGGATTGTCAAGCACTTTTAATCAAAATAATGACATAATATGCTGATTAATTATTTACATTAATCTCATATCAGTATTTAGTGAGAAAAAGCCATACAGAAATGATAAAAAAAAAAAAAAATGGATTTACTTATTTGTTTTACTTTAATATCAATACTAGTCACATTCTGCAATTAATATAGAGGTTGGGGGGACATGATTAGTTCTGTTAGATCTTGAATGTACTGTAACACGTTAATTCGTTCACATAATTACCCATTTAATAGATTTCACTTGAACGGTAGTGAACGGTATTGTAATACTCTAATGTCCTATACCAGGCATCAGACTGGTGTTATTATTGTGTGGGGGTTTGATTGGTCTGTTTTTGCTCAAAGCTCTAAAGCCTTTGGCCGTCAGCCAGACACTGTGAGGGTGTTACTGACTTTCAAACATTTCAAAAGTCAATCTATATCTGGAAATTCCCATTATACCTGTTTTATTTTGCCCTATTGCCCTAGTATAGCTTTTGAATAACAGCTAGTGTGACATTTTTTTTCCATTTGAAGTTGCAAGCAATTATACAAGTGTTAATGCTTAAATAAGCAAGTCTAGAACATCATAAACTACACTCTACAGACATTTATATTGGTTTGAGCCTGAGTTAGTTTGAATTAAGCTGACACTATTTACTTTCTTTGTACACATTCCTAGTCTTATTGTGCACTCTTAGAAAAAAAAAAGATTTAATGGGGTTCAATATAGAAGAGGTCCATTTTAAAGAACCCTTCATGCCAAAAAGGAGAAATGTTTAATAGGTTATTTTTATTCTTTTATAGGGGTGTGGTAGGGCCGCACAATATATTGTTTTAGCATCGATATCGCGATGTGCGCATTAGTCATCATTTCAGTATAGGGATCGTAAATCTGTATGGACCAGACACCACGATTCAAAACACAAATGATTCTCGGATTAAAGTTTGACCATTATACAATGAAAGTTTATCATTTGCATGTGTTTTAGGTCCTGTCAGCTTAAAAATTCAAACGATTTTAAACCATTTGAGGGCAAGATGGCGCGAAAGAGAACTCAATTCTGAACGTGCGGCTGTTTTCTGTGCCCACACACAGAGCTGCGCACATGCACGTGAACACCGAATTTCTTTCTATTTGTGCCTGAACGGACACATACATGCAAAAAATACTCAAAATGCACATCTCTGTGAGTATCCTCGTAAACAGTTACCTATGGCTTTAGGTGAACAAACAACTGATAAAGAAAAACGGAAGAAGAACCGACGTTTACCAGTATTTTGGATCTGCGAATTCGGTCTTAAAGTGACAGCAGCCTAATATTCCTGCCACTTTGTGTGTCATGAATGATAATCAAACAACAAAACACAAAGAGAATAATCACTTTTGTAGCTTTAACACACATTAATTATATTTAATTTATACAGTGAAGACTATGCAGTGTTATTTTACTTTTGATTATTCAATATCTGTACCTGAATACTGTTAAACTTACATGAAAAATATAAAGCATTTTTATTTCATTTGTACCTTTGTTCTATTATATTTATCTATGCTTGTAATTTGTTCATTATTTTCTATGTGATACTCTACAAAATCAGCCCAATGATTGATTAATTCTTTCCAAACAGAGCTATTCAAGTCATCTGGTGAATTTTTTTTTTTCATATCGCAATATATATTGCAGAAAAAAAATATTTCCAATATCGTGCAGCCCTACGATACACTCATGTCACAATTCGATACAAATCGCGATACTGAGCTCACAATACGATACTATCGCGATATTTTAAACCAAAATAAAGGAGAGTTTTTTTTATTATTATTACTTTATTGTTATTTTATTATTATCAGGACCCACAAATATTCCACCACTGCATTAGTATACATTATATTCAACATTATATATATAGCAGTTTAATGTAGTAATGTCACTGAAACTCCCGGTGTTTGCTATGTCCCGCCTATTAATGCACTATACATATAAGAATAAACCGTTAAAAACACTTTGAATAATCATACTAAATGTGATATGGTGATTTAAATGATGTTTGCGCTTTGCAGTTGCACTACAGATGACCAATTCAATCAATCACAGTTCTAATTGCAAGAAAGCGTGTCAAAATGACTATTCCCAAACTGTAAATGGTTAGTTCATTCAAAAATTTAAATTCTGCATTCCCATGTTGCTTTCGTGTCACACAAGCATTTAAACGTTCGTGTTTACTACAGTATGAAGTAAATTTGAATGCTGAAAGCCTTGTGTGACAGCACTTGTAGATCATATTGTTCTTATTATAAATTATTACAGCAAGAAGTCTATTAACAACACTCTAGATGAATTTGGAAGCCCTGCCATCAACAATTTAGCGAACAGTGCTCATGTTAATTTAAAATAATATTAACAAGGATTTAAAAAGCCAGTTGACTTCTCAAGTTACCCGGACAGGAAAGTTGCATTTGCCCTTTCGTACAGCCTCTTCATCTGCTTGCCATTGGTGTGGCCGGCTGGCCTCCGGCACGTAGGTGGGCTTCTTCCTGCGCAGGCTCTGACGCAGCTTATTCATCTCCACGCTCTCAAACTCTCTGTTGCTGATGACAAGAAAGAAGACACGTTAGTAGGAGAACATATGAACAAATTGGCCCTTACTTCACCTCAGCTTCCAACTGTTAAGTCAGGGCACACTGAATGTTGACATATCATACAGACGGCAGTATTTCCAGTCATGCTGGACAGGCAGGATATAATCACTCTGATTTGGATTTCACAAAAAAAGCCACCAACATTCATTTCATATTTCTTGGTATTTTTAACTGAATGAAAATAACCACAGTATATTGGATTAAACAGAAATTGCAGAGAATGTATTAATCACTTCTGTCTTAAAAAACAATTGCTTTGCTCTCAAGAGCCCTATTTATGCAACATAATTAGGTCATTCATTCTACCCTTAATTTGCATTTGTAATTTCCCATTCTGATGCACAACACCACAAAGCCAGGCCACTCTGAAGAATGCAAATATCTGAAGCTCCACGTTACGCATGCACATCTTAATAACTCGCAGAGATGTGCATTTTGAAAATTTTTTGCATGTATATGCCCGTTCAAGCACAAATAGAAAGAAATTCGGTATTCGCGTGCGCGGCTCTGTGTGTGGGCACAGAAAACAGTACTAAACATACTAAGACATAAAACAAAATGTCTTAGTACGACAAGCAAAAGGTTAAAAAATAATGAAAATTCTGTCATCTTACTCACCCTCGTGTCATTCCAAACTCATAAAACTTTCATTATTCAGTGAAACAACAAAGATATTTTGAAAAAAGTCCTAGCTGCTCTTTTACAAAAAAGTAAATAGGACTGAGACTGTAAAATGTGGGGGAAAAAGTTATTAACATTTTGAACATTTTAGCTTTCATTTTTTTGATTTTCAGTTTTTATTTAAAATTGTGAGTTATAAAGTCAGAATTGCGTGATATAGTCAGAATTGTGTGATATAAAGCCAGAATTGCATGATATAGTCAGAATTGCAAGATATAGTCAGAATTGCGTGATATAAAGTCAGAATTGCGTGGTATAAAGTCAGAATTGCGTGGTATAAAGTCAGAATTACAAATTATAGTCAGAATTGCGTGATATAGTCAGAATTGCGTGATATAAAGTCAGAATTGCGTGATATAGTCAGAATTGCGAGTTATAAAGTCAGAATTGCGTGATAAAATTGCGAGTTATAGTCAGAATTGTGAGTTATAGTCAGAATTGCATGATATAAAGTCACAATTGCGAGCTATAGTCAGAATTGCGTGATATAGTCAGAATTGCGAGTTATAGTCAGAATTGCGTGATATAATCAGAATTGCGAGTTATAGCCAGAATTGCATGATATAGTCAGAATTACGAATTATAGTCAGAATTGTATGATAGAATTGCGAGTTATAGTCAGAATTGCGCGATAGAATTGCGAGTTATAGTCAGAATTGTGTGATATAGTCAGAATTGCATGATAAAGTCAGAATTGCGTGATATAAATTCAGAATTGCGAGTTATAAAGTCAGAATTGCGTGATAGAATTGCAAGTTATAGTCAGAATTGCGAGTTATAGTCAGAATCGCATGATATAAAATCAGAATTGCGTGATATAAAGTCAGAATTGTGTGATATAAAGTCAGAATTGCGTGATATAAAGTCAGAATTGCGTGACAGAATTGCGAGTTATAGCCAGAATTGCATGATATAGTCAGAATTACGAATTATAGTCAGAATTGTATGATAGAATTGCGAGTTATAGTCAGAATTGCCAGTTATAGTCAGAATTGTGAGTTATAAAGTCAGAATTGCGTGATAGAATTGTGAGTTATAGTCAGAATTGCGTGATATAGTCAGAATTGTGAGTTATAAAGTCAGAATTGCGTGATAGAATTGTGAGTTATAGTCAGAATTGCGTGATATAGTCAGAATTGTGAGTTATAAAGTCAGAATTGCGTGATACAATTGCGAGTTATAGTCAGAATTGCATGATATAAAGTCAGAATTGCGTGATATAGTCAGAATTGCGAGTTATAGTCAGAATTGCAAGTTATAGTCAGAATTGCATGATATAGTCAGAATTACGAATTATAGTCAGAATTGTATGATAGAATTGCGAGTTATAGTCAGAATTGCGAGTTATGGTCAGAATTGCGTGATATAAAGTCAGAATTGCGTGATATAGTCAGAATTGTGAGTTATAAAGTCAGAATTGCGTGATAGAATTGCGAGTTATAGTCAGAATTGCATGATATAAAGTCAGAATTGCGTGATATAGTCAGAATTGCGAGTTATAGTCAGAATTGCATGATAGAATTGCGAGTTATAGTCAGAATTGCAAGTTGTAGTCAGAATTGCGTGATATAAAGTCAGAATTGCATGATAAAGTCAGAATTGCGAGTTATAGTCAGAATTGCGTGATATAAATTCAGAATTGCGTGATATAAATTCAGAATTGCGAGTTATAGTCAGAATTGCATGATATATAGTCAGAATTGCGTGATATAGTCAAAAAAGTTTAAGTTTTTTCTCAGAATTGCGAGATATAAACTTTATAACTCACAATTGTTTATATCTCGCAATTCTGAGAAAAAAGTCAGAATTACGAGTTATAAACCTCATAATTGCACCCCCCCCCCCCCCCCCGCACACACAAAATTCTGACTTCATAACTCGCAATTGCGAATTTAAATCTTGCAATACTGACTTGCAAAAGTCGCAATTACCTTTTTTATTTTTTTATTTAGTGGCGGAAACAAGCTTCCACAACATTAGGCTGAATCTATCATGACACAAAACAATACATTTTTTAAGAGACTTCGTTGTTATCATTACCATTTTTTCACAAGGCTTGGCATATCTTCTCCTTGAAAAGCTGTAAACTTCACACAAACTGTTGTACTGCGCTCTTCAATGTGAACCACACGCCACACAACCACTTTTGCTTTTATAGCTTCACGTCAGAGGCTGAAAGCACACATTTCCCAAAGCCATGAAGCGTTACGGGTAACAGGTGGCAGACATGGAGCGGCGGAAGTACCACTACGCACGCCTGGCCCAAAGCCCACATGCCTACACCCATAACACACCCACATATTCAAAAGAATACATGATCGTATATAATTGTGTGTTTTTTAATAGCCCTGGTGTCTAGGTCTCTGGAGGCTTTACTCAGCTCTGGCACGCGCCTGTTGCTGAGCTCGACAGATCTTGTAGGGGTCAGATGGGATACGCAGGACTGGCACCTGCCGCTCGACCGGGTAGTGAGGCCAGAACGGGCAGCTGAATAAACCACATGGCATTTTTAATGAGGCAACAAGACATTACAGTAACATCAGTACATTCCCAACAGGAGGGTCTGGATGTTTGGGGGTTCTTGATCAAGATCAGTCAATGCTTTTGCAGGAAGAGGAAAGGGGGGAGCTTCCGAGATTCTGCTCTACTTTCAGGATTGATCTAATGGCTGAAAGGCTGCCAAAGCTACAGAATAGCAGAGAGGGAGGAGAAGACATTCGGTGATTGAGAACAGGCCAAAAGCCAATGAGAGAGAAAGAGAAGAGACTTTATAAGGAAAAGAAAGAAGGAGCTTGAGATGTAGAAGGGGAGGGAGACAAGTACTAAACACTCTCATGAATCTTATTGAGGTCACAGATCTAATGTGTGTCGCTCACACTGTGGTGCCAGTCACAAACGTCCTGACTGATGCAGCAAATTTAGTTTTTGATG
Organism: Elopichthys bambusa; assembly: GCA_037101425.1. Lineage (NCBI taxonomy): Eukaryota > Metazoa > Chordata > Actinopteri > Cypriniformes > Xenocyprididae > Elopichthys > Elopichthys bambusa. The sequence continues at coordinate 25,288,713 of CM074444.1, read as the reverse complement.
GTGGTGCTGCATCAGTCAGGATTTTTTATATCAGTTGACTAGTTGACTAATTGGTAGTAGGCTGGTTTATATAATAAAAACGGTTAGTTCCTGTCCTTGATTGGTCAATAGCTCTGTTTTATTCACGATAAAACAAGGCTATGACCGCGTCACCCAACGGTTCTGTGTATCACCACACCCTTAGCAACCACTCTTAGCAATGTAAACTGTTTGTTCTCAATATTGTTCATTGAAGCTTACTGTATTATGTAGAAGAGAATTGTGAGAAAGAGATCGAGTGAGCGAGTTTATTACCTGCATTCAGATTTAGCATTTACCTTCAGGTCAGTCTTATGTTCATAATAAAAAATCTGTTTAAATGTCCGATGTAATATCTTGTCCTTTTAACAGTTAAGGGGTTTTCCCGTGACTGACAGCGCTAGTCAAAGCATAGCAATTATAATAGGAATTTAATAATATTTTGAATTAGATTTTATTTTAAATTTAATAATTTTTTATATTCCTATATACCTATAATTTGTTTTTATATCAGTTTTTAGTCATTTTAGTACTTCAACTTATTTTAGTTAGCTGCCAAAGTAACATTTTTAGTTTTTGTTTAGGTGTCTTAAGGGATTATCTAATATTTTATTTTATTTCAGCGTTATTTATTTCAATTACATGAAAAACATTTTTAATAGTTTTAGTTAACACTAACAACATTACAGTCAATAATTAAAAATACAAAAATAAAAAATAAAATCAATCCTTTTAAATGCTAGAAGTGAATTTAGGCATCAGTGAGATTATAACATTATAATGTTATAATCTGTACATTAAACAACAATAAAAAGTAGATATGTAAAGATTTAACAGCATTGTTAGTGTTTTTAAAGATTAACTTTAAGCATTAGATGATGACAAATTTGATCTAAATGTAAAAATACAGTAAATTAACACACAATTAAAAAGTTAAATATCGATAAATACAATAAACAAAATATCCACACACAAAAAAAACATTATGGTACCAATACCATGAATCTCTAGTCAGAATGTGTATGATTGACTGTTTGCTTGAATAATAATAACTTAAAAAACCTTGGGCAATGAATGTGCATCAATTTAATTTAATTTCAATTAAGTAAAGGCATAGTTCACCCAAAATGAAAATTTTGTAATCACTCACCCTCAAGTTGTTCTAAACCTGTATGAGTTTCTTCTGCTGAACACAAAAGAAGATATTTTAAAGAATATAGGTAACCAAACAGTTGACGGTAGCCATTGACTTCCATAGTAGGAAAAAAAAATACTATGGAAGTCAGTGGCTATCGTCAACTGTCTGGTTACTAACATTCTTTAAAATATCTTCTTTTGTGTTCAACAGAAGAAAGAAACTCATACCAGTTTGGAACAACATGAGGGTGTGTAAATGATGGCAAAATTTTCATTTTTGGGTGAACTATCCCTTTAATGTTTATGTGAATATGTAACATTTAAATAAACATCATATTAAATTGTGCTGTGGTATCAAAATTCCACTAGATTTGGTATCGCCTACTAATATTTTGCCGTCCTAACCCTCGTTATCACATACAGCAAAGAAAACAATTTGTTCTTGAGAGGTTCTTATGAGACTCGCCAGGGAAATTTCCATAACATCCATGTGAAAGTCACACAACAGCCATAAGAGCCACCCAAGCCATTCCATGGAAATGATTTCATCACCAAATGAAAACCAGCTGGAGCAACATGGGTAGAGTGAACCCACAAGACTAAACCAAAACAACTTATTCAAGACTTCATACACAAAACATTTGGCAGAACACTTCTTGTGTGTTTGCGTGATAGACCGACCATATACCCAATCAGATCCAAGCAAATATCTTAGTAAAAAACATACAGATTATGCATTTATATTACGAATATTCTTGGCTGCTTTGTGAAACATATTATAACAGATTTATTTTAGAATCATAGCATACTCACACTGAAAAGGTATGGCTTCAGAAGACTTCCGAATTCATTGCATGAGTTGAATGGACCACTTTTAAGCTATTTTTATTATGCTTTTATGTCCTTTTTGAAACTTGAAGGAGAATGAGAATAATGAATGGATTCTCATTTCTGGGTGAACTATTCCTAATGGGTTAAAAGAAAGAAACAGTGTAAATGGGAGAGAAAATGAATGAGGAAAAAAGTGCAGTGAAGGGGCTAAAAACTCACTTTGAGACACTTCAGTGAGCATGAGCCCTATAGCATCACATGTTAATAACAAATCAAAAAGGGCTCCTAAAGCAAGAGGCTCAAAATCTACAAAATACCATCTTAAGCTCTCCTGCACCATCTCAAAACTGTACTAAGATACTGATGAGGCAAAGGCTGCAGTATGACTCTCACAACAGTATGGAGGCGGAGGAGCAGATTTAGCTTTTGTCTCATTATTGCTAAAATCAATGCTCTCAGTGCAAGGAATCGAACTGCAGCAGCTGCCTGCACTCATTTCAGAGACACCGTAGGTGGACAGTGTAATGGAGGCTTTTTGGATGAAAAGGGAGTAATTGTAGCATGGCACTCCAGTCTCTTACGGTAGGCTATGCTCAGGCCTCTTAACTGGCATTGAGAGGATAGGTTGGAAAATAGTCACTCAGTTTATTTCAGCAGGTTATTAACGGGATTGTTCAACTAATATTGAAAATTCTGTAATCTTTTATTCTGTCCTTATTATTTACTTATCCTCTTATGTTTCAAACCCTGTTTCAAACATCAATTTTCGAGGAATATACATGCTGCTCAATGAAAATGAATGGTGAGCAGCATCCATCAAGCTCCATAAAGGTAATTTTTAATTATGCTTTTTTTCATTCTTTTTTAAAGTTTAGAAAGCCCCTGATCACAATATGCTTTCACTGTATGGAAAACAAGCTCAGATATTACTTAAAATATCTTATTGTCACACCTGCCAGTCGGAGTGCCTATGATAGCCACCAGAGGGCACTCCTTCCATCTGCTTTATCTCACCATGAACTACATTTCCCATAACCTATTGCCTGGACTAATCATGTTCTGATTACTTCCACCTGTGTCTCATTACCCTGCTAACTCTGCTTATATAAGCCCCGTGTTTTCGCTCACTCTTTGCGAAGTCTTGTATGTGTTACACTTTATTTCTGACCACTGGTTCTGGTTTTCTGTGTCATGGTTTTGATCTTCTGCTTGTTTGTGTCTTGGATTCTGTTATTATCTGGATTGTTTTGACCCTATGCCTGTTATATGGATTACGATTCTGGATTACCTTCAATAAATCTGCGTTATCAGTTTAACTGATAAATAACAATATTCAATTTTACACTAATCTGTCTAAATAAATTAACAATAATACATTTAAAACAATTGTGTATTTAGGTGTCACAACATAACATATGAAAACTGAATATTACATTACTGAATATTAAATTATTAAAAAATAAATTATGGGCACTTTAATGTTTCATGACAGCACCAAAATGTAAAAGGAAATAAGAATGCACAATTATATATCTAATATTGACTGATACAATAAATATGTAACCTATATGTTGCCAATATATCATGTATCTCTAAATTTAATATACACTAGTGTTCAAAGATTTTTTTTAAATTAATATATTATTTTTTATTAATATTATTCAGATTAATTTGATAAAAAGTGATATTTATAATGTCCATTTCAAATAAATGCTGTTCTTTTGAACTTTCTGGTCATCAAAGAATCCTAAAAAAATATATATATATCCCGGTTTCCACAAAGATATTAAGCAACCCAACTGTTTTCAACATTTATTATTATTATTATCAATGTTTCTTGAGCACCAAATCAGCATATTAGAATGATTTCTGAGGGATCATGTGACACTGAAGACTGGAGTAATGATGCTGAAAATTCAGCTTTGCCATCAGGAATATTTTTGATCACGTAATTCAGCATTGAAAGTTATGTCATATATTTCATCAAATAATTAATCAAATAAATCCTATTCCAAGATGAGTTGTACACATATTTATGGGGAACAGATACAGAGCTGCACACAAGTGACCCAGTTTTAGGACCTTGTAAACCCTGTTTGCAAATATTATCTGACCCAGGGAGCAAAAGCAACTTATTTCTCTGACCATCTGCCGCAGCTTGTCTAAAGAAGCCACAGACCATATCACACCTGTTGAGAATGAGGTTACACTCACACACATAAACATGACACCCACACACGTCAGATACAGACGTGAGTAATCGTGTTTGCAGATGACGGGGGGAAAAGGGGTCAGACCAAATGTTTATCCTAAGAGGAACTGGCTTGTGCTAATATCAATGCCGAAAGACACTGACACAGTGACCATTTCACACTCACAGCCAGTGTGAATATGTGGGTCATTCAGGTTTGCAGTACAGGATTTCTCGATCACAATTCACTGACATAAGCTGCTGAATGTTCTCAGCAGCCAAACTAAACCAATGTCCTAGTAAAACAATCCTCCTATAAAATGCATGTCTGTGTGCAAGTTGATTTTAAAGAGTTAGACAGCCGTGGGCTCTAATGCAGTGAGACAGCTGAATCACAGACTGCAATCAGCAAGACGAGTCTTATGCGGTCGATTGACATTCTGCCTAACCAACAAGGGCTTCTGAGGCTTTTCCCAAACCAAATTTTCCCTCAAGAGGCTTAAGAGGATTTTCACATGAGAGGCACGATTATTATTTGACAAGGATATTTCCTTGCTGTGCTGTTTATTTTAGGGATAGGTAGTTTCTTATTAGCAGTACATGGTTAAGGAAAGGCATCAAACTCTCTTTTGGATATAAGCAGCCTTACTTAAAAGTTAGTTCTCCCAAAGAAAATGAAAAATATCCCATAATTTTCTCACCTTCAAGCCATTCTAGGCATATATAACTCTTCTTTCAGTCAAACACAACCCAATGAAAATGAAAATTATCCCATAATTTGCTCACCTTCAAGCCATTCTATGCATATATTACTATCTTCTTTCATCCAAACACAATCTGAGTTATCTTAAAATATCCTGGCTCCAGGCGTTATAATGGTAGTGAATGGGGCTCGAGATTTTGAAGCCCAAAAAAAGCGCCTCCATCCATCCATCCATCCATCATAAAAGTAATCCACTCCAGGGGGTTAATAAAGGCCTTCTGAAGCGAAGTGATGCATTTTTGTAAGAAAAATATCCATACGGCCGTCTGCACATTCATGAGAGAGTCAAGGTCTGGCGGAAGGGTGACGTCTGACCCGACGCATGACGTAGCTCCTCTTATATAGAAATCCTCCGACATTTTTCTTTAAAACTTCTAATTTCAGACTTCTAATTTTTTTTTGCTCTATCCTATGCACTTCCGCATTGGTCAATTTTCACCTGAGCTTATGCTACGCCTTCGCCATACATCCTACGTCATATGTCGGGTCAGAGGTCACCCTTCTGCCAGAACTTGACTCTCTCGTGAATGCTTGGATGGGCATTACCGGAAGCCAGTGATTATAGTTAAGAAAGTTATAAATATGGATATTTTTCTTACAAAAATGCATTACTTGCGCTCAAATGCACACAGAAGGCCTTTATTACCCCCCTAGAGCTGTATGGAGTACTTTTATGACGGATGGATGCACTATTTTAAGGCTTCAAAATCTCAGGTACCATTCACTACCATTATAAAGCTTGGAAGAGCCAGAAATGTTGTTTTATTTTTAACTCAGATTGTCTTTGGCTGAAAGAAGATAGACATATACACCTAGAATGGCTTGAGGGTGAGTAAATTATGGGATGAGTTTCATTTTTGGGTGAATTAACCCCTATAAGTTGTGATGAAACAAAAATAGCGAGATTTTTTTCTTCAGTATTAAGAGTGTAGCAAGCAGATTATCGAAAAAAAAAAATGTAGGACAGGGAGTATTGGTTGATGGTTTGATTTTGAGATAATAAATTGAGGCAAGTGAATGCAAGCTTGCAGTGGTGGGGTTTAAGTGGAATAAAGAACAAAGTATAGTTTTTACACGTACAACATGTTATGCATACATAAATTTAATAATCCGCACAGTACATACTTGGTACACTCAGGTTGCACATGCGCCTTTATATTTTTTTTTTAATTGGTCCATATGGTTTTTTCCCGGACTGGAAAAAGAAACTGAAGAGACAAAACAACAACATTAAACCAATAGACAAAGATGAATCTTTCTAGTGTGAATATGTTGACCACCTGTGTTCGCGGCACACACACAATTAAATGGAGTTAACTTTGAAAGGATATGCTTTTGGCTGTATGCATCAAAATTGAAGTATGCTTTGGGCTTAAATGATTGGAGAAGTCTATACTTCATACTTCACTCGTTTCGAGTTATGACAAAACTAATTTAATCAAATGAAACATGCATTGATGAATTGTTCACAATAAGACCAATACACAGGGTGGATTTTCATTTAATTGCTGACTTTAGCCAAATTTTTTTCTATACAAAACCTCCATCCCTTATAAATTAAAACTTGCAGTGTGATTTGCAGGAATTGAAAAAAGAAGGTTTCCCAAGGGGTTCACCCATTTGTTAGCGAAAAATGTTGTCACACCCCAATGTAATGCTGTTGGTTAAGCCAGAAGTTGACATGTCAGAAGGGCACAGAAAAAAGCACTGCAAATGGAGTACGTGAATCTGGCGTTACAGGAAATCAACATGTAAATGGTGTACTGAGTTGTCATTAAGCTGCGATAAGATCCAAATATCCAAATAAACGATACACACAAGCTTTTACTGAATGTGCAGACAAGACAGTACTGCAAGGAAAGAATGGCTAAAGGTCTTTACGAGTCATCACTTGAATTATTGATTTGTTTATTTTGGGTGAAGGGCAGGACATTGAAAATAGCTCTGGGGTTCCTTTTTCAACAAAATGGAAACCAAGCACACAGTCTCTCATAGATTACAGCGGGTAGATTGACATCCAGAAGGTTCCAAGAGATGAAGCTACTATATTGATTCAGTGTTGACCTGTCCAGACAAGCATGTGAGATGCTCTTGAAGAATAACTCAACCTTGAGATAAAATTGAACACCTTGGTTTTCCAAAGCATTTCTGACCATTTTGAATGTTCATAAAATATATTTTCATCACACAAAGATCTGCCTGTAGCGCTGCCTCAAACTATCTTAGTCCAGCTGATCCATCAACCAAATAAATTTAGACTAGTGATTAGTCACGATGGCCGACTCGTCAATTAATGAAGTGTTTTTTCACACTTGAAACACTCACAAAGGTCGACCGAGTCGCTTACTGTGATTTGGCCAACTGGGATGTGTTCATGGGTCAATATTTTTGTTTGTTCTGAAGCAACATTCAACCATCAACCAATCAGATTGTAGGGTTAGGCTTAGGGTGGGACTTGGGACTTGAATGACATGCTTATCAACCTATTATTTCCTTACAATTTAAGGGTTGGTTAATTAGGACTATGTTTGTTGACATGAATGTTGTTCTAGGACCAACAAAAGATGTTGATCCAGGAACGTCCTACTTGGCAAAATCAGCAGGACATGATCCTGGATCAGCATCTTCTTTGGTACTGGAATGACATTAGAGTCAAAGAAACAAAAACTACATATATTTTTTTGTCATAAATATATCCATAGGGCAAAATAAATGAACCTAGAAAGGAAAAGGATTTGTTTTCAGAGAATATATCTTACGTTTATTTTTCTTATTATTAGAATTTCCTTAAAATAAATTGTATTAAATAAAAAAATAAACAATTTCGAGATATATTCTCTGTAAACAAATCTCAATAATGTAAACAATTTTGCTTCTGGGGTAATTATATTTAGTTTTAAAGATGTTTAGATATTTTTACTGTTTTTTTGGTAGTGTCATAATTTTGACATGAATGTTGTTCCAGGACCAACAAAAGATTATTAAGAAATTTGCTAATGAGAAAGAAAAATAAACACAATTCAAGAAATACTCTCTGACTCAATCTTACCTTATTACAGTGTTGCTTACTAGGTTTTAATCTGATTGACGGGCTAAGGGGGGGGGAAAGTGGGTTTTTTTTTAGTGAAAATTATGATTCCTTATACACAATTATAGTGACCTATTTTGCCTTCTGCATATCATGTGTGTAACTGTGGCCCTTTAAGGCCACCAGTAAGAGAAACTGATAGGTAGAGACATGAGAGTCCACTGCGTTCTCTGTAATGATGCCCTTCCAGGAGAGGAACACCAGACATAATCAGTCGTTAATTTGTTTTTTGTTCATCATAACCAGCCTACATTGAATTTGATAACCGCAAAGAGCGACAACAACAAATAAATCTAATAATAAAAAAATAGATAAGTATCAGCTAATCTATTCAGTTAGTATATCAATTTATCTAATAATCTGAGCCATATGGAGGCTCATGCAGTTACTTCCTGTAAGAGTATTAGCCAAACACAAGCCTTCAGAATAAGCTTGGTTACTAATCTATAAGATGCACCCGTTTTAGGGCTCAAACTCAAATTTCACGACACGAAGCAAAACATCCATAACCCTATTCCCGTGAGGCTCATTCTTCATCTTTAAACAGAAAAAAACTCACCTCCCATCTTCCGTCTCATCCATGTCACTGCTGAAACTCATTTTAGACAAATGGCAGAAGACTAAAACCCAGATAAAGTATCAAAATCGAACCACTGGAGGATGTTTCGCAGTCAAAACTGATGTTCGGTGCAAAGCTTGAGGCAAAATGCTGTTGAATATTCAGTATTGGGATCCAAGAGAAGGAGGAAGCAACCACACCTCCTCTTCAGAGATTAACTTGGGAGGAGGCGACAATAACACATGTGCTCAGTATCATCACCATATGTGTCCTCGCCTACAGAAACACGCGCTGACGCAGAGAGACATGCGAATTTAGCTGGATGTGTGTGCTGAGCTGCAGCCTCTGAGGAACAAGTCAACTTTTTGTCTTTCCACAACACAGACAGCGAGGGGAGGATGGAGAGCGAAAGATAGAGAGACAGGGAGGGGAGGGGAGAGAGAAACAGAGGAGGAGCGCGGGCGGAGGTGATTAGACTGGAGATGGTGATGACACACTTTCAGTCGCCCATCTGCAGTGCCAGTTGTCTGTGTTGTTGTGTTTGTACTCTTGCTATGTTCTTCAGCTGTACTCGGGCACTATTTGTATTAGTAAAATAGCTTATGTAAATAAGACGTAATTTTGTTATTCTGATAGATTAGTTACTGAGGACAGAGCACAGTACGTGCACATATTCCTATAAGCCTATTAATGCTATAGTTATGAAGAATGACATCAGTGCACTGGATACTGCTCAAGATACTACTTACGTAACAAAACGCCTTCCAAAATGTAAAGACATACTGCCTTTTTACGCATTTAATGTTGCTTTTTATTGTTTTTTTTTTTATATTTTTCTTAGGAAAGATATTTTCTTAACATATATAATGAATTTAGAAATAATTTTGAAATAATCTACACAGCAAAACAGTTAAATCAACTCTGCTCAGAGAACATATGGTCCCTCCCTACATAGAGTTAAAATAACACTGAAGCAGAGGTAAAGTTAATGAGATAATATGCTGTTTGTGGAGTTGTTTAATCAGATCTTGAGAGATTTAATGTCTTTTATCTTCAGTTGATTTCATCCAAGGCTGTGGCTGGAAGTCATTTGTAGTTATTGTTTTTCTCTTCAGTGATTCTGCTTGTTAACAGCAGGTGTTCATCACTACCGTTCAATCATAACTTAATTAATCTCATTAACTTTAACTCTGCTTCAGTGTTACTTTAACACTATATAGAGAGGGACCATATGTAATCTGAGCAGAGTTGATTTAACCCTGGGGATTTTGCGGTGTAGATTTATTATTTATTCAATATCTATATTCTATAATACTTAACAGGGATTCCTCTTTTCTTTTGTCAGCCAAACCCCCTGTGAACTAAAATATTTACTTGAAGTACTGCCTGATATTTTAATTTAATATTAATAATCTAGAAACACACTTGCATGTTCACTGTATTCTGATGTCAGTTAATGATCACGTGAAATGCAGGTAAACAAATACAAATATTTAACCTTTTTATTAAGTTTTATTTTTAAAATAAATTTTACATTTTTATGATTTAATTAATTATTAACTTTTTTCAACTCACAAACTTCCTGCAATTCCTATTTGGGAAACCCTGCTATATATATTCTATATTCATCTATTTATTATGTGTTTCATTTACGTGTGCATGAAAGGCACCACAATATCGCAACTACCAGTGGATTTTTCTGTGCCTCAAGTTGGAGAATCATGGAGTAAATTGTATGTCATGCTTAAAGGTACAGTGTGTAATTTCTGCAATGTTAGTGGAATAAACCAAAATTGTTTTCAAACAGGTTTCCTAAACACTCCCACAGTAAGTCACACCAAGAACGATAACTATATTAATAACTATACTGATTGTTAACTATAATGATAACTATATTTGTGTCCACACCAACAACAGTAACGGTCTGTTTATTCTAATCTCACGCGCTGCAGTTTCAAAGTGTTTAAAACATGTTTTTGCTGTTCTTGTTGCATTTACACAGCTTTAACCAGCAGATGTCCTCAGCATGCTATGTTTTGAGTGAATAGCGAGTGTAATCGATCTAATCTTACGGTGAATTTAGCTGACGTAGTCAATATAGTGGAATGAAAACAACATCTAGACTTTTTCACTGCAACTTCAAAGGACAATGTTGACGGAACTAGTGCTGGATACCTGAGGTTATTTTATTTTACACTGTTTGCTAGCCTGGCACTATGATCTCATTTTTTGACTTGTCAAACAGTAGTGGCTTTTTCTGGACCTCTGCGATTAAATTCTCCGCAATGTCGTCTGCCATTTTAAATCCGAGAGCCCTTGAATTAGAATGGATTCTGATTGGCTGTCAGTGTTTTATCATTCAACAGCTGGGAAAAAAATTGTTCTGAAAATTATCCCAACGATATTGTTTCTCTATATTGTTATAGCTGTGGTGTGGACAGTGCTATTCTTTTATTTTCAGAACGATTTTTAGAACTATATCTTTATCGTTATCTTTATAGTTATCGTTCTTGGTGTGAACAGGCCTTTAAACTCATACCATTGGTTGAGCCAATGTTGCCATGATGCTCAAGTACCATTTTGAAAGCAAAATAGTGTTTACTTTCCAAACTTATTGTTGTTTCTGCACATTAAACTGGAATAGGAAAAAGTATTTTGAAAGTGTTTGCCCATTTTGTTGTACTTGTGATAAAAACATTTTCATCTGGAAGCGATTGAGAAAAATTATGAAATTGCTCAATATGTCCAAAATCATTTGACCACACATCATTACTTACAAACTTGTCTCTGGAAATTTCACAGGACTTGAAGGCAGCATAACTGTTCCTTTAACTTCATCTGTCTTGTGCTGACTGTATAATATCATCACTTATCTTTCAAATCATGTGGCTGCAGCTTTTCTAGGCTGAAACAGGGGAGTCTCTTGGTCGGTCCGACTGGTGGAGCTTCCCTCTGGTGCTGAATTGATCACACTCTGTTGATTGAACTTGTCCTAAATTCTCATGACCCAAATGAAAGTCCACCAGCAGGGCTGGATCAATGTGTTCACATGGACATTTAACCAGACTAATCATGTCCAGCATTTTGTATAGTTGTTTTACCCAGAGGCAATAAAGAGAGAGGTCTTGAGCAAAGTCTTGCAAAAGTATTTAGGCCCTAACCAAAAATCTTAATTACAATTTCTACTTTTCACATTTTTGTCACACATTAACACACAGCACTTCATAGACCAAATGGAAACTCTTGGTTAGGAAACTCTCCAATTTAGATGGAATGACACATCAATACATATTACTGTACTACTTGTTAGTAGAAATGTGTGTATATCCAATCCTCTCTGATATGAAATTATACATGCTAGTTAGACCTCCAAGCCTCCAGTTAAGGCAAACATGCTTTCAGTTGCCAGTCTGTTAAATAAGAGTCAATCAATGTGTCCTCCTCTCTAGAGGGTCAGTGAAAGCGGGGTCAGATTTATGTAGTTTGACTGTAAGGGCAGCATACTAGGGAATGACAGTCACAATGATTCAGTGGCACATTGCCCTCTACCTGCACTGAGCGGCAATATGACACAGGCCTGCGTATCTTTACTGAGCTGTCAGAGGATACATGATGCATATCATGATGTCAGTACAGCTGCATATGTACCACTGCCAATCACTCAGTTAGAGTAAATTAATTAATTGCAATTTTTTTCATTTTACTTGAGAATTTAGTTATCAATGTATTGCAGTTTTATTTCTTACAATACTGCAATCTTAAAATCTATTTTTAAAATCAAAACTGACCCTATTTACTTTTGTAACACACATTCCTGGTCATATTGTACACAAATCATCACTGCACACTATTCCAAAGGAAAAAAAAATAAAAAAAATTGTATGTGTAAACTTTCATCAAAATGTAATAATTTGGCTGAGTGAAAAAGACTACACTAATGGTGACTAACTATAATCTTAGCCAAGAACATTAGTTCACCCAAAAATTAAAATTCTGTCATCAATTACTCACCCTCATATCATTCCAAAAGCTATAAGACTTTTGATCATCTTCGAAATACAAATTAAGGTATTTTTAATAAAACCTGAGAGATTTTTGTCCCTCCATTGAAACTATTCACCCAAAACGTTCACACTTCAAAAAGTTTATAAAGATATTTTAAAGGGATATTTCTGCCAAAAATAAAAATTGTCAAAAATTATGTTGAACACAAAAGAAGATATTCTGAAGAATATTGGTAACCAATAGGGCTGGGACAATACATCGATGCATCGCGAATCGAGAAATGATTCTGGATCGATTCTGATATTTTCTGTATGTATCGCGATTCTCTCTCGAATCAATTCTGAGCTTAGTTTTCAACAGCAGATGGCACTGTGTGCTTTAGAAATAGCCGTACTCTGCTTCCTTCCAATTCCTTTCACACACCCTTTAAACCTTCTATAAAATAATCATTTATTAAGTTCGAAAAGGTTGAAGTGAATTACAAGGGTTTTTGCAGAGGGCTGTTTACATTAATCTCGCATCATAAAAGCATTCTGAGGTGCAAATACATTGTCAGACTCAGCCGAACGCACGAGCGCTCTTCTTCGTGAGCATTTGAGCATGCAGTTAAAAAATAGCCTAGAGTGCCATCTGCTGTTAAAAACTAAGCTCAGAATCGATTTGCGATGCATTTGGAAAATATCAGAAACGATCCACGAATCATGATGCATCGATAGTATTGTTCCAGCCCTAGTAAACAAACAGTTGATGGCACCCATAGTAGAGAAAAAATACTATGAAAGTCAAATGGGGTCCATCAACTGTTTGGTTACCGACATCCTTTAAAATATCTTCTTTTGTGTTCAGCAGAAGAAAGAAATTCATACAGGTTTGGAACAACATGAGGGTAAGTAAATGATGAGAGAATTTTCATTTTTGGGTGAACTATCCCTTTAAAAGTAATCCACATGAATCGAGTGGTTTCATCCAAGTCTTCTGAAGAGACATGATCGCTTTATACCCAAGATAAATAGATTTAATTTTAACATTTAAACTTTGATAAATGCACATATATAGAGCACATCAAATATTGAAAACAGAAGCTCAAATGTACTTGCCTAACGAGCAAGAACAACGTGTTTGTGTGACTGGTTCGTGCACGTCAAGCAAATATGTTTGAGTTTTTCTTTACTATATTTGATGTGCTCTATGTATGTGTGCTGATCAATGTATATGTGAATAAAAGCCTAAATTAAGCGATCTTGTCTCTTCAGAAAGCTTGGGTTTTATGGGTTTGGAATGAAAGAAAGGATGGTAAATGATGACAGCATTTTTGAGGAAATGAGTGCATGTAACCAGCAGTTTACTTCCAAAAATCCCAACATAGGGCCGGGCTATGACTTCCCTAAGCTGCCCTGCATTCAGTCCCATCACCATGGAGGGGAGCCCCAGGCTTATGTGAACACACTGGCCCTGTCTGCTTGTTCTCAAAGCCTCAAGGCATAAAAAGCAGCCCATCTGACGCAGAATCACTGATATCAAGTAGGCGAGAGCCTCCAGCGAGGCCCAAAGATGCACTGAGACCAGTAGCAATGCTACTTCCTTGTTTGTTCTCTCTAACTCCACTGCATTTGATTACTAAATCTTGGTCTCAAACAACTCAGTATCCCTAATGCAGTTTCCTCCTGCCCTGTCCTCTTTCTCTCAGCCTGTTTGCCTCCCTCGTTCTTATTTTTCGCTACAGGCATGATTGCGGTCCCTGTTGGATCTGACAAGAGACCCAAGAGCGCAATCACACCCAGAGGTCCGTCACGCTAAGAATCCTCACTGTTCGTCATACCTCACTCCAATCTACATCAACACCCCCCAATCACCACCTCCTTCGGCTGCATGGCAACCAGCTCCCATGGCAACCACTCCTACAAGGGGTGTATGGGGTGAGTACCAAAGCCTGATGGAAGGAAGAGGCTATGGGAGAAATGAAGCACGAAATGAAGCGCTACTGCAAACACATTTTGAATAATTATTGTCTTGACACTACTTCCTGGCACATGGTGGGGAAAATTCACAGTTTAACTACACATAAGTGTCAGGAGAAAGTTTAACATACCTAATGCTAATATTTATACAAAGAATCTCTTTGCCAAATGACTGGGAGTGTTTTTGAAAAATAGCATACAGGGATTTTCATTGGCTGAGAGCAGGGTGTTTGATGGCTGATAAAGCATAATACCAATATGAATATTATAGCAAATTAGACACAAAATTGTGGAAATTATTAGAAAACTTATTAAATTTTACCTTTTTAACAATGTAATTAAAATAATTAATTATTTAAAATAATTAAATAATTAAACAACAAATGTATAAAAGTAACCGCTGGCTCCTCTAAAATTACGTTTTCACTGTCATCACTTTGGCCCCCTTTACACCTGGTATTAAAGGGTTAGTTCACGTACTTAATTTATGTCATTAATTACTCACCTTCATGTCGTTCCATACCCGTAACACAAATTAAGATATTTTTGATGAAATCCGATGGCTCAGTAAGGCCTTCATTACCAGCAAGAAATTAACACTTTCAATGCCCAGAAACGTACTAAAGACATATTTAAAACAGTTCATGTGACAACCTTAATGTTATGAAGCGACGAGAATACTTTTTGTGCGGCAAAAAAACAAAATAATGACTTTTTTCAACAGTATCTAGTGATAGACGATTTCAAAACACTGCTTCATGAAACTTCGAAGCTTTATGAATCTTTTGTTTCAAATCAGTGGTTTGGAGCACGTATCAAACTGCCAAAGTCAGGTGATTTCAGTAAACAAGGCTTCGTTACGTCATGAGTGTTTCGAAATTACAATGGTTTACCACTGGGGGGCGTGACTTTGGCAGTTTGATACACACTCCAACCACTGATTCGAAACAAAAGATTCGTAAAGCTTCGAATCTTCATGAAGCAGTGTTTTGAAATCACCCATCACTAGATATTGTTGAATAAAGTCGTTATTTTGTTTTTTTGCCGCACAAAAAGTATTCTTGTTGCTTCATAACATCAAGTTTGAACCACTGTAGTCACATGACCTGTTTTAAATATGTCTTTAGTAGCTTTCTGGGCATTGAAAGTGTTAATTGTCTTGCTGGCAATGGAGACCTCACTGAGCCATCGGATTTTATCAAAAATATCTTAATTTGTGTTACGGGTGTGGAACGACATGAAGGTGAGTAATTAATGACATAAATTAAGTACGTGAACTAACCCTTTAATACCAGGTGTAAAGGGGGCCAAAGTGATGACAGTGAAAACGTAATTTTAGAGGAGCCAGCAGTTACTTTTATACATTTGTTGTTTAATTATTTAATTATTTTAAATAATTAATTATTTTAATTACATTGTTAAAAAGGTAAAATAGGTCAGCGTTAATGTCAACAGTGCTCACTGATATGTTAACACTTAGTTTTTATTCAATTCGCTCCTACAAAGGCTACATTTCCCTGAACATTTTAATTAAATGCCACTGGGTGCACAGTTCACAGTATACTCAAGACAGAAAATAAATAGATGGGGAACAGTGGGAAGGCAAGAAAAAGGCCAGTGACTGACAAATGTCAGTGTGACAGGACCTCCAATCACGTCCAAGTCCATATATTGGATAAACACAAAAACTGTTTTTAATTTAATATCCACAATTATTAGACTACAGCCGAATGGGGCAATGACTCAAGTATGTTACAAGGAGGTTTCCACCACACTGGTAAGAGTGAGTCAGGAATAGTGAGTGGAAAGGAGGACAGGCCCACAGATGGCCCACAGCAGGGCTGGGACATGCCACATGGTTCCTTCTTGACAGCTAGTGGCATCCAACACAGGGAGCAGAAGTGGACAACTTTGTTATGCTAATGGTGTGGGACAGCTGCCTGTGGTCATGGGGCAAACTTAGGATGTCACTGCACGAGTGGAACTAAAAGAAACGCTAATGAACCTATCATCACAGACAACCCTGGTTCCTTTCCATGCCATTAAATGACAATGGTTGTCATATAATTTTAAGGATGCATGATATAAAAGAAAGTTAAAGAGGGTTTAAAGAAAGTTTGGAGTTTTCCCCACGTAATTACGACCATGCACCATTTTTCTTTTGTTTTCAGAGACACCCTGTTGTGGTACGCAACCAAGAGGTTTGGGGAGGATTTTTTCAAAAATGCAAGTCAGTCACTTGGGGTTCAGCATGTACTGCTAGAAACCATTATGCTATCAGGCCATGCTGTAAAAACATTATCTCAAAATAAACCAACTAAATCGAAAAACCTTCGGTGTCCATCAATACTCCAGGATTAACAGACGGCTGTTATTTGTGGAATGCAATGATTGTACTTTAGTAGTGCTTTAGCAATAGTCTGCGCACTTCACCCAGTGCATTGGATGACCTTCACTAGGCAGATACAATGTATTGATTCAAACTAAAAGGCAAGAACAGCGAAGCAGACAGAATTAAGTTAGTGTTCCATGCTAGAATGAAACAACTGTTATCTCCACCTCTCAACCAGTCAGTGAAAGTCATTTAAGCTGTGGAAGCGCACCTTTCCATAAGTGTTTTGTCTGGTTGTTAGGAAACAAAGCCTTGCGAGAGAAAGGGGGCCTCTGACT
The DNA here is from genome assembly GCA_037101425.1 of Elopichthys bambusa. Taxonomy (NCBI): domain Eukaryota; kingdom Metazoa; phylum Chordata; class Actinopteri; order Cypriniformes; family Xenocyprididae; genus Elopichthys; species Elopichthys bambusa. The sequence continues at coordinate 25,271,493 of CM074444.1, read as the reverse complement.
TAACAAAAACTCATTCAAACCAGGCTGAGATGCTTCCTGTAAACTTTCCCCACGTGATAAAAATCATGAATAGTGGTAAATTTCTATTAGAGCAGAATTTTTTTTTTTTTATAATTATTTATTTATTTTTCAAATTACTTATTAGAATTTGATGAGAAATTATATTAGCTACGTTTACATGCACCCAAATAATCCACTGATGGCTCAATCAATCGTACTAAAAAGCCTTCATGTAAACTCCTCATTAGATTAGAATAAAATTATGATTGGATTTTAAAAGTGGTGGTGTAGACGTAAACAATCCGATCAATAGGAATAATTAAAGGATTAGTTCACTTTCAAATGAAAATTACCCCAAGCTTTACTCACACTCAAGCCATGCTAGGTGTATATGACTTTCTTCTTTCTGATAAACACATACCTGCAAACTCCAAAGTGGTGACATGTTTACAAAGTAAATAGTAGTAGGGGGGTCTGGGGGCGTCCTCCCCCATGAGAAAATTTTTATGATCTTAACATGTAAACTAAGCATTCTGGTGCACTCTGACAAGAAAATAAGTGGAAAAACAACATTTGCTTCAAGTAAAAAAAAAAAAAAAAAATTTATTGACACTAAGGCTGGGCATTGACACAAATTTCACAATTGGATATGATTTTGATTCAGAAGCTTGCAATTTGATTTCAAATTGATTAATTTGGGGCCTATCAGGTACAGCACATGGCAAATTTCCTCGAAGAACATGTATATCTCAACTAATGCTGTAAACTATACAGGAAACCACAGTTGGTACATCATTATAATATTAAAGGTTAAAATTAATTGATTTGTAAGCTACCTAAATATAAATTAAACAAAGAAGTTTTTATAATTACGTTATAATACATTTTTAAATGACATAATTATGTTTCTACTTGTTTTTATGTAGGCCTAAACATTTAAATGGTGGCCGTCATAAAACTGCTACATTCATATTATACATTCAATATTGAAGCACATGTTAAGTACAATAAATATGCAATAGCCTAGTCACAGTGGATATATATCAAAATGCTCCTCTCTAAGTTCATTTTTGTAGCTGACTAACGGGTTTTTGGACAGTGAACGGCTTTTCTGAGGTAAATATGACGGTAAATGTGACATTTTTACAAGCTGTTTTATTTGACGCCTTACCGCGGTTAAAACACTGATTGATCGATTAATGTGACATTATCTGGATTTCAGTAAGTTGTACTGTATCTTTCAACATGCCTTCGGATATTTATTTACGTTTATTTCGTGTTGTAAAGTGGAAGAGATGATCGGTTCACGTGCGCTCTGTGTGAACTGAAGCACTACAGCGATGTGTCAGTCACGCCACAGAAAGATCACAACAGCTCGAGACGTATATGGTCTGCAGTCTATGGGAAAGTAGCCCATTTTCGATTCTTGTGAGGTTTATTGTGCCTGCAAATTAACAAATTAACCCCCCCCAAAGAAAAGAGACAGACCAAGAAAACTGAAGAAGATTTAAAAGGTGTGGCCCAACAATGGCAAGGATTTGAAGAGGCCGGACGGGTGGACATGCAGGGATTAAAAGCACGGATCACAGATGGTCACCGCGTCTCATCTTTCAGCGGGCCCCAACAAATAATTAGCAGAGGTATGCTGTGCGGCCATTGTCAGCACGTGCGTCTGTCAAACACGAGCGTCTGTCAAACACGAGCGTGTGTCAGGAACAATGGCTGGACTACAAAGGGACACAGCCCGGCCTCCCCGCCACCAACACAATTGCTGTGAATTGCTAGGCACGTGCAGCTTGGAACAAAAGGGAATGGGACGGGTACTGGGTGGCATCAAGCTGACACAAGGCCCACCCTCAAGGTATCTGGCCAAAAATATTCACCCTCAACATTCTGTCGGACCCCGTTCTGTCAGCTCTAAAAAATTTAAATAAAATAAATGCAGCCTTGGTGAGAATAAGAGATTTATTTCAAAAACATTTAAAAATCTTACTGACCCCACATTTTTTGAAAAGCTTCAGGATCAGCACTGGTCTCTTAAAAGTTGTGCTAACAGTTTTGCAAAAGCGTGTATGCGTACAAGTCGTATATGCATATGGAAGCGGGGTTAATTCAGTGGAAGGGAGGTCACGCCAAAAGAAAGGAACATAAAAAGATTCTAACAGCTGGGACAGATCTACAGGGATACAATGGAGTCGGAGTGGGGGAGGGAGAGTGGCAGAAGAGAAATGGGACAGGGAAAAAAAAGATGGGTAGACGGGCCACCTTTCTAGAAGCCTGACAGGGGTCCTTTGTTACGGCAGCTGGTTGAAGGGAGGTCAGACCAGCTGTGCTTCCACTGACCCCCTCCCCTTGTCCTGCTCCACTCCCTGACCAAACACAGCCAGCTGTATAAGGGAGGAGTTAGGGGGTTTCAGTGAGTTTGGGGGAGGGTGTCCACACAGTGTCCAAATCTTAGGACCCTTACATGGCTCACATCTAAGTGACTGCTGTTTCTCACTATTGGATGATACAATATAGTTTACAAATGGATCCAGTGCTTCACATTAAATAGCTCTGGTCCCCAAAGCATTCCGACTCTAAGGCCCTGTTTACATCTGGTATTAAATTGTGTCTTGGCCGATCGGATCACAAGTCGATGGCGCTAAATACAGGTGTAAACGGGGTTTAAAACGTTTTGAGCTTGTCCACTTTTGACCATTTCCAGGAGTAGTCGAAAACGCATTGTTTTCGTAGTGTAGATGCTCATGTGGTCGAATGCCTTTGAACAGCTACAACTAATGCTGAAGACCCGAGTTTGGTTTGAAGACGAAAAACGTACCAAGCACAATTTCTCTCGACATTCCTGGTTTCTAACACGCACTCACAGCGTTTGCCGTGGTCTTGCGGCTGTCAGAGCAGAAATGAAAGCTACTGCTCTCAGTGTGTTTTTCTGTTGTCTCCGCATTTATATGTAAATTAGGCGAGCTTATTTTGTCCATTATATTGAAAGATTTGAAAAAAAAAAAAAACACATTTACCCGCATAAAGACCCTCCCCTCGAAGAATTTAGGACAGAAGTGGTTGAAAGTGGACAAAAGAGACGGATTAAAACACCAAGTGTAAACGGGGCCTGAAGTTGTGGTAGATAGTGGCAAACTGACGGATCATGTTGAGATTATAAGCATTGATAGCAGGGTCTGACTGGCTGAATAACAAAAGGTGGTCAGTCCGCCTAGTATTTCAAAACACAAAACAGCCTGTCAAATGGATAGTGCACAAGTGAATATAGGGATGAAAAATTAATAGCCTTCTTAGCTTTGCAAAAAAATTACATTTAACACTGTTAAATTATTATTAGTGTTTAAAAAAAAAAAATCTACTTTACGTCACGGCAAGGGTAATTTAAATGTACAAATAGGGCAATGGACAATTAAATATCCAATATTGGCTATCCATCAATATGACTGGTATCAATGGTATCAATCAATACCAATAAATCCCAAAAATATTTCCATTGGACATTGAGAAACCTATGCTGGTTGACCACTAGTCAGTCAGAATCTGACACAATCTGAATTCTAAAATAAAACAAAGAATTCACAAAACTATTATGAGAGAGGACACATTTGATGTGCAAAAAAGACCATCCGCTTTAAATCCATAATCCTGTCAATGTATTACCTAGAAATGATTATTTATTTTAGCATTAATAGCTGTTAAAACATTTACAAAGTGAAACTATTGATTCTAGCATCTATCCAGCCTACTCGTAAACCTCTGGCTATGCTCACTGCTTGCAAAGGCCATGTATTTTCAGGAAAGTCTTTGCTCTATTGATAGACACATCTCACTTAACCATTTAAAGTCTTCTTATGGTCTATAAGAATCCCATAATGGAAGCTAAAGTGGCCATACACAGAGCAGGAAGTCACTGTGGTCCTGTAAAATGGACCACACTATATTTTTCAAAAACAGTTCCAGTAGAGCTCTTATTACACTACATCATGTTTCCAGACTTCTGCAATGACAGCCTGCGGGCACCGTTTCACAATGGATAAATTTGCAAGTGAAGACTGCACTGTGGATTGCTAATGAGGACTTGAGGTACACCTATGATATGAGAATACAAGCTGAAAAAAGACCCTATTAAGAATATTTATATTTTAGACCGCCCGTGTTTCTTTGAAATTGTCAGCTGAATGGTACTCAAGACTCTTCACTTGCAGGCTGGTACTAAAAAGGAAGCTCAAAACACACAAAACGCAACAAGTAAAAATTTCTTTCATTCCATCAAAAAGAAATTTTGAATCACTGAAAACGTCCAATGGTAAATGACTTTAAATTGAAAATATATTTTTATCATCTAACCAAAACATATTAGTCACAAACTTAAACAACAATACTAGCAAACAAATAAGCAGACACATTCACAAAACCATTACACTAGTTCCAACGATCAAAATTTGATACCATGCCTATATTTAATGTTGGGGATGATTTTTAAATAATTTGCAAAAACAACCAAACACACACAAAAAAAGGATAGGCATTTCAAGTACTTTTGTAGTAGTACTTTTTTACTCAAACAGTAAAAATAAATAAGCCTTAAACATATTTGAAATTTACATTGTGCTACACTCATTAGCATTATACAATGTCAACAGATTAGGTTAGATTCCACAACTATATTAAAAATAGGCCTGTATGACCACCTACACAAACACAAATTATAAATAAATAAATAAAGTTAAGACTACGTAATTACAGTAAAAAGTATTATTTGCCCTTACCCTGGCACCTACACAGAAAAAACTGCTAGCATACAAGCTAATGAATGCAGACAAACAGACAAAGTTAAAGGATTAGTTTACTTTCAAATAAAATTGTCATCCAAGATGTCCATGTCCTTCTTTCTTCAGTCGAAAAGAAATTAAGGTTTTTGATGAAAACATTCCAGGATTATTCTCCTTATAATGGACTTCAATGGCCTCCAAACGGTTGAAGGTCAAAATTACAGTTTCAGTGCAGCTTCAAAGGGCTTTAAACGATACCAGACGAGGATACGGGTCTTATCTAGCGAAACGATCATTTTCGAAAAAAAACAAAACAAATGTATATGCTTTATATAAACAAATGTTCCGCCATTCCGCCTTCCGTATTCTTTAAAAAGCTTACGCTGTATGTCCTACACCTTCCCTATTCAACTTATGGAAAAAATGGAACTGGCGCCACGTTCGTTCCATAAGCTGAATAGGGAAGGTGTAGGATATACAGTGTAAGCTTTTTGAAGAGTACGGAAGGCGGAATGGCGCAAGGCGATCATTTGTGTTTATAAAGCATATACAGTTGTATTTTTTTTTTTTTTAGAAAATGACCGATCGTTTCGCTAGATAAGACCCGTATTCCTCGTCTGGTATCGTTTAAAGCCCTTTGAAGCTGCACTGAAACTGTAATTTTGACCTTCAACAGCGGAGTCCATTGAAGTCCATTATAAAGAGAATAATCCTGGAATGTTTTCATCAAAAACCTTAATTTCTTTTCGACTGAAGAAAGAAGGACACGGACATCTTGGATGACTAAATTGTATTTGAAAGTGGACTAATCCTTTAAGTTGTTCAACATGCTTCACATATTCTTTCCAACTTTAAATCAGATCCTATTGAAATTATTCCCACCCATCTTGGCTAGACTAGCCATTATAATCACTGAAAAACTGGCTCAGTGTTCTATCATCTGTCTTCTCCAATGCACAGGTGTGGTGTGTTTCATTGTGCAGCACGTAAAGCAAATCAGTTTGTAAATTCTGAATACCCTGCTGAAAAACAACAACAACAACAACAAAAACCAGTGTAAGCTAGAATACTTGACTTATCATTACCTTTTCATAATGCATATAGGCCTATTGTTTTTAAAAAAGAGCTTGTGGAATGGGTTTCTTACTTTTCTAGCTAACAGGCTAACATTAGCTGTGGATATGGATATGGCCTGGCAACCCAGAAAGCACAGGTTTGTATCCTGGTTGGGGTTAGAAGTCAACTAATCAGATCTATTGTCATATCTGTTGTCAACCAAAAAAATGGAGTGATGATGTTAGGGCTGCACGGTTAAATTGAAATAAAACCACACTATTTTTTTTTAAATATTTGTTTTAATCTATTTTACAGTGAAATATTACAAAAGTATTATTTCTTATTTTGTTTAATATTTTAATTTATTGGTAGTAACAACAATCGTTTTTTTATAGTCATTTTTATATAATCAAAATTTTGGGCCAAATTGTGCAGCCATACAAACAAGCACAGCAAACATGGATGGATGGATGGATAATGATATGAACTAGCCTCGAGTACCTTATTGCTTAATTATATTATATTATTAATTTTATAAAACGTTACCACACAATACAAATATTAAAGCCAAAAATATGTATCAATGCAACTTTCATGAAATAAACTTTCACTAAATGCCTTCCTTTCGCCGGAAAAAATAGTCCCTGACTGTGAACAGCAACAGAAGTTACATTATTACGCCATTAGATGGCGGCAAAGACTGTCTTTACGAGTGTGTCAGTCAGTAGCGAAGACTTTTACATTGAAAAGACTGAATTGTTGTGAACACGGAACAAGACGCAACTGACAAATGCTTTGACTAGCGCTGTCAGTCATGGGAAAACCCCTTTACTGTTAAAAGGACAAGATAATACATCGGACATTTAAACTGATTTTTTATTATAAACATAATAAACCTGACCTGAAGGAAAATGCTAAATCTGAATGCAGGTAATAAACTCACAATACTCTTCTACATAATACAGTAAGCTTCAATGAACAATATCAACTGAGAACAGTTTACGTTGCTAAGAGTGGTTGCTAAAGATGTTGTGTAATGATACACAGAACCGTTGGGTTAAGCAGTCATAGCCTTATTTTATTGTGAATAAAACACAGCTATTGACCAATCAGAATCAAGGACAGGAAATAACCGTTTTATAATATAATATAATATAATAACTGGTGAAAAAATGGTCTGTACATCCACTTTGTCATAGTACCCCAACAATTCAGCTTCTTTCTTACAATACTGAACACCTCAAAACCTCTTTAGACATTACCAAAAAAAAAGTGAGAAAACATATTTCATATATTTCGAAGCTCCCTAATGAGTGCACTGCACTCATAGGCAGGTCTACTTGTTCAGAAAATTCTTTGTGAAATTGAATACATTCATCATCTAGCCTCACTCAAACTGATGAAAAAGTGAAAGTGAGTGAAACCACTACACCAAGATAGCGAGCAACTGCTGCAATAATAGATGAGATGGGCTCCGCACAAGAAGTATTGATCGAGGGCAGGAGGCTAAACAGAATACAGGATAGACAGATGTGTTCTAGCAAACCATGGAAGAAAAGAAGGAATCCAAAATTCTCCAACTGTTTCTATTGCAGAACAAATAGCATTTTTCTGTTATTTATTTTGTAATGTAGATGCTCTATAGAATTTTTGCTCTTCAGAGCTTTGTAGTCTCTCTGACTACAAAATTCTTCCCTGAGAAGTTTACATGTTCTGTGTTTACATAGAATCAAACTTTCCATAAACTCCATCGTGCCACTTTAGTCAACTATTTGTGGGAATGGTATTGGTGACACATGAAAGGATATTAAAATCGATCCAAACTGACAACAAATGCAACTTGCCTTCAACATCTGTCTCGTGTGAACCGATCACATGTGGTCAGACGACAGATCTCCATTTACTACTGTACACCATGACCATTTGAATCAGATTTCCTCAAGGGGTCTCTGATTTTTAATGCCATTGGGTTACTGCACTTTGATAAAGTGCAAAAGTCAAACGCTCAGCATTACTGGAAGCATCCATTTCTATTTTCATATTAGGCCTAAAATACACTGTAAAAAGTAAAAGTGTCTGGGCAGTTGTTTGTTTCCTCCAACTCTTCCTCCTCCACCTCATTCCAGCGGGATCCTCGGTTACAGATGAGAGGATCCACAACATCTGTTCAACAGCTGAAGGCTTCTGACAGATGTTTGGAAAGGACACGATTGGAAACAGGGGAATGTCAGGATAGGCAAAGATGGAAAAGCTTCCACACCCTCCATCATTTGTCTATGTTAGCATTAGGCATGAGTCAGAGTAATTACACAGAGGGCTGAAGCGGCAGAAACCACGCCCACCTTTACCCTAGTCACAGACATGTGATACTTTTAACCTTTTCAGACGAGTATTTGTGGAAAGTCTGAAGAGAAGCCTAAATATCTTGGCAATCAAGGTGCATGCCGTCTTTTGCTGTGATCTTGGTTTCATGAAGCTGCTGTGTGTATTTTTGATACTAAAACACTTTCCTATTCCAGCTCAATGTACAGAGACATCTATAAGAATCGAACTAGAGGCATTCGTAGATTTATTTTAAATGGACAAAGCAACATTGACTCATGGAGGGAGTTGACTATCAGTTTATCCAAACAATGGAGGACAGGGAAAGTGTTTGACAGGGCTGTTTTTGTGCAAGATTCTGTCCACCCATTGATTCCAGTCCCCCTTGGATCCCAAAGCCAATCCATAAGATGATCAATATCCAAATAATTGTTTGAGTAGACCATTTAGTATGTAGAAATCACAAATTATTGAAAATTTGTACAAATAATCAGAGTAAAAGAGTATGCTTATTTGGTGAGCTGTCTGAAGGGAGGACTTCAAATTTTGGAATTTGGCCTGAACCCAGAATACTCTCCCCGTATCCCCCCCTTGGATAGGAACCAGCCGAGAGTGAGAAGTCGGGATGGCAAAGGGATGCAAAAAACTGTTGAGGAACATATCACAGATTCTTGAGATAAGGGACAAAACATGTTTTAAATGATAAAAAATAAAAACTAACGCTACATTATTAAAAACTGATATTTTTGTAGACAAAGGTAATGTGCTTTTTAAAAATGAACATTTACTCACTTCATAACTTAATTTGAACAACAACTCCGTCAAACACACTAAAAAGCATGCTAATTTAATTTACTCCATTCAAAAAAGTGTAAAGTATTCAGTTATGTAACATTGGTGTTAAAGGAGCCAAGTCATAAAATACATTCTCTTTTTTTCTGTTTTCACACTATTATGAACAATCCAGTTCCTAAATTCCTCAATTCTCCTCCCTCTTTTTAATATTGAACATATATAACCAATGTTCTTAGGTAAATGAAACAATCTCATGTAGTTCCATTAATGTTTTAACATTTTTACACAATAAAATGAAAAAAGAACATTTCTTTCTAAATGAATTGTAATTAATTGTTCCAAACCTGTATTCACCTATATTGCTAAACACAAAAGAAGATATTTTGAAGAATGTCGGTAACCAAACAGTTGATGGACCCCATTGACTTACATAGTATTTTTATTCCTACTATGGAAGTCAATGGGGCTCATCAACTGTCTGGCTCCAAACATTCTTCAAAATATCTTCATTTGTGTTCAGCAGATGAAAGAAATTGAAACAGGTTTGGAAAAACTTGAGGGTGAGTAAATCATGACAGAATTTTCATTTTTGGGTGAACTATCCCTTTAACAAAAACCTTCACTTGACGGTGTTAAATACTGACGGTGTTGACAAAGGTCCAGCTGGGGTCAGATACACAATATAAGCAAATATAATCATGAAACAACATTAGAAAAAAATGCATTTTTATCTACCTCGTCAATTCTGTGTCAGTTCTTATGTAGACCTTTCACGTTGAGAGGACAAACTTTGACAATTCTAAAAATAGTTGTAATGGTTGCTATGTCCCTGGCATGCTATGTCCCAAATATGTCCCTGGTTTTTAAAGAAACATGATTTTTTTTAAACAAGAAACGTGATTTTTGTAGATGGTGCCATTAATGGTGCAAAGATTACACACTGCTGCTTTAATGGACTGTACTGTACTGTAGAGTGTGAAATTAACTTTGCTTTTATCTTCTAATTGTTTTGGATAGAATAGCAATGGCTGTTAGACTTTAGAATTAGAATTCAGGCTTTCGGATGTGAATGCTAAAAAGAACAAAGGCATCAGACAGGAGATGCTACTTTATAAATGAAGAGTGCCTCACCACTGCAATCAGTGGGGAATTTCATTTCATTTTGTAATTGCGGTGTCGCTGACTTTGAAGTTGTGCCACACAGGGGAGCTCTCTGAGGCACAAACAGAGAGACGCTACTATGATTATCCATCTCCTGTTTCTCTATGCCTGTTGCTCTCGACCTCTCACTCTCTTTCTCTTACGTAAGCACACAAACTGCTGCTTTACAAGAATACAAGACTACGAGAACACAGAACATGAGCTCATGTAAAGCATCCGCAGTACTTCTGTTTATGACTCAAACAAGCAGCTCTTACTGTGTTTGGTTCCATCTCCTTCCTTGATGCAAGTCTGTAACCACTGATTGAGATTCCTATAGTCATTTAGTCATCATTTTCAATATGAAAACTACTGTATGTCTGTAAAGTGATCAACTCTCTCTACCTTTGATTTTGAGATGCTACTTCAGGACTCACATATCTGTTACGCCATATTAAAGAGCAACAAAACAACATTTACTCTTTGAATTTCATGATAAAACGACAGAATTTGAAAGCCGAGACTCTGTTTAACATCAAAAGTAACAAACACAAAGTTAAAGTTTGCAGTTATTGGATCAGAGGTGTACTATAAGTACTGTTTTCTTTGAGCATTAAGTGGGTTATTGACGAATAAGGTTTTTAAAAGTGTAAAAAAACATAATGGAGATATATTAAACAGAAAACAGCATAGACTAAAAGATCCATCTTGGGATTTAAAGGTTTAGTTCACCCAAAAATAAAAATTCTGTCATTAATTACTCACCCTCATGTCGTTCCACACCCATAAGGAACACAAATTAAGATTTTTTTATGATTTATTTATACACTTTAAAACATTACAAAAACATACAAACATAAAAATAATAATAATAATAATAAAATAACAGGAACAGGGCAAGATGAAAATACACACTAAAACATATTACAGTAAGAAGATACACTGAGGTTTATTTTTCCCCTCAAAAAAAAAAAAAAAAAAAAAAACACTAATGCAATACCATACAGTCATGCATACAGTAAACACAGCAGTGTATCGGTCAGGCAATACAAGATTAGTATCAACATCTAGACTGCTGATAGATGTGGGGGGAGGAAAGGGGATCAAACACAAAGAGCAGGGTCAAGCTGGAGAGTTTTGATATGTTCACGAAGGGGTTGCCAAAGCTTGATTAAAATGGTGCTAGGTCGGTGAAGAGAGTACCTAATTTTCTCTAGTTTCATAAAATAAAGAACATCTCTTATCCAGCGAGTGTAAGATGGAGAGGTTTTCCAAATCAACAGAATTAAACGCCTAGCTAAAAGAGTCAGAAAGGCTACAAAATCTGAGTAAGAAGGCAAAGAATAGCCAGGCAGGAGAACCCCAAATAAACCTGTGACTGGACAAAGTGGAATATCCGCAGAGGTAATGGCTAACAATGAGACAAAAATTTGCCTCCAAAAGGGAGGATCAGAACATATGAATTAAAGTGGCTTAACCAGAATGACACTTGTTACACTCCGGGTCAATAGAGGGGTTAATGCATGCTAACCTGGTCTTAGACCAGTGGGCTCTATGTACCACCGTGCAATGTATGTGCCTGTGACGTGCGCAGAGAAAGGAGGGGTAAACCCTGTTCAGGACTGCCCTCCATGTCTCCTCGTTAATCTCAGTACCGATGTCTTGGGACCAGACAAAGCGTAAATTATCAGGAAAATTGCAAATTAACAATTATATTCACTCATTTACAAACTGACCCTTTAGTACAAGGATCCACACCCAGAATGGTGTCCAAATCTGAAGGAAGAGGCGCATTTTGGAAATTCATTTTTTTTCATACAAAATCTCCAATTTGTAAATATCTGAAAAAATGTTTTTTTGGAAATATTAAACTGAGAAGTCAACTGTTCAAAAGAGGCAAAAACACTATCGATGTAAAGGTCAGCAATAGAAACCAACCTAAGGTCCCTCCAGGAGGTGTAAGCACTGTCCAAGATGGAGGGGTGAAACAATGGGTTAGAAAGTATTAACAGGGGGGTATTATGAAGACCAAAATGCAGCAAAAATTGGGTCCAGATTTTAAGACTGTTTTTAACGGTTATATTATTTGAATATTTCATTCAGTTGCTTGGCTGGAACCAGTAAAGAGTGGTGCGTATATTTGCTGCAATTGTTTTGTCTTCTGCAGAATGCCTTTCTGGATCTTTGGGGTTTTTTTATTCCAAAGAAAAAATTAAGATATTTTTGATAAAACCCGATGGCTCAGTGAGGCCTCCACTGCCAGCAAGATAATTAACACTTTCAGATGCCCAGAAAGCTACTAAAGACATATTTAAAACAGTTCATGGGACTACAGTGGTTCAACCTTAATATTATAAAGCGACGAGAATACTTTTTGTGCACCAAAGAAAACAAAATAACTTTTCAACAATATCTAGTGATGGGCGATTTCAAAACACTGCTTCGAAGCTTTACAAATCTTTTGTTTCGAATCAGTGGATCAGATCTCCAAAGTCACGTGATTTCAGTAAACAAGGCTTTGTTACGTCAAAAGTGTTTCGAAATTTCAATAGTTCACATGACTTTGGCAGTTTGATAGATGATCTGAACCACTGATTTGAAACAAAAGATTTGTAAAGCTTTGAAGCTTCATGAAGCAGTGTTTTGAAATCACCATTCACTAGATGTTTGTTGAACAGTCGTTATTTTGTTTTTTTATCACTCTGGAGGCTGTAAGGTGGATCACGAACAGTTACTAATCTATCCTTGAGTAACAACTTTTTAGCACAACCTCTGTTTTTTTATTGTCTCTTTGTATTGACATTCGTTCACAAAGCAGTCCGGTGTGAAATGATTTGCGCAGACATAAACGAATTTCGGTAGAGTTGAAGGAGCATTTTCTTCGAAAACAAAATGAATCCACCTCGTCTTCAGCGGCTCAGATTTCAGGAGTAAATGGGAGAGCTATGTGGATTAATCCATCCAGCTACAGAACACCTAAAATGCTTGGGAGACATTCTCATCAGTGCAGTAATGGCGGACTGTGTAAACTCGCTGTGAACTTGCTCAGGGCGGTTCTATGGTAAAAGCGACAGTGTCTGTCAACATTCGTGGGCGGGGCCTGTGGCTAAAGTGACGTCACATTGCCAGGGATCTGGAAACAGTTTGTTCTGAGACACTGCTTATGATTTATGGGGAGTCACATGAACTGTTTTAAATATGTTTTTGGTACCTTTCTGGGCATTTGAAAGTGTTAATTGTCTTGCTGGCAATAGAGGCCTCACTGAGCCATCGGATTTCATCAAAAACATCTTAATTTGTGTTCTGAAGATGAACGAAGGTCTTACGGGTGTAGAACGACATGAGGGTGAGTAATTAATGACAGAATTTTCATTTTTGGGTGAACTAATCCTTTTAAGAATCAATATTGGTGAAGATGAAAATCAACAAGAAGATCAACTACATTCCAGAGTATTTACCTGTTGTAGTTTATCCATGCTGAAAAAGTAAAGATGTGGCATCGCATCGGAAAAGCGCTACTGAAACGTCACAGTTTTGGTCAATGATTTTGCCACTCCAAAACCAAAAATCTATTTTTTTGCTGTTTTGACTGAATATTTTCATTTGCCGAAATTTCAGTGCATAAAGGCACCCACACACTGCAAGATAATCGATTTTCTGTTTTTCTGACAATCCTAGGTAAAGTCCCAATTATCTTGATGGTTCTACAAGTTATCGTATCAGATTTTCCTGAGGTGTAATGTGTGTTAAGAGTGATTGAATCTGCTCTGAAGAACGTCAGTGCTGCACTGATCTCAAATCGTAAATATCCAACATGTTCAATATTTACAATCAGAAATCCTATCATGTCGGGGGGAACCCTGAGGATAAACGCACACGGACTCTGTAGATTGTCACAAGGAACAAAACGATACCCAATCAGAAAGTGAGCTGACGAAATCATCTCCATGACTTCATCCATCCAAACCTTTTTCTTTTTTTCTGGGAATGTTCTGTGAAAAGCAGTCCAAACACGATTATCGCCATTTCTTCTTGCCCGTCGTCCGCCATGTTTACTCTAAAGTCATGTTTGACCACAAGAGATTTTGCGAGATTTCTCGTGTTCACAGTCAGGACTCTCGTTGTTTGTGAATGGAATCTGTTAGTGTGTGGTGTGCTTTCTTGGTCACGTCACGGCACTCCACACACTACAGGAACAAAACTGTTAAATCTATGGGGTTTTTTTTATTGTGATGTTTCTTGTCTCTCACATTTTGAAAACCTTTTAGTGTGGGCAAACCTTTAGTGAACTTCAGAAATTACCTAACTAAAATGGAGTCTGCAAGTCTAGGTCTATAGTACATGATGTTACACACTTTAATTCAATAGAAACATTTTGATCCTAAACAGATTCCTTTGCAGAATCCTGACACATTGCCAAGCATCACTAAATTACCCATTATGAGCACTAGGAAGGGAAAGAGCTTCATCACTCTTAGCTGAGATCTAACTGTAAAGTCCATTTAAGTGTGGTCATACATAATGTAAAGTCATATACTAGTGGATGTGCTATGATCTACATGCAAGCGCTCAAATGTGTGCATGGCATGTAAAGGTCGACCTTAGAAATTGAGCTAAACTACTTTGATTTTCACAGCTGAATTCCATGCACACTTTGATGTGATTACTTTTAATGACTCCAGGACTTTCTACACAAATCCTGAGGAAACTGGTAGAGTCATTTTTTCCAACGTTATGCCTGTTAAAGTTTTTTTTTTCCTGGCAAACGATATTCATATAGCTACAAAATTTACTCTTATTGTAAATCAAATCCTAATAAATGAATAGTCTTTCACAGATCTTAAAGTCCCCCTGTAGTCAATAATTTGATCCTTTAAAGCTCATATTTAATCACCATAATTACATATTTAAATGTTTTTTTCCTGTGAAAAAAATGTCTTCATGCCTTAAAATAGCTTGAATGTAACTCTACACCCTTGCTTCATTTAGTATATGCGGAATCATGAATATGCAAATTAGTCCCCACCTCCACTCAATCACACCATCTCGGACTACCTGACCACTCTGTCAACTTTACTGTAGTAAATGCCACACAATTGCAATTGCAATTGGAAATGCTGGTTTAATTCAGCCATATATGTGACCCATGCTGGCAAAATGAGTCGGAATGCACACAGGCTAATTACGAGCTACAGGCAAAACAAGTAAAAAAAGTCGATTTTGGTTGAATTTGAGGTTTTCACTAAGCCCTCGTCTTGCGATCCAACCACTTCAAATAGCAATTAAACACCTGAAAAGTATCTTTATTTGTACGTTTTCTGAGAAAAGTGCTGTTTTTCTCTGCTCGCTTCGCCACTCGCGCTTCCCCTCAGCACAAGTTTGGTATCGTTTTAAAGCATTCCAACTATGTGAATGTGACTTGACTTTTGAATAGGCTTTGAAAATTATGTTGGCATTATTGGAATTGCACTGTCATGGTTCAAATCATACTTGTCTGACAGTTTGTAGTAGTAAATGAAGAGATGTCATATCGATCACAAGTTCAATATGGAGTACTGCAAGGCTCAGTACTAGGACCGTTGCCTTTCACTCTGTACATGCTATCCTTAGGAGATATCATTAGGAAGCATGGCGTTAGTTTTCACTGTTACGCTGATGATACTCAGCTCTACATTTCTTCGCTCCCTGACGAAACTTACCAATTCACAAAATTAACGGACTGCACAGCTGATATAAAAAATTGGATGACCAGTAATTTCCTACTACTAAATTCAGGAAAAAACAGAGATTCTAATTTTTGGACCAAAAACTTCACGTAATAACCTAGAATACTGTCTAATACTTGATGGCTGCTCTGTTAAGTCTTCGTCGTCAGTTAGGAACCTGGGTGTGCTCTTTGCGTCTATTGCAATCTCAGAATTCAGGCCAGCTGATAATACCTAGAATATCAAAATCAACTGCAGGCGGTAGATCCTTCTCCTATTTGGCACCTAAACTCTGGAACAATCTTCCTAGCATTGTTCAGGAAGCAGACACACTCTGTCAGTTTAAATCTAGACTAAAAACATATGTCTTTAACCTGGCATACACATAACACAATATCAATTTATAATTTTCTAATCCGTTAAAGGATTATTAGGCTGCATAAATTAGGTCAGCCGGAACCGGGAACACTTCCTATAACACCAGATGTACTCGTTACATCAGAAGAAGAATGGCATCTACGCTAATATTAGTCTCTCTGTTTATCCCAAGGTTTACCGTAGTCAACCGGATCCGGGCCGTATCCAGGTGAGATCGAGGTCCTGCGCCTTGACACGACCACAACGCAGCCCTGAAGTATCAGCAGAGATTGAGTCAACTAGATCATCCACTGTGAAGGCCTCATCGACACGACAGCCAGTGGCACAGTTCATCAACAAACCGCCTGTACTGCCGTGATGAATACAATCCTCAACTGGATGGAACTGGAATAAATACCTTGAATGTTGCGATCCCATCGGACTTATGTTAGCTACCTGAATCGTAACAAAGCACTGTTCGCCAGAGGAGAACTGGCCCACCGACTAAGCCTGGTTTCTCCCAAGGTTTTTTTTTTTGTCCTTTTAAACACCTATTTGCCACCTGCTTGCCACCTGTTGGAGTTTGGGTTCCTCGCCGCTGTCGCCTTTGGCTTGCTTAGTTGGGGATACTTGACATTTGATATTCAACAGTGCTTTGCATCTGCCTGCATTGACACCATTTTCTTTACACCATTCTGCTGTGCAGCCAAAATTATATACCAGTTATTACTGTAAAGCTGCTTTGACACAATCTGCATTGTAAAAAGCGCTATATAAATAAAGGTGACTTGACTTGACTTGAATATTCATAGCGAATTTTGATGGCAAGAGTCTGAACCACTGAAGTGTGGTTTTCAAACTCATGCTGATGTAAACAAATTAAATTGACTCTATTGACTTCAAACAGCTCAGTCATTTGTTCTCTGATTTCAACAAATCATACATAATTTTGAAGGTTTTTTAATAGAGATTTTGAAAATAATAATTCATTTTTTAAAATTTGCTCATTGCAACTCATTTTGCCAGCACGGGTCACATATGTTTGAACCAGAAACTAATTCAGAACTGGAAGAGTGAATTAGCTTATACAGGCTCGTCTACAAGTTGATGTATCGGAATGGTAAAGCGTTTTATGTATTGCTCTCTACAATGTTGGACACATAAGCTTTTTGCTCGACTACGTTATCAAACAGCTAATAATGTGTTGCTAATGTTACACAAACCATGTTCTTGTTCGCCATCTCAGTCTGCCTTCTAAAAATCAGTATCATTAGAAACGCTTTGAACAACTTAGAGTTCATCATATACATAATTCATCTGCTATGTTGCTAAATGCACCCGATTTTTCATATCAACAGAAAAATATACAGAGATAACCTGGCTTCTCTTGAGACTCCCCAGCTTCAGAGCATAGTTAATGATATGCTAAAGCTGTTGATGGGATTGGTTGCAACATATTTGTGACGTAGAGAACAGGGACGATTTCAAACCGCGTTTTTGAGACTGTCTTTAGTTCACTGCAGTTTAAGGAGAAAATACTCAGCAATGGTGTTGACTGATGAATTTTCACATGGTTTGTCTTAAAGCATATTTAAAAAACCACATAAACAACATTAAAAACTTGATTTTCACTACAGAGGGTCTTTAACTGGAGCAAAGCATGCTGCCACTTGTGAAGTACCATGTGAATCCGGAGCTGATCATTTCATTTTATACACTATGAAGTCCTGGTAATGAGTTAAGCCACAATCCTTTGTCAAATATGAGACATGCCAATAAATAAACCAAATCACAAAGACACAAATCCCTCTACACAATTCACCCTCTGCAATTGAACAATGGCTCAGCAAAAAACGGAAATGGCTTTTTCAAGCAACTGCTCTCTGTATGGCGCAGAATTGTAGTCCATTGTTTAGAAGTCACACCCTTATTATTACAAAGGAAATTACATCCTTCTCCAGTGCCACAGCTTAGCTGGCAGCCGTCTGATTGCCCTTTGCCCCTACGCTATTGTAGTTTCAGCTGCTGTGTCCTCTTGTTCGTCCATCTGGATAACAATGGGGCGCAGACTTACGCCACAGACACGCAGAACAGACGGTACCCTCTCAGGACAGTTAAAAAACCCCATTCAGCTGTTATGGACATGCAGTCCAATACCAACAGTCAGTGTGACAGGTGATTAAAAAAGAAAAGTTGCTTACAGGGGTACTTACAGTTTTTGTGTGAATTACTTTCAAACCAGCCCAAAAAGACTGTACCCTTGGGGAATGAATATAAAATATAATGATTTATATTCTTGAACAAGATTTCTTAAACTAGCCCATAGGCTTGAATTTTGAATCAGCGCAAGTACGACCAAAAGTTCAGACTGAAGTAGTATTTAATTTGACTAAATCAATTTATTAAAGGATTAGTTTACCAAAACTGAAAATTCTGTCATTAATTACTCACCCTCATGTCGTTCCACACCCGTAAGACCTTCGTTCATCTTCAGAACACAGATTAAGATATTTTTGATCAAATCCAATGGCTCAGTGAGGCCTGCATTGCCAGCAAGATAATTTACACTTTCAAATGCCCAGAAAGCTACTAAAGACATATTTAAAACAGTTTATGTGATTACAGTGGTTCAACCTTAATGTTATGAAGCGACGAGATTACTTTTTGTGTGCCAAAAAAACTAAATAACAACTTTATTCAACAATATCTAGTGATGGGCGATTTCAAAACACTGCTTCATGAAGCTTTGAAGCTTTACGAATCTTTTGTTTCAAATCAGTGGTTCAGAGCGTGTATCAAATGATCTCAAACTGCCAAAGTCACATGATTTCAGTAAACAAGGCTTCGTTACATCATAAGTGTTTCAAAATTTCAATGGTTCATGTGACTTTGGCAGTTTGATACTCGCTCCGAACCACTGATTCGAAACAAAAGATTCGTAAAGCTTCGAAGCTTTATGAAGCACTGTTTTGAAATCGCCCTTTTCTAGATTTTGTTGAATAAAGTCGTTTTTTGTTTTTTTGCCGCACAAAAAGTATTCTTGTTATTTCATAACATTAAGGTTGAACCACTGTAGTCACATGTCCTGTTTTAAATATGTTTTTAGTACCTTTGTGGGTGTTTGGAAGTCTTGCTGTCAATGCAGGCCTCACTGAGCCATCGGATTTTATCAAAAATATCCTAATTTGTGTTCTGAAGATGAACGAAGGTCTTACGGGTGTGGAACGACATGAGGGTGAGTAATAAATGACAGAATTTTCATTTTTGGGTGAACTAACCCTTTAAGATATAAGATATATTAGAATATATTAGGTCAAAAAAAGGTTTTAAACTATAATCAAACTAGGGTCAAAGCCACAACCTGCAGTACTGATGAAAAGAATCAAGCTGAACCTCTGAACACATAAGAAGGAATGCCCAAAATTACAGTAGAAAGTTAAATGGATGATACAAAATCATGTAACACTGATGTCTTATGGTGCAGTGTGTACTGTGGGCAAACCACACCAGACTTAAAAGATTTAAAGGGATATTTCACCCAAAATTAAAACTCGGTTATCATTCTATAATGTTATTCTTCTGTGAAGATATTTTAAAATATGTTTATGCATTGGGCAAAAACAGTTGAAATATTCTTCAAAATATTTTCTTTTGTGTTCCAAAGTACTTTCAAAAAATATATATTCCATACATAATTTGAATTTACCATCATAGGCTTAACAATCAATTCAAGTATGACTACATCAACTTTTTTCCATTGAAATGAAATGAAAGTATCCCAATCACCCTGAATTCATCCATATATCAAGAGAATTATGCTGATTATAATGTTGCTGGTATTGATAGTCTACATACACTGCAGTCCTGTACTCATATTTCAGTGAGAGCTCTTGACAAACTACTCAGTGTAAGGCCTTATTGATCAAAAACAGACATGTAATTATAATTATTAGACATAATATCACTCTCAGACTATAAGTGTTACATCATTTTACACTGGATCATGCTATTATCATCTATCATATAGGTGGTGTTTTATGATGCTGGGTGTTCAGAAACATCTGGACTCAATTGCACTGACATTCTTGTGTATTCAGAAAAGCAAGTATTGATGGACGTTAGTCGTTTATTATTTTTTTCACCCCATCATACCCTTAAAACTCTAAGGGAATAACTCCATTATGCATGTTTTATTATAGGTGGATCTGATGAAACCAGATATCTGCAGATATGCGATCTCCAACCACTTCAGCTGTAATTTATGATAGCCTAAAACTATAAATAATGCATGTTAAATGAGAGCACAGATTGCCATTTAGACTTACCGAATAGAAGGATACCACAATGAGTGTCCGTGCCGCCTTTTGTGTAATCCAGAGAAAATATGGAGAAAAATTAATTTAAGATTATTCTACATCAGAATTTCTCGCGAAACCGACGCTCGATCAGATGCACGTGGGCTGAAGCGCTTCTAATGGTCGTAAATTGTAAAAACGACCGTGAGAAATGGACGGGTTTTGGATAATCTCTGCGTTTGTTATTCACTGAGCAGTAGTCACTGGCGCATAGACTGCGCTCCTCCCGCGACTCCACCCGCTAGCCCCGCCCTCCCGACGAGCCCATTGGCGCACACGGACGTTTATGCAAATTTTCTCTTCCCGCTGATGTTCAAGAGTCTGAAAGGGAACATACAAGAATCCAGACGGCAGGCATAAAATACCGTCATCTAGAGGCCAAAACACACTTTTCTGAACGTTCACGTTTCTGTATTTTCAAAAGTATACTTTTTTTCTTTTCTTTTTTTTTTAACTGAGCGAGTGTTCAATTACTGGCTTTAGAATTCCGTCTACAATTTCGCAAATAATAAATACATAAATAATAAACAAAAATGTACATCTACTATTTTATGTATTTATTTTGAAATTTAATTATTCTTTTATATTTATTATTAATTTATTTTTAAATATATAAGATAATAAACAAACGAATAAATAAAGCTGTATACATGAAGGATTTATAGAGATCTTAAAGGATTAGTTCACTTTCAAATGAAAATTACCTCAAGCTTTACTCACCCTCAAGGCATCCTAGGTGTATATGACTTTCCTTTTTATGATGAACACAATCGGAGAAATATTAATAAATATCCTGACGCATCCGAGCTTTATAATGGTAGTAAGCTTTACCAAACGAGTATGAGCTGAAGAAAGTGTCTCCAGCCACATCCATACATCATAAACATATTCCACACGGCTCCGGGGGGGGGTTAATAAAGGCCTTCAGAAGAGAAACGATGCGTTTGTGTAAAAAAAAAAAAAAAAAAAAAAAAATCCATATTTAACAAGTTAAGAAATACAATATCTAGCTTTCGCCAGACCGCCTTCCGTATTCTACTTAGGAAGAAAGTGTAAAACTGTAGCAGTTCCAAAAGCTTACCCTACGTCTTCCCTATTCAACTTACGGAAAAAGTGTAACTGACGCGACGCCAGTTTACACTTTCGTCGTAACTTGAATATGGAAGGCGGTATGGCGGAAACTAGATATTTTACTTCATAACTTTTGTTAAATTATGTGTAAATTGTTAAATTATGCGTTTGTGTAAAAAAAAAAATATATATATATTTTTTTTTTTTACACAAACGCATCCTTTCACTTTAGAAGGTATTTATTAACTCCCCTTAACATGAAACATGTGAAAACATTATCATTTTTAGTGAATTAATAAATAAACAGATAATTAAATAAATGAATAATCACAAAATATGCATTATATTTGGGTGTGACCTCAGACTTTTAATTTGAGCATGTCCTTTAAAGTACTGGATAACTGTCTTATTTCAGTGGCCTTATAGACAGTGTAATATTCACTGCTAAACCAGTTATATCACAATTTTAATGATGAGAAGTGAAATACACACATTGACTTTTCTTACATGGAATAAACTGCAACATGATGTTACAATTCAATATGTCCAGTCTAATTATATTGTTAGATTTATATCATTCAGAAAAATTCTGATATGTAATTCACTCCACTGGAGCAAAATCATTATACTCATTGCTTATAATGTCATAACTTTAAAAGCTTGGCAATGATCATAAGGACCTTTAAACAAATTGTACAAACTTAAACATTCACATTCAGCTTGTTGTTTGATTAACAGTGAATGAATGTTTTTTTTTTTTTTTTTTTTCCAATCCAAAAGCAAATAAAAGAAAAAACACACTGAAACAATTGAACTTTCTACGTATGCATATAAATAAACATCTGGCTGTCAGAGGAACATCTTTAAGTTCTTGAGTGATTAAATAGTCACATATAAACCTCTAAACCTAAGTGCATCTTTCCTGTCGTTGACGTTTGTAGGCGTTGTAAACATCAAGGAACATATTTTGGCAGGCCATGCGGGCCTTTAGCTTGGAACAGATGAGGAACGAGCCAGCCATTTTGCGGTGCAGAGAGTAAGACTCCTCTGGAGGAGGAGTGAGACGGTGTCGAAGCATGACAGGGATCAGGCTCTGGACACGCTGTGTGGTACTCTGAGCGCCAAAGTCAAACGCTTCCGGAGAAGCAAACGCTTCGCCGAGGATCATCACTGCCTCCACGTGTGCTTCCTCGAATGCCTGAAGAGAATAAGCATGTTTTGCTAAGGAGGACAGTCTAGAAACAGTAGAGAAAGTAATGGCTTTAAATCTAGGGGGAAATAAAGTAAAAAATGTGGATAGGAAATATGCAAGACAGTAAAACTATTTGGGATGAGTATTAAAACCATATAAAGCCACAAACCTTGGCTTCAAATCCCGTAAGGAACTTTAGGTCTTTGGATTTCTGCAGAACAGTTGCCCTGTCTCCGATTGATGCTGCATGAACCACCTTGAATGACAATAATTTAAAAAATGTATATACACACTTTAAGACAGTAATGAGGTTCCATTGTGAATTTTTTTAATAATTCACATGTTTATTAGTATACTGTATGTGTCTGTGCTGACAAAAACAGAGATTCCCATTAATAACTAAAATATTATGGTGAATTTTTTAAATGAAAATCCCCCTTCAGTCACATCCCATTCCAGTCCTACCCACTAAGGTGTTGTGTAAAAATGTTCCCAAAAATCTGTACCTCTATGTAATCATCTGTGAATGACTCTGGGTAATCCCGGCAGGCTCCAAAGTCCAACAGAAATATCTGTTATGATGGAGAATAAATGATCAATGTCATACGTACTGTTTCAATGTGGAGAAGTGGAAAGGTCTAACAGCATCCAGAAAATAAACAGACATGCAATTAAGAAATTATGGGAGAAAAAAAAATGTTGAAACAAAAACAAATGAGAAGATCTTTTAATGTTCTTGAAAAAAGGCAAAAATACAATGACATTACTTTTAAAATATATATTTTTAATATAATATTCATATATTTTATTAGCAATATTTTAAAATGTAATTATTCCTGTGATGCAAAGCTGAATTTTTAGCATCATCACTCCAGTCTTTAGTGTCACATGAATGATCCTTCAGAAATCATTCTAATATGCTAATTTGGTGTTCAAGAAACATTTATTAATATTATCATCAATGTTGAAAACATTGCTTAATATTTTTGTGGAAACCGTGATACATTTTTTTAGGATTCTTTGATGAATAGAGAGTTAAAAAGAACAGCATTTATTTGAAATAGAAATCTTTTCTAACATTATAATTGTCTTTACTGTCACTTTTGATCAAATTAATATACATTTGAAGATAAAAGTATTCATTTTTTTTTTTTTTTTTTTTTTTTTTTTTTTTTTAAATCATACTGACCCCCAACTTTTGAAAGATAGGGTATATAGATCATATGTGCTCTTGACGTGATTTCTAAAACTAAGTGCAAACAGCCCGCCTTGTTAGCAGATGCTATTTACACTAACTCCACCCACTGATATCTGGTTGGGCCAGACAAAATTATGGAAGATGATGGATCATCAACAGTAGCAATAGTGTAGGGGTAAGGCACGTGGCATAAAGTTGATGAAAATCGACCAGAGTTCAAATCCGCCTTTTGCCAAACTCACTCTACTCCCTTTTCCCATCACATCAGAAAATGAAGATTAAGAAAATATTAGAAAAGTGGAAATAAAGTGTCTAACACGTTTAATAATAAAGTGTTTATCGGTTAAGGCTAGGGAGGGCTTTATTGTCCTAATAAGGCGGCATCCGATTAATAATTTTAATAAATGTAATCATTTACACTCTGTTATTATTGCATTTCATTTAATGTACATCAATACTGAGGTGCAAATAGTATCTGCCACTATTTATAAGTATAAATATCATCTAACTACTATTTACAGTTATTGTAAAGAAAATACTGCTGTTGTTATATAGTGTAAATAGGATCTATCACTATTTTCACTTAGTGTAAATGGAATCTATTGCTATTAAAACAGTGTAAATAGCAGCTATCGCTAAGAAAACATGCTATTTCCTCAGTGTAAATAGCACTGCCTTTCTAAAAAGTGATCAAGACCTTCTGAGCTGAGTGAAAACGATTGGACTGAAGAACACATGCACACAAAATAATATTTTTGAGAAATACTTAATGTGTTATTTGTGTGTGTGTGTGTGAGTGAGGAAGATGATTAAAGAGCGCTGCTGCATAATTTAACACGATCATCACCCACACAAATTGCTGAATCTAATATTTACACAGTGTTCTGCAATTTTGGAACTGAATTGTTAATGTAAAACTATAGATGAGCAAATATACATCTGAATGTACATTCACACCTCAGTCGTCAGTGTCTTGGTGGTTGCTCACCTTGTTCTGTTCACGATCATAGAAGAAGTTGGACCAATTGGGGTCTGTCTGCATGAAGCGGAACTCAAACAGCTCTCTCAAACATAACTGCAGGATGTTAAAACAGATCTACAGAATAAAGGTGAGTGAGAATTATTCTCAAATTAATTTTCACAGTGAAATAAAATAGGATATCATATAAGATAACCGATATCAATATCGCCAAACCAGGAGAAATACTATTGTAGGTTATTCACACCTACAACTCTTTTACTTTTACACTTACATTTAGTGCCAAGTTACATCACAAAAATGTCAACAACATGAAAAAAAAAAATGAATCAAATGAATCAATAAATCAAACAAAAGCTTATGGAAAATGTCTGTTCTCTGTTTAACTATCTAACCCACCTCATTTCTAGTCTCCTGACTCAAATCAACACAGCGGTCCAGTGGAACTCCATTAACTAGTTCCATGGTTAGCACACGACGACCCGACAGCTCATCGAAGACCTCAGGGACCACGAATACTGGATCTCCTTCAAGCAAATTCCTGTGAGAATCAAGAAAAATAGTCAAGAATTTTGTGATCTCTTTTTAAACAGAGCAGCTCAGATTTATGAAATATGAGTCTAGTCTTTTACTGACATTTTTCAAAAGTTTGTGGTAAGATTTTTTTTAAAGAAATTAATGCTTTTATGTAGCAAGGGTGCATTAAAATTGACAGTAAGTGACAGTAAAGACATTTATAATGTTACAAAATATCTCTAATTTAAATAAATGCTGATCTTTTGAACTTTCTATTAAACAAAGAATCCTGAAAAAAAATGTATCATGGCTTCCACAAAAATATGAACTGTTTTCAACATAGATAATAATAAGAAATATTTCTTGAGTATCAAATCAGCATATTAAAATGATTTATGAAGGATCATGTGACACTGAAGGCTGCTGAAAATTCCACTGGAAACAATAAATTGTAATCATATTTCACAATATGAAAAATTATACTGTTTTTACTGTAGTTTTTAAATTAAAGTTAATGCAGCATTGTTGTGCATAAGAGACTTCTTTCAAAGACATTACTGTCCTCAAACTTGTGAATGTTAGTGTAGTTGTGGTTCATTCAAATGTTACACAATCCATATATTTATTATAACTGAGCATTTATTATATACCTGAATCGCTTTGCACACTCTGCCTCTCTTTTGTAGTCACACTCCCATGCCAGCTCCCTCTGAAGAACCTCGAGACTACTGTCAGCAAACAGACCTGTTAAAATAAATCACCAGCTACTGACAACTCACACAATGTGCATGACTCAATGTGACCACTTCTGAAATTTGTGCTTTTTGAACTTAATATAAAGATGAAAGCAATTGCCAGTGCTCACCATCAGGCAGCACAACACTCATCTTCAGAACAGACATGAGATTGTTGATGTCACTATGAATGCTCTCAGCGACACCAGGGTACTATATGAGAAAAAGAAATAAAGGATTGATTACACGTAGAACATCAATATATGTTGCAGAAACTTAAAAAAGACTGCTGAAAAGAGATCATGAAAATTTACCTGTATCTTCATAGCAATTTCCCTCCCATCAGGCAAAACTCCATGATGCACTTGACCAATGGAAGCAGCAGCAAAGGGTTTTTCCTCGAATGATGAGAGTTTCTCCTTCCATCCAGACCCCAAGTCTTCCTCAAGCACTTTCTGCACATGGGGTTTCAACACAATTGGTGAGATATCACAAAGTGAACTTAACATCTCAATAACAACAGTTAGAAGAAACTATTAGTGGGATAAAAGCACCATTAACAGCTGTCATCAGGGTTGCCAGGTTTACACTCTGGGCGTCTACTTTCACCTAAGCGTACGCTACTTCTACATCTTACGTCATGCGTCGGGTCAGAGGTCACTTTTCGCTGGAACTCAAATTGCGTACGGCTGTTACCAGAAGCCAGTTATTATAGTTTATTAAGTTATAAATATGGATATTTTTCTTACAAAAACCAATCGCTTCACTTCAGAAGGGGTTTATTAACCTCCGGAGTTGTATGGATTACTTTATGATGGATTGACACACTTTTTTTTGGGCTTCAAATTCTTGAGCCCCATTCACTACCATTATAAAGCTTGGAAGAGCCATGATATTTTTAATATAACTCCAATTGTGTTCAGCTAAAAGAAATAAGCCATATACACCTAGGATTATTACAAATTATGGGACAATTTGAGTGAACTATTCCTTTAAGTTGATGTACTAAAATTAAAACTGAATTAAATAAAAATGAATTAAAAGCTGAATAGAATTAGAATTTAAAACTAATAAAAATGACAAAAGCAAAATTACTAAAACAAACTAAAGTTATAAATAAAGACCAATTCAAAATATGAATAAATCTTTATTTCAAGCTGGTGTCTTAACAGTATTTTTGATGAATATTGAAACAGCTTGTTAGTAAAAAGAGACTCTCCAGCATGGTGCTCATTAACTTAATTATTTCAAGACATCAAGGCAGTGTTTAATAGTCGTGTGGTTAATATTTTACAAGATCATCAAAAAAAAAAAAAAAAATCTGAGGAATCTTTCCATATCAAATAACACTGCATCAATGAAGAAACCTCTGTAACTTACATGCATTTGCCAGGCTGGCATGAAGTCTGCACTCTGTCGAACCCTCTCAAATATTTTCTGCAGTTGTGGGCTAATGAAGCTGTTATCTATTGAGGACATAAAAATGAGTAACATCACAGAGGATAATTTCCTGCCATCACAAAATAAAGCATCTAATTTGTTTTGTGCCTTTCAAATGCTCTAAGTATTATTTTGTGAAGAGAAACAAAGGACAAAAAACACCTGGAAGAGTTTCAAGCTCTTAAAGGGTTTAAATTTTGTGATCATCCAAGAAGTTTATGTCTTTCTTTCTTCAGTCGAAAAGAAATTAAGGTTTTTGAGGAAAACATTCCAGGTTTTTTCTCTGTTTAGTGGACTTCAGTTGTGTACCCCACTGAAATCCACTATATAGAGAAAAAAAAACGTCCTCAAGAAACTTGATTTCTTTTCGACTAATGAAAGAAAGACATGAACATCTTGGATGACATGGGGGTGAGTAAATTATCATTTTAATTCTGAAGTGAACTAATCCTTTAAATGGGTCTCTTGAAACGGGAATATTTAGCGTCATCATTTATATGAACAAATTAAGGCACTTGGTACCAAAGTATTCACAATAAATTTAAATTGTGTACCTTGAATGCTTAGCATCTGTCCAATCTTGAGGGCCGCTCCTCTAACCTTGCACAGTGTGTTCACTATTCTCTCTGCATTGGCCTCTGACAGGAATGGAGAGTCTAATAGAGCACCCATCTCTGAAAGTGAAAGACACCAGAAATTTGACTAATATGCCCAATAACAGTTTTAGAAACAAGACAAGGGGTGCCACATACTACATACCTGAGCGTTTTCCTCCAAAAGACTGTTTTGCCACCTCAGCAATGGCTCCAATGCCAAGACCAACAGCTAAGCCTACCAAAAAAAGCAGCAGAATTATTATGGATAGGACAAATTAATGCATTATTACGGTGCGACCACATTAGCGAAATTTCTGCAAAACTTTTCTATTTCTAAAACAATTTTCTATTGTCAATAGTGTAGCTATGTATGAAGCCAAGTAGCTTTCTGTTGGTCAACACAGCAAATCTACAGGACCAATTTAACCCCACTGCGAAATCAGTGTTGGGTAATCTTTCACTCACACAAAATACCCAATCGCATGGATTGAAATAGCCGGATTTCGCCCACAAACATTTGAAGAACAACGATAAACGCAACTGCACCTTTATTTTGTAAAGCTGTATATATAAAATTATATATTATATATCAAATAATGAAAATCACTGACCCCCAAAATTAGCAAGTCGACTAATCCGCGTCGCAGGAACCTTCCGTTCTCTGGCTCGCTCGCTAAGCTGCAAAGCATCAAAATCATACTGCTCAATGAAGTCTACAAATGTATTCATCAAAACTATTTTTTCAGCACATGCTGAAAATGAAAACTGTAAATAGATACTTTTTCATACTAAACAATAAACAGTATCTCACAGAAGTGAGTACACCCCTTACATTTTTGTAAATATTTTATTATATCTTTTCATGTGACAACACTGAAGAATTTACGCTTTGCTACAATGTTTTCGGCATGTATTTCCAATGTTACGATTGAAAAACTCACCTTTTGTCGTACTGGCCTGGCGATATTCTGCTTTGCCTCCCGCGCCTTTTTAATGTCTTCAGGGCTCAACCTGGCCACAATAGAGTCGTGGACAGACCTTGTATGATGATGAGCCATTGATACATGCAAAAACCGAGTGTTTTGACCAGGCCAACCAGTTCCTTTGACCGTGCCAGTAGGAGCACCAACAGGCGTCTCTGACGTTTCATCCCTTCCATCTTTGCTGGAAATGTCTGGCGGCATTTCAGAGCCAACTGCCCACTTCGCTGCTTCATCCGGATCCATCTCCTCCCACTTCTCAATGTCAGGGAACTCATCAGTCTTGGGAGTCTAAAAATGTCCATTCAAAATAATATATGTTAGCATTGTCATTTCTCTTACTATATTCATTCATATCTATAAATGTGCTGAGAGATACATCTTTACGCATTCACTAACCACGCCTCCAGTGCCCATCACACTCTCGACCGCCTCGGTTGCAGCTTTGATCCCTGCACCAAAGGTCGAGTTACAGGCCATCAGTCTGAGATGTTCACCCTGAATGCTGGCGAAGGCAGCTCCCACCTTGCTGGCCCCTCTCAACACCTGGAGCACTTCTGCCAACATCACTGAAAATCACAGCAGATTTTAGAGCACTGAACCTTCAAACTTCATATCATTACTGAAATGTTCAGATCAGGCAGTTATTTTAGTATTATTTATATACTATTATAGTTTATTAAAATCTTGAATTAGCTTTTAAGTTTTCAATTTTGATACGTGCTTTTGTCATTTTTATTAGTGTTTGCTTTTTTTATTAGTTTTAATTTTTATCTATTCCAGTTAAAACCAAATATATTTCAGTTAGTTGCTTTGGCAACATTTCTAACTTTCATTTAGTTTAGGTTATGTAATATTTATATTTTATTTTATTCAAATCATATAATATTCATTCATTTTGCTAATGTAATCTTATTTCAGTGTTAATTTATTTCCAGTTAGAAATCGAATTTTGAATATTGACTATATTGATTCCTGAATATTACAGTATTAAAATGTATCCAATTAATTGTCAAAATACAACACAAGTTTTGATGACATGGCATGAACACGTGCATTTTTATCTAAGAGCTCATTACACTGTACAGTTGTTTCCAACTTGTATTTATAAATAAATGAGTACAGCGGTGTATTTATCTAGCAGCAATAAAACTTACTTGTGTTGAGAATAGCTCCTTCTCAGACTCTGTGCGTCCTTTCTGCTCCACACACCTCTGTCTGTTTTGCAACCACTACCGGACACGGAAAGACTCCGGTGATTGACAACCGACAGAGCCAATCCAATTTGCAAATATCAAAAAGGGGTTGTTTTTAAGATCTGTGACCAATCACGAGCGGAAAGCAAACACGTTTAACCTGGTAACCATAGTATCAGTTTTGACATACACGTCTTGGGCCAATAGAATTTGGCACGGGGCGTATCCGATATGACTCAATGGCCAATGAACCGTTGGAGGATAACGCCGTATACTGGCCAGTGCGAGAAGTGCAGTTACAAAAGACTGCAAATTCTATTGCTCTTGACTGTGTAAAGCACAACTCGCGGAGCTAAGTGACTTTCATTTGACTTTCCGGAGGGATTAGTAGCATATTATCAGAAAACTGCAGAGTATGTGTGTGATTCTCCAATTAAATATTATTAAATTTACCTGACATTTTTGGAACATTACACATTCACTTTCTAATAAATCAGAGATTATTACTAAAATATTCTGTTCACAAATGCACCGTTCATGTTATGCATTTTATTAAAATTATGGAATTATCGCCTATTAACCGTGAAACCATTTGTCTTTAAGTGTGTCCCCGGCTTTAAAGAAACATTACTATTATGTCCTGACAACTGCAAAGTCACCCTGAAATCAAAATGGGCAATTTTATCTTTTTTTTTTTTTTTTTATAGAATATGTCAGCATTTATTATAAATGATTTATCCGTGCACAACTCTTTTTTTTTTTTTTTTATTCACGTGCCCTCGTAATTTTTAGATAAAATAACTTCTTCTCTGATCACGTGTTTAATGGCTACATTTACATTTAATGGCTACATTGTTCGAAAAGCCGATTCACTCGGATATGTCACTATAGGGAAAAAAATAAAGAGTTAAAATTAAAGGGTTAGTTCACCCAAAAATAAAAACTCTGTCATTAATTACTCACCCTCATGTCGTTCCACACCTGTAAGACCTTCGTTCATCTTCGGAACTTAAATTAAGATATTTTTTGATAAAATCCGATGGCTCAGTGAGGCCTTCATTGACAGCCAGATAATTTACACTTTCAATGCCCAGAAAGCTACTAAAGACATATTTAAAGCAGGTCATGTGACTACAGTGGCTCAACCTTAATGCTATGAAGCGACGAGAATACTTTTTGTGCACCAAAAAAAACAAAATAACGACTTTATTCAACAATATCTGCCAAAGTCACGTGACTTCAGTAAAGGAGGCTTTGTTAGGTCATGAGTGTTTCGAAATTTCAATGGTTCACCACTGGGGGGCGTGACTTTGGCAGTTTGATATGCGCTGCAAACTACTGATTCGAAACAAAAGATTCGTAAATCTTCGAAGCTTCATGAAGCAGTGTTTTAAAATTGCCCATCACTAGATATTGTTAAATAAAGTCGTTATTTTGTTTTGTTTTTTTGCGCACAAAAAGTATTCACATTGCTTCATAACATTAAGGCTGAACCACATGACCTGTTTTAAATATGTCTTTAGTAGCTTTCTGGTCATCTGAAAGTGTTAATTATCTTGCTGTCAATAGAGGCCTCACTGAGCCATCGGATTTTATCAAAAATATCTTAATTTGTGTTCTGAAGATGAACGAAGGTCTTACGGGTGTGGAACGATATAAGGGTGAGTAATTAATGTCAGAATTTTCATTTTTGGGTGAACTAACCCCTTTTAAGGAGGACTGGACTGGAAAGACAAATATAATGAAGTGACAAGACTGCAGGTGGCAGTAATGCAAGTTTTTTGATGCCAACTGCCATTAAACACCAAGGAAGAAGAAGAACACTGACAACACCTGTGAATATCTTCCTCTACTTGCACAAACTGCATTTGTTTTTCATATAGTACATTATCTGGCATGCCTTATTTGTATCTCTTGCACTATTTATCACTTATTGAGCATTATGTGAAAGAACTGTTTCCTCTAAAAGGCCCTCTCTCACTATACATTAAAGCTATATTATAGGATTGCTGAATGTGTTGTCTTTTTACCAATCTCAGTCCTAAAAAGATGTTTAGTTTTTTAAGCATCTGCAAGTTTACCATGTACTCTCATACTGATCATGTCCAGTCATGCTTGTTTTGACTCTGATATGGCAGCATATTTAAACAATAAGGAACAGTTTCTTATACAACTGTGCCCCACTAAACATAAAAACACACAGTTTGCACTGTTCAGTATCACCGTAGTCCTCATACTGTACATAAAGAACTGTACATACACTGATTATTCATGCCTACTGTACTCTGCTCTGAACATACTGTGTGGTGATCGTACACTGATATACACTGCTACTTATCTTTCTCCTACTATCTTCATTTGATATTTTATTTACTGGTATTTGAGTATTGAGATTAATGTCTGTCCAGTGGCAGGGACTGCTAAAGACTAATTTTAAGGAAGAAGAAGGAAAAAAATAAATAAATCTTATTTGGTTTTAAATATGCCTAACAGTGCTTTTAAATGTGCCTGGATGTAATAATAAAAAGTAAAATAAAAATATCAGAACAATATTTCATGGATTATGACTGAACTACAATTATTAAAAGATTAATCAATTGCAAACATGCACAATTAAATAAATTATTTAGACAAATTAATAATGTAAACAACTAAATATTAACTATTTAAAAAATAATCATGAATTTTAAATAACTGTAATAGTCAGCCATGACCCTGTCAAGCAGTTTGGAATTTTGATGGATTTAATAGTAATTTTCCTATTAATAATCACTTTCCAAATACCACACTTTTATTAATGGAAAAGTGTAGCAGAAATTGTGCTGTAAATTGTATGTGTATCTATAAATCTATTTCTGTGAATCACTTGACATCATAATCCTAGTGTAAATATATTTTTCAAAACAGTACAAAAAGAAAATTATGTTTTTTTTTCCCACACTTGACTTTTATGTGAAATGTGGTGGAAGTGAAAGATGCTGATCATTACGAGGTGGAAGAATTTTCCTCTTTGTGGGTGTAGAGATAGAGGGGGAGTCTTAACATCCATATATGGGCATACCATCAACTTTCTCTCCCTATTGGCTACAAGCGTTTTGCAGCTGCTTGTCAACAAAATGGCCTTCCTCAATTGCTTTTCGAGGACCTACCAACTATTTCTGTTTTGGTGAAATAGTATTGAAACTCTGGTTCAACAATAGAGACGACCATTTTTTTAGACACAGTATTTAACAACACATTACTGTGTTCAAAACAGACATGTATAGTTGATAAAGCCAGATGAAAATTGGGATTTTTGCTTCATTTTTGAGTTAGCTTGCAAATGCTAACAGTCTACCTGCAAACCCTCATCGACCTCAGCTTACATTTCTAATAGTTTTTAAAAGCACAGAGATAAATTTGAATGATTGTTGGTTTAAATACAACAATATAGCCATTTTTGGTTATAAAAATAAAGCTGTCGGAGCGAAACCAGCGGAGATTTGGTCTCAGAAGAAGGTAAGCAGAGACAATTCTAGCAGAGCTGCTACTGTTTTAGCTTGGCTTATTATTTATTGTTGATGATGACATCAATTGGAAATGTTTCAAAACGTTTAATGCAGTCAAAAATGTAAACTTCTAATACTACAGAGTTGCTGAACTTCTATTATGTAATACTTAAATAAACCAAGTTAGGAAAGTATAATATGTAAGACAGCAGTTTCACACTTCATGAAGACAGCTTAGCTAACCAAGCTAAACATATGCTAATTACACACTGGCGCAGATATATAATAGCATCAATACAATATATTCTCTTTAGTGGATAATATATTAGTGTTAGTTATACCGCTACCGATTATTTCGGTTGACATGATTGTTAATTGAAAATGATGTGGAGAGGTTTGCTCATGTTCAAATGTTATAAAGCTGGCTAATAGTTTGCAATAGCCAGTTAGCTGCTAGTCAGTTTGATCAGCTTTTAACTGCCTCGAGTCAAATGATCCAAAACGCTTTGTTTTTATTTCGACTCTATACTGTTTAAAAGTGTTAATTGAAATTAAAGTAAAGCACTAAAAATGTCAGGTGATTACGTTGAGACAAGCCATGGATTAACTTGATGAGTAGGCCTAGTGAACAGGAGGAGAGCTGGCAAAAACACGTACAGATGCTATAAATTAAGTGAAGCATTATATTGAGTTAATATTGCCCTCGAAGAAACAAAAAGCTATTCAAATTTTACAAGCGTACACGCTTTAAAGTATTCTTATAATATTGTTCATACATCCCACTAGCAGTTGACATTTTGTATTGTAATTGTATTGTTTGTTTTGATTTTTCATCAATAAAAAAAGCCTCTTTGCAAGGTTAATCATCAGCCATGGGAATATTTTCTGTCTTTTTGTTATTTGCTCTTGGTGAACGTTTGATATGGTTAAATCCATTTTTTAATGCCATCGTTTTGTAAGGTTTTCCAAGAATAGACAGAACGATGTATGGTCATATTAACATTAAACTGATAAAGAACGATTTCACATTGTAATGTATAATTGACATTTAGAAAATAGGATGCAAATAGTATGTCCTGTCTTGAATCATCTTGTGGACTAACTTGTTTGACAAGTCCTTTAACATTTTGTTTGTCCTAATTAGCTGTAAGTATACTGAAGTCATCAAATTCATTTTATCTTTTTATTTTTATTTTAACAATATTGAGATCCAGCAGTGGATTCTATTCCTTTTTTATTATTATTATTATTGTTACTGATGGTAATGAAGTAATTTAATTTTTAACAGTTTAACAAATTTTCCACTTCCTTAATTTTATTTATTTTTGTTGTTGTTTTTTTAGAGTTTGTCCAAACACTGGAAATTAGATAAAACAGATTATTGGTCTGAGAATAGAGTTGTCAAAAGTACCGACTTCGGTACTGAAATTTTAAAAATGTGACGATTGAGTGCTGTTGAGCAGATTCGTAAACACCTCTGATTGGCCATTGTTGACGCACTCATCAGATATGTCTGTGATTGGCTACAATGATCAATGCATGGGAGCGTTTGAAAGCACACGGAAGTGTTTGAATTTGAAAGCGGGAGCGTTTGAAAGCAGGCTATCAGCGGACTGGTCCTCGATAGACGCCTGCTGTCAAACGCTCCCGTGTGTATCTGTAGAAGCGCTCTGTGAAGAGCTTCGTTGATGACTATTTACAAAGTTTTTGAAGCATTGATCATTTTAGCCAATCACAGACATATCTGATGAACACATGAACACAATGGCCAATCAGGTGTTTACGAATTTGCTCAAGAACGCTCAAAGCGTCACATTTTTTTTTTTTAAATTTCATTACTGACATGGTACCAAAGTTGGTACTTTTGACAACTCTTTATTTATATATATATATATATATATATTTATAGGAGCCAACAAGACTATTAGTCACTAGTAGTTAGATTTTAAAACAAGTTTGCATAAAATACTCACATATTTAATTATTATTGTCGCACCACATATAAGAATTTAACTCGTTGAACAGTACACATTAAACTAATCTGTATCATTCCTGAAAAATATATCGGTCAGTCTTAATCCGTTTTTAGCAAGCCTATTTTCTCATATTCATTCATAGCAGGCATGTAGTTTCATCTTTCATATGCAATATAAAGTGCTTCTAAAATACATTGTGGGCTAAAAATAGCAGCCTGTAAGCATTTCACAAAGCTATACCCATTAACATTGTGATAGGTTTTGCAAGGTCTTTCAAAACATTGCGTACATTATGGTTAGAAACAATGCTTTTCATGCTCAATCCAGTTACAATATTATGTTAGTTTATTAAAAAGACTAGCAAAGCAATGTGTTACAAGCAGACCTAAAGTATAACACTTCAGATTGTCCTCCTCTATTTATTAGACATGTGCCGATATACGATTACAAAAATGAACATGCATATTATCATTGTAGCCAATTCAAAATACCGTGAATAATTCCTTATTATTTAGATTTTTAGACCATCAGCTGATTGAAATGTACAACAATGCCTGTGCGCTGTGTCAAAGATGCATGCACGCACTCTGATGTAAACAACAATAGAGCACGTGAAAAGCATGGTGGAGCGAGTGAAGGTAGTGTTGGGGAGTCCTAGTGTTGGTGTTGACTGCAGCACAGGAATTGATTCTCGTTGTCGGCTCTGGTGCGGTGTCTGAAATCACTCACTCGTGCATCAGAGAGCTAGAGCTGTCGCAGAAAACATCAGTCACACAATTTTATCTTACATGTAGCTTACTTTACAAAAAATAACAGCCAATCACATTGTAATTATACACACCTCCATGCCAGCTTCAAAGTTTTTCTTCAACTCGCCTTTCCAAGCAGCTTTTTTCACTATTACAAGAGATGACTTGCTTATCGCCCTCATTCTAACATTTAGATGAATTCATTAAAGAACACATTACCCTCTTTCTCTTTTATTTAACTCTTTAACTCTCATTTATTTAACTCTGAAATAATATTAAACCAAGGCTTTTTCTCGTGACTTTTCCCTCTTTAAAATTAAATATTGGCAACAACTGGGAAACGATGGTGATACTTATTTCAAGATAATGTCATCTCTAAACTGGACTAATCTGGCTAGTAATGCTAATAGTATGTTGATAAAGGCTTTGTGTTCTACATTAAGTGTGTAATGATGGTGGAAATCTTGTATTCTTATTGCTGACCCTGTTTTGAAATGAAGCAAATGGAGTCGATTCCATCGACTCCTATGCTGGGAGTCAGGAATTGGAGTCGACTCCAAAAAATCTGGAATCGAACACCCCATTCGCAATGGTGTTCATCACGGCACTAAATACTTAATACTTAAAGTCTTCTTTATTATTGTTCGGTAACACTTTAAGTGTTAGTTATTAACTATTATTAGTTAAGTTAACATTAACTAATAATAATAAAATACTTCTAAATCATTTATTAATCTTAGTTAATATTAATTTCAACATTTACTAATACATTATTCAATACAAATCAAGTTGCATCTGTTAATATTTAATGACCTAAACTAAAAATGAACAGTTGTAATTTTAATAGCTAACATTAATAATGAATAACTACTGTAACAAATGTAGATATTGCTCATTGTTAGTTTATAGAACAACTAACATTAACTAATGGGGCCTCACTGTAAAGTGTTCTCTATAGTTCATTAGCACTTTAATCGGTTTGAAACATATGTTTACTTTATATATTATTGTATTTAAATGTTCTTTTTGTTATGTGAAAAAAGTTATTAAATACTTCTAGGAGGACAACACTTTTTGGTAACTCAAATCAATACCATGATGATACAATATACCGTGATAAAAGCTTAATTATCATTATATGAAATTTTGATACCATCACATGCCTACAGTAGCATTCTCTCTCTTGGCAAAGGATTGGATGTTGCATGTCTTCATTAGAATTTATAAGCTCTTCTGCTAGGTTTTGTTATGGAGCATTGTGGCCACCCAGAATGAAAAGACTAACCTAACACTAGGGATGGACTGATACCAGTATCTGTATCGGGCCCGATACCAAGCTCATGTATTTGTACTCGTAAATATACCCCCGATACCAAAGATAACCTCGATACCTCACGTGACGTAACTGACAGAATTTTCCGTGCACAGAGACACCGACGACAGCAGCAGAAACGTCAGCCTCAGGGATGTGGAAATACTTCAAAATAATAATGACAACCCACACATTGCAAACTGCATGCAAATCACGCTGAATGACACAGACCAGAAGTGTTCTCTCGCGTATGCGATCCCAGTTCTCTCAGACGGCGCGCGATCCCAGTTGCGTGTGATCAGTTCTCCTTGCGCTTGAATAGTCAAATGCACAAATAGTTTTCAAAATGTCCATAGTGTGGAGTATTTCACGTAAATGCAGTCGGTTTATGGCTTTAGTGGACGTAAACAGGTGGGTGAAAAAAGGGTATATGTCAGTAGGCCTACATTATATCCATGGATTTGGTCTTAAAATGACAGTAGCCTAATTACATATTTGTCTGTCATTAATGTTTACCAGATTTCTCACAGTGGAATACGGGACAGTGGACAATATGACCATGATATGAGATTTTATTTCTATATATAATATATTATTCCATTTAATAAAAGGTTTTAGCCTAAGTGTTATTTAACATGACTGCATTCAACAAAAGAAGTTTGACTAAATTTTCCTAAATTTTAATCAGTTTCTCAAGGATGGCTTTTTGTAGAGATTACAGATACACCAGTAACTTTTAGTACCATGTTCATGTCTGTTCCTGTTAGCTGGGATGGTTAATCAGTTTAGTTGACTACTAAAATCCACTGACATTTGCATCACTGATTAAATTAATAGAATTGATTGTAGTCTGTCAGCCCAGTCTTATCCTTTGTCTTCCTGGTCCTGTACCAAAGAGCTGTAGATGACCGTAATGCTTCACAACATGACTTTTCAAATTCTTAAAATAAACAATTGTGTGTAATCCTTTGTGGCAGCTGGCTTAAAAGAGCAAGTTCTTAGTTTGAGGAGTAATTGTGTTGGCAATGCTATTAAAACTATTGCATCAACACTCAAAATCAAGTTGATCCACCCTATTAAATTTGCTGTGTATGCTAGAGTGGGAGAGATTTTAAAATCACAGTCAACAGGCTGGTTGTAAAAAGCTGTGACGCTGAAACTTTACATAAAGTAAACCGTACAAAAGACAACATGTACGTAACTGGATCGTTGATTGTCAACATAATGGCTTAAATAAGATCTGACAGAACAGATTTAGCTGCTCAATACAACATGCATCATATCAAGTAGCTCTTTTGGAGCACAGTGGGTTTTCACATTCATTTCAGATGATTCATTACTTGGCTTTACCGCTTATTTCATTTTAACATGGATTTACATGAATTCCATGAAACTAAGTCTTCCCTTTTTTCCTCTTTAGTCCTCAGATGGAGTAATCTGTCCGGCTGGAACCTGCAGACCTGAAAAGTGAAGATGAGTGGTGAATTGCAAAGTAGCTGCCCAGTATAGAGGCAGGTATGCTCCCCATGGGCTCACAATGAACCGTGACACCTTTTCCCACATCCGGCTGTGGTGCCCACGCCCCTTTGGCACCTACTCTCAGAATAAGCCGTACAGCAATGGTACAATTCGCAATGGAACAACTACCACCCACTGCAAGGCTGACGATTCGGGGCTTACAACCATAGAGACCCATGGAGTTGGTGAGGAGCAAGATGAGGATGTTGGCACTGAAAACACCCCACCAGCTGCTTCATCTACCCTTCTGGCTCCACCACTACCTGCACCACCCTCTCCAAATTCACAGATGGAGGATGGCAGGGTACTGCTTGATACCTGGTATGTCATCAAACCAGGCAACACCAAGGAGAAAATTGCCTTCTTTGTAGCTCACCAGTGTAATGGTGCTGGAATTCCCAGGCCTAGTGCCATGAAAGTCAAGGGAAACTGGGCCACCGATTGTACCAAGGCCAAGCGCCGTCGACGCTGTTCCTCTTATGACCCTCCCACTAGGGCTCAGAATGTTGCCGTTGATGTACCCCTGGAATCCAACTTGACGGAGGATGGTGTTGGAGTTAGTGAGACAGATCTGCTCTCTGTGGCCGAAATGGTCGCCCTTGTAGAACAGCGTACAGCCTTGGCCCTTCAAGGTATGGTAGCGCAAGGACAAACTAGTCCTTATACAGTCCATCAGAAACCTGTTGTAATTCTCTCAGAACCCCCTTCATCTGCACCAACTTCTCAAAGTGACTTTGATCTGCTGCAGCAACAGCAGGAATCCCGACGGGTTGCTCAGGCTGTTGCGCAGTTTGAATCTCGGCAGCAGAATATCGACAGTACAACTTTGCGGCCTGAACTTAATGGTTCAGGAGGAGACCGCATTCACACTGGTGAGTCTGTGGGTGGTGCTCCAAGCCATGGACGAGGGGAAGTACGGATTGCTTTTCGGGTGTCAAGTCTGGACCCTCGCACCCAGTCTGAGCCTGTTGGCCGCCCTAAATGCATGTTTATGAGTTGTGGAGTCGGAGGGGGGCAAGCAGGAGCCAGGGGCAAAGAAAAGATCACTTGTGACCTCTACCAACTGGTTAGTCCCTCATCTCGAGATCCAGGTGCCCTCCTTGCTGGCTCACCAAAAGCCGATCCACTCGGGGAAGGTATCAACGACAGACCTCCCTCCACAACACCAGATCCCAACCAAGACTCTGCCTCAGGAGAGAAGGCAGCAGTGGCTCGAGAGCGGATGACCGGATTCCACGTTGAGGTAGTGGTCACGGGTGCAGTAGACCAATGTGTCTTCTATGGGAAAGACAGCACAGAGAATGTTCAAGAAGAGACTGTATGTTTTGCTATGCCCAATGGGGCTAACTCAACTGAATCCTCAGAGGATCCACCTCCTGGCCAGCTGTTCTTTCTGCAGTCACCAGCTACTGAAGATGAGAGTTGTTCAACAGTAAACAGCGGGATGCTGTCTTTAGACTGTGCAAACAACAATGGGCCAGTGGGGCCTACTGTAGAGAGGCCAGACTCCCCACTGGCAACTGTGGATGATTGTTCGGATCCTCCGTTGTGCCGCCTCTACCGACACGTCTCCCATGACTTCCTTGAGATTCGCTTTCAGATCCAGCGGCTTCTGGAACCACGGCAATACATGCTTTTGCTTCCTGACCACATCATGGTCAATATCTTCAGCTACCTGCCCACCCGTTCGCTAGCGGCCCTCAAATGCACTTGCCATGATTTCAAGACCCTGATCGAGACCTACGGTGTGCGTGCTACAGACTCTCGCTGGAACCAGGACCCGTTGTACCGCGATGACCCCTGCAAGCAGTGCAAGCGGCAGTATGAGCGGGGAGATGTGTCGCTCTGCCGCTGGCACCCTAAACCTTACCACCACGACTTGCCTTATGGACGTTCCTACTGGATGTGTTGTCGGCGCACAGATAAGGACACGCCTGGCTGTCGAGTTGGGCTACATGATAACAACTGGGTACAGCCATGCGAGCTGGTTCAGGCCCGCGCCAAAAGAGACGATGGGAGGTAAAGGATTAAGTCAGGGGATTGTCATTTCTCTCCCTGCTTTTGCTCTACTGAAACCTCATGCCACTGTACTATTTAAGGTTGTGCTCGCCTCTCCTATCTTAGCTTGTTAACCTTGCTATCATTGTCAGTATCAGTTCTTATCAGTGCACCATACTTAATTCTTGGTCCCTTCATGAGTAGACCAATGTTTCGATATTTGGAAACCAATGCTGGTTAAATGAGCTGCATGGGACTAGTCTTTACACGTACTTCTGAATTTGTTAGAATTTCTTACGGCTTGGCAATCTTCAAAGACCAGCTCTGATTCTGACCCCAACCTTACAAAAAAAAAAAGAAAAGAAAAGAAAAACTGCAGGCTAGACAAAGGACTGTGAGTATAACTTCAGGGGTTGTCGTCAAGTTTAATTTGCTGTCCCTTTGGTCAAAAGCGTGCAAAATGATGTCACTTTACAAATCCCTGATGTCACTTTGTAATCAACAGTTTGACTGCTTTTTTCTGTTTTGTGTGAATGTGAGTGAATAATTTTTTTTTGTTGTTGGACATTTTTCTTCTACTTCAAATTGATTTATGAAATCAGTCTTTATTTCTTGACCAGACCTTTCCTCTTACCTATCTCTTTGCCTGCCAGGCTGTCTGTGTGCTTGTTGGCAAAGGCAGCTTTTGCCAAAGCAGTAATTAGCTTCATGTGGCTGAAAGAACAACAAAGAACAGGATGACTCAAAACCTGATTCTAGCCTTAACCCTGTTCGTTCTGCTCTTTCCACCACTCTGTGAAATCTTACAAACAGAAACATTGATGCTGATCCCTCTGGTTTGGGAGACCGTTCTAGGTTTCACCATCAATCTGCTATTGGGAATTTTTGCCTCTAAAATGAATAAAAGATATTTAAAACTGGAGTGTTATATTATGTTTTCTTGATGACTTCAACAGTCAAATGTTTGTAATTCAGTTTATTTGTATGAATTATGTTGTTACTTTTTTTTTTTCTTTCTGCAATGTACATGGCATTAGTTGGTGTGGAT
Source organism: Elopichthys bambusa (assembly GCA_037101425.1). Lineage (NCBI taxonomy): Eukaryota > Metazoa > Chordata > Actinopteri > Cypriniformes > Xenocyprididae > Elopichthys > Elopichthys bambusa. The sequence goes on along the minus strand of CM074444.1, from coordinate 25,228,997 downwards.
ATGATCTTAATAAAAGGTGCACTATGGAACTTTGGCCTCTCTATTGCCATCTGTGGTTGGAATATAAAATTGGGAGTTACTTGTAAAGGTGTTGTTTGTTATGGTACTACTTATTGGAATTCATTTTTACTTGAAATCTTCCATAGTGCATCTTTTGTGTACATAGGAATTTATTTGAAAAAAATAATAATAATAAATCAGACAGTGTCAACGTCTCAAAAGTGAAATCCAACATTACCAATCCAAATTATGATTTTATTGGATTTTAGGTGATCATTTAAAGTACTGTTTTCATACATTGTATCAGGTATGTTAGTCATTAGACCTGTAAAAAAAATTCAGAGTTTTAAATCGGTGTTTCCCAACCTTGGTCCTGGACTACACTTATCAGTAAACACTTTGGATGTCTCCCTTAGCTAACACTCATTTCAGAAATCTCTAGTACATACCTGCAAACTTAAAAGAGGTGAAAAGGGTGACATGTTTCTAAACTTAATAGTTGTAGAGGGGTCTGGGGGCATCTTCCCCCAGGAGAAAACTGATTTTTAAGATGTAAATGAATTATTCTGGTGCACTCTGCACTCTGACAAGAAAATAAATGAAAAAAAATGTATTGACACTAGGGCTGAGCACTGACACAAATTTCACAATTGAATTGATTTGTTTACCTTTAATTCAATATTGATTAATTTGGGGCCTATAAGGTTTTTTTTTTTTTTTTTTTGACTCCTTTCTGCGGTTGAAACGCCTATTGATCAATTTTACGTGTGACATGAAACGGATTTTGCTAAGTACTGTATATTTTACATAAATGACAGCCCTATTTTGATTCAAAAATGCAAATTTTGCCAGAAAGCGATCATTTGCAGGTATGCTAGTAACAAACTGATGAATTGAACCATTTGTGTTTGATTAAAAAGAAACAAAATACAGTGTTGGGAATACTCTAAGACCAGGGTAGGGAAACACTGATTTATGTCTTATGGTAAGTATTTTCCTCTCATGCATAGTACCCCCAAAAATAAACAGCCACAGACATCATTATTAGCGCATTAGCATTGACTAAATACTTCCACAGTGGGTCTTCACTTATGTCAGGTAGTTGTTTTGATGCTTCTGCCACTTCCTCCTCTGTAGGCTCTGGAGCCTGAGCATCACTTGTGCCACAAAACCAGCCAATAATCTTCATCATGATAGATCGATCACCATGTTCAACTATAGCAGAGAGCAGAGAATTAAAAATATATTAATAATAATAAATAAAGCACAAGGATTGGACACCCCTGACCTACACATACATAAAAATATACATTTTATCTACAAATGTTAATAATTTCTCTAAAATAAATGATGCAAAGTCATCTTACTTTGATCATCATCAGTTACGACCTTCTCCTTTTCATCTGCGTCTCTTCGTGCTTTCCTTCCTCGTTCCTGCTCTTCCTGGTCCAGATCGACCCTTTCTTCTTTAGAATGGCGTAAGGTAAAGACAAGGCGATGGAGCTTGGCAAAGAGAGCAAGGTAAATGTTATTAATGAACAGAAGTGTTTTTAAGCAGCTTCATCAGTTGATAAAACAACTTACATGTTTGTCCTCTATGGGTGGGGTGTTGTAGCTTACAAACAGCACTAGAATAATGGTGCAGAAGAAGAGCAGCACTGCAAAGTAAAGGTAATGAACTCCACATATAAGTTTTGGACAGGTGGATGGAAAGAGGCAGTTTCCTGAGCCATATGCATACTCGGGTACCATGCGACACAGACCTATAACCAGGCCTCCCATCAAGCCCCAGAAAGCCCCCTAAGGAACAAAAGGTGAGGATGCAAGCTTTTGGTAAATTTGTGTTGCAGGCATGTGACGTTACATTAAATGAAGGCTAAATGTACAAAGCAGACACTTACCGACTCATTGACTCTCTTCACAAAAATGGCAAGGAAGAAGACTGCTGCAATAGGTGGAGCTAAGTAACTAGTCACAGATTGAATATAATCAAACAGCTGACCACTCTGGGCTGCCTGGACAACTGGGATCCAGCAAATGCTAACAGCGACAATGCAGAGTATCCACACCCTGTTACAGATGTTAATACATGTGTTCAGGCCATGAAAATCATAGAAAGAAATGTTATGTGCATCTGGACATTAAGGTTGAACCGCAAGTACAATAAATATTTATAGTAACTAATTATTGGAATAATAAAGCTGCAGTCCGTAAGTTTTGCCTCTTTGTCGCCATCTCTGTTTAAAACCTGCAATTGCAGTTATTTGCGGAATTATCATCTTTACGTGGGTTGTGCATCAGCACGTTTCCTCGGCGAAGATGAATCTAATGTTTGCTGTCAGTCGCCACATCGGTGTGGATACTGTATTTCAGAATCACAGATTCTACGTCTTGGAAGTATGACCAATATAAGAATTTTCACCGGAAAATGTCATTTGAACAAGTAAGTGACATGTCTGCCACTTTTGTTGTGACCAACTGAGAAAAAAAAGCATTACAATAAATCACGCTGCCAATGGTGATTAAATCTTACAATCGCTTAGTTCAGATCATGTCAAACCATGCAAATTATTATTATTGTTATACTTTGTTCTCAAACTGTTAATGTTTACAACATTAGCATTGCGTGACTATGTGTATTTAGTGTGTGTTAGTGCTACCTGTAGATTTCAATTTCTGTAGCAACTCCAGTCAGTCTTTTGCTTTTGACGATGGGTAAATCTCCAGTTGTCACTGATGATTGTCATTTGGACCTTTCTGGATTACAATCTGGCATCAAAATGATAAGTTTAATTACTGCAGCTGCTGTGAGAAAAGGCTATAAATGATCCACTGCCTGCAGCATCCTCCACATGCCTACTAGCTGGGACTCCTTTATGTAAACAGACGTGATGTAATGACGCAAAGACGAACGGCTACATGCTCGAATTTCCAGCGGAAACCCACCAGTACAATTTAAATCATAAAACATAATTAAAAGCTTATTGTTGTGAATCGGGCTAAGGTAAAGAGTTTTAACCAAAAAAAGTTACGGACAACAGCTTTAAATTATAATAATTCATATTTTTCCCGTCCTTTTTAGTAGTATTCATATTTGTTGGAATTTAGGAGTAGGTTTGGGAATGATCATGAACTGGATCTTATTTTTGTAGGTTCCTTGGTTACAAGAGATAACTAACCTAATCATACGAGAGAATGTTTCAATTTTATGCTTTGGTGAATTGATGGAAAATTCTTAGGAAACTTTGTTTGGGAAGGTCCGGCCTTAAACCCAATCCTCAATGAGATGTAAGCAGAAGCAGAATTCGCCACCAATTTGCCAAAACATAAAATAGTTATGAATTGCAAGAGTGTTGAGATGATGATAAAGATAGCAAAGTTGCCTGATGCAATTGATGTGAAAATTATAATTATTTTCTGAACATTGTTTCTTCACGATTCCTCAAAATAATTATTAATTGAATTGTTAAAGGGATAGTTCACTCAAAAATGAAAATCATTTACTCACCCTCAAGTTGTTCCAAACCTGCATGAGTTTCTTTGTTTTGTTGAACACAAAGGAAGATATTTTGCAGAATGTTTGTAACCAGGCCGCTTTGGGGCACCATTGACTTCCATAGTAGGAATAGGGGGAAAAAATACTATGGAAGTCAATGGTGCCCCAGAACTGTTCAGTTTCCCACATTCTTCAAAATATCTTCCTTTGTGTTCAACAAACATACATTGATGTAATTTGCAGTATCAATTGACACACAGACAGACCTAATTAGTGTGATTATACACTACCAGTCAAAAGTTTGGAAACGGTAAGATTTTTAATGTTTTTAAAAGAAGTTTCGTCAGTAATATTGTGAAATATTATTAAAATTTAGAATAACTGTTTTCTGTTTGAATATATTTTATAAAGTAAATTATTTCTGTGATCAAAGCTAAATTTCCAGCATCATTACTCCAGTCTTCAGTGTCACATGATCCTTCAAAAATCATTCTAATATGCTGATCTTCTGCTCAAGAAACATTTATTGTGTACAGTTGTACAAAATATATATTTTTTCAGGATTCTTTGATGAATAGAAAGCTCAAAAGAACAGCATTTATTTGAAACAATCTTTTGTAACATTATAAATGTTTTTACTGTCACTTTTGATCACTTTTAATGCATCCTTGCTGAATAAAAGTATTCATTTCTTTAATTTCTTTTCAAAAAAATAAAAATTCTTACTGACCCTAAACTTTTGAACGGTAGTGTATAATGTTAAAAAAGCTTTGTATTTCAGATAAATGCTGTTCTTTTGAACTTTCTATTCATCAAGGAATCCTGAAAAAAAAAATTGTACACAAAATTATAAATTGTAATAATATTTCACAATATTTCTGTTTTTACTGTATTTTTAATTAAATAAATGCAGCCTTGGTGAGCAGACGAAACGTCTTTTAAAAACATTAAAAATCTTACCGTTTCCAAACTTTTGACTGGTAGTGTACATATAAATTGAATGGTTCCAAACCTTCCAACAACCATAAGCTCTTTATCTCTAGCTTGAGGCCGGATACGAGTCCAAATGTCCATAGTGAACAAGGTGCTACTGCTGTTGAAGATGGATGCTAGTGAGCTCATGAGAGCTGCTAACATAACTGCCAGCATCAATCCTCTGAGACCTGTTTAGGGATTGATTAAAGGCAATAGGATTGAGGATTAAGAAGTGCAACCCAAACTACTTAAATTTGTAAAGGTATATAAGGATTATAATTAAAAAACACTGAAAAAAAAAAAAAAAAAAATTCTGTTGATCACCTGCTGGCATTACAGAAACCACTAGTTTGGGGTAGGCAATGTTAGAGCAACCAACCTCTGTGCCACAGACTTCGTTACAGATGCTTGGCTCCACACAACCTACTTCATCTGAAAATGTGTATTTTTTTATTGTTTGTATTCTCTGACCAAAATTGTAATTATAAAGACATGTGGTTTTAAATATGTTTATACTTTTAAAATACATACCAGGGTAAAGCACTCTGCTGATCATGCCTGGAAACACCATGAGAAACATAGGGAGCAGTTTCAGGTACCCACACAATATACATCCTGCCTTTACATGCGTCAGACTGCGGGCAGCCAAACAGCGTTGCACGATTACCTGCAGAATACAATTTGTAATGTGAAAAAAAAATTGAGCAAAGAAGACAGTGTTATATATTTACAATTCTTTGTCCTCACCTGATCAGTACACCAGTACCAGCTACCAATAATTGCGATGCCAAATAACACACCCGGCCATGGCAAGTCCCCAGTCGTGGGATCCCTAAGCAAATGAAAGGCATCCTCTCGTGGAGTGTAACATTGTTCAGAGATATTATACCTCTGAGGGTCTAGGGAAATCCTCTGAGATGGTAAAGATAAACTATACTTCTCCAGTAAGGCATTGTAACCTCCAACTTCATAGAAGGCTGTTGACAAGTAGGGGACAAAACAAAAGTCAGTCAATAGCTTTACTGATACTTATATATATATATATATATACATACACAATAGTTCTTTCTGGTTCTTGGATCTGATTGGCTGAGAGCCATGCAATATTCTCAGTGCCGATCCTACACTTCTGTCAGTGCATTCTTAAAAATTTTCATAATCTTTATTATTGAATGAACCAATAATTACAATGGTTTATGCAAGGTGCACTGCCGGTTTGCTATAGGATTAAAACATTAAGAAAACAAACGGCAAATTATGAAAAACGTATATAAATATGTAAAGGGAAACCCATTAAACACGTTTAATTGGCAGTAAAAACAATTAAGTAAAATTAAAACCAAATTTTCGTTGACAGCTAAGTTAATGCTTTCTGATAGTAGTAATGCTCTGGCACCATCTAGCTGTCAGAAAAACTATAACACACAGCTGAATTCGCTTTCTAAATGCGCGATTTACTTACGAAATGACAGCATGATAAACAACAATAATAATAAATTCTAGGTTGTTTAAACCCAAATTTGGGGTCGAATGTGGAAAAACCCAACCATTGCTTTACATATTTTTTATTTACATTTTTAACCCAACGGTTGGGTTTATCCATTTTGACCCAAATCAACAACCCAGCATTTATTTTACAGCGAAGAAGGCAGATAAACTGGGCATTGTTTTTAAAGTAGGCCTACCTGCGTCACACAGCTTGTAATACCGAACAGGAATGTTTATTTCTTATGTACATTAAACCATGCATAAGAGCGTTTTGAATATTGATGTGTACCAACACAAACCGAAAGTTACATGTCATCATTGGTCATTTCTAACGAAACACGGTGGAGACCTGGACTGGAGTTACGACTTGCTTATGAATTTACTGCTTTGTCTAGAAGACTAAATAAGAAATTGAAAATGTTACAAAAATACATAGCCTATTTTCTTCGTTCTTGGCACTTTTTGTCTGTTCAAGAAGGATAGTTTTGTTTTGCAGCCATAGCCATGTCAAGACGCATATGTTATTATCTGCCGCACTGCATGATGTCCGAGTTCGGAACAGTTATTGAATCAGTATAAATCATTATTAAAATATTTCCAATGTTTAGTAGACACTACACATATTTTTGCATTTTAGAAAGAAATATTCACGTTATGGTAAATAAGAATGTAGTTATTTAGACCTCTAATATGTGATTCATATATAAACACAGCACTTATTGTATTTGTTTTTACGCTTTTGCAGATGCAAGCTCCATCAAATGGCAAGTCTTATTAATCTATTACTTGTTCCAGAGCAAAACAATTCGGGTTCATTAACTTTATATTTAGGCTATATTTAACTTAAACCATGTACTGGAGCGCTACTTTTGTACGTTTGACTGAATTGTTTGCTTATGTTTATGTCTTTTATCATTTATAATTGTGTTTATGTCCTTTATTATGTCATTAAATATTGTTTAATAAATATTTTATTAAAATAATATGCCGTATTTGGTATTGAGGAAAGGTCCGTCAATAGTATCAGTAAAAGTTACATTGTTACACCATTAGATGGCGGCAAAGACTCTCTTTATGATTGAGTCAGAACAAGGAAGCTATTTTAGCGCTGTAGGAACTTTTAAAAGCACAAAGATGTCGCGTTCCTCTGTGGACATTCAGATTTTTTTTATAATGGTTATAATATTATGGACATCAACCTGAAGAATGAATGCTATATCAGATGCAGGTACTCATTTAGTCAATCTCTCACATAATACTAGTAACGAAGGAACGTTGAGTCGCTTCATTGAGTATTATGTAGAGTATTATTAAGTGTATTATTATTAAAAGTATTCTTAAGTGACTTTTTAGAATTAGTAATGGAGGCTTGGGCTCAACTGTTAGACTGTCAACTTGAGTTTGAATCCATGGCGGAAGGAAGTAGTTCTGCACAAAAGAGGGTTTTTAAAGACACTCCGTTGTTGTTCTTATTTATTTACACACTTGTGCCGTCAAACTGTTGTATAAATGCAATATCACACTCGTAGCCGTGCGATATGGCTGTATATCAGCATTCTGTGATTACCTACGGCTGAATCACAGCCTTGCTGACTGCTGATATATAGCCATATCGCATGGCTACGAGTGTGATATTGCTCACACGCACACCTATATGTAAGAAATAAGGTACGAGAGGCTGTGCTGTATTGTGAATAAATCATGGCTGAAGTGCGTTGTTAGGCACAACGCTATTTATAAAAAAAATGGAGCCCCTTCAGCCATGACTTATTCACCATACAGCACTAGCCTCGAGTACCTTATTGTTTTCAAAAACGGTTACCACACAATACAAATATTAAAGCCAAAAAGAAAAAATGTATCAATGCAACTTTCATGAAATAAACTTTCACTAAAAGCCTTCCTTTTGCCGGAAAAAATAGTCCCTGACTGTGAACTGCAACAGAAGTTACATTATTATGCCATTAGATGGCAGCAAAGACTGTCTTTACGAGTGTGTCAGTCAGTAGCGAAGACTTTTACATTGAAAAAACTGAATTGTTGTGAACACAGATGCAGATGAACAAATGCTTTGACTAGCGCTGTCAGTCACGGGAAACCCCTTAACTGTTAAAAGGACAAGATAATACATCGGACATTTAAACAGATTTTTTATTATAAACATAGGACTGACCTGAAGGAAAATGTTAAATCTGAATGCAGGTAATAAACTTGCTCACTCAATCTCTTTCTCACAATACTCTTCTACATGATACAGTAAGCTTCAATGAACAATATTGAGAACAAAGTTAACGTTGCTAAGAGTGACTGCTAAGGGTGTTGTGTAGTGATACGCAGAACTGTTGGGTGAAGCGGTCATAGCAGTGTTTTGTCGTGAATAAAACAGCTATTGACCAATCAGAATCAAGGACAGGAACTAACCGTTTTATAAATATATATAAAATCTCCAGGTATGCTTTACCACGGTTTAGTCCGCTGGCATATTCAAACACGTCTGTTATTTCATATCCTTTTGAAAGGCTTAAGCATGAACTGAATATTTATGAAAACAACATATTCCACTGCAATTTCCTTTAACTCTAAAACACAACACAATGCCATGTGATTCAAAATATGGGTAAAACACCTGTGAAAAAATGTATACAGAAAATTCATTTATAGGTGCTGGTCATATAATTAGAATATCATCAAAAAGTTGATTTATTTCATGAATTCCATTCAAAACGTGAAACTTGTATATTATATTCTTTCATTACACAAAGACTGATATATTTCAAATGTTTATTTCTTTTAATTTTGATGATTATAACTGACAACTAAGGAAAATCCCAAATTCAGTATCTCAGAAAATTAGAATATTGTAAAAAAAGGTTCAATATTGAAGACACCTGGTGCCACACTCTAATCAGCTAATTAACTCAAAACACCTGCAAAGGCCTTTAATTGGTCTCTCAGTCTAGTTCTGTAGGCTACACTATCATGGGGAAGACTGCTGACTTGACAGTTGTCCAAAAGACAACCATTGACACACCTTGCACAAGGAGGGCAAGACGCAAAAGAGGCTGGCTGTTCACAGAGCTCTGTGTCCAAGCACATTAATAGAGAGGCGAAGGGAAGGAAAAAATGTGGTAGAAAAAAGTGTACAAGGAATAGGGATAACCGCACCCTGGAGAGGATTGTGAAACAAAACCCATTCAAAAATGTGGGGGAGATTCACAAAGAGTGGACTGCAGCTGCAGTCAGTGCTTCAAGAACCACTACGCACAGACGTATGCAAGACATGGGTTTCAGCTGTCGCATTCCTTGTGTCAAGCCACTCTTGTTGTTTACAACAGACAGCGTCAGAAGCGTCTCGCCTGGGCTAAAGACAAAAAGGACTGGACTGCTGCTAAGTGGTCCAAAGTTATGTTCTCTGATGAAAGTACATTTTGTATTTCCTTTGGAAATCAGGGTCCCAGAGTCTGGAGGAAGAGAGGAGAGGCACACAGTCCATGTTGCTTGAGGTCCAGTGTAAAGTTTCCACAGTCAGTGATGGTTTGGGGTGCCATGTCATCTGCTGGTGTTGTTCCACTGTGTTTTCTCCAAGGTCAACGCAGCCATATACCAGGAAGTTTTAGAGCACTTAATGCTTCCTGCTGCTGACCAACTTTATGGAGATGCAGATTTCATTTTCCAACAGGACTTGGCACCTGCACACAGTGCCAAAGCTACCAGTACCTGGTTTAAGGACTATGGTATCCCTGTTCTTAATTGGCCAGCAAACTCGCCAGACCTTATTGTGAAGAGGAAGATGCGATATGCCAGACCCAACAATGCAGAAGAGCTGAAGGCCACTATCAGAGCAACCTGGGCTCTTATAACACCTGAGCAGTGCCACAGACTGATCGACTCCATGCCACGCCACATTGCTGCAGTAATTCAGGCAAAAGGAGCCCCAACTAAGTATTGAGTGCTGTACATGCTCATACTTTTCATGTTCATACTTTTCAGTTGGCCAAGATTTCTAAAAATCCTTTCTTTGTATTGGTCTTAAGTAATATTCTAATTTTCTGAGAAACTGAATTTGGGATTTTCCTTAGTTGTCAGTTATAATCATTAAAATGAAGAGAAATAAACATTTGAAATATATCAGTCTGTGTGTAATGAATGAATATAATATACAAGTTTCACTTTTTGAATGGAATTAGTGAAATAAATCACCTTTTTGATTATATTCTAATTATATGACCAGCACCTGTATATTAACACAGTACATTGGGTCCTGTTTTTATGGACTTTTCCCAGATTGTAATACTATTTTTTTACATTTACATTTAATCATTTAGCAGATGCTTTTATCCAAAGCGACTTACAAATAAGGAGAACAATATAAGCAAACCAACAACAGGGCAACAATATGGAAGTGTTGTGACAAGTACCAGTTAGTCTAGCATAATACACCTATAAAAGTAAAAAAAAAAATTAAAGAAGAATACTAAGTGGTTTTCAGTGGCTAGATGGTTAGTGCTTAAACTTAGTTGATGTTTAACTCAGAAAAAAACAACTATTAAGAAAAGCATGTGCTGTCCTTCCTCAAGAATATGACATTGCGTGGCACCGTATGTAAACTGCCATCAAGTAATAAGAATGAATGGATCTATACTCCAAGCAGTTGGTACTTACAAAATCCCATGAGGACGAAGGCTCCAGCAATGATAACAAAGGTCTGGACAGTATCTGTATACATCAGCGCAGCCAGTCCTCCTACAGAGACATTGCACGTCATTTGCAAGACATTTTGTGGGCCTCAACAATTGGACAAAGCTCAAATAGATTATTTGTTCCTAAATGCTATTTAATATCAACATTGTCTGTCCAACTGATTCTTTTCTAGAGATGATAAGCATTCTTGTAGCTGAAACAGCAGATAAAAACTTTGGATGTAGGTGTCTGCTAAATGTAGGCCTAAATGAAATGAGATGGATCAGTAGCTGATTTTACCTGTGACAGTATAGAGTGCTGTTATGCAGAGCAGAGCAATCACTGCAACATAGATATTCCAGCCAAGAGCTTGCTGTATAAAAACCGCTCCTGAGAACATGTCAACCTACATTCAGTAAGGAGAAGAAACTGGTGAATTGGTGACCTTTCGCGTGTATAGAACAAGAAAACAGCTCATTCGTTTTTTTCTATTATCTGGATATGACTTTACACTTACAGAAATCTTTGTGAAGATGTAAAGGAAAAGTGAAACGACAGAGAGATACAAGCTAATTCTAGTCCCTCCAAATCTTTTCTTGAGGTACTGTGGCATTGTAATCACCTTTATGGGGGACAAAAAAAAGAGTCTTTTACTTACATTATTCAAATAAACATTTGTCATCTAAAAATTATGAAAAATGAACATACCCCTGCGGTTAAATAAACAGGGACGAACACCCAGCCCAACAACAAAACAATAAATAATGCCTGTGAAACAGAAGAATTTTTGATATTCAAAACAAATTATTGGAATCACAATCTCTTTCAAAATACACCAATGACAATATTCTTATTTATTAAAATGTCCAGTTTACATTCCACTCAAAACCCCCGACGGCTATTCCACTCGCAGCTGCTGTTCCTGCGAGGCCAACAAAATGGCCGCTACCAATGTTGCTCGCAAAAAGAGACGTTCCCACCTACGTGTGCGATGTGAGGGGGAATAAACACATGGAAAAAGAGAAAATAAGCATTGAAAACATTTTTCATATGAGTTGTATTGCCACAAAAATGTGTGACTTAAAGGGATAGTTCACCCAAAAATTCTGTCATCATTTACTCACTCTCAAGTTGATCCAAACCCAAATTTCTTGTTGAACACAAAAGAAAAGATTAAAAAAAATTTTTTTTTGGGTAAACAGTTTTGAGCCCCATTGATTTCCATTCGGTTTTTTTTTTTTTTTTTTTCCCCATACAATAGAAGTCAATGGAGTCCATCAACTGTTTGGTTACCCATATTCTTCTAAATATCTTCTTTTTGTGTTCAGCAGAAGAAAGAAATTTATGCAGGTTTTTGGAACTTGAGGGTGAGTTAATGATGACAGAATTTTCATTTTTGGGTGAACTATCCCTTTAACATTTAAACTACAAATCTAAAGAATTTACACAGGTTTTTAGTTAAACTTTTAATTTTAATAAAGTTATTACTCACAGGCCACCACACCATGGTCCGACCTGCAAGAAAGTAGCCGCCTACGGTGCCACGATTAGTCCTAAATGTAGACTAAAAAATAAAAATAAATGAATATTTGCTACATTCTCCATAAATTAAATTCCACAAATTTTAACAGATGTATCAATTAGCAGCTATCTGGCACTTTTAAAACACACAAAAACAACACCTACCCAAATTCCTACTGCAATAACCACCAGAAAGTAGCCAATAATCACACTGATGTCAGCTGGATTGTTGATGGTTACATGTTTCGCTGTAGTATTCTCCATTTTTGTTGGCAGACAGACACAATGCTAAATTCATTTATGAGATGACAAGATGTGAAACGAACACCAGGGATGAAGCACTCGACAAAGAAAAATTGTCTTCATACAGGATTTGAGGGTAAAATCCATGATCTTTGCCCACATGGCAAAAAGGCTGATGAAGGAATATTATTAACAACAATAATTAACTTATTACTAGTAGCCACTCAGAAAAGACTTTAACACTTTAAAGCATTAAATGTTAATTTACTATATGCAGTGGTACTTTCACTAGAAATCAAAACAATGTAGTATTTAAATTATTGTTTAATTACATCATTCAAAAAGGCATAGGAGAAAACATTAATATGGGCTCTTTAAAAGAAGAGAACAAGCTCCTTGTTACAGTGTAATAGATTTGAGTAATATTAATTAACTACATGTATTTACTATAGTTAGGTGCATGTAATTATGCATAATTTACTGTTATTACTATACTAAGTACATGTAACGTGCAACAAGGACACTAAAATAAATTGTTACCATTTTTCCTTCTTAAATTCTCTTAAGTTAACTTGTTTGTAACATATGGTTTGGTATTTATGGTTTTAAACATGCATCACTTATTAATAATCACTGTACAGTTCTAACCTTATTTGGAAATAACTAAAAGAGGAGGGGAAAACTATTGTATGGTCTGGTTAATAATCTTGTACTTTGGTGTGTGACAGTATCACTACTTCACTGCTTTAAAATGCTACAACAACTCACCTATATTTACAAGACAAGCCACAAAAAACTTGAGTTCAATTTATTTTAATGAAAACCAGAGTACAGACTTTCCATTCAAACAATGTTCAATATTTTACAATTCTAGGTCTTTAAAAACAAACAGACCTGTTTGACATCAGATGTAAATACAGAGTCCTGTTTGTCTCTGAGAAAACAATGTTACTGTAAGACAAATGAACATAAAATCATACAAAAAGCATTCATTTGGTTTCTATTGCGATTCTATGTTTCAAACATTTCAGATGAGATGACCAGCTAAACCCAAAAAGATGGCATTAAAGCGCTACTGATACATATACTGATCCACTTCATCGAGGGCAAGCTGAACAGCGCGTTACAACGATGTGCAGAAAATCATCGATCACTATGTCATGATTAACTCAAACCTTCAGAGATATATAAAAAAAAAACAAAAAAAAAACAAGATACTGAAGGATTGGAACACGGACTGTTAATGTTAAGACTCGTGTTGTGTTGCGTTATTGTTCAATGTTAGTTCAGTAATGTGAGATTAAAAGACAGACATGTCAGTCCAAGAGCCAGTGTTGCATTTCGTGATTTCATTTGATATCTTAAAAAAGAATTTAGGACATGTGTTGTAAATGCATTTCAGAATAACTTTATCATGTTATGATACAGTAGAGTTTGCAACACAAATTTTAATAGCTACATAATTGAAAATTACATTTCTTTTAAACAGCGGTTCTCATCTGGGTTCTAGTTTCCATGTCAGTAATGATTGTATGTATTGTACGCAAAATGAACTAACGCAAAATCAATTTACAAATAAAAAGAAATGTTAAAAGAAAGAAAAAAAAAAAAAATGCTTTCATTGCTAACCCTGACTGGCCAAAAAGAAAGAAAGAATTGGGGGAATCCACTCCTTTATTAAATGTAATAAATTACTTGTGGTTTAGAGAGCACAGATAAAACGCTCTGAAAAACTTCATGTATGCTAGCGATCGTTTGCCAGATAAAATTTCAGAATAGCCAGAGCAACATGTTTTACCTAAGCAATTTATCCAGTCACATGACTTTAAGGGAAAGACGTCTTTCAAATACACATCAAACAATTTAATCTGTAAATGTATTTCGGTCGTAGTTTATGCGCATGTTTTTTAAAAAAAAATACATCTCAAAAGAAGTGTACACATTTATTGAGAACATTATGGATATTTTATTCCCATAGTGGTTTTTGCATCCAGCATTTTTAATGCAAATTTTGGGATACTACATAAAAATGCTGGTTGACGGAAAAATCTCATGATGTTGCTTAACAGCGGTTTGAAGTGTAATTTGTCAACCACTGTCATAAAAAAAAAATTAAAATGACAGATTTTAAAAGCTGCTTAGACATTTTAAGAGACCCCATATTAATGTTTTTTACTTTACAGTAGTATCCACTGCTGTAAGGGTAGCAATCTTGATGTTCGAAGGCGTGTAAACTGCACTCAGCCTCACAGGAATGACTTTAAGCAAAAAGGTTCAAATAAACTTCAATAACTTTTTACTCATCGAGTCAAACATGTTTACAACCTGCTCTGATTTCAAACGTTTTATTATTCTCCCAAGATTGCCATTTCTAAGCTCAAATTTTAGCATCCGTAAAAGATTTATTTATTAAGCGCAAAGCATTCTGAAATCATACCCAAATATTATGCTTATTTTTCCGTCAATACTTGGTAAATGAAAACTTGCGTTCAGCTTGCAGAAATGAAATAATGAATTTCAAAACATCTAGACATCAACCAAGAGTAAAGATGTAAAAGTAGGTGCATAAACTTGTCCGAAATGCCCTTTTGTCTCTTTGAAAATCACACTCCCTGATTCGCCCTGTCAATCCGCATGACTCTGCATGACCGGGTCGGCCGTTTCTCCTTCCCCCGTTTCTGTTGAGCAGCCCGAAGACGTGCTAAAATATGTTTTTTGGGGAACTTCAGGGTGGTACATCCAAACTGGCTAACGCCTCCTGTATCCCCAGGCAATTTCTCCCGTCTTTGGACCCAGCTTCGCCAGCCAGGTTTCCAGCAGTAGACGCTGTCATAAAATCTTGATCCGTTCTCACCACCCAATACATATATCCTGCGCTTCCATCTAGCCACACCTCCAGCAGCGATGCGTCTCGGCAGGCCTGGAAAAACCACAGGACTAGGGGCGCGGTCGCTTCCGCCACCCCCTCGCTCTGCTCCAACCGCCACCTCCCGCTCTAATCCAGATCCTCGTCCCTCTCGGAAGAACAGCACGCGCCCTGTGGCATCTAGCGGTTCGGCCTGGGTGTAGTTGCCATCGAGGAATTTGGCGGCATCACGCAAGTAACCGCCAACGGCACAAACGCCGCCACGTACTGCTACTCCTCCAGCCAGGCAGGTGGCGCCAGAGTCTAGGGCAACACGGCTCCAGGTCCTTGTAACTGTGTGGTAGATAAGCACACCAGCATGCACCACAGCCCTGCTCTGCTCCAGTGTGGTACCACCAAGCAAGTAGAGGCGACAGCGAAGGGCAGCGCAAGCGAAAGAACGCAACGGCAACGGCAAACGAGGTCCTGGCGCCCAGGTCAGCGCATTAAGGTCAAATCTTTCACATGTGTCTAGAAATGCTGTTCGGTTACAGCCGCCGAGAGCGTATAAAAAACCTCCACAACCAAGAAGACCCAACATTGCACGTGGTTCAGCCATCAATGGCTGTGCAATCCAACGGTTTACCACGACATCGTACTCATGCAGAGATGATGAGACCTGGCCAGATCGCAGGATGCCGCCTGCTACAAACAGTCGACCTCCGACAGCAGTGCAGCCCGGGCAAAGCAACGAGCCCAAGGCTGCCAGCTTCTCCCACTTCCCTGTACGAGGGTCAAAGCAATCCACCGTGAAGTCCCTCTTCTGTAAAGACTCGTCCTCCCTTGGCTTAAGATCTACGCATACTATTTTCTTCTCAAACATGCCTTCGCGAGGCCTCAGAGGTCCTCCCATGCCTTCGGTACTGGCTCGAGGCCCAAGTTCTTGGTTCATTCGAAGGTTCTCTTCAGGGCCCAAAAGGCCGGGACGTAAATGGCGTAACAAATTGGGCATGTGAACGTAACGATCAGCAGGCTGGTATTCTGCCCAGCGCCTTGCTGCATCATAAACTTCAGTCTCTGACTCCACACCCAATCGATCGGACTCCAACAAACTGCCAAGAGTTCCTGGGTCCAACAGGAGGAAATCTCGCTGCCGAGACACTCGTGGGAAATGCTGACCCACCAACCTCAAAGAAGCCCGAAGAAGCAGCTGGTCATGATGTGAACGAGCCAGAGAGTACATCCCCAGGCAGTTCTCCACAGACAGGTGTTCAAAAAGGAATCTAACAAACAGGAAAAATAAAACATGAGCATCAGTGAGACAAAATACAAGGTGGAACGATCACAATAAGATAGCATCTAAATAATACCTAGAGCAAAGGTCCTGCAAGGGCATCACTTGAAGACGATTGGCCGCCACAAACAAATCCTCTGCTGTGTCGAGACTTAGACCTGCTTCTCCTGTATAAACAAAGTGGATAACTGTCTCCATAACAAAGGGTGTCACCTCCTCCAGTCGGATCTCGGTGAGACGAGACTCTACGAGAGGGCTGGTAAACATGGCACGGAAATACGGGCTGACTGCTGCTAAAAGAACTCTGGAAAAAAAAGAAAGAACGAAAAACAGCTCACATATAACAAAACAGAACAGTTGTATATGTACACTACCGTTTCAAAGGCCCTGTTTACACCTGTTATTAAGATGCACTTTGATCGGATCACAATTGGACGACGCTAAATACAGGGTGTAAAACGTTTTGAGCTTGTCCACTTTCGACCACTTCCAGAGGCAGTCGAAAACGCGTTCAATGTTGAATGTGATTGAATGCATTTCGAACAGCCACAAATGACTGCCTACTCTCTGACTACTGACCTAATGGGTAAATGGAAAGCGCACTAGCCAGACGGGATTTAAACTTTGTCGGTTGAAGTTCGGTTTGAAGATTAAAAAAAAAAAAAAAAAAAAAAAAAAGTACCAAGCACAATGTTCTCTCACCATTCCTGATTTCTTACACGCATTCACAGCGTTCACTGTGGTCTTGTGGCTATCAGAGCAGAAACGAAAGCTGCTGCTCTCCGTATGTTTTTCTGTCGTCTCCGGTCGCTTTTATATGTAAATTGCGCAAGCTTATTTTGTCCATTAGATTGAAAGATCTGAAAAAAAAAAAAAAAAAAAAAAAAAAAAAAAAAAAAAGGCCATACATTTACCCACCCATAGACCCTCCCCTCGAAGAAACCAGGACAGAAGTGGTTGAAAGTGGACAAAAGAGATGTCCAATGTGCCATACCACTTAATGTGTAGTAAGATACAATAGATTGTATGCCATTTTTAAAAAATGATTCTAGTTGTGAAAATACAACCTTTTTATGTACAAGAGCATCAGAAAACCTTCAAAGCAGAAAACATAAAACCAACCTGTGACACATGAACTTTTTTCCTTCCACCAAAAGAGTGACATCACACAACTGCTGAGCATCAAGTAACTGCTTTAACCCTGAATTGGAAAACAAGGCAGATAAAAAGGTGGCTAAATAAAAAATTCATATTGTCCTCATAATGCTCTCATATTGCCACATTTGATAAAAATGATGCCATTTCATTGTTTTGCATTACAAATTTACCCCAGAAGTAGTGCACACTCTTAAATGTTTCTTCATTTTACTTTATAGCTAATGTACTTTATGTACAAAATCTTTTGTTGGGTTCAAATGAAACAAATCCTAGATGTTCTATCTTCTGGACACCAATGCATATACAGTTGTTGTGCTATAATTTAGGACATATAAATAGGAATAAAACAGCAGGAAGACGTTCTATACAGACTCTTATGAGAAATTTAAAAATAAATAAAAATTATTCTATACCAATAGAATTCAATCTAAACAAAACAATTCTCTCACCCTGAGTTACATATTCGCCCAAGGGAGTTGAGTAGTCATCAGGAAAATCCTCTTCCTCAGAGTCACTATCCGAGAGAGGTTCTCCACCACCTCTATCCGCATCCTGCCATGGCTGTGGTCGCCAGGTACCCGCCCCACGTCTGAGTGTACTCATCTGTGGCAGGAAGTTAATGTAAAAATACAGTGTTTACCTAAAGACTTGCCATTTATCAAATGCTCTTATGCTGACAGTATAATACTCATGGTTACATTTACAGCACATTGGTGACAGATCAGATTGGCGTCAAGCGTTCCAGTTTCTAGGGCTTTACCAATTTCTAGAATTGGAAAATTGATATTAGAGTTGAGCACAACTAATAACAAATAAATAAATATATAAAATGTTAACCTTTGTGATTTTAATCATTTTTATGACTTTATTTATAAAATCTGCCATTTCCAAGATTTACATCTTCAAAACATTTCCCAAAACTATCTGCTGATAATCTGTTCGGTGAATATTAGTACTAGGATTGCCAAAATAATACCGCAATGCAAACTGACATGATATTAGAGCGAGCATAAAACACTCTTGCTCATTAAAAACGTGTATTTTCTCAAGTATTACCATGAGCTGTAAAGATTTCTATCAGAGAGTGAGTTGACCCCAGCAGTACCGCTCTAGGTAATGGATAGTCTCTTAATTCTTGGGGTGTCTTGAGTTCGAGTTTGTGTATCAAGGCTATAAGGGTGCCACAATGGTACAGACGGCCTGACACCCTTCGGCCCGTTCACAACGCCTTGACCTTCCTGGGTAGTTTCAGCGCAAATTGATCGGCTCATTACGGTGTGTTGCACATCCTTAGCATTTCAGCTCAAAAATACACACGCGCGCCTGATATATCCACCTTGACGACCGCGGATCCATGTAGGTTATTCGTGGCTGTAATCCGGATTGGCCTAGGCACCGTAGTCCTGGGAGAAATGAATGATTGTTTGATCAGTAATGTCTATTGCAACTATTGCTCACAGCTGCAAGCATTGCTCCATGATTGGAGGCGAAGCAAGGGATTCTGTCACTTGCCGGAACAACATACTAAACTTCCGCTTTTTTCATAGGCCAATTTGCCGGATGTGGCGGATATTTACTTCCGTTTCAGGGCGAACCAGTCTTAAGAGTTTCAAGAGAAAGAAATTCATTTAAAAAAATAAAATAAAATAAACGGTATATCCGTTGTATTCTTAGGACAGAGATTTGGAATTGATACCAGTAAATATCTATTTTATGACATAATTTATTGTTCCATTGTATGTATGTATGCAGATGCATGGCTCAGTGTTGACGACTGGCTTTTTCCTTACCTTGGGGTCTTTTCTCAAAATACGTTGTTTATGGACTTGTTAGGACCAATAACAAAGATGACTTTCTGGTTAATAACATCCTTATTCTGGGAAAATGTATATACACAAATCTAAGTACTTTTTAATTTTTTCTCTTTTCTTGTATGCACCTGATCCTACTGTTTTAATGCAAATATATATTACAAATAAAAAGTAAGAGTTTTATGTATTTCACCCCCGGTTTCACAGACAAGGCTTAAGCTAGTCCTAGACTAAAATGCATGTTTCAGCTGTTTCAGCTGAAAGCAACTTGCTCTGAGATATCTTAAAATATGTCAGTGCAATTGTTTTGTCTCAAGATGCACACCAGTAATATTTTTTTCTAAGACACATTTATAAAAGTTACTTAAATGCCGTAATTGAACTAAGGCTAATTGAACTAGGCTAAGCCCTGTCTGTGAAACCGGGCCTCAGTGTTTTTTATGGTTTTTATAATAAAAGTCCTTGTAAACGAACTATAATTTCCACTAAAATAATATAAGCACTACTACAGCGAACAGCGATACATAAAACTACAGCAAAAGTTTCAAAGTGCAATAAGCTTTCAGATTTATTTATTTAAATAATAACAATAGACTAAAATAATGATAATTAAAGGGTTAGTTCACCAAAAAATAAAATTTGTCGTTCCACACCCGTAAGACCTTCGTTCATCTTCGAAACACAAATTAAGATATTTTTGAAGAATCCAAGTTTTTTTTTTTTTTTTTATCCCCCATAGCAAGCAACAAAATTACTGTCATTCAAGGTCCAGAAAAGTAGTAAAAACATCGTTAAAATAGTCAACGTGACTACAGTGGTTCAACCTTAATGTTAATATGAAGCGACAAGAATACTTTTTTGCATGCAAAAACAAAACAAAAATAACGACTTTATTCAACAATTTCTTCTCTACCCTGTCAGACTCGTACACAGTTGATGCAGTGAACACAGTGCAGAGCTTCCATGTTTACGTCCGAATGCCGGCTCAATATGAGCCGGCGTTTGGACGTAGAACCTGGAAGCGCTGCAACGAATATAGCATTGGAGACTGACAGGGGACGGGGAGAGACGAATTTGTTAAATAAAGTCATTATTTTTGTTTTGTTTTTGTGAACAAAAAGTATTCTCGTCGCTTTTAACAATATATTTACTACTTGTCTGGACCTTGAATGTGGTAATTTCGTTGCTTTCAATGGAGGATAAAAAAAAAAAACCTCTCGGATTTCATCAGAATATCTTAATCTATGTTCCGAAGATGAACGAAGGTCTTACGGGTTTAGAACGACATGAGGAAGACCAAACCCTGGGTTAGAGGAGTAATAACTGGAATTCCTACTGATGTGAATACTGATAAAATTAAAAGTTGCGTCGAAGGGGGAAAAGTAATTGGAGCAATACGGCTGCAATATGTGAAAAATAAAGAAAGGATGGACAGTCTATCAGTTATGCTTCAGTTTGATGAGGAAAGAATGCCAGAGAAGGTAAAAATAGGGTATGTAAGTTACCCAGTAAGACCTTACGTGCCTCCTCCGCTTAGATGCTTCAAGTGCCAGAAGTATGGCCATGTTAGTGCTGTTAGCAGAGGAAAACATGAATATGGTAAATGTGGCGAAGGAGTGAAGGCAAAATGCTGCATTTGCGGAGGTGAGCATAGTGCTGGCTTTGGGGGATGTATGGCGCACAAACATGCTGTGAAAATTCAAAATGTGAGAATAACTGAGGGGGTAACTTACTCTGAAGCAGTACAAAAAGCAAAACATAATGAGATACAGAGAGAGCTAAAAAAACAAGAATGGACTGGGAATACTTTGGTTCAAAGTAAGAAAAAAGAGGATAGTTTGGTGATCGGGAAAATGGAATTTGTTTCATTTATGGCTGAAGTGGTAAATTGTTCTGCTCAGACAGAAAGCAGAATGGAGAGAATTAAAATCATAAGGGTAGCTGAGAGATACTTGAATGTAGCAGGTGTAACACTGGAAAAAATAAATGACATGCTAAAGACTCAATCAAGTACTCAAACAGCATGTGGAAGTACATAATAATAATGGTTTTAACGATTCTGCAATGGAATGCCAGAAGTCTTATTGCAAATGGATCAGAATTTAAAAAGTTTATAGATCTTTTAGATAAGAAACCAAACATAATTTGTGTACAAGAAACATGGTTAAAACCTAAATTAAATTTTGCTCTGCAAGGGTATAATATTGTAAGGAAAGATAGAAAGTCAGGCAATGGAGGTGGGGTGGCCACTTTTATAAAAAATGAATTCGAATTCAGTTATTAATGAGACTGAAGAATATGAATTGGTGGTTGTAGAAATATATGCAGAGAAACATAATATTAGAATAATAAATTATTATAATCCTTGTAATAGATTAAGTAAAGATTTAGAAAAGGTTATAGGGTCAGGAAATCATAAAATAATTTGGTGTGGAGATTTTAATGCACATAGCACTTTATGGGGAAGTAGTAAAGATGATCATAATGGGGATGTTGTTGAAGAAATAATAGATAGTAATAGGCTAGTCTGTCTAAATGATGGTAGAAACACAAGAATAGATTTGGTACGTGGTATTGGGTCAGCTATAGATTTAACATTGGTTTCTGAAGGTATAGCTAGTAAATGTGTATGGGATGTTTGGGAAGATAATAGTATGGGTAGTGATCACTATATAATTGTATGCATCCCTATGAGTGTAATAGAACATAATGTGATTTTTGCTCCAAGATGGAGATTTAATAAAGCAAACTGGGAAGCATATAAATATCTAAGTGAGGTAGAACTAACAGCAGTAGAATTAAATATGATGGAAGACATAGATGAATGTAATAGGATAATATGTAAATTATTATATGATGTAACTGATAATATTATAGGAAAAAAGGGTCAATGTAAAAAGAGAAAAGCAGTTCCTTGGTGGACAGAACAGTGTAGTGATGCAATACATAATAGAAATAAAGCATTTAGAAAAATCAAAAAGTCTAATTTATTTGAATATTTTAATAAATATAAGAAAGCACAAGCTGAAGTAAGAAGAATAGTACGAGCAGCTAAAAAGAAGTACTGGAGAGACTGGTGTAATACAATAGGAGAAGATATCGATATAAGTGAAGAATGGGGATCAATTAGGAAAATGGGAGGAATTTATAGAAATCAAACTTTACCTGTTTTAAAAAATGATGAAGGAAGAATAGCTGTGACAGATAATGAAAAAGCTGAAATGTTGGCTAAAGTTTTTGTTAAAGTCCATAGTGATGATAATGTATCAGAGGATATTAAAAAGAGTAGAAATCAGAACAAAAATCAATATCCAGATTTAATGACGAAAAGAAGTTCTTCTTAAAGATGGCTCTAGGGGGAGTTAAACATTCATCTCATGGAAAAGATGATATATGTTATGTAATGATTCAACATTTATCAGATAGATCTTTAAATATTATTTTAAATCTTTTTAACAAGATATGGAATGCAGGAAAGATTCCTTCTTCATGGAAGCATGGAATAATTGTACCAGTTGGTAAACCTGGAAAGGACAAATCTAATCCAATTAATTATAGGCCAATTGCTTTAACTTCTAATTTATGTAAATTGATGGGAAAAAAATGATAATTCGTAGGCTAAATTATATATTAGAAATAAAAGGTCTTATATCGCCATATCAGAGTGGATTCAGGGCAGGTCGGAATACTATGGACGCTGTTTTAAGTCTAGAAGCCGATATCAAGAAAGCTCAGGCAAATAAAGAAGTATTGGTAGGGGTTTTATTTGATATTGAGAAAGCATACGATATGCTCTGGAAAGAGGGACTTTTACTTAAACTTGAATGCATGGGAATTGGAGGAAAATTATATAACTGGATTATGGATTTCCTACTAGAAAGAACAATTCAAGTTAGGATAGAAGTAGAGTATTCTAAGACATACATGATAGATAATGGAACTCCGCAAGGAAGTGTATGCAGCCCAGTATTTTTTAATATTATGATTAATGATATTTTTAGTCATTTTAAGGGTGACATTGGAAGGGCATTATTTGCAGATGACGGGGCAATATGGAAAAGAGGACGTAATATTGCATGTGTGTCCCAAAGATTACAAAAAGCAGTAGATAAAGTGGAGGTATGGGCAAATAATTGGAGCTTTAGACTATCTGTGGCTAAAACTCAAGTGATATGTTTCACAAAAGGGAAAAAAGTACCAGAAGTTAGATTGACATATGCCACGCATGCTACAAAGCTGATCAATAAATGTAAAACAGGAGTAAATATTTTAAGATGTTTAACTGGGGTAGAATGGGGAGCTTGTAAATTATCTTTGAAAAGAATTTATTGCACATTAATTAGACCAAGTTTAGATTATGGTAATATTATTTATGGTTTTGCATCTGAAACTACTCTGAAAAAGATTGAAACAATGCAGAATCAAGCTCTAAGAATATGTTGTGGTGCGTTTAAAACATCTCCCATTGCAGCCATGCAGGTAGAAGTAGGGGAAGCTCCTTTATACCTTCGTAGGTTTAAAATTAGAATGAATTATTGGCTTAATTTAAAAGGACATAAAGGGTCTCATCCAGTAAAGGGGGTGATTGAAGAATGCTGGGAGCATGGAAATATAAACATCAAAAGCTTTGGATGGATTGCTAAAAGGGAAGCACAAGAAGTTGGTATTGCAGATTGTGATGTTAGCCCAACTGTGATAGTATCCAGAATTCCACCGTGGATTTTTCCTATGCCTGTTGTAAATTTTCAAATACAAATAAAAATTAAGAATGAGAAAGATACCCCTAAGAACATTATTGTGCAGCGGTATTTAGATCAGATTTATTCATCATGGTTACATATATACACTGATGGTTCTAAAGACCCTATCTCTGGTAGAACTGCTGCTGTCGTATATATTCCTAAGTTTCAAACTAGTATGAAGAAAAGAATAACTGATCATGTATCTGTGTATGCAGCAGAATGAATTGCTCTGGTGGTAGCACTCCAGTGGGTAGAGGATGTAAAACCAAGCTTAGTTGTAATTTGTTCTGATTTATATGCAGCATTATCGAGCCTTGCAAGTGGACTAAAATCATCAAGGTGAGACATTATATATGAGATTCTTGCAAGTTTGTTAAGAATAAGTAGAGTAAGCTTAATAACATTTTTGTGGGTTCGTGTGGCTGATAAACTAGCTAAGCAAGCTCTTAAACATACAGAAATAGATATTAAAGTAACTCTGAGTAAAAATGAAGTTAAAGGGAAAATTAAAGAATTCATAAATAACAAATGGCAAGAAGCATGGAACTGTGATAGCAAGGGCAGATTTATGTATAATATTCAGCAGCAAGTAGGAAATGGAAGAAGTGTTTTTAGGAATAGGAAAGAAGATACAATTATTTCACGCATCCGAATAGGGCATACTAGATTAAATAATTCTCCGTTTAAAATTGGAAAACATGAATCAGGACAATGTATGTATTGTAATCGGGCAGAAACAATTGAACATGTTTTAATAAAATGCAAAAAAATATGAAAAAGAAAGGTTAAAACTCATTAATGAAGTTAAAAATATGGGTGTTGAATCATTTAATTTGATAAGCCTTTTGAGAGAACATGCAGAACAAAGTAGAATCTATGGTGCTATTATAAAATATATTAAAGAAATAGGAATAATTAATAGAATCTAACTGTTTTTTGTTTTGTTTTGTTTTGTTTTGTTTGGTTTGGTTTTGTTTTGTTTTTGTGGGTGTATGTATGGTAACTGCTTATTAGTGCTTCACACTCCAGTCCAGTTGGTGGCGGTAAATGCACCAAAAGTTGGTTTGCCATCCGCCATAAAGTTATTAGAAGAAGAAGAATGGCGTCTTCTGTAAGGGCAGTTACACGGTTCTGCTCTTTTTATTTGCTTACGTCTTCGAGACAAAATGTCAGCAGTGGATTTAGATGGTCCTGCCGACCTTGCTCCTCTCTACCGGACAGGAGCAGCCTCTATGAGCATGTACGGAAAGGGTACAGTCACAAACCTGACCTGGACATGCAGCGTGTGTGCGAGGAGATAGATGCGGTGACAGCGGAGGTGGAGAATCGGAAAGGAGATCTGCGGGCAGCTGATGTCGGAGTTATAGTAAGACACAGCATTCAATAGCATTCATTAAAACAATACTGCTGCACGGACATTAGTTAAACTGAGATTTTCAGACAATTGGTGTGAAAACATAAATGTGTGGTACAATGTGTGTCTAGGTCTCAGTCTGGAAGAAACTACAGAAGGTGCAAAAGGAAATATCAGATTTGGAAAACAGAAAGAATGTGATCAGTGGCAAAGTCCGCGCTTTTGTGGTAAGTGGTAAGAATGACAAGAAATTATTATTATTTACTGTGCTTAAAATATACACATTGCTTTATACTTATTATTGCTTTATACTTATTTTAAATGAACAGTTTACCCAAAAATTGTTGGTGACGGTAAATTTCTGAAGGATAGTCTGGCTGTGTTCTATAATGAAAGTGAATGAAGTGATCCACTCTTTTCCCTTTCAGGATGAACATGACAAATCCACTTTGTCTAATGTAAGTTACAGCTTTTTTTTTTTTAAATTTTTTTTTATTTTTTATACATATTACATATTTTACATATATGGCCTTTTTAATTAATAAAAGCTACTATATTTTAGTAATTGTTCTGCTTGCTTTGCAATATGTAGTATGCATAATATGCATTGGAATATTTGTATGATACTCTTTCCCTGCTTTGCACTTGACAGCTTGTGGAGTACAAAAGTGCTAGAAAAGAGGGTAGAGCAATCAGAGAGAAGCTTAATCAGTTGTATCTGCAAGAGAGTGAGCTGGAGAATGAGCATTACTGCCGCGCTCTAAGACTGCCCAACAGAACGCATCCAAGTGTGGTAAGGGACCACTCAACTTTCATAATACAAAAAATCGTTGAAAATGCTTAATTTTCAATGTAAAGGGAAATATTATGTATTATTTCAAGGAAATAAGAAAGAAAAATGTTAAACCATTCCTTTTAATTGCTATTAAGTTATGAAACTATTCATTATTGAATTATAAATGAACCAAATCCAAGTATCAGATTCGCACATAAACAAATAACACATCATAATAAATTGTTTTAATGCTTCTGTAATAATGTCTTTAATCGCACACGTTGTGCTTAAGTGTTATCTGACATAATTAAGATTATTTTTTAACTCTTGAGATCTTGTCATATTTTGTTAAAAACTATAGTGAAAAAACTGTAATAATGAATGAAATGTTTAAGGTGTCTGAATAAATTTTGGTTTGACATTTTTTTAAATATTTAGACCACTTTTATTACTGATTGCTATCACAATGTGAAGAGAGTTTCAGAGTTTCAACCAGTATGACAAAAAAAAAAAAAGTGTTTATGAAAAACATTGCCTACCTTAGCTTTGACAAGAATGTATTTAAAAAACAAATGTGTGTGTGTGTCTTTTCTCCTAGCCCATCGGAGATGAGAGCCAGGCCAGAGTGGTTGAATTGGTTGGTCAGAGACGAGGTAAATTTATGTGAATAAACCATATTATCCCTCTTCTTTAAATCGGTTTGGTCAAAAATACAATTTGAAGTTTGATTTGAAGCAGCAGCCATGACTTGCACTGAACTTGAGGTTTGACTTTAAAATAGACAGTAATTCTTTAGCAATGAGATCAGTGTTTGAAAGGTGTATTTGATTTATTTTATGCAAACATGTCAACTAGCTTTATTTGGGCAGTACTAAATAAAAACTTCATGCATTTTTTACTCTTCCTCATTAAAGGGTACATATCACATACAGTTTCTGCCAATCTCATGTTAATCTTGAGTACCTATAGAGTAGTATAGCATCCTTCATATCCCAGAAGAGTCTTTAGTTTAATCATATTTATAAAAGATAGATGCGCTGTACCGAGTCTTTCCGAAAACAGCCGAACACCTGGAGGCGTGCCGTGGGCGAAGCTGAAAAGTGACGAGCACGCGCAGCTTTTGTGAAGCGATCGTCTGCAAGCGATCAATGGTCAGCTAAAGAAATCTATTTAAACACATACAATACACCAAGCGTGAATACACTGCAGGCTCACCCCTGCTCAAATCCAAGGTAAATCATCAACACTATCATCGCTTACATGTGTTTTTTTTTAGTAAATATATTATAATCGGCTTAAACGCATGCACAGGTTACTTTACTTCTTGAACAAGTGCACACCTGAGTCCGTGTTGCTTTCATATTCACGCAAACCGCGGCACAGTTCGACCTCCTTCAGGTAGTCTCGGGTTCAGAACCCAGGTGCGCACCCGGGTTCGCATGACAGCTTTCACATTAGCGATTTTTCATGCGAACCGTGCCCCGTTTCGAACTAAACTGCCAGTGTGAAAGCCCCCTTAGTGGTCTAAAAACAAAGTGACAAATCTTTCTCGAGCATGTCCTGTGCAGGGCTGCCGACGACTTCCGTAAAGCCAAATGAAGCGCGTTGATGGGCGTACACTTGCTCTGGTCATAATAAAGGGCTATACTCAAAAAAAGTTTCGGAGAAATCTAAAAAGCATTTTTGGCACAGAAATACGTTTATACTCGTTTTATACTGTATAATTATACGTCCATCTCGTTTTTTGAAACTTTGGCCATGTTTAGCATGAGAATCCAACTCTTTAACAGTGTAAATAAGTCAGAATGCATAAAATACAATTAAAACCCACCCTTTAAAAAAAAAAAAAAAATGCTCAACATCTTGCATATTCTGCCAGGGTTAAAATAAGCAGAACTGTATTATATTATGTTGCAAGAACTGATATTTTTAATAACTTTTTTGCTCCTTGGATTTTTGCTCCTTTACCATGGCTTGCAGTTTTGATCAACAAGTGGTGTGATTGACTTGTAATATTACCTAATATGTTGAAATGTTTTGTAAATGCTATGAAGTGTTGCACAATATTGTAATGTACTGTAGTGTCATGTGTCCACCATAGAATTTGATTTCAAACCAAAAGGCCACCTGGAAATTGGAGAGAGTCTTGACATCATCAGACAAAGGTTAGATGTTTTCACTCTGTCAAATTTTATTGAATTATTTATTTTTATTTGGTTTTTCATTTGTATCTCTTTCCTCTTAGACGGCTTGCCCATGTGTCAGGGCACAGATCATACTACTTGAGAGGGGCAGGGGCCAAACTTCAGTTTGCCTTGCAAAATTTTACTATGGATCTTCTTCAGAAACGGGTTAGTATGTTTTTTTTTTTTTTTTTAATCTATGTTATTTGGAATAATGTCTGTACCCATGAATGGTACATTAAAGACCATGAACTTATTATTAAAAAAAATTCACATTGGATTCATATTGATATATGCAAACATCAATGTTTCAGTTTCTTTTGGAGGTTGAGTACACTTAATACTCTGTTTTGAATTCTTAACATTTTACAGGGCTTTATTCCCATGGTTGTTCCTGACGTATTAAAATCAGCGGTTTTTGTGAGTATCGCTTTGTTCTAAACATACAGTATAATGAATACGTAACAACATTTTTATTACATTGTACTATGCAAAATTCTGCATTTCTTTACTGAGATCTCGCTGATTGTTTTTTTTTTTTTTTTAAAGAACTTTCACAACTATAAACATATGAATTTAATTAGATTAAGTTATTCATAATCATATACTACTACGACTAATTGCTTTAGCAGTATAATCTAAAATCATTTACACTGAATACTTCAGATGCAGCTGTGTATTAAGATTCTTAATAGAAATATAAAGTTTGCAAAACTAGCTAACTTAGTCACAACTGTAGTAACCTTTAAAAAATCCCCAAGAATCTCCATGATATTTATGCTGTTTTTACATCTGTTGTTCAGGAAGGTTGTGGGGTGCAGCCTCATGCACATAATTCACAGGTGTACTCTCTCAACCCTTCACGCTTTCCTGACTTTAATCTTGCTGGAACGGGGGAAGTAGGAGTGGCAGGTGATAAAAGCATGAACTTCTGTGATAAGATAATTAATCTTAATATATATGATATTTCAAAGATTATTAAAAATGTGAATTATAAGTTTTATTATAAATATTTTTGCAAATTATAAATTTGTCACATTTATACACTACAAATCAAAAGACTGGAATAATTAATATTTTTAATATTTTTGAAAGAAGTCTCAACTAAGGTTGCATTTATTTGAAAAAAACAAAAACAAACAAAAAACAATAAAAACAGTGATATGAAATATTAATACAAAATTAAAAAGGTTTTCTATTTGAATATATTCCACAAAAATATTAAGCAGAAAAAAAAAATGTTTTAAATGCTGATAATAATAAAAAATGTATTTATAATTGAGCACCAATTAAAAAAATCTTAATTATTCCAAACTTTTGACTGATATTTTTAATAAATAATATAATATTTATTAAATAAATTTTTAATTTTTAATAATAATAAAATTGTACTAAAATATAGACCAGTAAGCACCCAATTTTAAGGTTAGCAAAAAACAACAAAAACAAAACAAAGGATCCATGAATACTTAACAATGAATTGATTATGATCTATATTTTATTAGGATATTTCATGGATCATGCTGTAAATTTGAAGGATTTACCTGTCAGGTATAAAAAGTCCCTGATTGACCTATTGATTGATTGTCTAAATGCTACATGAAGTGCTTTAATTGATGCACACATAAAGTGTTATTTGTAATGTGTATCTGTATACTATTGCTTTTATATTCTAGGACAGTCTGTAGTAGTACATGCTATCGAGCAGAAACAGACACAGGAAGAGAGACCTGGGGGCTCTACAGAGTTCACCATTTTACCAAGGTAATCAGAAGTGGCAGCATGGAAAAATGGAAGAAAAGCAGAAAAGTTAAGATCCAAGGTCAATGTAAATGCAGTACTATGAACATGTATGTGTTGTTACCTTTAGGGTGTTTCCTTTGTTTACATTCATGCAGATTGAAATGTTCGGTGTGACTTCCAATGAGACGGGAAAGGAGAGTTCACAATTATTGGATGAATATGTGATGTTACAGAAAGAGATTTTCTCTTCCCTGAAGCTTCATTACAGGTATATCTAAAATCGAACCATTGTTTACACACACTAAGATTAAGCATAACTAGTTTATTCATGTTTTGATTTATAAAATGTGACAAATTCATATTATTTTGAAAATGGTATGGCTTTTAAACCTTAAAATGATTTATTTAAAAATTTTAGGAGGATCTATTGACACAAATGCAATATAATATACATAGGTCTATAAAGACCTTACATAATGAACCATTATTTTTTTATTACCTTAGATTGAGCCATTTCTATCTCATACACCGTGGATCCCCTTATATATTAAGTCACCATTTTGCCCCAGCATGTTTCTACAGTAGCCCTAAATGGACAAAACTGCTCTACAGAGAGCGTTTGATTGACTAGCTACTGTCTGCTGTCTCAGATGATGACATATTTTTCCTGTGTTGGCCACCGTAGCTTCTCTATATTGCAATTTCCAACCTAACCTCTAGATGCCGCTTAAATTTACATACTGCTCCTTTAAATGAACGGCTGTCAACGTTAACGCGTAAACTCATGCGATTAATTCAAAATCCTTAACATGTTTAAATAATTTAACACAAATAATGCAAATAAATTACTGAAGCACGCAAAATTGCGCCATTAACGTAATTTACATCAGGTAGTTACAGTCAGATGATCTACAGTGACACAACCACCTGTAACCCTGGTAGGCGGAAATTCTATTCAAACCCTTTAACCCAATTTCGCTTCTCTGTTTGCGATCAGATCATTTTAAGCCGCTGAACTCCGGGAAAGTTTTCTGTCCAATGATCCAGTAAGCAAATTCATTCAAACAGTCAGTCCAAAACAGCACGCGTGCATGCGAGTCTGTTACTGAGCTAACAGTAGTTCTTAATTATTTCACACCAAGAATTAAATATTAGTTGTGAGTATGCACTTGCTGTCAGTGGTCAGTCAATACCAGGAAGATATGTAGATATGAAACATCATGTAGATAGGTCATTGCTAATAAAATGGTAATAACATTTCTTTCCCTCAGAGTCTTGGATATGCCCATTCAAGAACTGGGGCCTCCTGCCTTCCGAAAGTATGACATTGAGGCATGGATGCCAGGACGTGGCAGCTTTGGAGAGGTTGGAACAATATTTTAAAATGAAGAGACAAGAGTCAGTGTAATTATTCATTAGATTAATGCATTTAAAAAAGGGAACCATAAGGGAAAGTAATAAAGCAGCATCTTTAGAATTTTTTTATTTTGGTTTTTATGTATATGAATTTGCTATTTGACTTTGATTCTGCTTTTGCTTGATAAAAAGAGGAATGCATGTCTACTTTTGCATGCTTTTATTGAATATCAGCTTACTTGGTCCTTTATCAGATTTCCAGTGCCTCAGACTGCACAGACTACCAGAGCCGGCGCCTTAACATTCTCTATGAGGGAAATAATGGAGACCTTAAGTATGCGCATACAGTAAGAGGCGATTTATAATACCATCTTAATAACAGTATGGTGAGCCATGGCTGCAATATGTCCATTCTATTTGCTGTGCTGTAATAATAATAAAAAAAAAATGACTATAGGAGATGACTAAGAGAACATAATCATTCCTTCAGCACAAAAAATAGCTGTAGCAATCAATAACACTTTATTTTTAATATTTTAGGTAAATGCTACAGCTTGTGCTATTCCACGTACCATCATTGCCATTTTGGAGACGCACCAAACCAAGGTAGAAACTAGACTAAATATTTCAACAGATGTTCGTTTTATTATTAATTTAATTTTTTTCTTACTGTTTGTCTCTCTGTTTGTCTTCTATTAGGAAGGAACAGTTCAGATTCCTGAAGTCTTGCAGCACTATCTCGGCTTGGATGTGATAGAAAAACCTAAATACACTCGTATTAAATATATTGGACCAAACCAACCCAAGCGACATGCCTCAAAATAACTCCTTAATAGTATATCAGACTTCAATGAAGTACTGTTTTTGCTCTATTCTCAACAGTGAATGCAATGTATATAGGTCTTTGTCTTATAGTGTTTCAGACCTCAATAAAATGTCATCAGTGACATCTTATAATTTGCTATGACTTAATTCACTACTTGACGTTCTGGGGTTCCTGGCTGTGTGAAAATTTTTTCCACCAGATAAAGTTTTGCACATAAAGATTTTGTTGGTGATTTTAACATCCACATAGATCAGGGATGGGCAACTGGCAGCCCACAGTGTTTTTAAATGCGACCTGCTCGAGGACCGTTTTATACTCGGATGATCAATTTTAAAACATTTGAAAAGTCAGCCATGGAAAGAATGCTTTCACATTATGATGTTAATACTAACTCTGACCAGGAGAGGTCGCTATGTGCACACTAATGTGAACATCAGTAAGCAAAAATAAACTAACTTTTGTCATGATGATAAACAGATTTGCCCTGTCCAAATACCTACATTTGCAGTCTTTGCACTTGACCACTTGTCTACGTATTTCCTGTATTTGGCCCAAGTGTTCAAGCAGGCGTGAAGACTGCAAGTATGTATAGAACTTTTGATTACCCGATGGGACACACTTGTAGTGTTGCAAAAAATGCAAGTGTTTACAGAGTTTTTTTATTCTTATTTTCAGTACTTTGCATTTTAAAATAAATTAAATGTCTTTTCAGTGGTCGCTATGTAACTAACAAACCACAGTATTAAACTTGTGGTGCTTCTAAATAAGTGATAAAAAGTAGTTGCAAATGTTGTACAAAATAATACACATAGCCTATTCATCTTTGCACCAATAAAATGTGCATCACTTTGTTTTAGTACCAAATTATATGTAATATCTAATTTAACTCTTTTTTTTTCATTGACATCTCACGATTTCAGGGCACACGAGTTCCCGAACATAACGCATGATGGGATACACTTAGCCTCGAAATACCACTCCAAAGCAATATTCAAGATGGTGTGGGTTTAGTGTGCGTTAAAGGCATGCACTTGAGCATTTTTAAGACACTGGACAGTCTCGTGCACTTTACTTCCTGTCGCGTACACGCACTCTCAAGTGGCCAAGACCACAAGTGTGGGTATTTGGAGTATCACAAAAGACACCGCTGGGATTCAAACCCAGGATCTCGTTTATTAGAGAGGCACCCAGAGGATCAAAACATCCAGAAAAGAAGCAAATTGTGGACCAGGCACTGGATAGCTTAAAATAGTTGACAACTGAGCTCCTCAGTTACCTAATTTGTGGTCCCTTCTCAGAAAAGCACACTTGCCAAGGTTTACAGCCTTGAGACACACAAGTATCAACAAAGGCACCGCTGGGATTCAAACCCAGGATCTCCTGTTTACTAGACAGGAACTTTAACCAACTAAGCCACAGCACCAGCCTCCACACACTGCTCCTGGACTGGTGTCCCAGAGGATCAAAACATCCAGAAAAGAAGCAAATTGTGGACCAGGCGCTGGATAGCATAAAAAGGTTTGTTGACAATTAAGTGGGGGTGGCCAGCTAGCCTCTGTGTTTGTTGGCCAACTGTGCAGCACCCCCCTTACACACTTTTGGAGCTCCGTTCACAAAAGCTGCAAAGACCATCTAAGCTACATAAAGAGAAAGGAAATCTGGCACATTTCTACGGTGATGGCCGGTCTGTGTGTGCAAGAGCCAAGAGGTTTCCGTAAGCAAATGTGATAGTAAACCACAGAGAAATTTCGTAATAAATTATTTAAGCAGCAGATGTGGAGATACAAGTAAAAAGAAGCCTTTATGATTGACATTATTTAAATGAATACGTTGAGAACAAGAGGCCCCAAAAGGTTTCTGTTGCCTGAGGGCAACACTGCAGTATAAGGTTAATAATATACCAAAAATCTTGACTCTGGTGGGACTCGAACCCACAACCTTTGAATGGCCTCAGTTTGCAATCTAGAAGTCCAATGCGCTATCCATTGCGCCACAGAGCCTACACAGAGACCAAGCTGGGCCATGTGATCATTTTTGCATCTGTGAGGTTGATTCAAAATGCTGAGGCCCTCTTGTCCAAGAACAAACCCAGAGAACAAAGCCATCGGAGGAGAGGCACTGCTGTCCTTCGACAGCGGCTAAGGAGTGGTTTGCAAATGGAACTGACCTGCTGCCACTGAGCTCCTCGGTTTTCCAGTTTGTGGTCCGTTCTTAGAAAAACACACATTTGCCAAAGTACACTGACTTGAGGTACACGAGTATCACAAAAGCAACCGCCGTGATTCAAACCCAGGATGTCCTGTTTACTAGACAGGCGCTTTAACCAACTAAGTCACGGCGCCAACCTTCATGCTTTTGTCCTGAACTGGTGTCCCAGAGGATCAAAACATCCAGAAAAGAGGCAAATCATGAAACAGGCACTGGATAGCTTAAAAGAGTTGGTTGACAACTGAGCTCCTCGTTTACTCCGTTTGTGGTCCCTTCTTAGAAAAGCATGCTTGCCAGGGTTTACAGCCTTGAGTCACACAAGTATCGACAAAGGCACAGCTGGGATTTGAACCCAGGATCTCCTGTTTACTAGATAGGCACTTTAACCAACTAAGCCACGGCACCAACCTACATGCTCTAGTCCTGACCTGGCATCCCAGAGGATCAAAACATCCAGAAAAGAGGCAAATCGTGATACAGGCACTGGATAGCTTAAAAAAGTTTGTTGTCAACTGAACTCCTCGTTTACCCTGTTTGTGGTCCCTTCTCAGAAAAGCATGCTTGCCAAGGTTTACAGCCTTGAGTCACACAAGTATCAACAAAGGCACCGCTGGGATTTGAACCCAGGATCTCCTGTTTACTAGACAGGCGCTTTAACCAACTAAGCCACGGCGCCAACCTCCACACTCTAGTCCTGAACTGGCGTCCCAGAGGATCAAAACATCCAGAAAAGACGTAAATCGTGATACAGGCACTGGATAGCTTAAAAAAGTTAGTTGACAACTGAACTCCTCGTTTACCCTGTTTGTGGTCCCTTCTCAGAAAAGCATGCTTGCCAAGGTTTACAGCCTTGAGTCACACAAGTATCGATAAAGGCACCGCTGGGATTCGAACCCAGGATCTCCTGTTTACTAGACAGGCGCTTTAACCAACTAAGCCACGGCACCAACCACCACAGTCTAGTTCTGAACTGGCGTCCCAGAGTATCAAAACATCCAGAAAAGAAGCAAATTGTGGACCATGTGCTGGACAGTATAAAAAAGTTTGTTGACAGCTGAGTGGGGGTGGCCAGCTAGCCTCTGTGTTTGTTGGCCAACTGTGTTTAGAAGGACTCCCAGCACCCCCCCTTACACACTTTTGGAGCTCCGTTCACAAAAGCTGCAAAGACCATCTATGCTACAGAATGAGAAAGGAAATCTGGAACATTTCTATGGTGATGGCCGGTCTGTGTGTGCAAGAGCTAAGAAGTTTCCGTAAGCAAATGTGGTAGTAAACCACAGAGAAATTTCGTAATAAATTATTTAAGCAGCAGATGTGGAGATACAAGTAAAAAGAAGCCTTTATGATTGACATTATTTAAATGAATACGTTGAGAACAAGAGGCCCCAAAAGGTTTTTGTTGCCTGAGGGCAACACTGCAGTATAAGGTTAATAAAATACCAAAAATCTTGACTCTGGTGGGACTCGAACCCACAACCTTTGAATGGCCTCATTTTGCAATCTAGAAGTCCAATGCGCTATCCATTGCGCCACAGAGCCTACACTTAGACCAAGCTGGGCAATGTGATCGTTTTTGCATCTGTGAGGTTGATTCAAAATGCTGAGGTCCTCTTGTCCAAGAACAAACCCAGAGAACAAAGCCATCGGAGGAGAGGCACTGCTGTCCTTCGACAACGGCTAAGGAGTGGTTTGCAAATGGAACTGACCTGCTGCCACTGAGCTCCTCGGTTTTCCAGTTTGTGGTCCGTTCTTAGAAAAACACACATTTGCCAAAGTACACTGACTTGAGGCACACGAGTGCCACAAAAGGGACCACTGTGATTCAAACCTAGGATCTCCTGTTTACTAGAGAGGCGCTTTAACCAACTAAGCCATGGCGCCGACCTCCATGCTCTAGTCCTGGACTGGCGTCCTAGAGGATCAAAACATCCAGAAAAGTGGCAAATGGTAAAACAGGCACTGGATAGCTTAAAAGAGTTTGTTGACAAGTGAGCTCCTTGTTTACCCCGTTTGTGGTCCCTTCTCAGAAAAGCATGCTTGCCAAGGTTTACAGCCTTGAGTCACACAAGTATCGACAAAGGCACCGCTGGGATTCAAACCCAGGCTCTCCTGTTTGCTAGACAGGCACTTTAACCATCTAAGCCACAGCACCGACCTCCATGCTCTAGTCCTGGACTGGCGTCCCAGAGGATCAAAACATCCAGAAAAGAGGCAAATCATGAAACAGGCACTGGATAGCTTAAAAGAGTTTGTCGACAACTGAGCTCCTCGTTTACCCCGTTTGTGGTCCCTTCTCAGAAAAGCACACTTGCCAAGGTTTACAGCCTTGAGACACACAAGTATCAACAAAGGAAAAGCTGGGATTCAAACCCAAGATCTCCTGTTTAATACACAGGTGCTTTAACCAACTAAACCACAGCACTGCTCCTGGATTGGCATCCCAGAGTATCAAAACATCCAGAAAAGAAGAAAATTGTGGATCATGTGCTGGACAGTATAAAAAAGTTTGCTGACAGCTGAGTCGGGGTGGCCAGCTAGCCTCTGTGTTTGTTGGCCAACTGTGTTTAGAAGGACTCCCAGCACCCCCCTTACATGCTTTTGGAACTCCGTTCACAAAAGCTGCAAAGACCATCTAAGCTACAGAAAGAGAAAGGAAATCTGGCACATTTCTATGGTGATGGCCGGTCTGTGTGTGCAAGAGCCAAGAGGTTTCCGTAAGCAAATGTGGCAGTAAACCACAGAGAAATTTTGTAATTAATTATTTAAGCAGCAAATGTAGAGATACAAGTAAAAAGAAGCCTTTATGATTGACATTATTTAACCCTTTGAGCGGTACGGTCCCACATACGGGATTTAGAACGTTCAGCGACGTCACATAATTGCCAAATTCAAACTGTGCTTTCGCGCTTTGGCTGCGAGACGGACTCGCTCAGCTCGTGTCATATATGAAAACTATGCAGTGTTTTCAGCCACATAATGTTTTTTTTTTTTTTTTTTTTAAGGTTTCAGACATTTAAATACGCATAAGCACCAATAAAACAATACAATTAGAGTTTATAAAATACACACTGATGTCAGACATCAGTGGAAGCAGCAATAACAATCCATTCAAATATGATTTGCCGACATTTATTGATATCAGACACACATAATGGGCCTAAGTAACTATAAAGTTTACTCTATTATTCTTCCAGTTCACGAAATACTTGCATGTATTTCGGGAGACACTGATGAATTCACGTGCTGTAAATCCGACTGACAGGACTGCTGGGCAAACTAAGATGGCGGCGCCCATCTCGCGTTATAGATCAAGATAAAGATCATTTATAAAGGTTTTTAAATTACAAAACACGCTCACTTACACACATTTGAGGATCGGAATATCAGATAATTGATGGCATGGTAAGCAAGTTTGTGAATATTTTAAATAAAAAAGGAAAAACAAAATAATAGCAATCCATCTGTCATACAGTGTTATTGTGGCTGCGCTCAGCGTACATGACACGCATGACGCATCGCAATGGAAACAATGAGGGCAAACATTCTAAAATAACGGTCGCCTTAAAAAAAACTCACTCTGGGGGGTCAGTTAGAATATTTTAAACTCACGCTTGAAAGGGTTAAATGAATACATTGAGAACAAGAGGCCCCAAAAGGTTTCTGTTGCCCGAGGGCAACACTGCAGTATAAGGTTAATAATATACCAAAAATCACGACTCTGGTGGGACTCGAACCCACAACCTTTGAATGGCCTCATTATGCAATCTAGAAGTCCAATGCGCTATCCATTGCGCCACAGAGCCTATACATAGATTAGGCTGGGCCATGTGTTTTTGCATCTGTGAGGTTGATTCAAAATGCTGAGGCCCTCTTGTCCAAGAACAAACCCAGAGAACAAAGCCATCGGAGGAGAGGCACTGCTGTCCTTCGACAGCGGCTAAGGAGTGGTTTGCAAATGGAACCGGCCTGCTGCCACTAAGCTCCTCGGTTTTCCAGTTTGCGGTCCGTTCTTAGAAAAAAAACACATTTGCCAAAGTTCACTGACTTAAGGTACACGAGTATCACAAAAGGCACCAGTGAGATTCAAACCCAGGATATCCTATTTACTAAACAGGCATTTTAAGCAACTAAGCCACAGCACCAACCTCTCAATCCAATCCTGGACTGGTGTCCCAAAGGATCGAAACATCCAGAGACGAGGCAACTCGTGATACAGGCACTGGATAGCTTAAAAGAGTTTGTTGACAACTGAGTTCCTCGTTTACCCTGCTTGTGGTCCCTTCTCAGAAAAGCACGCTTGCCAAGGTTTACAGCCTTGAGACACACAAGTATCTATAAGGCAATGCTGGGATTCAAACTCAGGACCTCCTGTTTACTAGGCAGGCATTTTAACCAACTAAGCCATATTAGGATATTTTTAAATAAATCCAAGAAGTATATGACTCGTCCATAGACAGCAATGTAATTAACAATTTCAAAGTCCAGAAAGATAGTAAATTGTTACTATCATTGTTAAAACAGTCAACATGACTACAACGGTTGAACCTTAATTTTATGAAGTGGCGAGAATACTTTTTGTGCGCAAAAACAAAACAAAAATAACGACTTTATTCAACAATCAATGTGATTTGATATATGATATATATAACATTGATATAAGATCAATCAGATTTAGACCTATCTATACTGTATTTATATGAAGCATTCACAGGCAGATTGTTTTATGTATTTCCCCAGCGTTGAAATCTGGCACATACAAACCCCATTTCCATAAAAGTTGGGACATTTTGTAAAATGCAATAAAATTAGGAATCTGTGATTTGTAGCTGATAAAAGTACAAAGAAAATATTTCCTGACCAACTTAAATGTCAGCAAAGATGGGTTGTGGCTTTTCACTTTGTGCCAAATTTCATGAGATAATTATCAGAAAAATCAAAAATCAAATTTGTCAATGCATTCACCATCTACCATGCATAATATTGTGAAAAAACTTCAGGGAATCCAGAGAAAACTCCGTACACATTGGTCAAGGCAGGAGACCTCAGTGCCTGGCCTTTGAGCCCTCAGAGAAACTGTCATGCCGCTGTGTTAAATACAGCCATATGGGATTTTACTATGTACTATGGAAAACCCGTATCACTGAACACATTCTGCCACTGCATCAAGAAATGCAACTTGAATCTTTATTACACAAGGAGAAATCTATACATTAATTCTATGCAGAGATGCCAGTGAGTTCTCTGGGCCCAAGCGTATCTCATATGGTCCAAAAGACAGTGGAAATGTGTGCTGTGGTCAGATGAAGCCTGTTTCTGGGGGAAAAAAAGGACATTGAGTTTGCAGTCCCAAAGATGAAAGGGACCATCCAAACTTTCATCAGCGACAAAAAGCAAACGTCTGTCATGGTTTATGGGTGCATCAGTGCAAACGGCATGGGTGATTCGCATATGTGTGAAGATACCATTGACATGGAGGCATATATTGGGATTGTACAGAGACATATACTGCCCTCAGGATTACATATTTCATGGGAAATCCGTGGTTATTAGATCAAGACCATGTCAGGTCTTGCATGTGCTACAACAGCATGATTTCATAGACACATGTGGATGTGACTGACTGGCCATCAGATCTGACTCCTATCAAAAATGTATGGCCCGTCATGAAAAGGGGAATCAGACAACGATGACCACAGAGTTTTGAGCAGCTTCAGTTTTGTATTAAGCGAGATTGGGAAAAAACTTTGCTTGCAAAACTTCACCAGTTAGTATCCTCAATTCCCAAACGATTAAAAAGTGTAATTAAAAGGAAAGGTGATGTGACACAGTGGTAAACATGCCTCTGTCCCAACTTTTTTGGAGTGTGTTGCAGCCATCAAAATCAAAATTTGTTTATATTTACAAAATACAATTAATTTGGCCAGTGAAAACATTGGAAATATTTTGTCATTTAAATAAAGGTTAAAGAGAATGAACAAATCAGAGATTCTTGATTTTATTGCGTTTCACAAAACGTCCCAACTTTTCTGGGAATGGGGTTTGTATCAGGAAACATGATTCCTGGCTGCATGTCAATATCCATGGATTAGGTATCTTTGACAGGTATCAGTTGTCAGTCGTTTGTTTAACTTGCGTTTTTTGCAGTTTCCCCTATTAAATCCAGTCATGCAGCGGGCTCTTTTGCCACTCAGTCCAGCTGTGAGGGCGCGTGTTCCGGCGGGAAAGTGACGTCAATGCGTACTCACTGCGTAGATGTCTCACTGTTCGCTACATTTTTTTTCATTTGTTATTTTTGCAGTTTCTGATCCTCCATACGACGTCTATATTTGAATTAGGTGGGCGGAATTTCCGGTAAGCGGGTGTTTTGTTTGTAGCCGATAAAAGTTAACCAGGCTCCCCATATAACAGGCGTTTGTGCTGTTAGTTTCGCTTTTTAATCGTTGCAAAATGTCTTTGAGAAGTTCTGGGACGACGTGTGCAGTTCGTGGCTGTCACAATAATCGGACGAAACTAAACATGTGGTTAAAACAAGAGTGTTATGATCACAAACCGCTTACAAAATCACAGTGCTCCTGTCCCCAATGGTTTTCCTTCTATCGACTGCCTACTGCCGAAGAGGACAGAAGGATTTGGCTTCGGAACCTCTATTTAAAAAAGCCTCCAAAGAATCTTTTCGTGTGCTCTTTTCACTTTGTTGACAAGAAGCCGACAGCAGAGAATCCTTATCCAACTTTATGGCTCGGCTACTACAGACCTCCGGAGAAGAGGCGCCGTAAACTACAAAGGAAGGATACAAACACGTTGTCTACAGGTGTGTTTACAAATTTGTACGCATATTTGGCACCCATACATCTAAAGCTTCCTTTTTAGGACAACCTCGCGTATATATATACATATATATATATATATATATATATATATATATATATATATATATATAATAGAGAGAGAGAGAGAAATAAATAAATAAAAAATTTAAAATATATATATCTTTTTAAATAAAATATCCCAATTTAGATATCTAAGTAAACATATGTTTGTATTTCTATAGATAAATAACTGTCTCATTTCTTCCAGATGAATGCGGTGACACAAGTAGCGAGGCTCTTGCATACTGTGATGGTCAAACTCAGGATGGATCCAACACTGGAAGACCATCATAATGAAAATCCAACATTAATACAAGAAAGTGTTTGGTTTTTTAAACATACTGTCTGTGTCTATTTTAGTGCCTCCAGAAGATTTTTTATTTTTTTTATTTTTATAAAATGTTAATGACGTTCTTTACAACTGAAGCTTAATTCAGTCATAACAGATCTGTCACACCGTTTTGGAATTTCTCAGTATTGTTGGTGTGTTTATTGACATAATGACTGTATTTCTTCTCCCATAGCTGCCTAAAGACACCATCACTTTGCTTTGACTAAGCCACCAGTATACTTCAGCAGAGATTTCCAAGAGCACATGCATCAGTACTGTTCATAGAGTGCATGTGCTTTAAAGCTGCAGTCCGTAACTGTCGGTGCTCTAGCGGTTAATAAACAGAACTGCATGCGTCTTGCGGAAGCGGTGGCGACCTGAACCAGTCTAAAATAGTACGAATATAAACACTTATTATAGGTGTACCGTAGTGATTAAGGATGGTTTGGAAAATGGATTCATGATGTATTCGCTCATTATTTAATTTTTGTACATTTTGAATACAAAAAAGTTACGGACTGCAGCTTTACAGTCGGCATGAAACTGAAGTTGCGATAGTCTTTTCTTCCATATTACGACGTATATTTGAGTAAAACGGCTTGTCGAACAAGAAAACAATGTAGGGCAGGACATGACTTTGTCCATGGGGAACTAATTGGATGTTGGATGGTTGTGGTTTGCTATTGGTCGATCTCATGTGAGTGACAGGTTGTCCCGCCCTCGAGCCAGTAAACACGTCATCAGAGAAGTGAAGAGATGTTGCTGCAAGAAGGAGGGGAATTTATATGCTGCAATATTCCATAAAAAAAAACAAAAAACAAGAATTGTCAATTTACAATCACAAACACTTTTATTGGGCCAGATTTACTAACAGCTTGTGGCAGTTCAAACCCTCTTTTAGTGTTAAAAACTACTGTTAGAATTTACTAAAGACATGCAGTGAAAAATTTGCGCTGAAAAGGCGTGGACATAGTTATTGTTTAGGCTGACCTTATTGCATATGCATTTGTAGGAGTTGCTCTTTTAGATGCAAAATTTATGGGAGGAGAGTATTTAAATGAATCACGCAAGGTGATTTACTAAGGTTTGCGCTAGTCAATTTACTGGCATTTGCACCATTATTTACCGCCCCCCCAAAAAGCATGTCTTAAACCAGATGCTAATTTGCGTTGCTCTTGGTAGATTGCGTTGGTCATTATTGGAAATGATCCAGCTGCATGTGTGTTCTTTAATTTGCGTGTCATCAGTAGATCGTACACAGAACTTTCCACTCCCATCGGCACTTTTTTGGAATTGCGCTCTCACGCTAATTTGCCCTGTTGCGTAAATCGGGCCGTATTCACAAAACATTTTATCTTACCACTAAGAGTTCTCCTAAATAGCAGTAAAAGTTCTTAGCTAAGAGTTACCTATACACAAAGCTGCTGAGACAAACTTTTACTAAGGAATAGACAGAAGTCTTAAGCTAAGAATAAGGGCGGGATTGACCTTGTTGCTATGGATGATGTCATCACACTAACCCACAGTGATTAGCTGATGGGGGAGGAGTCTCTGTCTGTGATTTAATCATAGAAATATTGTAGAATGAGGTATCATGTTTCTATATTAAAATAAAGGTTTTAAAATACAAATGTTGCCCTATTCAAAAAGATTTTTGTTTAATAAAAATGTTTCTATATTCAAATAAAGGTTTTAAAATGTAGGCTAAGTGTCACTAATTAAACTAGTATATGTTTAGTTAATTGTCAGCCTCTTATATGTCTGCGTCTTGAGAGATTCAGAATTCAAGCGACAAATTATGTTTTATAAACAAAGTTTGGGAGGAGCACATTCAAATGGTCTGGAGGTATATATACACAGACGAGAGCCAACTCCCCTATAGTTACCTTGACAGTTTTCTGCATCCCTCCGCAACCCCGTTCGTTCCTCACTCTCAGCTGCGATACGAGGCAGAACTCTGGGTTTGGGCTAAATTCCAAGCTTGGAGCCCTCCATCCCCTTAGACAGCACGCCAAATACGCTTATTATATATATATTTTTTACTCCATTCAATCATTTGTAAGTATGAACTGATTAAAACAACCGCCACAGGTAAACATTTTTTAAAATTATTATTAAATATTTATTTTTGGTGTCTGATCGTAAATTCAAATTTATAAATCAAAATATGTATTGCATTTATGAAGAAAAGGTTCAGCACCCAAGGCTCTATCGCTATTGCCTAATGGTGTGTCTTTGGGTGGATTAGGATCGTTTGCGATTTGGTCTTAGTGACTTAGGAGTCCTCTTGACTACTCGTTTCCACAGATTTAGGAGCTAGTTTTAGTGCTAAAATGCTTTGTGAAATACTCTTAGAACAATTTAGCAGTCCTAAACTTAGGACTGACATGCCCATTATTTTTAAGAGTTTCTCCTAAATCGGCAAATTAGGAGCTACTTTTACCCTTAAGATGTTTTGTGAATACGGCCCCCATTACTATTTACATGGTGTAAACAGAATATATCACTATTTTCACCTAATAGCATATTGCTAAGAAAATGCTGCTATTTTCACTTAGTGTAAATAGCATCTATTGCTATTTGCACTTAGTACAAATAGCCACTGCCTTTAAATAGTACAGGTTATTTCTATTATTTCCATAGTGTATATGGTCCTTATGGTCTCTAGATACAGCTTGGCATTGTTTTCTGTTTGACATAAAACCTGATAGTTACGGACAGTTTGCGACAACTAGCTCCCATCTCCCCTATGTTGTATTGCCTAGCTAAAGATTGTAGGATGTAAATAATGTAAATCACGCCTTAAACAATTGTATTTGAGGCAGTTTACTTAGAGCATGGGTTTTCAAAGTGGGGGCCACATTGGAGTACTAGGGGATCCGTGGAAATGTTTAGGGGGGAAAAAATAAAGAAATAAAATTAGGTTATAA
Organism: Elopichthys bambusa; assembly: GCA_037101425.1. Lineage (NCBI taxonomy): Eukaryota > Metazoa > Chordata > Actinopteri > Cypriniformes > Xenocyprididae > Elopichthys > Elopichthys bambusa. Next base: position 25,184,169 of record CM074444.1, on the reverse strand, counting down.
GAAAAGCGCATAAATAATGCATATAACAGTACAGTGCAATAAAGAGTAGAAAAACAATAATAATTAACTTAATAAAAAGGAAATATTTTCCAGGTAATTGGATATATTTAGGCTATAATAGCCTATTAATTTTTCACATTATAAATGGGGCCGTTATACAAGAAACTATGCATTTAAAATATTAGAATGGGGGTCCTTCGCACGAGAATGATTATATATGGGGGGTTTGTGGCACCTAAAAGATTGAAACCCCTGACTTGGAAAACAGAGAGCATCAAATTCTAGAGTGTAATTCTCTGAAATGACCAGCAGAAGGCATCCAGTAATAGTACATCTTTGAACATTAAAATTACTGCAGCGTTTAATTGAACAAAAGGCAACAGCTTTTTCACACAAACTTATTTTTGTGAAATGTTTTTCTTAAAAACCAAGCCTGTCTTTTTTTTTTTTTTTTTTTTTTCTTAAGTAACCTAAATGCCACTTGGTTTGATATTCTGTAATATAACGTAACAACATTCGTATTTAAGTGTGACTTAAATCTTCAAATACGTTTTTGGAGCCAGTGAGTGCAAATGATTTGATTTCAAGAAATCAAACTTGATGTGAATACAAGTTTCCTCTGCAGACAATCCAGCCAATGGCTGCGCGGCACGTGACGTCATCGAGATGAAAGGGAATTCTGCATCAAACACTCGCAGCAGTGAAGAGAGATCAGATCACACTAGACCGAGCTGCTGCTGGCCGCTTTCAGTCCACGTCTGCCTCGGGATCATGTAGTTAGACTTTTTGGGGTCTGTGCATTTGCAGGTATTCGGATTAACATGTGGAGGGGTGTGAGTGAGTAAACAGGCTCGATTAAAGCGCTTTTGTCCAGGACGTGTGTGAAGCTTTGATGTACACGCTAATGGGAGATCAGATTACAGGCTCAGACCGCAGTCTTTCATCTGAGCTTTAACTTCAGTGCTGGACTCGGGACGGGTTCAGACCTCAGCGGCGAGCGCGCTGGATCGCATCCTGAACAGCTTTCCGTAAGAGACCGGAATCTCACGAGCGACGCGTTATCGGTAAGAAAGTTGCAGCGCTGCTTTGAGCTAATATGAATTAAAAAAAATAATATCTTCAGAAAAAATAACTACACAACACGCAAACAGTGCCTATCTATACGTTAATTATCCCAATATAAGGGACATATTTTTTAATTTTATCCAGTAGCATACAATCTTTTTCTGACAGGTCAAAAAATCTGAAAAAAAAAAAAAAAAAAGTTCATATTTTATACAGTACATTGCAATGTTTTGAAGACGCAATGTATTATAACATTAATAATAATAAATATAATTTATGACATTTTAAATTATATTATGGTTAATATTAATCCATAGATCTTCATATATGGATTTATTTATGGACACTATAATCTATAATATATAATCAGCACATAAATTAATCATTATTGGCCAATATGAGTGTTTTTAAGGGGGTTACCATTAATAATAAACAGTTATAAATCAATATGTACACACACATATATATGTATGTATATGTGAATAAATAAATAAATAATATATATATATATATATATATATACACACATATGTGTGTGGACATGTGTCAAGCTAATATAATGATATAGAGGAACTTTTTCCCCAACTCAGCCAGTGTTAAACCTCTTGAAATATTAAACACCCACTGTGGATTTAAAATTATTATTTGTCTTATTTTAACACACATTATTCCAGACTGGAGCTTTATAAAAAAACACAAGATTTATAATAATCGTTGTTTGCTTAGTGTTCACACAGTTTTGAGAGATAATGGCAAATAGTGTCCTCTATAAATCATTCATCAAAGGATTTCTGCTTTCACAGTGTATGTGGGAAAGACCTTTCAGAATGCCTCAGGCACGGATCCTCTCCGGGTTTATTCTTCACAGGATACTCATCATTCCACTATGTGTTATGGTACGTTTCTTTCATATTAACGCCTTTTGCTTATTCTTAAACTTGAAGTAACAAATTAATACTTGGTGTTTTGTATCCCGAGATGTGGTCTCAATTACTGTACACTACTATTATTTTTGCTACTGTTCAAAAGGTTGGGGTAGGTAAGAATTTTTTTTTTTTTTTAGTTTTTTGAAAGTCTCTTATGGCTCACCAAGGCTGCATTTATTTGATCAAAAATAAAGTAAAAACAGTAATATTGTGAAATATTATTACCTTTTTTTTGTATTGTAATATATTTTAAATTGTAATTTATTACACAGAATTTTCAGCATCATTACTCCAGTCTTCAGTGTCACATGATCCTTCAGAAATCATTCTAATGGACCCTTTTCATGGACTGTGATGACGTTTTCACAGTTATCAACATTGCAAATCTAGTAAAGTTTTTATTAAGTTTTTAAAAAATGTAATATACATTTATTAACCGCTATATAACTTTTCCCAATTAAAATGACTTTTGCTTCTGAGAATCCTGGAAATGCGAAAAGGTTCATCTGATGATTTGCTGCTCAAGAAACACTTCTTACTATTATCAATGTTAAGAAAAGCATTTATTTCGAATAGAATGCTTTTGTAACGTTATACATGACTTTTGGTGAATTTAACTGTCCTTACTGAATAATAATAATAAAAAAAAACCTTACTAACCCCAAACTTTTGAAGGTTAGTGTGTTTGTTTGTTTTTGAGAACACAAGTGTAATCATCATTATAATATATATCTCCACATTTTGGTGCACTCCACGTTGGTAAACCGCCAGTGAAATGATGGAATAATTAACCATGCTGGTTTCATGTTCCTCACAGTTTGCAGTTATGGCAGAGGAGAGAAGAGACTGCAGGGAACAGGAATACAAGGATAAGTTTGGGAACTGTATTCCCTGTCGGCAGTGTGATGCTGGACAAGAGCTATCTAAGGTTTGCCAGTTCTGCGCTAGGTTATTTTTTTGTTTTTGTTTTAGCCTAATTTGAAACATTGGTGCACATATAAATCTTGTATTTTTAATTTCCTAAAAAGATTACATCTTAAATCAAGAAATAATATCCAAAGCACTCTGTTCCTTTGAATTGGTTCCCACTGAGTTTAATTCTGGAATTCCTTCCTTTCAATTCACCTACCACAGTCAGATTAATGTGCAAATATATTTAGACGCTTCTACTTCAAGCTGTTTTTAGAAAAAAACCCGTTTCATCCATGTATGCGATCTAATCTGGGACGGAGAGACGCGTTCCCATCAGTTTCACAGAGTTCATGAAAAACTTTTAGACCAAACAGGCCAAAAGAGTTCACCAATAGAGAGGGGATGCCAATGTTTTGAATAGCTTGTCCTGACCAATTATTTATTGCTTCCTCCTTTTCATAAAGAGAGAGGGTAAACCGCTGTTCTCTTTTGTAGAGCACTGGCCACGCTTTAATCAGTTACACCCACACTTCTTATCCTCTCCTGCCACAAACTTCGTTTTTTTCTTCAGGCCTTTTAATGTCATTGCCACCCCTGAGAATTTCAAGGCCTTGTAAACATGGCATGTGAAGAAATTAAGTGGTTTTGTACTATCCACCTAATCTAAACGGAGGTCTGGGGTATTTCTGTAGTGTGGAAGTCATTACACAGTTTATGCTCGGGTAAATGCAGGTACATCAGGCTGTTGGATGTATACAAATGTAGTGCACATGACTTTCATGTTGGTACACATGAACACACACTTATTGGTTATACGCTTCAGTGCATCAGATGTTTTCGGCCAATTAATGCTTTGGGGCCTGAGGAGTTAGTGAATGATTGCCTGCTTTTTCCATTCAAGCACTAGTGGTTTAACCTATTCTTTGGAGCCAAGGACAATATCATGTGGAAAAACGGTGTTTGAGTTACTGTAGTTTAGTTTTTAATGTTAAAATGTTTTCTCCCAGTTTAACATGCATATTCTATAGTATGAGTAGGTTTATTTCCCAAAATAAATAAACACTTTATCTCTGTGGTGCTATCAAAACATTGCTTTGTTTGTTTGAGCATCCCGTTCAGCCCGACAACAGCAAAAGTGGCTCAACCAATGGTGTAGCTTTGGGGTAGTTTCCATTTGTTGTGACCAATGGTAGATGGGAGGAGTGTTTTAGAAACATGTTTTAAAAAAAACAATTATTTTTGCTACAGAAGTTAAACTTATACTTAGAATAGCTGTAATAACATCAACATTTTTGTTGTTTTAATGTTTGACACTTCAGAAGCTCTTTCAGACGGTTTGTTTAGTAAGAACAGTTCACATGACGCCCTTTTACTGTTTTTCAGAGATTCATGACTAGTTGGACAGCTAGTAAAATCCCCACCTACACACTGTCTTTCACCTGAAAAGGCAGATAACAGCTTTGTTGATAGGCATTTTGTAATTGTTAAAGGGATGGTTCACCCAAAAATTAAAGTTCTGTCATCATTTGCTCACCCTCATGTCGTTCAAAACCTGTATGAGGTCTTCTGTGAAATACAAAAGAAGAAGATTGCATGCAGTTACATCCAGTGTGCTGTTAACCACAACTAGATCATCGAGTCAATGAGTTGAACTTGATAAGTGAATCAGTTTGAATTGAGAACAAATCAGTCAGGTGGTTTTGTGAACTTGAACAACAACTCAACGCTTCAATACATTCCAGTTTGACACTTCAATGGCATCTTGTGGTGGACCACAGTTATTTTATCAGTTATCGGTGGTTTAATGACCTCATTGGTGATGTGGCAACACGAGCTCCAATACAAGTTTTATGACATACAATATACGTTTAATACAATGTGCTTTGCATTTGCAACACAAGCACCGAAGTTTTGTTGTCGTATCGCTATTAATAAGATCTGACTCAAAAGATTTGTTCACAAATTTGACTTTTTGCTGCTACTTGCATTGCAAAGAAGAACTTAGACAGATGTCCTGATCTTCAATGAATAACAACTTATAGTTAATTTGGTTGACACACCCAGTCTTCATTTACTTTTGTTAAAAGACAAGATATTTTTCAAAAATTCACCTTTTGCGTTCTGAAGAAAGAAAGGCATTCGAGTAAATTATGACAGAATTTTTTAATGCTATTGCTTTAAACAGAATGAACACAACTGCAGTCTGTTTTAGGACCATTATGACTTTTTTTGCATTGTGACTTTTTTTTTTTAATGACAATTAAGCACATCTCCTCCTTCAAATTAAACGTATTACTGTAATGCATCATTTTTTTTTTTTTTATAATGGTTCTAAAACTAAGCTTTATTTCTTTTTGCAAACTATAATTCTTTCTTTCTTTTGGTTTTGGAGTAAAATATGGCTCAGACATGTTGTTGACAGGTTTTGTAAGATTCACCCTTAAAGCTTACCTGTTGGGTTAAGTGAGAAGTTCACCCTTTGCTTAATTGCGAAGTATTAATGAACAGGAGAGTTCAGGGTAATTTAGTTGTATAGAGTGTTTGTAGGTTTGTTGAATAAGATGACTTCAAAACACTTGTGTGTCTGAACATGCTTTCATCCAGCTTTCTCGTCTATCACCCATCCATCCTGCTGTTTTGCTTGGCATTCTCACTCAAATCTGATCTGGAGATAGTGGAAAAATGGTACTTGCAGGTACTGGTTTGGTGAGTTCTCTTAGGCAAGAATGTTCCTGGGTGATTCTGGACTGTGACAACAGGCTTTTGTAAAGAATAGAGTTGGCTGTTTTATTATTATTGACTCTGCATTTTTTTATAGTAATAATCTGACATATGTCATATCCGACTGCTCAAATGTCTGTCCATATACAGTAGTTGGTCCTGATCACTGTATCACTGTAACATGTCTGTTATGACCTTATAGTGTATATTGACATCGTTTGACCATTTGACTTGTTGTGTCTGCTTTTGACACTTTTTTTTTTAATAACTGGGGAAGACAGGAAATGAAGGGGGGGAAACAGAATTAGGAAATATAGTGAACCAGATTCGAACTTTAGTTGCCCTTTTGAGCACGACATAGTGATAAGCCACAGCTCTGACACATAGAATGATTTCTGAAGGATCATTTGACTAAATTAGGAATAAATTACATTTTAAAATATAGCTGCAAGCAGCAATTAAGGGGCCAAGCACAAAAAAGGCACGATAAGTCATCAGACCAACTGCAACAATTAGCAATTAAAGACCTATTAAGCTGATTTTTGGCAAAATGGCTGAAAAATCATAAATAGTCACTAATAATATGATTTAATGGTTTATCACTTTCGACCAATAGGTGGCGCTGTGACCAAATTGATGTGGTATGGTCAGAGTAAGGTGACAATGACATGCAAAGTTTGGTGTCAATATGCCTCTGGGTCATTTTGGCATTATGCCATTAAATTTGTTGATGCGGTATCTGAAAACTGGTGAAAATCTGACCAACGTTCGAGGTGGAGTATGAAAAAGTAGGTTTTTAAAGAAAATCAAAATGGTGGACAGGAGGTTCGGCTGACTATGGCAAAATTATTTATATTCTCGGCATGACCCAAGTAATCTATCAAGAAACTGAAACCTGAAACTTTTTGAGGACCTTCAGGGCATGGTGCCGAAGACACATACCGAGTTTTGTAACTGTATGCCAATGCGTTTGTAAAATAAAGTATTTTACAACAAAATTCAAAATGGCCGACGCCCAAAATGGCTGATATGGGAAGTTGTTCGAGAACAGTTTGACAAATCGACTTGAATTCCATAACTTTTTGTCGGAATGGTCTGAAGATGTTCTGGTTCGGATTTCCTGAAAATTGGAGCAACGGACTAGGAGGAGTTCGAAAAATTAGGTTTTTCAGAAAATTCAAAATGGCATAATTTTAGTGTTCATAGTGTGCAATCGAATCATCTGGAGCCAAGGAATTATAGGGGGAAAAATAGTTTCTAGCCCTTACAGTTTAAAAGTTATTAACATAAATGTGAGTGTGTATTTGGACAGTTAGTGGTGCTAGAGCGATTGAGTTAGAGACTCTAAAATTGCTGTGGATAATGTTCAGACAGACCTCTGTTTGTGTGCCAAATTTTATAACTTTCCCGCAAGCGGTTCTATGGTGGTACTTCAAGAGCGGAAGAAGACGGAATAATAATAATAGGAACACTAATGGATACAATAGTGGCCTATGCACCTTAGCTTGGCCCCTAAATATATTAAAATAGAAAACGTTTATTTTAAATTGTAATAATATTTAAAATCATTACTACTTAAAAACCTTAAAAAATAAAACAAAAAAAAAACATAATTATTCCAAACCTGTGACCGGTAGTGTAGACAAATTCTTATCCATATTCTGAAGCCTGAATGCCCATTGGCTTTTAGCTGGACACCAGATAAAGGCCAAGATTAAGAAATTTTGAAAATCAGATTCAAACTCCTGTTGCCCATATGAGCACCACAGCTCAGTGATAACTACTAAGCCACTACTCTGACATGCAGACACATTCTGAGCCATATCTGGGAGTCTGAATCCTTATTTGTATTTATCTAGCGTTCAGCTAGGATTACGAAATGTTGACAGCAAGATTCAAACTCCTGTTGCCCATATGAGCACCACAACCCACAGCCCCAACCACTAATAGTCCACAGCTCTGACATTTAGGTGCATTCTGAACCACATATGGGAACCTGAATACTTATTTGTATCCATCTGGTGTTCAGTTAGGATTAGGAAATGTTGCCAGCCAGATTCAAACTCCCATTGTCCTTATGAACACCACAGCTCATAGTGATAATTAGCCATGGCTCTGACACGTAGACGCAAGCCTCATTGGCTTTTATATGATGTTCATCTATCTGTTTGAACCTCTAAATGCTGGAAGATTCCAGCAGCAAACTCCAACAGACAAACCACAGGGGGTTACAGAGCTCCTTAGATTTCTCTTTCCCTCTTTGCTCTCCTGTTGATTATCTCTCTGGGAATGGCATCATGCCTTCAAACGGAGTGACCATACCTCTTTTATTCACCGTCCCCCCCAATCCTTCATGCCCTGCTGGAGAGAAAGGTCTTATATGGGCTGCGGGCAGGCAACAACAGCTGTCATTCTGTTCAGGCACCCTATATGCAGACTTTGGAGGGCCTGTGTTGAGAGAGCCAAATCAGTCTTCTCTAACATTGGCTGGAACCGGGGCCAGGCTTTGTGGAAAGCTCTTGTCATTGGCTCTCTCACGCAGACATGTGTGCCTTAGCTGGGAAACTGGATCGTGGTGTAGAAAGAAGGCCCCTGTTTGAAGCTGATCTTCACGTTAATGATATTTGAGCCTCTTCTCTAATCCAGCTCAGTGTGGTGGAAATGCAGGTGGGTAATAGTGACCTGACTAGGGAAGGGGCAGCTGGGAAAAAAAAAAAACAATAGTGCAGGGTGATATCAAACCACAAAGGTCCTCTCACTTTTCTGTGCATTATGCTCCACTGCTGGAATGCGACTGGTAGGAACGTGATTGTCAAAGGAGGTGTGTTTGTTTAATGGATCACAGTTACATATTGTGCTGTTTATAAAGTAGTTGTACTGATTTAAAAAGTCATATTTTTTTGCACATGAAATTCCAGTCATATCAGTCTTCTAGAAACAACACCACAGAAATAGTTCATCCCAAAGTAAATATTCTGTAAATTTCTTCTTTGGAAGCCCAAAACAAGATCTTTTGATGTTATGTCAAAATTGATGTTGAACCAAACTGTGAAATATAAGACCATAAAAAGTACCTTAAGAGTGGTCAGGATGACTTGTGTACACTACATTCCAAGTCTTTTGATGCCATAGAATTGCTTTGTATGAGAAACAAACTAATTTAAGTCATTCATCAAAAATTTTGCTGCACCCTAGATGTCAAAACTCATTTGTGTAAATTTATTCCAGATTTGTTGATTTGGTTCTTGTGCTTCTCATAATGAATTGCAATGCTTCAAGTTTGAATATGCAAAAAGCGAGTAGATGATGACAATTTTAGTTTGTCTATTGTTCCTGTAGCTGACACTTATCAAAAGAGGACACAAGATTTTTATTCAGAACTACTGAAAGTGCAAAGGAAAACTGTGTTTTAAATTGGTGTCATATTGCTGGTTGGTTTCATTGAGAAATGCATTGATTGATGATCTCTGTTGGGTTGGATGGGTGCAAAAGACATTATTTGAAGCTGCAAGAAGCTCTGCTTCAAATCTGGCTCAGTGAAAGCTGAATTTATCCCTGCAAGATTCCCAAGAATTACAGTATCTCACCCCTCACATTTTTGTAAATATTTTATTATATCTTTTCATGTGACAACACTGACAACTCAGCAAAACACTTTGCTACAATGTAAAGTAGTGAGTAAGAGGCTTCTTTCTGGGACGACAGCCATGCAGACAGATTTGATGCAGTGTGCGGCGTATGGTCTGAGCACTGACAGGCTGACCCCCCACCCCTTCAATCTCTGCAGCAATGCTGGCAGCACTCATACGTCTATTTTCCAAACACAACCTCTGGATATGACGCTGAGCATGTGCACTCAGCATCTTTGGTTGACCATGGTGAGGCCTGTTCTGAGTGGAACCTGTCCTGTTAAACCGCTGTATAGTCTTGGCCACCGTGCTGCAGCTCAGTTTCAGGGTCTTGGCAATCTTCTTATTGCCTACGCCATCTTTATGTAGAGCAACAATTCTTTTTTTCAGATCCTCAGAGTTCTTTGCCATGAAGTGCCATGTTGAACTTCCAGTGACCAGTATGAGAGAGTGAGAGCGATAACACCAAATTTAACACACCTGCTCCCCATTCACACCTGACACCTTGTAACACTAACGAGTCACATGAGACCGGGGAGAGAAAATGGATAATTGGGCACAATTTCGACATTTTCACTTAGGGGTGTACTCACTTTTGTGGCCAGTGGTTTAGACATTAATGGCTGTGTGTTGAGTTATTTTGAGGGGACAGCAAATTTATACTGTTATACAAGCTGTACACTCACTACTTTACATTGTAGCAAAGTGTCACATGAAAAGATATAATAAAATATTTACAAACATGTGAGGGGTGTGCTCACTTCTGTGAGATACTGTATATTAATGTGGAAATGATTAAAAACAAACAAGCGTATTCCAGATTGATTACTGTCAGTAGAGTTTTGAAAAGACTCTGGCATTGTTTATTGAAGTGGGTGGACCTGGAGGGGGAAAAGGCTCTTCTGAGTAATGCTAATTAAGCAGCGCTTAAGATTTCAGTTTAGATCCCAAAGCCTGGAAAAAAACGTTTGCTTACATTTCACTTCTTAATGTCAAACTCAATGTGGCAAAATGTCAAAGTCCAACATGTTGTACAGAAACATGCCGAACAAATGTTGTTCGTCACAGTTCGAGGAAAGACCATTCTAAACCCATTAGAACATCTTCCAAGCTGAATTTTCTGTTTCTTTTGTGTGTTAAATACTAGTTTTTTGTTACTAGTTGCTAAGCTAAAGGCAACTGTATTTTGTTCTTTTGTTATATTGCTCATTCATTCGGCTAAAATGGCAAGCGTGCTCATTTTGTTCATGAAGACACTTTCTCTGTGATCTCTTTGTTATATTTTGCTTAGGCTGTGCATGAATACAGTAAAATCAGCCTCATGTTATTACCCAAACTGCACAGTATTAGATCTTTTATTGAAATAAAATAGGCCTGTATTTAGGGAACAATGCAAAGGGTGTTGTCTTGTATAATTCAAGAGCGCTGAGAATTCTCCACGACCCCACAACTTGACATTGAGACCTCTCCTCAAGTTTCCTCCGGGATTTAGTTTTGCGTATGTACTCAGATCGCTTTTTTGGGTGAATCTCACAAAACCTGTCAAGAACAATACATTTTATAATGTATTTAATTTTAAAATTTGTGTGGATTCCAGATTCTGTGGTTAGAAACACTTTATTGTACAAGTGTTTGCATTATTAAAAATATGCTTTGTAAATCTTTTAGTTTAAAGGTGCATTCCACATACCAAAACCTCTCAATATCAATAATTCTCAGACACACTTTAGCCGAAGACAGGCCTGACAAAACCTCTGCAATAAACTCCCAATAAGCCAACAATAGGCGTCCCCGTGGGCCTTTCTGATTCAAATGCAGAGCCCTTAGGGGGCCCGGAGCAGAAGGCTGTCCATTGATCCCGTGAGAGTCAGGGAGATTATTGCCTGTGTAAGATAGACTCTCTCAAAAGAAGCTTGGCCTTTGTTCAGCAGGGGGAATCTCACACACACACACACACACACACACACACACATACACATTCACTGTGATCATTAATCTCAGCTTCTTGTTAGTCCACATTGGCGCTTTTCTTTAGCCGGCTCTCCCTCGCCCTTCCCTTCCTCGGCAGTGAGATATCTTCCGTTAATCCTCACAGGAATGTGGCTTTGGCTATGGGGAGGATGCCCAGTGTGTGCCCTGCAGAGCCAGTCGCTTCAAAGAGGACCGCAGCCTGCAGAAATGCAAGCCCTGTCTGGACTGTTCCCTACTCAACCGCTTCCAGAAGGGGAACTGCTCCACCATGAACAACGCCATATGCGGAGACTGCCTGCCAGGGTGAGTCAGTCATAGGAGCGCAATTATATAGAATAAATGAATGATGGGCGTTTTCCAAGACCAAGTCGGTCTATAATACACTCTTCCAAAAGGTTTTTTTTTGTGTGATGCCATGAAAGAATAACTTTTGGTTCCCCAAGGAACCTTTCAGTGAACAGTTTATATATAAAAAAAATCCTTAGTGTGAAGAACATTTTAAAAATCTAAAGAACCCTTTTCTACTTTAAAAAACCTTAAATGGTTAGTTCACTCAAAAATGAAAATTATCCTGTAATTTACTCACCCTCATAGGTGTATATGACTTTCTTCTTTCAGCCAAACACAATTGGAGTAATATTAAATCTTCCCAGGGAGTGAATGGTACTAGGGTACTAGGGTTTTGAAGCCCAAAAAAGCGCATCCATCCATCATAAATATAATCCATACGACTCCAGTGGGTTAATAAAGGCCTTCTGAAGTGAAGCGATGGGTTTTTTAAGAAAAATATCCATATTTCTAACTTTATAAACTGTAATCACTAGCTTCCAGTAATGGCTGCACGTTCACAAGAGTGTCGAGTTCTGGCGGATGGGTGACCTCTGACCCAATGACTGACATAGGCGTAGCATAAGCTCAGGTGAGAAGTGATGAATGTGGAAGCACAGAGGATAGACCAAAACAAAACACCAGTCATAAATTAAGGCCCTGATATACTTCAAGCGAAGTTCTTTTTCGTTCTTCGTTTAGGGGTAAAACAATACATGAGCAGCGATATACTGTAATCGAACATCTGATGCTGCCCACGCTGCTGAGAGTGACGATTAGATGAATATGTAAAAATGTTGCACGCTTTCTTCTCAGTAACAAAACTGAGAAACTAGCAAGGATTTTTTAATAAAGCGTAAGAAAAACATCTGATCATGGCAACGTGGATATGTCTGTTTGCACAAGCTCTGTAATTCGGCACTGCAGTGTTCATGTTTTCGGATGTCTCGCGGACGTCTGACTTCTATGGACTCGAGAGGAGAAATTAACTGGAAAAGATTTTCAGAGTGAAAGACGGTGGAGCCTCAGCGCACACCTACCTTACGTAATGGCCACGGACCAATGGTAGTATGAAGGTGTTTACCAGCCGAAGCAAACTTTTCCAGAAAGTTCGCTTTGGCAAGCTGTTTCGAACTTCCAAAACGAACTTCGTTTCAGCCTGATTTTGTTCGAAATGATGTCACATTAGTTCATTCTTCGATTTCGTTTGAAGTATATCGGGGCCTTTAGAAGTCTAAAATGAGAAGTTAGAGAAGCTACATTATACGTCACTCTACATAGGTCACTCTTCCGCCGAAACTACCGAAAAACTACATTACCTATGATGCTGAGAGTCGTTGGGAGCAAAATGTGCCAAAAGATTTCTGCCAGGCGCCGCGAATGAATACGCTCTCAAAATACTTTTGTATATTATGCATACTTTTCAATAAACTTAAAATATATTGTTCCAAAAGATATATAATCAGCTTTTGAATTATTAGTTTTATATTTCTCCATCGTTTTTAATCCATTATGTAATTCGCAGTGCTTCATGGGATTGTAGTTCTTTTCCTCACTAAAGCCTTTATAATACACTGGCTTTGTTGTACCTTTGTCAGATTTTCAACTACCTTTTTGCTTCAAATAAAAGTTTGTAATGTTGCAATTCACCTTGCAGTTCATGACTTATAATGCTTTAGCAAACACTTTAAAAATCCCTATGTAAAAAATGAATGGAATAAATATTTCCGAAACCAACACTGCTGAAAAAGTAGGCAGGCACTAATGCATTATTTAGAGAACCTTTATTTTTGAGAGCATACAGTCATTCTGAAACCAAAACTGTATTCACGTGCAGCCGTGGCTCAGTCCTTCTCATGAAAGCTTTTTACATAAGTTACACACACTTTAGCCCTCCAGCCCAGAGCGAAGCAGATGATTTCTCAGTTTAAAGTCCAGGTCAGGGAAATAAATTCAAGGCCTTTGGTTGGGCCCAGACATGCCCTAAAAGCTGAAACATGTCAGGTTTATGAAGATGTGCTTTCCGTTATCGCTGCAAGAGGTACTAGTTACCCTACAGCAGCATCCTGCTCTCACTAGATAAGTTTTTAATAACTTTTGATTACCCATAATTAAGTGCTTTGGCACAGTAAGACATGCTGAAGGCAACTCTTCATATTACCTTCAAAGTTTATCTACATCATTTTAGAGAAATGTGTTCTTAGGGCTGTTACTAATGGTGAAATACTTTCACATTGTAATGGATACAACATTGATTAATTATATAGGGCTGTCAAATAATTACTAATCCAGTTTTCTAATAAGGGATTTTCTAGAGATATTCAACTGAAAAGCAGCTAGATAAATACATGTGTACATAATCCAACAATTAAAACATATCACAGACGAGTAATGTCTTTGAATTATACGCATTTGGTGGCTTTTCTCTGCAAATATTTATTTAATCTAGTAATAATAATTGTGAAATATTATTACAATTTAAAATAACCATTTTCTATTGTAATATATTGTAAAATGTAATTTATTCCTGTGATCAAAGCAGAATGTTCAGCATCATTACTCCAGTCTTCAGTGTCACATGATCCTTCAGAAATCATTCTAATATGCTGATTTGATGCTCAAGAAACATTTCTTAATATTATCAATGTTGAAAACAGAAGTAGTGCTGCTTAATATTTTTGTGGAAACCATGATACAATTTTTTTTTAAAGATTTGTTGATGAATAGAAAGTTCGAAAGAACAGCATTTATTTAAAATAGAAATCTTTTGTAACATTATACATGTCTATACTGCCATTTTTTATAAATATAATGCATCTTTGCTGAAAAAAATGACCCAGAACTTTTCAGTGGTAGTGTATGCAATATCATTTGATTGATTAATTGTTATATGATGTAATTAATTTGATTAAAATTTTGAGTTGATTGACAACAAAATTAATGATACATTATAATAAATAAAGAAGTAAAATAATAATATATTGTTTCGTTTTTAAATTAATATGCATTTTATTCTTACAGATTTTACAGAAAGACGAAGTTAAGTGGATTTCAGGATATGGAGTGTATCCCATGTGGAGATCCGCCGCCACCATATGAACCGCACTGTAAGCACATTTATTGATTTGTGTTAAATACAAAGGTTTTTGAAGGTATTTCTGTCCTTGAGGAAAATGTCAAGTGCATTCATTTTCTTTTGGAAAGAAAGAAAGAAAGAAACAAACAAACAAAACATCTTTTCCATACTTCATTAAAGGGTTAGTTCACCCAAAAATGAAAATTCTGTCATTAATTACTCACCCTCATGTCGTTCCACACCAGTAAGACCTTTATTTAAATTAAGATATTTTTGATAAAATCCGATGGCTCAGTGTGGCCTCCATTGACGCTTTGTTGATTGACACATTCAGTGCCCAGAAAGCTACTAAAGACATATTTAAAACAGTTCATGTGACTACAGTGGTTCAACCTTAATGTTATGAAGCAACGAGAATACTTTTTGTGCACCAAAAAAACGAAGTAACGACTTTATTCAACAATATCTAGTGATGGGCAATTTCAAAACACTGCTTCATGAAGCTTTGAAGCTTTACGAATCTTTTGTTTCGAATCAGTGGTTCAGAGCGTGTATCAAACTGCCAAAGTCATGTGATTCCAGTAAACAAGGCTTCGTTACATCATGAAACGTTTCGAAATTTCAGTGGTTAATGTGACTTTGGCAGTTTGATACTTGCTCCGAACCACTGATTCCAAACAAAAGATTCGTAAAGCTTCGAAGCTTCATGAAACGGTGTTTTGAAATCGCCCATCACTAGATATTGTTGAATAAAGTCATTACTTCATTTTTTTGGTGCACAAAAAGTATTCTCGCCGCTTCATAACATTAAGTTTGAACCACTGTAGTCACATGAACTGTTTTAAATATGTCTTTAGTAGCTTTCTGGGCATCTGAAAGTGTTAATTATCTTGCTGGCAATGCAGGCCTCACTGAGCCATCGGATTTGATCAAAAATATCTTAATTTGTGTTCTAAGATGAACGAAGGTCTTACGGTGTGGAAGGACATGAGGGTGAGTAATAAATGACAGAATTTTCAGTTTTGGGTGAACTAACCCTTTAAAGTGTCTATTGAGCTTTAAAAAGGACGAAAAAGCACCACAAAAAAACCCAAAGGACTTCTATTCCACATCCCATTGCATCTCATAGTTTGAAAATGTGAATGGGAGCTAATGTGAAGGGCAAGATTATCAGTGAATTTTTGGAGGTCCACATTTACTTAGAATGAAATAAAAAACATACAATTAAAAACATAATCAGGGTGAGTACATGATGACAGATTTTTTTAGGGTAATCCTTTAAAAGGGTCCATCATACAAACAGTTGCATTAATAATAATCTGCGAGATGACGACCCACTCAGTCTTGGTGATTCATACAGCAGTATTTTACAATCAAATAAATGCCACTTTTTACAAGTCAGAACATAGGCGTAGGTAATAAACAGAACTCTCTGTGTAACTGTTCGACAGCATGGCTCTCTTCTGCAAATACACACATGGGTATGTTAAACACGTATCGTTTCACAAAGCAGTGTATTGTTCTCCTGCAGTCTGTGGCGCTAATTGGGCTCATTTTACCCACCGTTGAGTGCCATTGTACGGAAGCTTGTGTCTTTGGCAGTTACACAGGGAGAGACATGGGGGAAATTTATACCTTTCAAAATTAAGTGTGAGTTCCAGAAGTTTAAGATGTTTGCAGCTGCTGCTCGTGGAGATTTGCAGCGTGTTTGTAGGGTAGAGTTTGAGCAGGTCTAACACTCCTTCGCCAGATACATAGTCCTATAGTACAGGTTAGCTCGACCCGTGGATGTGAAGAATTTGATCTCTGTATAAACTTTGGTTTATTATGTAAACGTTATGCACTGTGATTTTTGGCCTTCAGAGGAGGGGACACCAGTCTTTTTTTTTTTTTTTTCTAGCATTTTGTTTTTTCCTTGATGTCCATTTAATTTTTTTATTTTCCTTAAAAAAAAAAACAGTCAACTTTTCAGGAAATTACTTGTGGTTTTGGCAAATAAAATAAAATAAAATAAACATTTTCTTAAAATATTTTTTTTTTTCTTAAAAAAACATTTTCTTAAAATGAAATAAAAATTCTTTAAAAATATTACATTTTATGTATAAATTAAGAATATTTTAAAAATATTTTTTGGTTGAGAATTGTTTTTTAATAACTGCAATAAAAAAAAATAATAAAAAAAAATAAAATAAAAAAATAATAATTTTCTTAAAAAAAATAATTTAAAATTAAACAATAAACTTTGGCAATATACAAAAAATAACAAGATTTCTTAGTTATTGAGAATTGTTTTTAATAACTACCATAAAAATAATTTTCTTAAAAAAGAATTTAAAATTAAACCATGAGCTTTGGCATTATACAAAAAAAAAATATATATATATATTTCTTAGTTATTGAGAATTGTATTTAATATTTGCCATTAGTTATAAAATAAAATAAATTCTGGATTTATACAGAAAATATGATTTCTTGGTTATTAAGAATTTCTTATAAAAACTGCTGTAAATTATAAAATACAATAAAATTAAAAAATTAAAAATATAGAGCTTTGATTTTATAGAGAATTGGTTATTGAGAATTGTTTTTTAATTACTACCATAAACGATTAAAAATAAAATAAAATAAAATAAAATAAATGTGAATGCCGTTGAAAATTATTGTGTATTTCAACACGGAGCAAATGTATAAATGCCAAATAGTTGACATATAATTGTAGGTTGTCATGTGTTAGGAAAATCTGTGGAAACGTTTTACAGCCAAGTTCTATTAAATGCTCCTTTTGGACTGTGGAAGAAGGTGTTGAGTTACAATATATTATATCCTTTGTTTATGATGCACTCAGATCAGAATTTTCCTTACACTTCTGGACCATAACTGAATCTGATAGGAAGTCAAAGCCGCCCTGACCCACTGTGCGTGCAAACGGCTGAAAAGACTCCAGAGCGTTCCTATCCTCTGGCATTATCTGACTGAGGGTGGTGAAAACTCAAAGGCCTGATGGTTTTAATAGCCCCCACGTCGGCCCGGGGCAAACACGCAGCTGCACGAGGAAGTCTGTCTTTAGAGAGGACCATAAATCCAGAAACACTCTGGTCTCCTTGGCCCATCCTAAGAGCAAAAGGAAGAAAACAGAGCATTTTATGGGTTCCTCTAGCTGCTTTAATGTGTTTCATCTGCTGCTGTCTTTTCTTGTCATGGGATAGCTCTAAATATTTGGCAAAGCCCCTCACAGCTGTCCCATCTAAGCATCTGAACTGATGTAAAGCCAATTTATGAAGGGGTCACATGAGAGCTGGGTGGCTGCTGGGTCGGTAATGGGCGAGAGTAATATAAGCTGGCATTTTTGCTTTTGTGAAACACCTCTGATTTAACTATTTCAATGATTCAAGCCCAAAACTACTGAATTTAGAGCCTCTGAAGCAGCCCAGCTTGAAAAGCGACCATTACTGTATTGTACATATTGAAGAAAGCTTGAACCGCAAGAGTATGAAAGAAAATGAGTGGTTTGGTATTTGACCTGAAGGGGATTACGTCACATTGGCTCAGCCCATAGATCATAATTAGCGATGGCTTTCATCTTGGACTCTCATGTCTTGTGGGTCACTGATAGACTGATTTGATTAGTCTGTTGAAGCACTACATAAAAGACAATCCTGTGATTTAAAAGCAGATAACTTTAGGGTGCAATTTTTCGAGTTTTCTGTGCATTTCACATGAAAGTGTTTTTTCACTTATTTGGTTCCATTTTGGTTATAATGCTCCCTGTGTTGTAGACAGCAAAGACACTCTCTAGGTTTTAGAACAGAGCTAATTTTACCCCAACATTGGCAACTAATGAAGTGAATAACGGCCACTCTTTTATGGAGCGTTTTAATCAGCAACCTGCTTGGAATTTCGGGATCTAGATCAACACAATCCTCTATACTACCAGCCTACCTCACAGTTGTTTCGGGCTCAAGGCCATGTGTTTCAGTGTGGCATTCTCTAAAGTCAACAGCCGCACATATCAAAGAGAACAGTCTATTGGCTCATGGAGCGCAGTGCTGCGATAGTATCAGCAGGTGAGATCTTTTCAAGGGCCGCCCTTTGTCTGTGTTTGCTGCAGCTGTGGGCAGCTGATAAGAGGGGAAACGCTTTGGTTTTGGGGGGAGGTGAAGGGAAGGAGGACAGTACACAGCTGGGCCAGATTTGCTGGCACTGAGACATGACAGTGTAGATAGAAGTACAACTCTGAGCAAACTCTGAAGTACATGTCGTTTTGGCTCTTTTATGTGAATCTGCTCATTCACATTTTCTCCTTCACTTTAATTGCATCTACATGCAATTCTTTGATTTGGGAAATAAACAGGAAATGATTGGCTAAAGAGAAGGGAAATAGGATCAGGACATGATGTACGTTGGACTCAAAACTGCATTACCTCTATGAGCACCAAAGCACAATATGTGCTAACCAGTGCTTTCAAAACCCCTAATCCTAAGTATTAAACTTCAGCATGTAAATCATCCTGAATCATTTCTCAAATCGTGTGTATTGTTGAGGAGAGGTGTGATGTTGCTTTTCTTAGCAAATATTTTTTTTCTGGTAGACAATAAAATCTTTAAAAAGATTAAATAGACTTAAGGCCAAAGTATACTTCCATTCTTAAGCAAACGCTTAAGGCCCTGATATAGGCTACTTCAAGTGAAATAGAAAAGTTCGAACAAAATCAGGCCAAAACAAAGTTCCTTTGGAGTTTGTTTTCGGGAGTTTGAAACAACTTGCCAAAGCAAACTTTCCTGGAAAAGTTGATTCTGAAATTGCATACTGTCTAGGTACTACATTTGGTTTGGAACTTACTTTGCGTTAGTTAAAGTATGTTCTAAATAGTATGGATGTGGGTATGGGTAGCTTAAATGAAATTCAGTTTGTATTGAAATTCATTGTATTGCCATTGTCATGTGACTTATCAGCTTCAGTTATGTTGCTTCCATAGCTATGTTCCCATCCAAATTTACGAATTTAACTTGGAAAATCACATAAAACATTTACGAATAAAGCAGCGTTTCCATCCAATGAGACGAAGAGACTAAAATTGTCACTTTCTGATAAACTGCCGCTAAATAACACTAAGAAAAGTAGAAGATGCAGTCGTGTAAGAGAGCTCTGGAAGGTAATTATACCGAACCACTTTGATAACACACTTTGCTCAGGCATTTCAGGACGACCAAAACCGCATTTCCCGTCACGCAAAGTCACATTAATTTTTTGATGTGCATTGACAAATTTATTCTGTAAATGCGTTTCCATCGTAGTTTATGCACGTGTTTTCTTATCGGATAAAAAATGTGCCCTTATTTGACTCGGATACAAGTTTTTTTAATGCACATTTTTAGAATGTATGCGCATCTTGGCGTTTCCACCCATCGTTTTTTTTGTATCCCAAAATATATCCCAAAATGTGCATACAAATAGATGGATGGAAACAGCTACTGCCAGTCAAAATTCATTGATTTGTTAGTGCGAGTGATTAACAGCGTCACGTTAACCCTTCCAAGATGGTGGCTGCATTGACATATCTGTCATCTATGTATACATGGTCACAACCCCTCTCCCGTGGCCTCATGGGATAGTAAAGTGTCCATTCAATGTGCACTTCAGAATTGGACGTAATACTCTTTCACCGTACTGTTTTTTACCTACTATAAAGTAAAGATATATACATATTCAAACCCAGTCATAAAGACTTGGTGGACTCTTTAGACTTGGGACAGAAAATATCCATTTATCAACCATTTACAAAAACCTAGCAACCATCTAGAACACAATAGCAACACCTTAGAGACTGCATAACAACAGTGTTATATATTTTCTAAATCAAAATGCTCGACATGTTTAAGAATGGGATCGGTCACTATAGGACTAAATGATGAGTTCTGCACCTATAGTTTTCAAACGAAGTGCACAAAGGCACACATCTTCAACAAAGAAACTTATTTTGAGGGCTCAACTGATGTTGACATTGTCTCACAAAGAGCACTTGTATCTGTGAAGGCCAAGCCCATGTTTACTTAATGATTAATTTACCATAGAGCAAATAAAGAACGCTTGTGTTCTTCCAATGAAAAGATGTTAAACAAATATCTGGTTCATATTTAACTTCATTACAGCAAAATAATACTTCGGAATAGAGAAGTCCACAGACTTTATTTCTATGTGTTGTTGCCTTTGTTCCAAAATCTGACCATGTAGGATTAGCATAGGCATGTCTGTACTTAACTATATGTTTTGATGTATTTTACATTGCTGGTATTGAACAAAAAACAATGCAAAACTCTTTTACATGACAACAAGCAAACTTCAACCTCTACTAAAATCAATAGAGTGAATTGGTGCCCGCCCACTTTTTCAGAGACCTTGGTTTCTGGAAGTATTTTTCCCATTCATTTTTTCCCCTAGGGATTTTTAAAAAGTCTTTGTTAAAGAGTTATAAGCCATGAACCAAACCATCCAATTAGAAGGTGTATCACAACATTACAAAGTTTTGTTTTGTCTAAACATTACAGTAGTACAAAAATGTGTTCTAAATGGCTTTAACTCTATATAAATATAAACCATATATTTTACATTTTATTGCATTTATATTTATAACATTAATTACACATATTGCATATGCAATATGTGTAATTAATGTTATAAATATAAATATATATACAGTACTAAAGTGTTGATTTGGCACAATTTACAGTCCTCTGATTGGTGGAATCTTCCATAGGTAATAGGTATGTGTACAACAAGTTCCTGGATCAACGTCTTTGTTGATCCCGCAACAACATTCCAAACAACCAATCAGATTTGAGGGACAAGTTTACAGTTTATGCAAAGGTTAGGCTTAAAACCAGGGTTAGGTGCTTATACGATATGCGTAGATGCCACATTCGACTGCTCCAGACACATCGACGTGTCCGACATCTTGGAACAGTCAGCATTTGTAGTTTGTATGTAGTTTTTCACTAGGAATTTCATTGTGAAACATGATTATTTAAAGGGGTCCTTGATTATAATTTCACTTTTTTAACTTTAGTTAGTGTGTAATGTTGCTGTTTGAGTGTTGTAACTTTGCAGATGTTCAAAGTTGCTCAAAGTTTATTGCAAAGGGAGATATTTTATTTGACAAAAAGCTTTTTAAGGACTATAACAAACGGCTGGTAGAGACTACAATGAGTTTCTTCCTGGGTTGGTGACATCACAAACCCCAAAATTTACATGAACCCTGCCCCCAGGAACACATAACAAAGGGGACGAGGCCATGTTGGGTTGCTTTAGAGAAGAAGAAGAAGAGTTGTTGTAGTGGAGTGTTGTTGCCATGCCGTTATTTTACACCAGACTGCTTCACAAATGAGGGTCAATTCAATGCTGGATTTGCACAAAAGATTAACATGACGGCACATGCTAGTCGATGAGCTGAATAAACTCCACCGCAACTACATAAATTTATCCACTAACCATTCAGAAATGTCCAGATACATTCTAAAAGTTGTAACTTCTTCCTGAGTCTCTCCATCAGTGTCGACAATGTAAGGCTTAACACCGTTACTGACTCATTTTGGCTGCGTGAGATTCTCCAGCTTTGTTGTTGAGCAACTGAAGCGCAAGCTGTTAAAGCTCCGCCCTCTTCTGGAAAGGGGGCTGGGAGCAGCAGCTCATTTGCATTTAAAGGGACGCGCACAAAAACGGCGTGTTTTTGTTCACACCCAAATAGGGGGAAAATCTGACAATGGTCTATTGTGAATACTACTGAGTCTCCTGCGCGCTTCATATGAAGTAGTTGTTAGTGCATTGTGCAGTGTTCTGGGTAGTTTCTAACTAGCTGTTAAGTAACTCTTACTAGCGAAAAAAATATTTATGTGAATGTACACTGTTTATAGTTCGCCACACAGCCATTCTTCAAGTCCTTAGTGACGGATACATTGATATAGACACCAGATAACATGATAACCCCAATTATCTCGATGACTTAATAGTTGGTGTCAGTAGAACACTGAGTGTAAAACCCCTTCTTCAGGCAAGATCAGTCACTTGATAGTCCCTGGCTTTTTCTCAGATGGCTGTTGTCTTCAGGGTAGGGAAGGCTCTCTAGACGGTGACATCAGAGTTCCTGTGGTGCCTTCAGACTGTGGCAGCTGTTTTCTCAGGCTGATTACACATTCCCCAACCGACTTCAAACATATAGCAGTGACTGCCTATGGCCTTGATCTGCCTCTTAATAATGGGCTCGCTAGACTGGCAAGTGAAGGCCCGACTGGCCCGGGGTAAAGGGGTGAAAAATTATCAGCAGGCTGGAATGTGCCCTTCACCTCCAGGACATTTCTGCTATTTAAACCCCGTTTTCTTTGGAGCACATTCCCAGCCGCAACCACAGCGAGAGGAGATATGTGACACACACACACACACACACTTGAGCTGAGGCTTTTGGTTTTGGCAGGATCAATGGAAGATGAAACAGAGTGGGTCACATCATAATATTAAAAAGGAAAGTATAGTAGAATGTGAAAGTCTCTTAAAATAATGTTTGGATTTTGTAACACTAGTTTAAAATCCTATAGGAAATTCTTGAGGGTACACATGGTGAATTGAGGCCACAGTATACTCACAGCGAAGTTTGTCTTTGTTCTTCGCTAAGGGGTAAACAGATGTTCAAAATAGCTGCTCAACTTCATAATGTTTGTGAACATTCAGACGAGGACCATGCTGCTAGGAGTGGCATTTGGGTGAATACAGTATTTTTTTACGGACCAAGCAGAAAAATGTACCTGTAAAGATTTCCATGTCAAAGAAGGTGCATGGAGAGTCCGACCACACCCACCTATTACATAATCGTTACAGACCAATGGCAGTTTATATATGTATATTGGGGTCGTTAGCCTTCTGGACAATGTTATTTTAGTACTATGTATATACCAATATTTTTTATTAATGTTCTGAGTAGGGATTTGCCCGAAGCCGAATGGACGGATAATGAATAACACATTCTATGGAGCCCCTAAGGTGGCATGGTGATGGAAAAAATATGAGATGAGAAGAGAATATATATTTCAAAGTTTTGCAAGCGAGCACAAAAACATTTGAAATCTATATTTTTTTTTTTACATTATCTCATAATTTTTTCATCACCATGTACCTTTACAGGCTCAATAGAATATGTTTTTCATTTTCTGTACCTTTCCAAATAAGATATTCAGGCTCATCCCTAATTTTGAGTTTATTTTTCATTTTCATTTTAGTTTAATTTTCTAGCAATTTATGCGCTCCTGTAATTTCTATTACTTTTTAGTTCAGCTTTATGTATTATTTTTATGTTTATTTTTATTTTTAACTTAAACTTATTTTAGTTATTTGCCAAGGCAACATTTATATATATAATATAAATATATGTTTCATTGAGGTCACATGATAAAATTTTATATGTATATATGTGTGTGTGTGTGTGTGTGTGTATATAATATATAATTTCAACAATTTTTTAAATAGTTTGTTTTTAGTTAGCAATAATAACCATGCTTCTGGGTGACTTTTGACTTTTGAGTTTTTTTTCTTTTTTCTTTTTTTCTTTCCGTTTAGTCATCTTCATGTAGTTTAAACCTCTATTCTTCTTCAGTGGAACACGAAATAAGCAGTTTGACAGAATGTTTTTACAATGAATGTAAATCAGGGATGTTCCTGTCAAGCTCCAAAAAAGATACATAAAAGAACCATAAAATTAATATTACCATAAAATTAACAAACCATAAAAGAACCACATTTATGATGTCCTTTTGTCACTCTTCGTGATTGTCACTGTTGTCTTTTGTATGAAAAAGTGCAGCATTAACATTGTCTAAAATCTCCTTTTGTGTTCCACAGAAGAAAGAAAATATAAAATAAAATATAGAGTGAATAATTGAGTAAAAACGGAACTAGAGACACTTAGTGACCTCACTTCATGTCTCCTGTCTCAGGTATGGGACGAGTGAATCTTGTTCCGTTCCAGTCTCCAGTGACCAGCCCCAGAGACGTAGCTCTAGCTGTGGTCATCTGCAGTGCGCTGGTCACAGTCCTGCTCGCCCTCTTCATCCTGTGTGTCATCTACTGTAAGAGACAATTGCTGGAGAAGAAACCAGGTGACTCACACCACTGCTGAATCTGAAAAAAAAAAAAAACAGACATTGGAGTGGTAGTTTAATTTATCATACTGTCGCTGCAATTTTATAAAAGCCACCTCATGTGGTATTGGGATTGTACCATGATTTAAACTGTTTTAATGCTTGATATAAAAAAAAAATTAGTAATTAACTGTTACCCTTTAAACTTATGGAACTTCATAACACTTTTATATATTTGTTTTTGCTGTTGTTTCATGTGCCGATGTCTCAGTTTCATTGAGGTCACATGAAGGTCCTTACTTAGGTTCAGAGTTGTCTTGTCTGGATCGGCGGGTTCTGGAGTTTTCCCAGCGGCCTTGTTGTCACTGCCGTCACGGATCAGGACAGACCTGCGGTGAGTTTCGCACATCTTTCAGAGGTCTTACTAACACGCTGCTAAAGTGAGGTGTGATGAGGAACCCTGTGTTCTTTCTGGAGCTCTTGGACGAGTCCAAACATGTCAGTTAGCCAGTAATTATCTGTCAGATGAGAATTTTATTAATCACACAGAGTTCTGGAGTGTCACGGTAGTGTTGATTGTCATGACATTAGATTCATGTGCGGTTTGTTTTCCAGGTCCTGTACACCTGATCCCGTCTATGTGCTGCGATGACACCTGGAGCCAAAGCCGTGGCCGTGAGAGCCGCCCCTTTCATTCTCAGAGCAGTCTCAATGAAGGGTGGGTCCTTCAACCAGACACATTCACATTTACATGAAGTTAAACGAGCAGGTTTGGGAGATTTATTAGATTCATTTTCAAATTCTGAAAAAATGAATGAACCACCACTTTAAAAGTTTGGGGACGGTATTTATAAGCGCCCCCCACCGTATAACAGTGAAAACGCAGAAAGCCGGAAAATTGCAGGAAAACATCTCCTAAATGACAGAAAATTCCGTCAGTGGTGGGGAAAGAGTTAATGTATTATTTAAAGAAAATCCTGACCTTGACCGCTGGTCTGTGCACGGCTACACATTCGTGACACTCTTATTAGTGCCGCCATTCACTCCGACTCGCCCAGAAAAAGCATTAATAAATATTAATAAAAACTTGACATGTTTTTCACCAAACCAGGGTGATTAAATGATGCCTTAATTTTCATTTTAGGGTGAACTATCCCTTAAACGTCTCCATTGAACTCCATGAAATTTGACATCATAGTATGTTTTTTGTCCCAACAGACTGGTGAACCCATCACTGGGAAGCAGCCAGGCAGAAGTAGAATGTGCACCTGATGAGGCCTGGCCGCTTGTTCAGACCAGTACAACCACAGACGATCTCCAGAATGCCAAACAAAGGGAAGAGGACGAGGAGCGAGACCCACAGATCTCAGGCCTGAGCCCAGCTGAGCATGAGGATGGGGATGGGTCAAACAGTCGG
The DNA here is from genome assembly GCA_037101425.1 of Elopichthys bambusa. Taxonomy (NCBI): domain Eukaryota; kingdom Metazoa; phylum Chordata; class Actinopteri; order Cypriniformes; family Xenocyprididae; genus Elopichthys; species Elopichthys bambusa. The sequence goes on along the minus strand of CM074444.1, from coordinate 25,158,003 downwards.
CTTCTACTGCAACAGCTGTCTGCAATTGAAGGTGAGTGATGCTACGGGTGAAACGATTTATTACAGTTATTACAGTTATTACAGGGACAAACTCTCTGTGAATCATCACAACTCTCTGCATTGAGATTAGAATAATAATAAAAGCCTAAAGTAAACATGTTCATCATATAAAGCAATCGTGTCTCTTCAGAAAATCCGGATTAAACTTTATGAACTTTTTGAGGCGTCAAAGTGGTAGTTGAGCGGACTGTCAGTTGAGGGATGGAAATCTCTCAGATTTCATGAAAATATCTGTTTCAAAGATGAATGAAAGTCTTACGGGTTTGGAAAGACATGAGGGTGAGAAAATGACTTTTTGGGTGAACTAACCCTTTAATACATTCTAATCATGAACAAACAATGAACAACACTTTATACTATTGTATACTATACATAATATACTATTGTTCATTGTTAATTCCTGCTTGTTCATTGTACATTACTAATACATTACTTAAACATTTTGAATGGTAATGTACATTAGTAATTTAGAATGGCTTTTAATTTAGTTTGAGTCGGTAAGATTTTTTAAAATAAATGAATACTTTTATTCACCAATGATGCATTAATTTGATCAAAAGTGACAGTAAAGACATTTATAATGTTTTTAAAAATATTCTATTTCATTTAAAAGTTGTTTGAACTTTCTATTCATCAAAGAATCCTGAAAAAACTTAATCAGTTTCCATGAAAATTTTAAATGGCAAACAGTTATTTTAAATTGTAATAATATTTCACAATATTATTGTTTTTACTGTATTTTTGATCAAATAAATAAAATCGTACTGACCCCAAACTTTTGCACGATAGTGTATTATGTACAAATTAACATTAGCCAAGATTAATAATCACTGTAAAATGATTATTTATTGTTAGTTCATGATACCTACGCTTTAATGTAAACAGATTTAACCTTATTGTAAAGTGTTGCTGGAATCAAACTAAATAAATAGATCAAGATCAAGCTTCATAAGCTGAACTATATTAACATACTCAAAATTTCGCAACAAAATTTACATAGAATTCAAGATGTGAGCCGAATGGAAACTAAGATGTTGAAACGCTGTGCTTCTGTGTTCGTTTATGAGAGCCAAAGTAAATGAGCAACTGACAAACTGTATATGTCATCAAGAGCCGAGGGTGGTGTGTGTAAACACTTGCGATCGCAGGAAACAAAAGCCTTATGGTGAAAAGCTGAACATGAAAGGAACAAATTATTCAATTTCCTTTGAAACACATAAAAGAGCCTTTTGACTGTCAAACAATATGCTGGTGTGAAACACGTGAAGTCATGCCTTTCCTACTTTGTTACCCTTCAAAATGTCACCAGATAGAATTATATGGTTACATAGATTTCTGTTTTTGTTTCAAGTTTTTAACATTGACGTGTGAGATTATGAACCAAAAAGGAAGCTGATAAATAAAAAAATTAAAAAGTTCTGTCATCATGTTCCAAATCTCTTTTTTTTTTTTTTTTTTTTTTTTTTTTGGAACAAACAAGGAGCAATTTGTTCAGAATGTTATGGCTGTTGTTTTCTTTATAATGAAATGAATAGGGACTGGGGCTATGAAGGTCCAAAATGACTAAAAAAAACCTTTGAATCCATGTCGTGGGGAGAAAAAAAAAAAAAAACTAGACATTGTAGCCACTTGTTTGTAGCCTGACTTGTTTGATAAATTTGTTCCAACGTTTCAGCTAAACTGTGGCCACATTGTGCTAATTTGTTCTCTTGTTTTAATTTAGTTCAAGCGTAAAACAAGGGAATTAATTAGTACAACATGGCCAAAATTTAGCTTAAAGGGATAGTCCAATCAAAAATGAGTTTTTTTTAATTTTTTTTACTCAATCTCATTGTTGTTCCAAACCCGTATGACGTTCTTTCTTCTGTGGAACACAAACAGAGATATGTTATATATTATAATAATTATAATAACTAAACAGTTTCAGTTCCCTTTGACTTCCATTGTATTTTTTGTCCGTATAATGGAAGAATGGGAACCGAAAATGTTTAGTTACCAACATTCTTCAAAATATCTTCTTTTGTGATTCACTGAAGATAGAAAGTCATACAGGTTTGGAATGACATGAGGGTGAGTAAATGATGAAAGAATAGTCATTTTTTTGGCTGGACTATTCCTTTAAATAAATAAGAAATCCAATTTTTAATTTGGATTCCAATTTGGATAATGCCCAATTTCCCCCCTACATTGTCTCTGTACATATGACGTGTGCTACATTCCAAATCTTTGAAAGCTTATAATTTTTATTTTGACGTCAACTCATTTTGAGAGGGCATAAGATTTTCAGCAAAAAAACAAAACTGAATTTAAATTTTGATCTATTCCTCACACACAACCATTGTATGGCTCCAGAAGACTTGGAATATAGCACACAAGTCATATAGACTACTTTTGTGGTGCTTTTTGTCATTTTTGGAGATTGAAGTCCTAATCCCCATTCATTTCCATTGTGTAAAAAAAAAAGAAGTGAACTATCCCTTTAAGAGACAAGGCTTGCTCTTCCGTGCCTGTGCTAATTCACATAAATTAAGAGCCTTCATGAGACAAGTTTTAATTTACTCTGACTGATTCAGTGCCAAGTGATTAACATGTTTGTTCTTGCACACTTTTTGTCTTGTTCCAGGATGACCTACTCTTATCTCACCTGTTGTTGGCCTCTGAGAGCCACTCTGGAGGTAGAAAGAGCAAAGGAAGATCCCACCTCAGATTACATCAGGCCACACACACTGAGAACGTGTGTTTTGCAGTCTTTCTCCAGCAGTGTGTGACGCTCACCAACAGCGCTTTAAAGAGACTTTATTAATGTATAAACAAAACCACTCGAGAAAAGATTCTCTCTTTTTTAAAGGAAGCACTAGACGTTTAGTTATTTACCCCAGCACTGACTACCTGTTCAGGTGGGTTGAAGTTAAGGTTTGGCTGCAGGTATTAGTTGCAGTCGACCTGAATGGTTTGCAGACTCTTTGCAGTACATTCCAGTTCCATAGATCAAACTGTGCATGTGTGTGTGTGATCTCCAGTGTGCTGAATTGTAGATATTGTATTATAGGAAATAGAAGGACAATATTTTTATAATGTAGATACTCATCTTGTGCCTTCACTCTTGCTTTTCGTATTGATGGTTGGTGAACTTATAAAAACAATATGAATTTTGTGGCTCATCAAATTTGTAAATAAAACTTTACAAGATTTGCTTGAGTGTTTTAATGAAAATATAATGGCATGCAAATAATATAATGATTATCAGAAAAGTATACAAACTCTAATATACAGAGCACTGTATTTTTAGATATATCCACCTTATTTTTCAGTTAAGAGTGGGTGCGGCCATTTGTAAATTTAATGTGTCTGGCTTCCGGTGTCATTTTAACTGTACAAAACAGCTTATGCTGCTTGATATTGCAAACTGGTATTTCTTACTATATTGTTTTAATGTATTGTCTTAGTTTGTAGCGCAAACACTGATGTTCTTCCCGTTATTTCCCTATAGCAGCTAATAAATCGGAAGTTTAGCCTTACTTCCACCTGGAGACCTGAGTAAATTCACATGATCCTTTTTGAGGACAAAAAAATACAATGGGTTTAATTACTATCCAACAATATTAACCCTTTTTGTATCACATATGAATATCACAAAAACATGTCTGGTCATGTTTTATCCCATACATGCACATATACGCGTATATGTGTGTGAGATATGTATGTGTGTATATATACATATATACACATATACATATAAACATCCGCTCTGTTCAGGGACTCATTCCATTTCTGTTCATCAAATGTCTGTGAAATTTGTTTAGTTTGTCTCAGCTGTTGAATCTTATGTTCAAACTAGAGCTGTCAAACGATTAATTAAATCACAAATCAATCGCACATCAAATTTGGCTGTGAAATTACACCCCAAAAGATCATTTAAAGTCATTGTGTTAAATGACAAAAGCATTACAAAAAGTAGCTTTAGAATTTTTTATTTTTTTTTTTTTTTTATTTGATTCACCATAGAATTTATTACACAAACTTTTAGGCTTCAACGGCCATGAGGGCGAGTAAATTTTTGGGTAAACTATACCTTTAATGTTTTTTTTTTTTTTTTTTCATTATTAATATGGAAATCTGAATTTTTTTTAATGAAATTATACTAAAACTGCCAGAAGGTGGTGGTAAATGTCTAAATTAGTAAGTCATTGAATCATTCATTCATTCAATTTGTTCAAACAGTAAATGACTCTCTTTATGAATGGGTCATTGAATCATTGGTTCACCCTATTGATTTGCTCAAAACGCAGAGAAAGGAAACACCGCTGTGTTGCTCGGAGAAGCACAGCAGTTCTGCACTGGCTTTATAGGTAATATTTTCATTGGCAAAACTAAGTAAAAACAGACAATATTGTGTCTAAAATATAACACAATATTAACTTATTTATTGAACTGTCAATATCGCACTCGTGCTATTTGGGACAAAAACAGCACTCGTGATATTTTGCTCATTACTCATGTGATCTTGCTTAACTATATCTTGATATTTATGAGACAAACTCATACAGGGGCATTTTTGCCCTGATATCTTGAATTTTAGGGGCATATATAGGCTCCGTCACACAGTGAGTTGTTGCCCTGCTTCATGTTCATCACCAATCAACTGTATGAAATGTAAGATGAACTACATAGGTCTGGGATGGGGCGGTTGGGTTAAATGCGTTAATAATTAACACGTTTTCCCCCCCATAACCAAATAATTAAGTCAACACGTTAAATTGACAGCCCTAGTTCAAACAAATATTTACAAGTTAAGAAATTTGCTGGAAAATAAGCAGTTGAAAGTGAGAGGACATTTCTATATATACATATATATTTATTTATACAAACACACACACACAAGTTTTTGACAGGTTTTGTGAAATTCACTAGCACAGATCATTCAATTTTGTTTCATAAATTTCATCCCTTCTTAATAGTTCAGCCAGTTGTAAAAACCAATTACAGCAGTTGCTTAACTTAACACAAAACATGCTCATCCCTCTGAGTCCATGATGAAGGTTTCAAAGTCAGGGTCCAGATCAGACACGAGGGCGTTGACAAAGTCCTCGATGGAGGGTCTTTTCTGCAACATGCCTGGACATGAAACAAGAGGGGCAAATTCCAGTTACATACACTCAGTTTTAGCAGCATGATTTCCTGCATTAATGACTTGTTTAGGTAAGTGTTTACCACTTTGCATTGAGTAATGTTAAATTCAAAGAAGCACTGTAAATCTGAGCAGCATTTACTATGGCAGTGAAGCAGTATAGGGCAGAGGTTTTATCTTCCCTGTGCTACATTATGACAATATCGTCTTCCACAGGTTGACACATTTCTGCTTCTGCACTGCTCAGTGAACGCATTGCAGCCAATAACAGTGTGCTGTCCTGCTAAACTGCACACTCGATTTACAATTCCTCTCTGCTGGCGCTTTGAAGTCTGCTCATTTCCCCTTGTAGAGCTGCCAATGTAAATAGGCCCTCCTCCCTTCCCCCTCTTTCCTGCACAGGTCACCTCTAAAACACACACACACACACACACACACACACACACACACACACACACACACACACACACACACACACACACACACACACAGAGAGAGAGAGGAGTCCAAGTCCACACAGCAACAGGCTGCACTAAAATCTCATGCAACTCTGACCTGCAAACCCTGTATGTACATCTTTCCCAATTAATAATCTGCAAAACAAAACTAATTTAACAAGATTTAAAAAAAAATCTTTTCAAAACTGATGTAATGCATGTTTTTGAGTCATGAACAATGTGTTTAAACAAGTTTCGGTTGTTTAACATTTCAAAATGTTTAAATTTTGAAACATTTCTCAGTTTTTTTTTGTCAGGCGGTACAATCAAATAGTTGTAAGTATACACTGTAGTTGTACCACCTGACATGGAAAGTGTACCAACCTACCCAGAGTTCAAATTAGCAGTTTTTACCAGTATTTGAGAGAGATCTACAAACCTTTTCAAACCTTTTAAAACTACTAATATTTATAAAATGTGTTTATATGAAATGTTTCATACCTAAAATGATGCCATAGTCTATTTCATTTTTTATTATTAGGACACCATTTTAAATAGTTCTCGTCTGTTCATTTGTTCCGACAGTTGCACCACCTGACATTTTGAGGATTTGAGATAACAAAACAAAATAATATGTATTATTTAAAATGTACTAAAAATGAATAGGTTTTATAGAATAAAGTGATATATGTCATGAATTTATCAAATTATTTTAAAAGGAAATAAACAAAAATTTACACGTCATATCATTGACCCGTAAATATATCAATCACAATATGGCTTTATTATTATTTATCTTCCTACAATTCATAATTATACACGAGATATAGATTTGTACAGAGCACCTAAGGAAAAAATATGAGATGGGAGAATTTTTTTTATATCAATATTTTTGCAAAAATCTAAAAAATTTGTGTTCTCTCACAATAGTACCGAGTTCCCAGAGAAACTTTGCGTTTTCTCGCAAAACATTTGAGTTATCCCGCAAAACTAAAAACATTTGCTCACAAAACTATTACATTTCCCCCGAGAAACATTGCATTCTCTCGCATAACTATTGTGTTCCTCGAAAAACTTTGTACTTGCAGAAGTATTGAGTTCCCTGAGAAACTGTTAATTCGCAAAACATTTGCATTCTCTCAAAAAAGATTTTGTTCTCTCTCAAATATTGCGTTCCCCCTTATGAAACTTTGCATTCGTTCACAAAAGCATTGGAAATATTTTATTTTAATTTTCCTCCAACCTCATTTTATTGTCATGACAGGTTTTGTGAACTTTTCCTTTCATTTCATATTTTCTTTTCCATCACCATGTCCCCATAGGTGGATTTTTAAGCGTAAGCTGCTAAATAGGTGGTTTCTAACCTAATGGACATGACTTGGGCATGAAGGATAAGGAGAGAGTAGTACTACTAAAAAGAAAGAAAGAAAGAAAGAAAGAAAGAAAAAACAAAGAATTGCTGGCATTATGACTGTATCAGTAAGTAGTCCCAACTCAAGTTGTACTCACGTTGTCTTCAGCTGAATGCTAGAGCCACAGATGCTGTTCAGAGAGCTAAACATGTAACGCCGACTATTTCTTTAATCTCCAAATGGATTGCACTAGAACTAGACGTCTCCAGCTTCAATGGCACTTTCTATAATGATGTTCATTTCCTGAGTTCACTCTAGAGGGGATTCAGACTACAAGCCTATCCAGACTCACATTTTTTTTTCCTTTTCAAAACCCAAAATATACAAATTAAGACCCGTATCCAGTGAAAATAAAGACATCAGATAAATGTGAAGGAATGAGCTTGACATTCCTGATGTTAAAAAGCTCTTGAAAGATCAAAATAAATTGGAGCAATTAAAATGTGTGAATGTTTGTGCTCAATCTTATAACTATTAAGCTTATGAAGGCCTTATGAATGCCTAAAACTGTGTTTTGCTCTGTATAAAAAAAAAAAAGCTTTTTTCAAAAATTTCGTCAGCTTATTTATTGTGTGCATGTGATGAGTGGATATCTGTTATTTTGTAATAGCATTATAATATATACTGAAATAATATTCTTCTAAATAAATAGTACAATATAAATAAAATAACTGGTATAAAACCTACTGCTTATATAATCACCTGTCTGATTTCACCTGCGGGAATTGTGTCGGTTGTGTGCAAGAATGTTTACATTTTGATGTCAAGACAAGTAAAGGATTTGCAACAGCATGAGAGTAAAATAATAAATTAGGCCTGTCAATAGATTAAGATTTTGAATTGCCATTAATCACACCCTTATCATGAAATTAAGCATACACCATTTGTCTTTCATTTCATTTTGTCATTGTTTGCAATTGAAGGTGATTCACACAAAATTGTATTTTCTGCAAGCTTTTTTCAAGGTTCAACAAAGAGCTTATTTACAGTTTAGACAAGTCAAGTTGCAATACTGAACAGAACCACATAAATATGCCAAAAAAAAAAAAAAACTAAACCAACCGCCTTGACCTGACTGCATTTACCCTACAGTACACGGATCCATTCAGAATTACTAAACACAGAAACATACACATGACAAATCCACACATTATCTTGAATGTATGTGGAAACAACGTGAATGAACTGAAATGTGTCTGTTCATAATACAATGTGCGACCAGTGCATCGAGAGCGCACATACACGGTTTGTTTGAGCTTCAATGAAACGGACTCACGCATGCTTACTATACGACTCCTGTATGTCACAGCAATCATCTTTACCTTGATTGCAATCCTTATCCATCAAAACATTATTAGCGAGACGCTGGTTTGCTTTATCCAGCTGAGAAATCTGACTATACAGCGGCGTTCCGTTCGGTCTGTATTTCACACAGTGCGACGCTTGAGGGCTTGCGCTCTTCAGAAACAATAAAAGAATATGAGAGAGCTCGTGTTTTAAAGCAAAACCCACAATGGAATGAATAATTCACTAAAAACTCAACGCGAGTCTCGACTCTCTCTGCCATCTCTGATGTTTTTTTTACATTAGGACTGTTTTGGGCTGATTGTTTGAATTAATTCACTTATTGGATCATTAAAATGATCTGATCGAAACAGAAGCGAAATCAGCTTATTAAAGGGTTAGAATAGAAATTTCTGTCTACCAGGGTAAAACACAAAGTATACTTCACTTTTTACGTGTACGCGAGGGTCAGCGTACAGTACGAGTGACACGAATTTCGTACGCAGATTTTTTTGTAGCCGCTTAAATACTTTGCAGTAATTAGTTTATCCACAAGGTGGCAACCATGCCCTGGGGTCGTCGATTTACAAAGTAGTCAAAGAAAAACTGCATAAACAGAACAGACTGGAACACATGCAAGCTACAGTGACAATGGAGAACCACATGAGTTAGAAAGTACACTCATTTATAAAACTCTACCATGAAATAATAAAGATGTTTACATGGGTTGTAACTCGTTTTTTAAATCTTTGCTGAAAACGTATTATTTTTCCATTGCTTTTAATGTCCCTTGATAGTTTATTTTTGTATTTTGACTTCTGTTGGTGTTTTGATTTTCTTCTGATATTTTGTTGGTCAAATTGTCTCAATTTTATATGTGACATTTTATTTGTGACATTATTATTTAATTGTTTTGATTGTATTTATTTTATCTGATGTTGTAAAGCATATTGGTCAGCTGCTGCTGTTTTAATGGTGCTACATAAACAAATTAAACTTGAAACTTGAGAGATTGCTCAAAATTGAGCGCGTACAAGTCAAGTGAAGTATACTTTGCAAGGCAGAGCGTTCGACAGTCTGTGTTTGTGTAAAAAACGAAGTATTCCCAGGGCTTTACAGGTGCTTGCACCATTGTAGATGTTCAAATAAATGCTTTCTATTCTTTCTATTCATCAAAGAATCCTGAAAAAAAATCTATCCAGTATAATAAGAAATGTTTATTGAGCACCAAATCAGCATATTAGAATCATTTCTGAAGAATCGTGTGACACTGAAGACAAAACCGTAGTGTATAAAAATGATAATTTTCCTTTTTTGTGGGAACATGATTACACGGTTGACAGGATCAAACATTTGCAGCGATGGATGAAGTAAAGTCACCATATTTATCAGTGCAGGTGCATAGTGTGTGTTTTATTATGAATCAAAGGGACTTTCTAGTTCAAGATGCCCTGAACAACCCAGCTGTGTGTGCTTTGAATTGGAGGTCAACCACAGAACGAATGTCCAACATGCCTTTTCAAACACCTTGACTTCACAGAGAGCTTTATTTATCCATAGAGAACAACAGGATGAGGAGGCTCTCTGTGATTGGTCAGAACAGCTCATGACTGGGATTGGAGGATAATGAAACTAAGGACACATCAAAGTGAGGCAGGCTCATCTCTCCTCAATTAATCCCTGTTTAAACGCTGTATTTTGGCTCCTGTGCCGCACGCCACACCTTGAGGTTGTGCAGTTACGTGGGCACAGCGAGACATGGTGGAACATGACTCAGGTAGCGCTGGTTTGGGTTTCATGTGAAAGAGGACAGGGTTATCAAAAGGTCAAATGAGGACTTGACATAAGATACTGTATGAAGTCTTAATTATGCAACCAGATCTCTTGAGTTGAATCTCGCTTCGTTATGCGTTCCTAAAAGAGTTCCAGCAGTCCTTGGTCTTCATGCATACTGCTCAGACTCAGGTTGAGCAATGTTTAAAGACTAAGAAGATAATTACAGCCTCCCTTCCCAGCAGATGATTTTCTGGTTACTCCACAGCTTTGACGTTTGGAACTATTTGAAACATGTCACGAGTTGAAAGCAATAAGCTCATGATCTACCTGAAGGCTGAAATTACTTCATCATCGACTCTGTAATTAAAACTGGAGGTCTCAAAGCTTTGTCAAAAAAATAAAAATAAAGTTTCAAGGATTATGCCACATAAATCATATGGCGTATTGTCTGAATGAAAACTTTGGCAAATCAATAGTTCACGTAATAATATTTATAATATACAGTGAAGTTTCAAATGCTACTTGCTTTCATATTGCATTTTGCAAATTTAATGCAGTTGCAAATGATGTCATGAGCATATCAACTTGAGTAAAGTTGAAAAATAAATGTCTTAAATAAAAGAATGGTTAGCATTCTGTGTGTGTCTCTTTTGCTTTAATGACAGCAGCACTTGAGCTACATGAACAAAACCTGATGATCATGTTCTACAGCATGATTTGAGATGATCCAAAGTGCACCTTGAGCTTCAATAGAAGCAAGAACATTTGATAGTCTGTACAAACAGTTTACATGTAATGTCAAGGTAACCTATGTCAAGGTGACTGGTAACCTAAAGTTTGCTGGTTCGATTCCAGTACCGGTAGGAAATAACTGAAGTGCCCTTGAACAAGGCACCTAACCCTCAATCGCTCCATAAGCCAAAACATTATGACCAGGCACAGGTGATGCAAATATTGTTCATCATCTAAAATATTGTTAATGGGCCCCACTGACTTCCATAGTATGGAATAAATACTATGGAAGTCAACGGGGCCCATCAACTGTTTGGTTACATACATTCTTTCCAAACATCTTTTTTTGTGTGTGTGTGTGTTCAGCAGATGAAAGAAATTCATACAGGTTTGGAAAAACTTGAGGGTGAGTAAATGATGACAGAATATTCGTTTTTGGGTGAACTATCCCTTTAAGCCAGAGCAATGTGACATCATGCACTTCATTTTTTTTTTTTACATTTTTGTAGATAATTTCAATTTTAGATGTGCCGCCATCTTAGTTTTTTTCTAAACATACTTTAAGAAATGTATAACTCCTCCCAATTAATTTCAAAACCCAACAGCAGTGATGTCAATACAGAAATTACAACATCACGGAGCTGGTGGATGCTAGAGACCTTGCGCTCCTCCACCTCCTGTTTGAGGATGCCCCACAGATGCTGAATAGGGTTTAGGTACCCTCAGCTTCTTTAGCAAGGCAGTGGTCATCTTGGAGGGGTGTTTGGGATCGTTATCATGTTGGAATACTGCCCTGTGGCCCAGTCTCCGAAGGGAGGGGATCATGCTCTGCTTCAGTACGTCACAGTACATGTTGGCATTCATGGTTCCCTCAATGAACTGTAGCTCCCCAGTGCCGGCAGCACTCATGCAGCCCCAGACCATGACACTCCCACCACCATGCTTGACTGTAGGCAAGACACACTTGTCTTTGTACTCCTCACCTGGTTGCCGCCACACACGCTTGACACCATCTGAACCAAATAAGTTTATCTTGGTCTCATCAGACCACAGGACATGGTTCCAGTAATCCATGTCCTTAGTCTGCTTGTCTTCAGTAAACTGTTTGCAGGCTTTCTTGTGCATCATCTTTAGAAGAGGCTTCTTTCTGGGACGACAGCCATGCAGACCAATTTGATGCAGTGTGCGGCGTATGGTCTGAGCACTGACAGGCTGACCCCCCACCCCTTCAACTTCTGCAGCAATGCTGGCAGCACTCATACATCTATTTCCCAAACACAACCTCTGGATATGACACTGAGCATGTGCACTCAACTTCTTTGGTCGACCATGGCGAGGCCCGTTCTGAGTGGAACCTGTCCTGTTAAACCGCTGTATGGTCTTGGCCACAGTTTCTTGGCAATCTTCTTATAGCCTACGCCATCTTTATGTAGAGCAACAATTCTTTTTTTCAGATCCTCAGAGAGATCTTTGCCATGAGGTGCCATGTTGAACTTCCAGTAACCAGTATGAGAGAGTGAGAGCGATAACACCAAATTTAACACACCTGCTCTCCATTCACACCTGAGACCTTGTAACACTAACGAGTCACATGACACTGGGGAGAGAAAATGGCTAATTGGGCCCAATTTGGACATTTTTACTTAGGGGTGTACTCACTTTTGTGGCCAGCGGTTTAGACATTAATGGCTGTGTGTTGAGTTATTTTGATGGGACAGCAAATTTATACTGTTATACAAGCTGTACACTCACTACTTTACATTGTAGCAAAGTGTCATTTCTTCAGTGTTGTCACATGAAATATTTTTGTAAAATATTTACAAAAATGTCAGGGATGTGCTCACTTCTGTGAGATACTGTATGTATGCAATGTATACTTGGTTGTAAAGGCCAAAAACTATTTAAATTGAAACCCCATCAAGGAGCATCTGAAAGTAAGGTGAACCCGACCTTCCTGTGATCCTGTGTCTAAAACTCATGCATGTCACCATCTGTGTGCTACAGCGCTAAAACATATCCCAGCCTAGGTGCTCGATTGTGCTATTGTTCTTTCAGTCTGTCCTTCGGCACTAAAATAGAGGTCCCTGGGAAAGCTGAGGGCCATGAAAGACGCCTCTGTGCCGCCCATGGCTGGAGAACACAGGGCTTCAGTCAGCATGGCCGTCAGTCCATCACTTTCCTCTCTCTGCAATGCCATCTAATCCAGCCTGGACTTTTCAGCACCAGAGGCCTGGGATCCGGCCAGCTCCGAGCGAGGAGCCTGGCAGATAAAACGGCCCAGGCTACAGGCTCTCTCTAGGGTGGCTCTTGTTCCACTGTGATCCGGTACAGAGGAGGGGGGTGGCGACGCACTGAGAAGGATCCTCTGACCCGGACCATTAATAATGAAAAATACAAGTGGTGAAGGAATCGTAAAATAAGTGAACGCACAGATGCAGGAATTTCAGTAGATACCAATGCTTAATTTTTTTTTTTTTTTTTTTTTATGTTGTAAATGAACTAACAGCTAATTTTATAAACATTTAATTTCATTATTAAAAAAATTATTTTAAAAAAATGTATTAAATTAAGTTTTTTTTACTATGTGGAAACTCATAATTACGGTAATTCCAACATGATGTGAACCAGTGTTTTTTTTTGTTGTTTTTTTAGTATCATTGGGATATCATTGTAGTTTTTATTAATATTTTGAATCAGTTTTTATTTCTATATTTTCCATTTTAATTTTAATTAAAGTTTAAGTAATTTGTGTTTATTTATTTTTAAATGTCTATATAGTATTTATTAATTTTTAATTTTAGTTTTAGTTATTTTAGCACATCAAGTATTGTTAATTAAATTTTTAAAAAATGAATAAAAAAATGTAATTTAATTAAAAAATTAAGTATTTTTTTAAAATTAAAATGAAGTGTTGCATGGCAACTAGCGAAAATAAAATTATTTTAAAAAAAAGTTTTCAGTTTTTTCAGTCTATTTTTTTTCATAAAACAAAAATGTTTTATATGACTTTAGTTTAATATATATTAATATACTATAATATCTATAATAACTAATGTGAACACATTTCAATAAGTAAAACCACATGCTTCAAATGAAATGATAATATAATAGTAATGAATCATTTTAACATACATAAAAAAGATAGATCACTGTTTAAAACGTTTAATTTTGTTTTTAAAGCTTATCTTTAATGAAAATTTTAAAACTAAATCTGGATCCTCACCTTTATTCACCTTTAAATCTTTTCATAAGAACCAATCGAAAAGTAAAGAGCCATACAGGAGTTAAAACCATCACAGTCCATCAAAATATGCTTCAGAGACAATGATATATAACTTATAAATCTATGTGCTATCTACTTTTTTGTAAACAAACTTTTTAAGAAATGTATAAAGTTAGAAAACCTCCCATTGATTTACACTGATAGAATGCTCAGCTTTCAAAACCCCACAGCATCGGGGTTTCAGACATCGTCGAAAAATTTGCATACTGAATTGTAACTGTAAAACCATCAAAGTCCATCAAAATGTGCTTCAGAGATATTGGACTCTGGCATAAGGGGCATCATACAGATATTGTGGGTAATATGGATCAGTACCAGGTCTGGGAAACTTGTCATCTAATAGAGATCCTGCTATTCTGTTATTACAGTGGTGTATTCAACCTTGATAGCATCTCAACTTAATCTGTTCTTATCTGCTATTATTATGTCATTACATTTTGACATTAAGGGGATGATTTTTTCATAATTTACATGCACTGAATAATCATTCAATATAACACCAGACACATATACTTACACAGAAAATGAGGTCAATTTTGATGTTGACTCTTTAAGGGACAAAGAAATGGCAGTGGCTGAACTAACTTTGTGTTCATTTTCTCAGGTGCAGACTTTTTTTCTTACCTTCCACCATCAGCATGGGCTCCTTCCCTCCTCCATGAGCCAGCATCTCTCTGCGGTAACGCTCTCCGGTTTCCCTGCAGAAACGTGAGCAGACAGAGGTTTACTTTACACTACCAGCATCGTTCCCACAATCCAAGCCCATAAACCCTTATGTTCCCCCCCTCTAACTGCCTGACATGTCCAAAACTGTCCAAACAAAAGGAAGTGCTAAAGAACAAAACCACAGTGGAGTAGTTAAGATATCCTGGTATTTTGAAAGACCCCATGAAAAGAAAACAGGAGTTTTGTGGTTTTCAGTCTGTGCCTGTTAACTTTGAGGCCATCTTTATGTTAGTGCACTCTTACACGTTAACACGTTTATCACACATCGTAATCACAAATTTTACACATTTAAAATTTCACGCCATCTTTATGGTATGGCATACAGATATCATTCATTAGATAAATTTAATGAATTTGATACTTGCATATTATTGGCATATATGGTTCTATGTAGAATCTTCAACGTCCCTGGAACCTATCCATTGCACAAAATGTTCTTAATAGTGCAAAAAGGTTCTTTAGAAGGTTTTCTTCATGGTTCTTTTAAGAACTGTTCACTGAAAGGTTCTTTGGGGAACCAAAAATGGTCCTTCTATGGCATCACTGCGAAAACCCCGTTTTGGAACCATTATTTTTAAGAGTGCTTTACGGTTAGAAAAAGCTGTAGTAGCAATACAAGTGTGATTTAACTAATGCATCTTTCACAAACCTGCTGAGGGGGTCTTTATAGAAACACTGCTTCCACACCATGGAGGCCACAGCCCGTGACATCAGGTACGAGTAGTACTTCGCCCCATAGCCGACGAGATGACTGAACCTCAGCTGCCAGGCCTGCAGAGACAGGTGCAGGTGAACTAATCACAAGCTGCCGTAGGAATATCCTCTGTAAACGCTTGCCAAGTTATTTTCTAACCTGGAAACATGCTGATGCTAACAACATTTAATATCCCAGCTGCTACTGTGACTCAATTAACTGGAACAGTCAGGTTAAGGTATTGCCACACAATGCCTTCAGGACCATATTCATCACTAAATATTTACATTCCCAGAGCACAAATGGTGCGAAGCCCTTTCCCCTGGTTACTTTACTCTGAGGTAAATTAAAGACACTGATAATGATTTGGGTGGGTGTAAGCTGGGAAAGTATTTTGCCATAAAAACACAGGCTAGATTTGTGTTGAAAGAGCTCAGTAGATCAAATGCATTGCTCAGGAATGGAGACGTGCTTAGATGCCCACTGTTACCATTATCCCTGCAGGAAATTAACCGAGCACAGTACGCTTGATATGGCAGTAAATAGGGGCAACAAACCTGTTGGTATACGATAAAATCAGTTTATAGCTACAGCTAATCTAACATAGCTGGGTTCAAAAAGTCAACAAGGAGGATGGTTGGCTTGAAACTGGTATTAGATATACTGAATGATGAAAGAAATTCTTCATTACCGTCATTACAGGTGTGACGTAGCCACTGAAGTTTAAGTGTCTGACATTCAAATTTACAATAACTTTAATGGTACTTTCTGTCGCAGCTGTTGTTCAGTGGGTCTCACATGTTACTGTATCTGACAAATAAAACCAAACAAAACTATATAACCAAAAAAAAAAAAAAATCAATACCAAGAAACAAAATGAACCACAAAAAACTACAAAAAAAATAAAAATAAATAAACCAGAAAAAAGAAAAAAAAAAAGAAACAAGAAAAACAAAACCAGGACACAAATCAAATACAAAAACAACAACAACAACACAAAACAACAAACAAAAACAAAAAAGAACCCCCCCCCCCAAAAAAACAACAACAACAAAACAAAAGAAAAAAACAACCAAAAAAAATAAAATAAAAATAATATAAAAAAACCAAGAAGAAAACAAAAACCCCAGTAAAAACAAACAAAACAAATCAAGAAATAAACCAAACCAGAGGGCTGTTTCATAAAAGACGCTAAGAAAAGTGACGATTAAACTTCAAAACCTGACTTGAATGAACCTAACAAATGAGTTGGGGCTAAAGCGGGTTCATAAAAGGTAATTTAAGTTCATGCAGCTAATTTGATCCAGGGTTACCTAGTCAAGATAATTGCGCGTGCACGCTTTTCTTAAGCAGTCTGAATAAATTTTGGTTTGACTTTGTTTTAAGTGTGAAAATATAGCAAAAGTAACACAATGATTTGGTAATCCTCTTGTACCACTGTCCTCTTTTGTGCTAAGAAATAAGTCTCCTGACAGTTCTCTCCCAAGTGGTTCCATTGTTGTCAGTATTAAGTCTGATAATGATTCAGTGAGCTACATAACACTTAATTTTTAAGAAATTACTTTTCTTTAAATGTTTTGGTTAATCATATTTATGTGAGAGAGTCAGCTGTAATATCATTGCGTTCCTATTGGTCAGTGTTAGAGGAGCTCAGCTTAGCCTGACAGTTAGCCTGCCCCGGACCAGGCTAGTTTCCCAGCATAATTTACCAGAGTAACTGAGTTTGAACTAATTTAAGTTTGTTTTATGAAACAGAATTCGCTGACAATAAGTCTGACTAACTAAAATAAGCCTGGCTTGTTTCCTAATCTTGTTTTATGAAACAGCCCTCAGGACACAAAACAAACCAAACCCCCCAAAAAAACAAAAAACAAAAACAAAACAACAATACAAGAAACAAACAAACAAACAAAGAAACCAAGCAACAAACAAAAAAACAAACCAAACCAGGACACAAACCAATAAACAAACAAAAAACAAACAAACAAAACAACAATACAAGAAACAAACAAGCAAAACAAGAAAAACTAACAAACCAAAACATCAAACCAAGCAACAAACAAAACAAAACAAAAAACAAAAACCAAGAAACAAAACAAACCAGGACACAAACCAAACCAAACCAGGAAACTAACAAAAAAACAAACAACAAACTAAGAAACCAAGCAACCAACAAAACAAACCAGGAAACAAACAAAAAAACAAAAAGAAAAACAAGCCAAAAACCAAAAACAAACAAACCAAGAAACAAACAAAACAACAATACAAGAAACAAACAAACAGAAAACAAACCAAAAAACACACACACACACACACAAAAACTAACCAAGAAACAAACAAAAAACAACAAACCAAGCAACAAACAAAAAGTAGGTGTTACACCATGGAGGACATTCTTCTCCTATCACAGGTCCCAGGGCAACATTAGAAACATAGGTTTATTTGCTGTCTGCTAAATACATGATTCACATCACAGGTGTTACAACCTCCTGAACGTATGAATCGTACAGATACATGTGTTATATAACTATATATGCTTTTGTAGTTGGTACATTATAAAAGCATTTCTATCATGCTACAGAATATTAAGGACTCCACAAAGACATCTGGCTATAATGATTAGTAAGGGACATGCTGGACAGTCTGTTCTTATGCAGAATGTGTGTGTGTAAGTGTTTCTCTGTGAGGTTGTTGAAGAGAGCCAGGGTTGTGTAAACAGCACTATGAGAGACACATTATAGTTGAGGAAGGTGAAACTGCTACAGAATACAGACTTAAGCCCCAGAGTATCAGCAAGACATATCCCATATGGCCTCTAATGACTTCAGTAAGTCCAAACGCACTTCTGCAGAGACGTAACATCTGAAAGCTAAACATTAGCAAAACAGAACAGCTACTTGATTATCAACACTCGCCTAAAATCTGTATCGGGTTATGGAAATATTTTCACTGCAGATGGGTCCTGTCAGGCTGCTGGCCACAAGATACTTCAAAATCTCCATTTATAAGAATTTCAGTACTTCACATAAAGGCCTTGAGTTAATAAAATCTAACCAACTCTTAACAATGTGATACCATGCATTTTTTTTGTACGCTCTTTGCATCCCATCATGTATCTCAGTGGCCAGAGGAATGTAACACTTTGTGTGAATGTTCCCAAATATTAGCAACAGGACAAAAACCTCCAACTGGTCCATGTTTCTAACAGCTGACATTATCTTCCAGAACACTATTAATGCCCTAGTAAACCGAATCAACGTCAGCAAAAGTCAAACAACTGTAAATACGACTCTCTCTGTGAGTCATTAACCATCTTCATCAGTACATGTTGGCATTCATAGTTCCCTCATGAACTGTAGCTCCCCAGTGCCGGCAGCACTCATGCAGCCCCAGACCATGACACCCCCACCACCATGCTTGACTGTAGGCAAGACACACTTGTCTTTGTACTCCTCACCTGGTTGCCGCCACAAACGCTTGACACCATCTGAACCAAATAAGTTTATCTTGGTCCCATCAGACCACAGGACATGGTTCCAGTAATCCATGTCCTTAGTCTGCTTGTCTTCAGTAAACTGTTTGCGGGCTTTCTTGTGCATCATCATTAGAAGAGGCTTCTTTCTGGGACGAAAGCCATGCAGACCAATTTGATGCAGTGTGCGGCATATGGTCTGAGCACTGACAGGCTGACCCCCCACCCCTTCAACCTCTGCAGCAATGCTGGCAGCACTCATACATCTATTTCCCAAACACAACCTCTGGATATGACGCTGAGCACGTGCACTCAACTTCTTTGGTCGACCATGGCGAGGCCCGTTCTGAGTGGAACCTGTCCTGTTAAACCACTGTATGGTCTTGGCCACCGTGCTGCAGCTCAGTTTCAGGGTCTTGGCAATCTTCTTATAGCCTACGCCATCTTTATGTAGAGCAACAATTCTTTTTTTCAGATCCTCAGAGAGATCTTTGCCATGAGGTGCCATGTTGAACTTCCAGTGACCAGTATGAGAGAGTGAGAGCGATAACACCAAATTTAACACACCTGCTCTCCATTCACACCTGACACCTTGTAACACTAACAAGTCACATGACACCGGGGAGAGAAAATGGCTAATTGGGCCCAATTTGGACATTTTTACTTAGGGGTGTACTCACTTTTGTGGCCAGCGGTTTAGACATTAATGGCTGTGTGCTGAGTTATTTTGAGGGGACAGCAAATTTACACTGTTATACAAGCTGTACACTCACTACTTTACATTGTAGCAAAGTGTCACATGAAAAGATATAATAAAATATTTACAAAAATGTGAGGGGTGTACTCACTTCTGTAAGATACTGCAAATTGCACACCTCGTTGAAAAAAGGTATCACTGCTTCCACAAAACTATTAAGCAGCACAACGTCTGTTTTCAACATTCGTAATAATAAGAAATGTTTCTTGAACAGCAAATCAACATATTAGAATATCTGAAATCTGAGATATCTGAAAGATCACGTGACACTGAAGACTGGAGTAATGATGCTGAAAATTTGACATTTGAAATAAATTACATTTTAAAATATATTCAAATGGACAACAGTTGTTTGAAATTGTAATAATATTTGACAATATTACTGTTTTTACTGTATTTCTTTTCTGTCTTGTTGAATATATGAGACTTCTTTCAAAAACATTTAAAAAAAATCTTTCTGACACCAAAATTTTTAAGGGTAGTGTATACTGAAGGAGGGACCACTAAAATGTTCCTATGGGTGTCATGGAAAGATTTTCAGGCCAAAAAGTTGACAGGTAAAAATCTAGTTTTATATCTTTACTGCAACAATATAATGTGTCAAAACAGCTGTGATACTTCAGTTGCATGCCGAGGGTTTTACGGCCATATGTGGACTGAGGAAAGCTTTCATTTGTTCTTTAATAGTCAGTAAAACATGCATCCTACAGGAATGAAAGACACACGCATACTATTAGCTGCGTTCCCATGAGAGGCAGTAATAACGGATAAGAAGGGGGAAGCTGGGTGATTTAGATGATGGTAAAGACATTATGGCTGAAGCAATTAAAGAGAGAGGGGAATATTTAGAGTTGGGGGGAGGCCTGATTCCCAGTGGCTCCACATAATTACAGGCCAGGATGAACGGTTTATGAAGGCCATTCCGAAATAAAATATGCGTTTTAGATCACTCTAGCTCTCAGGTGGCCATCTCCACAGCTGCCGAAGAGCTGAGAAAAGCATTTCAAACTATGTTTTCCCTTCCAAAAAGACTCTGAAAGAAGAGTTTCAAATATTTCCCCTAGGGAGCGCTTCTTCAAAGTATATCTCTGCTTTGTTATTGCAAAAAAAGGCCCCCGAACAGGGGCTGGAGAGCAGAGAAAAAGCATTTTAATCCTTTAACCGTGCAGTGTCTGTGTAGAAAACCATAGGGCAGGAAAGGGGCCAAAACTAAACTATCTTGGTGTGTTGATGTGTTTTTGTACTTCAGAAGCAGGAGTATAAGATGTTATTAAGGATTAGTCAAGGAACGATTCCTAAACATTCATTAACTTCAATAACGCCAATGGATCACTTAATTTCAGGGCAACAGACCACCTACATACAGAGAGATGTGCTTTTTGTGCAGCACTGATTTCTAAGGGGCATTAAATAAATGATTCAAAGTTATCCTTAAGACCATGCATTTTGTCTAAGTGAAGATTTCCTACCCTGATTTTGAAAATACAGTGAGTAGAACATGGTGGCTTCAACATTTAAAAACAATCTTTCAACATTTAAAACAATTTAAAAAGTATTTAATAACACCACACTGCACCCATAATGTTTTTTAATTAAAATGAAGCACACTTACTGTGTTTGTGACGTATGGCAGGCCATAATACTTCTTCTGCATGTCTATCATGATGTCTGTTGTTGATTGGTTTTGTGGTTTTCCATGATAAACTTGATCCAGGATTGCATAGAAAACCTAAAGAAAAAAACATTTGAGTTCAGATACCAAACCATTTATGAAAATATTGTATTGTATCAGGGTGTATTTTTTACCAATTAAAACAAAGTGTTTTTCAATGTTAGGTTTTAAAAGTACAAAATTATTTAATTCATTAAATTAAATCAATAAAATGCTTTATGCAAATAAACATTTATATATACACTCTATCTCTCTCTCTCTCTCTATATATATATATATATATATATATATATATATATATAAAATCAGGGCTTTTTTGATCACCAGCCACTGTGGCTAGTGGTGTGGGCATTTACACTGGCCACAATTTTGACATCGATACCACTGGGAAAACTGCCATATAGATATTTTTAATATTATCTCATAATTTGGCAGCAGGTATATTAGGCTGCTGTCACTTTACAACCTGACGCACAGATCCATTATACTGTTACACATGTGTTTTCTTTCTCAACTGTTTACGTTCACTTAAAACATAACTGACTGTGTTTATGTGAATACTCGCCAAGACCAGCATTTTGTCATTATTTTGTGTGCATTTTGTGTTGTAAATCTCCGGGAATGAGTAAAAATACGTGCAATCCTATGCATAAGTCCTGCAACACCAACAATATTCATCCAGAGCAAACAAAACGAGTGAGTGAGGGGAGGCGGGTGTGTGTGTCAACTAGCTGTCGGAGAAATGAGAGAGCGAGAATACACAGCTAGTGTCTATTCTGTGAGAAATGAGTATTGGAAATGTTATTTCAGTATCAATATGTATAAAAAATAGCCTATATTATATGAGCCTATATTGTATATTTTATATAAAATAGCCTATATTATATAAAATTCAAACCAAAGTGGCTAATAGGAGTGACTGTTACATGCCACCGCTGAAATCCACCCGCATTTGGCTGGTTGGTGGGTGTTAATGTCAAGCCCTGTATATAATCAATATCAGCTAAAGTTTCATATCAAGTGCATACTTATGGTATGGCCCTGCAAATTAACTTTAAAAAGTATAATTCTCTCTCCTATGAAACTATATTTCAAGCTATATTTTTTAGTCCAAAAATGTGGTTATGTTGGAAATCTTTCTCGTTGTTGAATGAGAACATCTGGTACCTGAAGTTGAGTGTCAGCCGCACCACAGACCTTCTTGGACTCACAAAGACGGGCCACCATGCTCTGTGGCAAAGGCTGTGAGAATAAAATAGCATTTTCTATTAAATGTTCACCCAGAAATTACTTTAGAAGACTTGGGAGTTGTATTTACTACTTTTATGGTGCTTTTGCATCCTGTTTAAAACAAGAAGCATCAATTCTCATTTATTGTAGTTGCATGGAAAAGAGCAACCAGCATAGAATTTAAAGGGGTCCTATTATGCTCATTTTCAAGTTCATAATTTTGTTTACTGGGCCTACTAGAATACGTTTACATCATTTAATGTTCAAAAAACAAATTTTTATTATAATTTACATTGTTGCAGCACCTGTTTTCATACTCTGTTTGAATGCTGTTTCGGTTTCTTTAAAACTCTGATTGGACAGTCGGCCACAGTCTGTTGTGATTGATCTACCGCTTAGAGCGTTTTGGAAATGTAATGCCCCCAACCATAACTGGACAGTATCCGCTCCAGAGGCTTCCAGAGGCACTGAAAACACTACTGAAACTAAGCTAACCATGGCATCAGTTTTGCAGTATCACTTTGAGCCCGACTCAGATAACGATAGTCAAGAAGATCAAGCTGATCAACCCAAACCACCTTCACAAGCGTGACTTCTGCAGGACGTTTGACAGTAGTAATTATTTATATTTATACCTCTCTTACATTTCAAATGTGATGTTATAACTTGTGTCATTTATAACATTTGACCTGCATAAAACTTCATGTTTCAGATTGCAGTCGTTAGAAAACAAGTTTGTGGTTGTATATTGCTAAGGAATAGTATTAAAAATTAATTGTTTTAGGAAGGTTGAGAAAAAAAAAAAAAAGGAGGTTTAGATTTAGGGTCGAAAAACACGGTCTCTCAGACAAGGCGACAACACACTACTAAGAGTAGTCAGCTTCCTAGGTTGTGAATCAGTAGTGCACACTAATTTGGACACTGGTAAGGAGCCTGGCCCACTACTAAACTGGAACACTGATGGCTCTATTACCTTACTGGTATTTATGAACAATAGCAGAACTAATATCTTTCTGACATTATTTGTTTATGTTACTTTAAAGTATTTTATGATAAATACTTTGATTATTACAAATCCCTGCAACATTTCAGCTGTAAATTTATGATTATGTTCATTACCAGTCTAGCGATGTACGTTTATGCTGAAATATAATTAATGTTTTTTTTTTTTTTTAAACATCTATTGGTATTATAATGTGTATTAAGTTGGCCACAAGATTTATGTTTCGCACTTCAGAACTTCCGTTAGGGAACATTTGTAAACTTAGTTTAAACATAGTTAGGAATATTGTGATGTGTATGTTCCCAGAAGAAAACCAAAGACTACAACTGAGGTATTTCAGAAACAGTGCTTACTGATATAGAGAACAACTTTAACTTCGCAGAAATTTTTCATGCTCAAACAGCAACATTACACAAACATAATAGGAACCCTTTATAATAATTTTTGATATAAAGATCAAACTGATCATGACCAACATGAACATTGCAGTGTACCTGTCCAGTCTGGTAGTGGCGAGCAAACTGACTGATCACACGATAATCTGTGGCAAAGTATTCCATGAGAATAGAGGGCACCTCTGCGAAATCAGTGCTACATCGCGTTCCTAAAGAGAGAAACAATGTCGACATTATCACGCTGCTCCAAGGAAGTTGTAAAAGCCCACAAACGTGAACAAAATTATTTGATCATATCATACCCGTCACATGTTGGTAGCGGGTACGTCCCAGCATGGAGTGCATGGCATGGCCCATCTCATGGAAGAGATTTTCCATCATGCCTGGGCTGAGCAACGTGGGAGCGGACCGCGTGGGGTGGGGCAGGTTTAGCATCAGGACCACCATTGGCAGCTGATACTGGCCATCATCCAACTGCCTCCCTCCACGAATGGTAAAGTGGCAGTCCTGAGCAGGAAACAAACAAGCTGGACTGATCAAAATGATTGGCTGAGCATTAAAAAAAACACCTTTGGTTTAATTTTGCCATTGAATAAATCAGCAAAGATTTGTTCCTGAATAAATCTATTTTTAAACAAATCGATCGAGGGAATAATTCAATGACTCCCTCATAAAGATTTGTTCCTTAATGAATCGATGTTTTTAAACAAACTGGATGATTGAATGATTCAATCCTGCATCTGAAATTACATACTGTATAGTATGTAGTACATTTGGTTCATCGCAACCATTTAAAAAAGTATGTTCTATATATCAATGTGTGTAGTGTTAATGAAATTTGGACGTACTACATCTGCCATGTTGTCATTTTTATGTGACCTAAGGCATCAGTCACTTCACTGTCATTTACAAATCATCTCCCATGGCCTCACGGGATAGTAGTCCATTGAAAGCGCACTTCAGAATCTCATCAGAAGTAGTAGGTCATGTGTGTACTACTGTTTTTCAAATACTATGTAATTGGACCACAGACTGTTAAAAAAAAAGAAAAAAAGATGGACATGTCTCCACTTCCTTCCACTGTAGAAAAATTAAGCCAAAATATCCCAGAAATGGTCGTTGCTGATTACGTCATTTGGAGCCAGCGCAGAATTGATCCTAAGGTGGAGCCACGGTCAATGTCCGGCCAATACTCCAGCTCCCACAGATTCAATTGCAAGCACAGCTGTCACTAGCTATGTTATGACCTCAATTGAGAGGGATGCATTTTACCCATCTTTAGAAAAAAAATGTGAGTGTAACTGGATTTTTTAGTTTGGCTCGCATCCCATTCGATTACATAGAGAGGGCGGGGTTTATGACCTATATTGCAGCCAGCCACCAGGGGGCAATCAAAATGTTTTGGCTTCACTTTTCAGGACGTGTGCGGCACATTTGATTAGGACATACTACTTTTGACGTACTGTTTTTCTGATACTATATAGCATGGAAGTATTTGATTTCGAACGCAGTGAGTGACTCACTCGCTTGTTGCCACCTACTGGTGTAATGATGTAAATGAATATCAGTATGAACCACCACACAGGACAACATGAGTAGATGGCTTATCTGAATTCTTCTTTACCTGGTGAGGTTTCTCAGGTCTGTAGAAAAAGTCACAGTAGATATATCCCAGCAGTCCCTCTGTTTCATGCACCACAGCCTGAAGGAACAATCCAAAATGGCAAGTGATATTAGAAAAGAAGTTGGCTAGACCTGAAGATGAGCTTTCATTTAAGCCATTTTGGTTTGATAATCAAGCACAGAAGCATGATCTCACCAGCTTGCGCACATCTTCGCTCCAGACCTCCCCCACACTGGGCTGCTCAGCCAGCAGTGATACACCATACAGCTGTGTGAAAAGACCATTCAGACCTTCCATACACGCTCCCAGCGAGAAGTACGGACTGTACAGGCTTGGCTCAATGTTGAATCTGCCGAGACAAAACATAAACATGCCATGTTATTCAAGGCTGAATGTCCATTCACATTTTTTTCCTCACTAAAACCACAGACTACAAAAGAGAAATTACAAGAATCTGAAAAGAAATGTGGAAATCATATAGCACAAAAACATAAACATTTTTCAGGAGTTTTTGATGAATAGAAAATTCAAAAGAACATCTTTTTTAAATAGAACTAATTTGTAACATTATAAATGTCTGTTATTTTTGATCAATTTAACATGTCCTTGCTGAATAAAATCATTAACTTCTTTAAAGTTTTCGGTCACTATGGTCACCATGATCATGCTGCTCCGAGGAAGTTGTAAAAGGCCACAAACACACTATAACTGATTTAGTTGAGACAATTTCCCAAACAATTCATTCAGTTCTCAAAACAAAGACACATTTCACCGGTTTTCACACACATTCCAGAAAACACAAACTATAATTAATATAATTAACTCAAGCATCACAATGTGAACTGAAATAGCACGCATTTATCCATGACACATTAAGTAGCAAAAAATGATGAAACTAATCACAAATTTTAGGATAATATAAATAGGAGCACAGGTGATTGTGCTTTAGAAAAGGCATCCGAACACTGGAGAGAGAGCTGAAAGAATCATCTACAATGTTTTTATTCTACTTGCTTAATATAGTAGCATATTATTTTAGGAGGAACATCCTCTTAGATGTAAGATAATTAAATTCTGCCACATGCTTTTCTCAGGTCTCTTACCTTTCGGCACGTATCACACCACTGAAGTATGGATGGTCCCATGGCATTAGTTCCTACCGAGGAAGATTTCACTCTGTTTCAATTCTTCTATAGAACGATGGACTATTTCTCACTTGCAGGTATTATTAAGTTTGTAAAATTGTACATTTCTAAAATCCAAATATCAGTTAATTGAGCTGTGCTTACAGAATTTCTGGGGTTGAGTTTTGTCTTCATATCCCTCATCATTTCAAAATCCTTTTCCGTCCTAAAGTTTACAGAAATATAGTTTTTTATATTATATAACATATATAAACATTACATTTTACATTATAAAAATTATATGTTATATATACATATGCATATTCTGTTAAAAATCTGTATATTTAGGAACACATGCAACCAATACAATACACCATAGCGTCTTCATTATAGCAGCAATAACATATAATGCTGTTGACAGTGACACCTAGTGGCATCTTTGCTAGAATAAGACAATGACAATACTGTAATGGAAAAAATTAGGTTTAATCTTTCTTAAAAAAAAAAAAAAAAAAAAAACAGACTAACTTTTGCAAATGACAAATTTTGAAGAGAGAAAACTCAACCTGTCTGAGAGCTTGTCTGTGATCTGCTGTAAGAAGCTCATAACTGCCTCTGTAGAGAAACAGACCTTGTCATAAACTTGTATTCCTATAACATAAATAATATTAAAGGTACAGTATGTAACTTTTGGCCCTCTAGCGGTTAAAAAAACAAAACTGCAAACAACTGAACATTGTTTCGGTTGTGCTTCAGCTCTGCGTGACTGTGTGGATGAATATAGTTATCCTACTGCCTCATAAAACATTCATTACTAGTTAAAAGATATAACCAGTTTAGATGGAAAGGATTTCAAGCTGACTAGCTGAAGACGTTACTGTAGCTTTACCCATTAATAGACACGGTATTTCCTTGAAAATAAATTCCAGCACAGAGCTACAACAACCATAATGTCATGACTCTTCATAATAGATAATACTTTACAATGAACTCTGTTAGAGAGCTACATATGGCAATTTATCTGTTCAATAAAATACATTATTACCTGTTGAGTAATAAAAAACACAATCTCTGTGTCGCTTTTACAACAGTTTGTAGCCAATGTTGATTCTCGTTTTATTACGAGAATGAAAAGTTACACAGTGTACCTTTAAATATTTGATAATATAATATAATAATAATAAAAAAATTGTATTTCTTCACAAAAAAATAAAAATAACCACTGGAAGTTTGATAAGCAGCTGTTTAGAAACTATCATTATTCTTGCTGTTCTGTTTAGTGCAGCTAATGGTACAGAAATTACACAAGTTTAAAGGTAAAATATATATAAAAAATTGGAAACTATTAAAAAAAAAAAAGTCTTTTACCTGGGCTTTTGGCCATGGTTCCCTTTAATGCTCTGTGTGCATAAGATTCATAACCAACCAAGCGAGCCAGTTTATCTCTACAAGCCAGAAGTTCCTCAAGTATGTGCATCACATTTGCGTTCGGATAAAGGAAAATTTTATATGCAACTTCCCTGACCTGAAAAATACGAGCACAGACAAAAAAACACTAGTTACACTACAACAAAGCTTCCTGAGGGTCTAAAGGAATATTTACAATAATAAAAGATTTTGTAACTATTTCAATCAATATTTATAGAACATCAAAAAGTTTGTACTAATTAAGGAAAGTGACGTACCAGATCATCAGGCACGTCCGCATGCAGGCCGTTGATCTGAATGTACTTTCCGTCTTTACTGAAGTACTGGTGAATGTGTTCAGGAAGGACTCTCTTCTCTATTCTGTTGGGCATGTGACAGCTCATGAGAAACTGATTGCTCAGATCCAACAGCTTCACATTCAAGTTCACAGCCTCTTTCCTCTGTGAAATATGGAAAGGTAATCTGTGAGACTGTTTTACACACAAATGTATTTTGCTGTCAAGTATAGTTGTCACGGTACCAAAAGTTCAGTAGTCGGTACCAATACCAGTAAAATTTGCAGTTCTCTGTACCAATTTTGGTACCAGAGCAAAAACTGTTGACGTACTTTAAAAAAAATGTTGTCTCGTCCGTTGGTCATCACTGTCAATCATCGCAGTTTCCGATTT